>CM053566.1:13309955-13347754 GCA_028646485.1 Cryptoprocta ferox | reverse complement strand
TTACCAAGATCACCATCACCACCATCATCATGACCATCATCATCATCATAATGACCGTTACCACCATCACCACCACTACCACCACCATCATGACCATCATCATCATAACGACCGTTACCAACATCACCACCACCACCATCACCACCACCATCATCACCATCACCACCACCATCATCACTGTCATCATGACCATCACCATCATCACCATCACCACCATCATGACCATCATCATCACTTAACGACTATTACCAATATCACCACCATCACTACCACCATCACCACCACCACCATCATGACCATCATCATCATCATCATAATGACCGTTACCAACATCACCACCACCATCACCAACATCACACCATCAACCTTCACCATCACCATTACCACCACCACCAAACTATTATCACCATTACCACCACTACCACCATCACCAGGGTCTTCTAGCCTTTCTCTGCCTCCAACTCACTTCCCTCTACCTTCTTTCCATCTTTCTCTCTTTTTTCCTCCAAAGGGCTCCTGGCCTTCAGTTCTCTAATTACACTCTCTAATTCTTTGTTTCTGTGGTTTCCCTTCCCTGTGAGCCACTGTCTCCCTCAACATTGCTGCTTCTTAGAACCTATTTCCCCCCTCTGACTTGATTGTTCTCTAGAGGTGACCCACCTCTCCCTGGCCAAAAACATTAAACAGAGAAGCCCAGGCAATTTTTCCAGGGCACACAGTCCCATTTTCTCCATCATGGTCACCAGAGAGCTGAGGTCTTAGGGTGAAATTGAATTGTTTCTGGAAGAGTGTGTTTCTGCCCTTTGTTCCCCTCTCTCCCTCCAGCTCTAGACTGGAGACCTCAGGCCTGAAGGCAACAGGCCCTCTCCTTGAACTTTCCTCTCTGGGTCACGGCTGCTTATCAGAGAAGGGCCTGGAAGAGACAAGGCTCAGATATCAGAATACAGATGCTGTTCTTTTCTTTCTCTTGTGTTTCCTCTTTGTCCTTACTCTTCTTGGTCTTTGGACTGCTTTCAGGCTAATAATGGGCAGTCATTTGCATGTTTGCTTTCCCAAGGAAAAAAACTCAAGTTCCAGATAATGGAAGACCTTGCTTTTCTCCTTCTTTACTTCCATACTTACTTATCAAGCACTCTGTGCGTATCAGGCACTGTGCTAGTTTCCAGGGCTTGCGGACTTTCTCAGGGCTTCAGGGTGGAGCTGAGACCCCAAAGCAGGAGGAGGAATTCTCCTAATGACTTGGAGGGATGGTGGGAGACGCAGAAGTGCCTTGTGGCAGGAGGGAGTGGGTAGCATCCTAGGAACAGAGCCCAGTGTTACCGGCCCACTGGGCATGCTGAGGGGGGGCCAGCCTCCGTGGTGCACCATGGGGCGGAGCTTGCATCGCAGGGTTTTGAGCCAAAGATGCATGGGTCACTGCCCAGTTTTCAGACAAACCCTCTGGCTGCAGGGTAGGTGGGTGGCCTAGACTGAGTTTTCCAGAAGTGCAGGAGGGAGGCTCGGAGCATGGCCCATGGAGGTGTTGCAAGATTATGGAGTGCAAAGGTCAAGGTGCAACAACTCTGTAAGCTTATGTGAGGAGCACGGGGACAGGACCCATGGGCTTGCCGTACGAAGCCGGTGACTATGTGCTTAGTGCTCAAGCAGATTATATGCTGCGTGCAGGGAATAGTAGATCATAAATGTCTTCGAATATCTACTCGTGAAACCACTTTCACAAGATTTTCCCCCTGCTTATCATTGGGTTCGACGTTAATTATTGATGAGATGTCCAGGCAGTCATGAGGCCCTTGAAGAATGTAGCCACCAGCGCGTGTTTGATCCTTATCGGAACCGGGCAGGCTGTGGTGCAGCCTTCTGAGCTACAGGTGAATGTTTTTCTGCTTCTGTCCCTCATCACAGGGAGAGACGAGAGGCTAAGCTACCATTGGCAGGCAGGTACCCCCATACCCCGGCAGCCTCTTGGGAGCTCTCTTTTGTCAGCTCCGCCCCAGCTCCGCCTCCTGCACGTCCAGCGGGGGGAACTGACAACCGGGAGAAAAACAGGATGCAAAATGGCCCTGAAATAGGACAGCCTCAGATGCTCTCTTGTTTCTTCCCAGTTTGGGCGTTGAATGGAGGCCGCTAGAACCCTGCCTTCACTACAGCCTTCCTAACGCTGGAACAGAGTGAGAGCGGTCTTGATTGCCCTATTGTTTGTTGCAGTTGCTTCTAACTTTGGGAAGTCTGGGCAGCCCAGGGCGAGGGGCCCCTCCCCAAGCCCGCAGGGGCTGGTGTGTTCCAGCCTTGACTTCCGCGCTTTCTCTCATTGTCCGTCCCCCTGCCCTGATCCGTGGGTTCTCCGAACCACTTACACAGACGTAGCACCCCGTTGGGTCTCCCCATGGCAAGTGAGAGACACCCAGTGCAGCCTTACACGCTAATGGCACATCCACTCACTGGGTGAATAACAGTCTTTCTGTCCCAGTGGCTGTGGGGGACGAGGACACACTGGTGGGTAAAGCCCACCGGCTTCCCGCTCCCATGGACGTCAGATTGTAGACTCGTGCTAGATTCATGTGATGACTGAAACTTACATTCATGAAATTGAAATAAATTTAATTTTATTCACTTCATAAAAAGCGAAAGAAAATTTTCTGTTAAGCCAAGGCTCCTCCCAGAAGAAAGCCATTAAGAAAGCCCCCCCGCCCCCCCCACCACCTGCCAGCTTTGGTCTTACAGCCGGGGAAGCAGACCCCTCTCTGAGGGACCTGGTCCAGGGCGCAGTCAGCCCTTCCCGATATAGCTGTTGCTTTCACTTTCTTGCAGGCCACCTTTGGCCCTTTTCTTTAGCCCCCTTGCCGCTTCATGCGGTCAGCTCTGGCTTTTGTGGGGACCCCCCAGTGAGAACAAAGAGGGCCTGGCTCCCGGCTGTCAGCTCTGATCTGAGCCACGGTCCTCCTTCTCTGTACTCTCTGCACCTGGGAGGTAACAGAGCGGAAGAATTGAGCCCTGACCTTGTACTGTGTAGTCTGCAGGGGCCGACATGTTTGAGGATCGCGGGCTCCACGTCCACTAAACCAGATGAGCTGAATCAGACCCAGACTGTTACATCTTAGAATCAGACCCCAGCTCCTTCCCCCAGGCTCCGGGTTGGTCCATCTCTAGGTGTCTTCATTAGCTCATCACATCAGCTACCCTCACCTAATTGCATTTCCTTGAAAAGCCTGCCTCGGGGCCTTTGCACGGGTCATCCTTTCTGCTTGGAATGTTGTCCCCTCATCTTTCCGTGGCTGGTTCCTTGTCATTTTGGTCTCAGCTCAAATGCCACCTTCCCTCAGAGTCCCACATCCATCTCATCCAAATGCCACCTTCCCACAGAGTCCCACATCCATCTCATCCAAATGCCACCTTCCCACAGAGTCCCACATCCTTCTCAGCCACTCACAGTCCCGTTACTCTGTTTTATTTTCTTCACGGTTCCTATCACATCCAAAATGATTTTGTTTGTTTGCTTGTTTTCTCTACTTCTCATCAGAGCCTTGGTGCTCAGACCTGAATGTGCATCAGAGTCCCTGGTAGGGCTCCCAGACTTTCTGTTTCAGTTGGTCTGGAGAGGCACCCAGGCACCTGCATTTTTTAACACATGTCCAGGGCGCTGCTGCCACTGCTGGTTTGGGAGCACTGGGCCACTTTGGGAGCTACCGTGCCTGAATTGTTCCAGAGACTGGATCAGAACCGTCGAGTAGAATGTAATCCGTGAGTGATCAAATGAATGATGGAGATCTGTGAAATAGTTACGAGCAGATATTGGTTGGGTCTCTACAGAGAGAAGTGATGTGCCGGTAATTGACCTGCAGCACTGGCTCATTTAATCCTTTCAATTTTTTTAAAACATTCATTTATTTTTGAGATACAGAGAGAGACCGAGTGTGAGCAGGGGAGGGGCAGAGAGAGAGGGAGACACAGAATCTGAAGCAGACTCCAGGCTCCAAGCTGTCAGCACAGAGCCCGACGCGGGGCTTGAACTCATGAATTGTGAGATCATGACCTGAGCCGAAGTCGGACGCTTAACCAACTGAGCCACCCAGGCGCCCCCTCATTTAATCCTTTCAGCAACCCTATGAGGTTCATATGATTATGCTTTCTGTTTACTGGTAACCTCTTTGGCCAGGGTCACACAGCAACTGAGTGAGTGTCAAAGCCAAGGTTGGAACCCAGGTGGGTCTGACTTCCGTTAAGCCAAGGCTCCTCCTAGAAGAAGGCCATTAAGAGATGGCTTCTCCTTAATTCTGGGGATGGGGGTCGGGGGGGTGGAGGGGTGGTCAATATATTTCCATTTGCTCAGTTTGAGTGTGCAGCCCCCTGGTGGTTTTGCAGGAGTATAAGAGCTTAAACGAGAAAAGAGATAAAAAGACATTATTTAGACCCTCTGTGTACATACTGAATAACACCAGCATTGCCCATTCACAGGACACCTTCAGTTTTAGGAAGCCCCTGCCTGCAGGTGATCTTACTTGATCCTCACAGACGTATCAGTGGTGGGAAGACCTGGATGAGCACCCATTTCACAGGTGGGAAAACCGAGGCCAGCAGAGGGACACTTTGACTTGCCGCAGAGCCCTCTCTGCTGTGTGGTGTTCGGCCCGCATCGCCAAGGGTCAGGCTCCCTCGGTGACTGTTTCTGCCCTGTGCTTAGCAGTGGTTCTAAGAGACTGGGTATATGATCCTTGGCTATGCGATTATATTTGAAAAGCTGAGCCAGTGTGCAGGAGGAAGCAGGGAGGGCAGGGAGAATGGAGAGAAGTGCCATCGGGCGTCCCGCACCGCACGCCCCCAGTGTCCCAATATTGTGACGGCATGGCCGGAAGTGAGGAGATGGCCCCAGTTGGTTCTGGTCATGCTTTTCACTCAGGTGGCCTTGTAACGCGTTGTTTCGTTATTTCCCTGATTACCGATGCAACAGTCTTGCCGGAGAAGTAACCCAAGCTATTGTGTGGGGGAGGGTGAAGACAAGGCGCCCTTTGGACCCAGCTTGCACGTTACTTACTCTTTTCAAAATGGATACCTAGAAAACAATTCCAGAAGGAGATACCCTTGGTATTTAGCATCACTGTTTTGGATTAGGGGTGATTATGATTTCTCTTTTGCTTGTCTGCCTTGTCTGTCTGTCTGGGCGGGAAACAAGCAGTTGTGTAACTTCCAAGAAAAAAATCTGAAGGAAAAAACTGCTCCTCGAACCCAGTTTGTTCACCTTGTTCTGTCCCACTTGTCATGTTTCTCCCCGGCTGCTGGTGCCTGCTGGGGCTGTTTGCTCAGACCCTGCAGGCTTCAGGGAGTTTATCTATTCATTAACCCCTCTCTTTGCATCTGTTCAAAAGAGAAAACTTCCTGGCTGCATGTTTCTGAAGTAAACCTTCCCACGGCTTAGACAACTCCTGAGGATGCCTCAAGACACCACTTAAATGCCACTACTGCCAGGAAGCCTGCCTTGATTGCCCCTCCTCTTATCTGGTTGTCAAGTTATCTTATAGTTGTTTTGATATATAAATATGTAAATCTCCCATATCAGGTTATAAATTCCTAGACCGCTGGTACCATTTCTTGGTCACAACAAAAACAGTCACAGGAAATGATTAAATGCATATTATGTATCAGGGATTATCCTGAGCTGTAAAATTTTCAGGAAAACTTCACTTACTCTTCAGAACTTCCCCCACGAGAGAGGGACTCTTGTATTCTTGTTTTCCGATGATAGAACAGAGGCACAGGGAGGTGAACCTAGGGATCGAAGGTCACGTGGCCATTAAACTTCAGGGGCCGGGACTTGAGCGCCACTGACCACAAAAACGCAGTGCTTCTTTTGTTTTCTAGAAAGTCCTCCTCACAGCAGCGAAAGTAGCATTGAATGATTTAACAAATGAGCTGTCATAATTTAATCATGGAAATTATGCCCTTGGAGCAGAAGGTTGAAGCATTTTTAGATCTCCTGCCCCAGGAGAGAGAAGTGAGCGGAAGACAGTTTCGGTCTAGATGTCAGTGGTGGGCTCACGTGGGAGAGGTGAGGAGTCGATAACGAGAGAGAATTCTCTCTAAAATTGAGGTTGGCAAACAGCCCACAGCCAGATTCCACCTCTGCCTACTTTTGTAAATAAAGCTTTATTGGAACACCACCACGCCCATGTTGTTTACAGATCGTTTGATTTGGCTGTTTTCACACCACGGTAGCAGAGCCGAGCTATGTGACAGAGACAGGAGGGCCCAGAAAACCTACAATATTAACTGTCTGACGTTTTACAGAAAAAACGTGGTAACCTTTGCTATAAAAGACGAGGCAGGAGATGAGTGTCGGCTCAAACAAATACACACGTGCTCGAAACCTGGAGAGGTCTCAGTCTGCTGTCGAGAGGAACCGCCTTTGGGAAGAGGGGAGTGAGCAAAGAGGTCCCCAGGGTGGAGGAGAGGCATTGTCCATAGAGAGCTCACTGGTGAGATGAATTACTGCTTGCACCCTGATTCAGCATTTACGAGGAGCGATCATTGATGGATTCCTTACAATACTCCGTGCTCCGGGGAAGGAAGAAACAGCATGAAGGATGGACATGCTCAGAGAGGTTAAGTAAGTAGCCCAGGGTCACACAGCTAGGACCTGTACTCAGACCCACACCAGTCTCACCCAAAGCATGTGCTTCCATCCCCCAGAGTCTTAAATGCCAACTTTTCTTTCTTTAAAAAATAAAAAAAAATTTTTTTTAACGTTTATTTTTTTGAGAGAGAGACAGACAGAGTGTGAGTGGGGGGAGGGGCAGAGAGAGGGAGACACAGAATCTGAAGCCGCTCCAGGCTCTGAGCTGTCAGCACAGAGCCCGACGCGGGGCTCGAACTGATAAACTGCAAGGTCATGTCCTGAGCTGAAGTCGGCTGCTTAACCGACCGAGCCTCCAGGTGCCCCAAATGCTGACTTTTCTTGCCAGACTGGGGGTTCTCTGGAGGTGGGGGCCACGGCTCGTTCCCTCTGGAGCGCCATCGGGCGAGTGCCCCGAGCAGGGTCCCGCTCTCCCAGTGGGATTCTGAGTGCGGGGCGCCTCACACTCCACATCTCCCTGCTGACCTCACCCCTCACATGGAAAAGGAAACACGAAATGGCCTCCCTTCCCCCAGCCCCACAGAGGACCTGTTGTCACCTCCAGCCTCCACGTCAGCCCCGTCCTTGGGAACAGAGCTCAGTTTAGTTCTATCATCTGATCGTTTGCTTTCTTTAGCGCTTTTGTTTTTCCCTTCCCTGTCTGGTACTTTGTGGAGGAGAAATGGGGCGGACAGGCTTTGTAATCGGACACCAGGACGCCCAGTGGACCTGAGGCTGACACTGGTTTCCAAGCTCTCCCTTCTGAAGACCTCTGCCTTCATTGTCACAGAGGATGGAGGACTTGAGAGGCACGCGGCTCCTTGCTTGAGCAAGTTAGGGTCAAATAGCTGCTTGGCTGTAAACACTTGGATGCTTTTTCCTCCCAGTGTTTATTGCCCTGGACACACCATCCTGCCGGGGCCACCCTGTGATGATTCCTGACGGCCACCAGGGGGTGCTGCCAACTAATCTTCCTTTCGCTGAGCCACCAAAGAATTTGCTCAAGTGCCACCAGGGGAAAAAAAACATCTACATTGATGTGCAAACGGCAAGGAACCTCGATCTTATCCTCTCAATTTTCAAACAAGGAACAATTGAGTCCCTCCCCCACCCCCACCCCAGAGGAGAAAGGCGTGGCCCAGCCATGGCAGGGAACAAGTGTGGGCTTAATTCTGTGTTACCCTCAGAGCATTCTGGGCAGGCTGGAAACAGGTGGGTGGGGGGACGCTTAGTCTCTCTTCCTGGCTGAACTTGAGAGAGCTGCCCAGCGTCAGCAGCACAGGCTCCTGGTTCCTGCCCGCCCCTAGTCGGCCGGCTCAGGCTCAGCCCAGGGTCTTGTTGCCGCTAACCTTCCTGTGGGGTTCATGTCATTCTCTCTCTCTCTCTGTTTCTCTCTCTCTCTCTCGTCGGTCTCCCTGCCATGCTGCAAGACCAATTAAGACAAGAAAATGAGCTGTAAAAGAAGAAACCTTGAAAAGCAGGCTCCAAATCATAGCTGCTGGAGCTGCAAAGGGAGTTCAGAGAGGCTGTGGCCTCATTTCCTTGGGAGACCTCTCGAAAGAGCTTGGGGCCAGGTTTCGGGTGACCCCTGCCATAGGAGGCTTCCTGGAGCCTGTCCGTAGAATGGCTATGAAGCAGGACAGTCCGACTTAAAATCGGTGTCTTCGCTTTTGCACGTGCCCGGCCCTGGGGCACGTAGATAAAAAAAAGACATGGCCGTAGTTGGCGTGGGAGACTAGCGGGCTGTAGTGAACCCGGTCGTGCCTCCTCCCCCGTCCCAGCCTGTCTTTGAAACAGCCATAAAAATGCTTAGCCATTTGGTGCTGTCAATAGGAGCACGTGAGGTGACGTACGCTTCTGCCTCTGTCTGGGTCTGCCTCCTCCACCCCGCGCCATGTTGGAGCAGGACCTTACTTTGGTTCTTTTGGCTCGGGTGAATTGGAAATCATATGACCTAAATGAATGGGCCAAGTCAAAGATTTCTCTCCCTGTTCTCCTGTTCTGCCTCCAGCCTGCTTCCGGAAGGCAGGTTCCTCGGGAGCTGACTGGCCACGGGGCCCCGCATCCTGCTCTGTGACGGGTGTGGGGAGCTGAGGGTTTTGCCACGACTTTGTCGGGTTAAGCCCCTGAGTTTGACAGAGCTGCTGCCCCTTGGGTGGGGGGCATTGTGACCTTCTTAGTATTTTGGAGCAGACAAAAGGTAACGACCAATCACAATCTACCTTTAACATATCTGGGAGGTTGGAAGAGTTCCCATAGTCTTTTATAGAACCATGGGACTATATTTAATCCCCCAAAGTGAGCAAGCTTCTAGACTAAGGAGCTTTTAGGCAGGGGATGGGTGGGTTTACATGTGTGGGGTGGGGGTGCCATGCTTAGGAATGTGGTCATTGTCTGTTAGTGCCGTCGGACGTCACCAGATCTCAGGACCCTGGTAGGAGATCTTGGGGGGCACAGCGTATAAAGGGATAGCACCAGTTCTCTCAGCCTGGGCACCACTGACGTCCTGGGATGGATAATCCCGAGGTGGGGGCTGTCCTGTGCACTGTAGGGTATTTGGTGGCATTCCTGGCCTCTACCACGAGATGACAGTAGCACACACCCCACCCACCCCAACCCCAGTCTTCAGCTGTGAAATCAGAAATGCTTCTAGACATTGTCAAATGCTCCTGGTTGAGAGCCACTGCCTGGATGGGGCTCTGGGCTGGATGATGACAACTTAGTATTCAGAGGGCAGACGAAAGCCAGGAGATTTTGCGGACTGAGGTTCTGTAAAAGCACAGAAAACCATAATTGAGTTGGGAGTGGACTTTGGCTTATCAAGCCCAGAGCATGATTTTCTCAGGGGTCCTTAGTCACATTTACAGGAACCAGATGAAAGCTGAGAGCTTTGATGTGCCACACACACACACACACACACACACACTCACATGCTCTCCCCCTTTCTTCCTAGGGACCTTCCCAGTGTTCCAGGTAAACGGCTCCCAATCATCCTTTTCCTTGAGGAGAGATTCCGTGAAGGGGGACAGTCATGGACATTGCTCAGGGCTGGAGTCCAGATGCTTGGATTAGCCCTGCCCTGATTTCTCCAGATAGGGGAGTCTGGACGAGCCACATGGCCCAGCTGGGCCTGGTGTCCTGGTCTGTAAAATGCCTGGGGACAGGAAGGATGGTCAATAAATCTTTCCCCAGTGATCCCTTGTCTGAGGTTTGACCTTCACGCCACGCCAGGCTGGTGAACTGACAGCAGTAACCATGTCCCCTCCCACCCCCCCCAGACAGCTCTCTGGCTCCCAGGGTGGCTTCCAACTGATATTAGCATTACACTGACCCCTCATGTCAATGCGTGGTGCCTTCTTTGGAACCTTGGAACCTAAGAAATCAGTTCCCACCTTGCATTGTGTCTTCTGTCTGCAACAGAGGCTGTGGGCTGCCTCCTTCTCGCTGGTCTCAGCTCAAATGCTGTAGGAGGCGTTCAACGCACAGTATTATTAGTATGATTTCCTTTGCCACCAATTATTTGTCGTACACGGGGAAGCACGGGGGCCGAGAGAGCCCAGGGGAAGGGCTGAATGCAGCCAGGGGACACTTTCCAAGGAAGGACCCACTACATCCGGTGCCGAGGTTGATAGGCTGTGTTTGGGCTTCCTTGCTTGCTCCCTGAGTTGATTATTTTGCTTTATTGCCCGCCAAATGCTAGATCTCAAATCTGCTCGGTGGATTTGTTTTCTTTCAAATCATCAGGCTCAAAAACTCTTTTTTTCCCCTGCAATATCTTTTTGGAATTTTTTTTTGTGATATCTTTTTGGGCCATTTTGTGTTGTAAAATCTGTCTGTAGACTTTCAGTGCTGAAGTCCCTAATGTATGTGTTCTATGGAAAGTGTGCTTTTTCTTCCCTTCCCTTCCCTTCCCTCCGCTTCCCTCCCTCCCTCCCCTTTCCTCTCCTTTCCTTTTCTTTTCTGGAAAGAAGGTAGGGAAAATGCCAAAACCTTACCCAACTACAAACACTTGCCTTTGATTCTTGTACCAAAGACCAGAAGGTAAAAGGGGAATCTAAGTGGGATTCCTTGTCACCCCTGACCATGGGCTTTATTCAGCAGGACCTTCAGGTACCTGCTAATTCTATGACAAGACACTGAGATTTTGGCAAAGGGGCTTTACGTCATCAGGGTAGGGCCAAAAATGTTGGAGTGGAGGAGATTAGAGGTTCCTTTCTGAAGGAAGGGCTTGGTGTCCAGGGGATTTTGCCAAATATTCATGGTGCCAGTGCATGTGGAAAGGATTTGCCCCCTCGTGGCACCCGCCTTCTGTGAGTCTCTCCCTGCTTTGTACAAGGCATCACTCCATGTTCACGGTGCACTAGACTTGATGTGTGCAAGGACTTTCCATGGGTGGCTCCCTTTCATTCTTACCACAGCTTTGTAAGGTCGGGGCTACCCTGTAAAAAGGGGCCTCGGAGAGGTGGCTGGATTTGCCCAAGCCGCACAGCCTGGACAAGTCATGAAGCCAGCATCGCGGTCGGGAGTTTGGTGTGTGACCACTGCTTTCCACCAGACCCCGAGGCTCTGAAGGAGAGCAGGGAAGCGGGTGGCATTTATCGAGAACCCAGGGCAGGGGCTCTACAGCAGGCGCCCAAGTGGATTCAGTCAGGTTTGCTGAATGAAAACCCGGAACTTTGGGGAAGAGACATCATTGCGTGGTGGTGACTTGCTGGCTCACATCCAGGCAATACTGGTGGGTAATTTGATGCCCTGCGAGTAGACTGGGCCAGAGCAGCTCAGCAGTTAGGCCTGGAGGGAGAGGGAGGTGAGGAGCGGGGAGAGGCGAGGTGATGCCAGGAGGGGGTGGGGACGAAGCCTGGAGTCTGAAGGAGAGGCCTGCTCTGTGGTTTCAGGCAGCTCTGGCCTGGTTGTGGATATCTGATAGAAACAGAATCCCGATACCTCTGTATCTTCCCTGAAAGGCAGGTTGAGGATGCTGCGAGGTGGTGCACGTGAGAACTTGTAGCTCAGCACTGGTGTGTAGTATGTGCTCAATAAACGACAGATGCAACCTTCACTATATTATCTCTAGGAGTCTGGCTGAAACAGAGGTTTCCCAGGGGCAGGTAAGAGGGGTCGCTGCCTGGGAATGTTCCTTTATTTTTTTTTAAAATTTTTAACATTTTTATTTATTATTGAGAGACAGAGAGTGACAGATCAAGAGCATAGGGAGGGACAGAGAGAGAGGGGGAGGCACAGAACCTGAAGGAGGCTCCAGGCTCTGAGCTGTCAGCACAGAGCCCAACGTGGGGCTCGAACTCCTGAACCGTGAGATCATAACCTGAGCCAAAATCAGACACTTAACCAACTGAGCCACCCAGGAGCCCTGGGAACTTTCCTTTAAATGAAGCGTCAGGTGAAGGGGACCCCGGGTCCATGCAGTGAGGGGGCATCGCCCTTGTCTGCCTGATCATGACACTTTCCTTTCCATTTTTGGCCAGTTTTGAGGTCTGAGGGCTTTGTGCCTCAGCGTCGGCAAGCAGACAGGAGCCCCGGTATGTGCCAAGGGTCCAGGGTGGGCCGCCGCTGAGTGGGAGAGAAAAAGGAAGAAGTGTCAGCTGGGCCCACGAAACAGGCAGCATCCCACCAAAGCATGTCTTTGCTGTCACGTGGTCCTGGTCACGGTCTCTGGGCTCCTGCAAGGTACCTGCTTGTAACCTTGGGGAGTCCGTTTGTCCCTTCAGGCCTCAGTATCCCCACCTGCATGATGGGGATGAGGCCGGGCATTTGGACGAGGCCGTGGGGGAAGGGCTGTGTGAGCAGGCAGCACCTGATGGCTCACAAGCTGGACAAGGGCCAGCAAAGCAGGCAGGGGACATGGGTAACAGTGCCAGAAGGTCACAGTGCGTGGGGACGAAGGTCAGTGTGGATACCACTCCGTGCCTGCTTGCATTCTGTGCCTGCATTGCGGGTGTGACAGCTTCTCGGGGGCACAGAATATCCCTGGATTCTCCAACCACCAGCTGCTTGTCTTTCTGACTCGCTGGCGTCTTCACAGACTTGGGCCGTGGGCAACGGCTCCCCGTGGCCCAAAAACAGCTCGGGGCAGAGAGACCTGGGATTTGGACCTGAAACCTACCCCGAATCCCTTGTGCCCACTTCCCGGGTCAGGAAGGTAAGTTACGTCACTGTCTTTAAAAAAGAGAGTCAGAATTCTTGTTCTCCTTTCCTGTTGGGACCTTGGCAAGGACCAAACAAGGTGAGGTCCCAAAGGTGCTTTGCAAGCTGTCAAGTGCCGGGAATTGGAAGGCGCTGTGACGGTTGGCTCTGAGGCCTCAGGGCTATCCGCGGCCATTCGTGAAGAAGAGGTGGAATCTCTCTGTTGAAATAAAGTCCTCGGACCTCTCATTGCCGACCCCAAAACATGTGCATGCAGACACGATACAGGTTTTATAGAAACACATTCAAGTTACTGGCATGCCCTTGAAAAGAGAGCCAGGTCAGCCGTCTACAGAGGTCCTGGCAGTCAAGAGACAATGGTAGTTTATTTATTTATTTATTTTAATATTTATTTACTCAAGTAATCTCTACACCCCACGTGGGGCTCGAACTCAAGACCCTCAGATCAAGAGTTGCATGCCCCTGGGGTGCCTGGGTGGCTCAGTCAGTTGAGGGTCCGACTTCAGCTCAGGTCATGATCTTGCAGTTTGTGGATTCCACCCCCGTGTCGGGCTCTGTGCTGACAGCTCAGGGCCTGGAGCCTCCTTCGGATTCTGTGTCTCCCTCTCTCTCTGCCCCTGCCCTGCTCATGCTCTGTTTCTCTGTGTCTCAAAAATAAACCTTAAAAAAAATTTAAAAAATAAAAATTAGAAAAAAAAAGAGTCACACACCCTTCCGACTGAGCCAGCCAGGTGCCTCAAAATACAACAGTATTTTAAGTGTACGGTTCACTTGCGCACTTGGCTGTACCCAGCATTTATTAAATACCTACTGGGTTCCCAGCCATGTGGCCCTGGGTGAGTCATTTCATCTTTTTGGGACATCATTCCAGGTATGAAAATTCAGCAGTAATTGTTCCTACCTCTTGGCTTGTTGTGGGGGTGCAATGAGATAAAACATGCAAAGTGCAGTGCCTGGCACAGGGTTACGGTGGGTGCCCAGTAACTGGTCCTTGCTCTTATTCATGGAGCTCTAATTGTCACCGTTAGGTTTCTCCACCCGTCTGATCTCGTTTAATGCTTGCGGCAGTCCTGCAAGGGTGATCTGGCTTCTCTTTCGATGCCACTTCGTTTTCACACACTGTCTTCTGTGTGAAGTAAGCGCCTGGCGTTCACGACCCCAATTTATAGCTGAAGAAAGAAAGAGAGCTGTCAGAGCAACACGGGCTGATCTCAGAGAGGCAGAGAAGAGGGGTCCCTTGCCTGCCTCTAGGGAGGCCCACCGGATTGGAGGGTTCTGCCAGTGTGATGCTGACACAAAACTCACCATCTAAGGAAAGAAATGGCCAAGTGTTGGTGGAGAGAAATTGTCAGCCAAAAAGCGGGATAGAAGAGGAAGGAGCTAAGAAACCCAGACTTTCTTCTCAAATGTGTTTATTGGGAAGGATAGGAAAGAGCAAAACAAAACAGGTTCTGTCTGAATGGACATGATTGAATGCGGCCGGGGCATATTGGCAATACCATCAAGGAGTTTCTTACTCTGGGGCAAGTATTTGGATTTTTCATGCTCCGCCAGTTCCCTGGGAGACAGGGACATGGGAGGAAGTCGGATTTGGGGACATGTCACATCTCTTTTCTTTTACAGTCAAGAAATCTATTTATTTAATTAAATTTCCTTTGAGTTTGGTTTTTCCCTTGAGCTAATTTTCTCTTCTGTTTTCCTTCTTCCCTAAGACATCGGTCAGGGCAGAATTTATCAATAGAAATGACAGTATTAGTAATAATAGAAAAAATGGTAATGAAATGCAAACAGCACCCACATCCTCTGCTACCTTAAGTCTGTGAAGTCACCTCTGTCTCTTCAGAGGAATCAGTCATTAGCTTGTCGCTCGCTTCAGTTTCATTTTCATGTCTGCCTCAAGGGTTTGGAGCTTGAGGTCTGAGAGAGTTCTGAGAAAATCTTTTTAATCATCCAGAAGCTATTCAGGCTTTCTTAGGAGCTAGCAAATCCTCCTTCCTTCCCTCCCTCCTTCCTTCCTTCCTTCCTTCCCTCCCTCCTTCCTTCCCTCACACCTTCCTTCCCTCCTTCCCTCCCTCCTTCCTTCCTTCCCTCCCTCCTTCCTTCCTTCCCTCCCTCCTTCCTTCCTTCCTCCCCACATTCCTTCCCTCCCTCCTTCTTTCCTTCCTTCCTTTCCCTATTCCAGCCTGACCAGCTCTCTCTGGGGGGAAATGGAGAATGACTTGCTAATAATGAGGCTATCTCCTTTATGCCACTTTGGGATGTATTAAATAATCTAATCCAGGGGTTGACAGACTGTGCCCTGCAGGCCAAATCTGGTCAGCTTCCCACTTTTTAAAATAACATTTTATTGCAATACAGCTACACCTATCCATTAACGTATGGTCGAAGGCTGCTTTTGCTCTATAATGGCAGAGTTGAGTTACAGCAGAGGCCATATGGCTCACAAGGTGAAATGATAATTGTCTTGTCCTTTATGGAGAAAGTTTGCCAGCCGCTGTTCTAGTCCTTGACTGTGGTCCACCATTGTTTTTCTGCTATGTATGCTTGTAAACAAGTAGGCTCTTTCACTTATTCATTCATCAAGCATTGAGGAAACTCCTTGTTAGGTACACGGGGTGTTTCTTTTCTTTGAAGAATTACTGCAACGCAAGGGCACAGAGGACCATGTTGGTTGCAGTGGTGGCATAAAGGAGGAAACAGGGAGTGTCTTGGGGGCTGAGTGCAGGAGAAATCTGGGGAAACCTTCCTGGAAGAGAGGAGATATTTGAGTTGGGTATAAAAATGAAAAGTTACCAAAAGCCTGGGGGACTGTGACCTCCCAGTAGTGA
Organism: Cryptoprocta ferox; assembly: GCA_028646485.1. NCBI lineage: Eukaryota > Metazoa > Chordata > Mammalia > Carnivora > Eupleridae > Cryptoprocta > Cryptoprocta ferox. The sequence continues at coordinate 13,332,160 of CM053566.1, read as the reverse complement.
GACATGTAGTTGTGATAAAATGAGACCAGCTCAGGAGGTGGAGGTCAGCCTGGAGGAGGGTTTGAGGGATGATGAAAGAGATGAGGGTGGTGGCATCGGTGAGGGCCACATGAGGATTGCTTTGTGGACAGGAATGATGACTTCTGTGTAGCTCCATGGTGTCTGGCTCTAAGCCACAGCTCAGGGGCAGTGTGGCGTTGATGGGGTTCATTAGACCGGGGGGCACCCTGCAGCCACCTCATCTGTGGGCAGCTGTGTTGCTAACCAATCTGGATCCGGGTTGGCTTTTCACTTTTATACCCATCTCAAATGTCTCAAAGGTCTCCCAGTCCCTTCAGAATGACCTCACCTTTTTGGAATTTACTCCTCGCCTTCTGAGGCCAATGGAAATGTTAGCACCAGAATTATCCAAGGCACAGTTCCTGTTTTCACAATGGAGTGCAGATGGCAGTTGGGAGACTGGCGAGGGGACAAGGACCTGCAGTCTGCTGTGTTCCATAGAATGTCTGAGCAAGTCCCAGAGGGACAGCCATGTGTCTGGATACTGGATGCCCTTTGAGGGCCCGAGGTCAGGGCTGAGAGGTGCCAGAGTTGGCAAGATTCAGATCACTTGACCTCAGATGCTGGCTGTCCTTATAACTCAGGACAGCTTGGCCACAAGGGCAGGTCTGTGGTGTGAACATTTGCTTTGTTACCGAGGTTTGGAGGTCTGTGCTTCCTCATCTCTGAAAGGAGGACAATTAGCATACTCACGTCTTGGGATTATTTTAAGAATTTAATGAGTTGCAATATATAAAGCAAGTGCTTGGTACATAGGAAGCTCTCAATAACATGGATTAGTAAATAAATTACTGTCTAGGGAAGCATTTTCTAAATGATATGAGGGGTTTCACTTAAAAAATCAAACCGGTTTCTTTTCTGTAGGACTTCTTGGTGTAGTTAGTATGGTGCTATGCACTGTGATTTTACTTAAAACATCACAATTCCTCCTGAACTTGGCTTGCTGGTGTCTCATGAAGCAGGCTTTGGGAAATGCCGTTTAAGGATACCCTTGCTATTGGGGTGACATCCACTGAGGATTTCCTCTGTGCCAGGCACTGTGCTGGGCCCTGGGAACACAGGAGGGGACAAGAAGTAGCCAGTCCTGGCCTCATGGGCTTTGGCGAGAGCTCCTAGAGCTAACACAAGAGTCCTGGGCTGCTCTCTTCTCAGTGTTAGATTTTGTAAAATGGGAGCAAGATGAACCCCTGCCACATTTTGTCTCACCAGGGGGTTCGGAAGATCATATGAGATACTGATTTGGGAAGGGGGTTAATGAAACTGAACTGTGGATGGGGCACACATAAGCAGAATGCAGAAGCTGAGAGCTTAGACCCTGGAATCCATCAGCTGAGGTTGGGGAACCAGATCTGCCACCTGCCAGCCACATGTGACCTTGTGCAAGTACCTTAACCTCTCTGCATCTCTATCTTTTCTTCCACCAAATGAGGGGAGTACTCTTACTGCCTCACAGGATTGTTACGAGAATTCACTGAGTTATAAGGCACTGACATATACACTGTGCTTTGCAAGTATTACAATAATAATAATAGCCAACACGGACCCACTATTTACTCTATGCCAGGCACTTTGTATGGATTGTCTAATTTATTCCTCACAATGACTTTATGTGGTATTATTATTATCCCCATTTAACAGAGGAGAAAACTGAGGCTTACAGTTAAGCCACTGCCAAGGGTACATAACTAAGAAACTAAGCGTTAAAGCTGGTTAACAGACCCAAGTGCCTCAGATCTTAATTACCGCCTCAGTTATTTGGGGGCAGGACATGGCCACTAGGCAGAGGTCCAGCTTACAGGTGGGCATGCAGAGGAGGGCGCAGAGCTGGGGAGGGGGCTTGCTGCATTCGGTTTAGCATGAGGTCACCCAGGTCCGATTTCAGATTTCTGGGAACACGTACACCTTCTCCTTTCTCTCTTTCAAAGACTCAGACTTGATTCTCTTTCTCCCTCCTTTAGCCTTTGAAATGGCTTTCTGAAGGCAGAAGTAGAGATCAGGGCTCCTGAGAACATATCTATAAAAGAAAGAGCTACTTTCCACAAGAAAATGTGAGCCCAAATACTTTAATCAGTTCTGTGTGTGTGTGTGTGTGTGTGTGTGTGTGTATGTGTGTGTGTATTTTTAAAAAAGATCTTGCCAAATGCTAATACCTGCCTCTGCTAATGTCAGGCAGTGATTTATAGAGGTCACCCTTTACATTTCAAGTGTCTCTTGCTTGTCATCTTCTGAATATTTTGGGAGTGGGGCGCTTGACCCTCTCCCTAAGAAGCAGTGTATTTTAAAAAATGCTTTTTTTGGTTGTTGTTTGTTTGCCTATTAGAGTGTTTTTTCCCTCCTTGTCTCTTAAAATCTCACTTTTTCTTCCTTCCCAGTGCCTGGTAGCCTGACCCTGCCTTGCTTATCTAAAATAGTGAAACAGGAGCAAGCTAATGTCAACCCCCAGGGATGGATGTTGCCGCAGCTGTGGCTAAAGCTGCAGAGCAGAATTGCCCTGGCCTTTGCAGAGAGAGAATTTAAGTATTTTAGCACCTGGAAAGGTTGTGCATCTTCTCAGCAGGTGGCTGAACACAGGCCGTGCGAGACTAGGTCAAGGAGGCGGTTGTCCTGAGCATAAGTTGTTAGGGAGTGGGGTGCATTTATTCATTTATTCTTTCATTCTTCCTCCTTCCCCCTCCACCTTTCTTTCTGTCTTTTTCTTTGCTTCTTCCTTCCATCTATCCATTTTTCCATCCATCCATCCATCCATCCACCCATCCACCCATCCATTCATCCATATATCCATCCATCCATCCATCCATCCATCCATCCATCCATTCATCCATCCATCCATCTATCCATCCATTCATCCATCTGTATATCCTTCTATCCATTTATCCATTCATCCATCCATCCATCCATCCATCCGTCCATCTATCCATCCATTCATCCATCCATATATTCTTCTATCCATTTATCCATTCATCCATCCATCCATCCATCCATCCACCCATTCATCCATCCATCGATCCGTCCATCTATCCATCCATTCATCCATCTGTGTATCCTTCTATCCATTTATTTATCCATCCATCCAAACATTCATCCATCCATCCACACATCTATCTATCCATCCATTCATCCACCTATCCACCTGTCTATTCACTCATCCACCTGTTTCCCATCTAGCCACTAATCTGTTACCCACCTCCTCGTCCATCTGCCCGTCCCTCATCTATTTTATGGGCACAGAATCCCTTCAGAGTCCCTTCTATGCACCGGATGCTCTGCTGAGTGCTAGAGATTGAGAAATTATGAACAGGTCCCTGCTCTTGTGGACGAAACTGTCTAATGAGGGAGACAGACCTTTAAACAAAGAAATGATGGGAAGAGCACTGGGTGTTATATGGAAACCAACCTAACAATAAACTATAAAGTTAAAAATAAAATAAAAAAGAAATGGGATGATTTGGAAATTTGATAAACACTTGGAAGAAAGTAGTGAGAGAGCCATGTTAGCTAGAGTAACCAGAGAAGTTCTCTCTGAGTCAGCAACACTTGAAATGAGCTTTGGAGACTGTGAAGGGGAGAGGACATGGCCTAAAGGAATTTTCTAGACTGAGGGAATGGTTGCATGAAGGGGAGAAGTGGTTCTTGCTTGAGGAACTAACTGGAATTCTCTGTGTGGGGCTACTCCATCCATGCTCCATCCATGTACCTGTCCATCCACAAGCACATCCCTGGATGTATGCATCCATACATTTACCTCTGCATGTGTTCATCCACGTACCCGACCATTGATGTATCTGTCCATTCATCTAGGTGCACAGTCATGCACCCAGGCATCCATCCATCCATCCATCCATGTGCACATCCAGCCTGCACTATACACCGATCTATGCATCCATCCATCCATCCATCCATCCATGTATGCATCTGTCCATCCATGTACTCATCCACTGACCTATACATCTAACAGACATTCATTGACAACCTATTATATGTCAGACACATCTGTTTTCTCTTACTTCATCTCCTACCAACAGAAACAACTGACCACTTTTTTCCTTTTGGAAACATTCTCTTCTCTCGGCTTCCAAGAAAACACACGTTCCTGGTTTTACTCTTAACCTTCTCTGGCCCGTACATGCCTAAAAGTGAATGGACTCATCTTCCCCCAGAATTGCTCTTCCCTTCGATTTTTTCTCTTCTTGGTAAATGGCAGCGCCATCTTTGTACTTGTGTAAGTTGTAAATCTGGGCGTGATTCCAGCCCTATCCTCTCTTCTCACGTGCTGCATGTCCCCAGGTCATGTTAATTTTGTCTTTAAAATGTATGTCAAATCTGCCTGCTTCTCACCACCAGCCTAGTCTTGCCTGGATGACTGTAGCAGCCTTCTATAGGGTTTCCTTACTTTCCTACTTCCTCCCCTTCAATGCCTTCTCCACTTGGAACCAGATTAATCTCCTAAAATCCTGAATCAAGTCATGTGATTCCCCTGCTTAAAACCCTCCATGTACCTGCCTACCTCAACGGCCTCATCTTCTCCTATTTTCTCTCTTACTCAAATCCATTCATTACACTGACCTTTTTTCCCCGTCCTTGGAATGCTTTCCTCACATTAGGACCTTGGTATATGCTGTGCCCTCTGTCTGGGGCATTCTCTCCCTTCTTTTTCCCTGGCTGAGTCCTAAGGAGGTACATTCTGGCTTAAAAATGTTTCCTCTGGAGAGTCTTCCTGTCCCCCCAGCTCAAAGGAGCACACCTCTGTTTTCTCTTGGGATACCCCATTCCTTTTCTTTGTAGCACATGCCCCAGTTTTTAATTTCATGTATATTTGTATGCTTATTTGTTTTAACATCTGTTTCAAAATACTCTAGAACTCCCTGAGGCCAAAAACCATCTCTGTTTTGTTCATCATCATGTCCCTATCACTTCTTCCAGAGACTGCCTCTCAGTTAACATTTATTAAAATAAAATGAAAATGTTCTCATGGAGCTTATATCATATAAGGATATTATAAACTCACATAAAAATATACTAGGTGAGAAGTTCTATAAAGATAATTCAGGCAGTAACAGTATCTAACATGGATTAATTACTCTGTGTCTGGCATTGTGCTAAGTGCTTTATATAGGTATTATCTCATTTAAATCCCATAGCACTCACTATGAGATAGGTGCTCATTTTACAGATGAAGAGACTGAGGCACAGGAAGGCTGAACGTGTTCTGGTCTCACACATAGTTCGCGGCTGAGCTGGGATCTGGACCAGAGCTGTCTGATTCTAGAATCCTTGCACCTCGTTGTCTCTGCTTTATAGGGCTTTAACATAACAGAAGCTCAGTACAGGTTTCCAGGCCAGAGAAAGGGGGAGGCTCTTTAGGTGGTCTTGGCGGAGAACTCGAGAGCTCTTTTGCTTTGAGGCAGGGAGGTAGACCAGATGAACCACACCTGGAAGCCCAGCACTGGCCTTCTTCGGAGGGTGCTACCGAGGTCACTAGTGCCGAGATGCTTTTTCACACTTACCCTGGCTGCTGCCAAGGTTTGTTGCATATCTGAGGGTGGCCTGCAGCTGGTGAACATCTGGCTTGGCCGGGGCGGTGGTGGTGTGCTTCTCTGCCTTTGGTGCTGGGTGGTCTTGGTGTGGGGTGACCTTGCTCTCTGCCCGAAGCCCTTCCATTTCTTCCTATTCCTCCTGCCCCTGGGATCTGGAACCAGAGCCTGGTTTTCAAATTGCAAGATAACGATTTGATTTAGTGATTTATCTGATTAGAGTTAAATGTATTTATTACATGCTTAAACATATTCCAGTGAGCTCTGAAAACGAACCGCAGGACTGTCCTGGCTGAATTTCCGGGACCCACTGGAGCAAGTTCAAGAAAAGCGTAATCTACTTAGAGGAAAACAGAAGCAGCCCCTAATCCAATCGTCATCTGTTTCAGGCAGCACATCCCATCCCCCCCCCACAACCTCAGTGCGCCCTACGCCTCCGTCTGGAGGTTGGAAGGGATTGTAGGGGTTGGTCTTCGGGACATTAGCGTTCCTCTAGATTCTCCCTCCTCGAGAACTGGTACGCAAAGAAGACCTTACTTACCCTTTATTTATCGTTTTCAAGTAATATTGACTTCCCTTTTTGATACTAAAATCATTTTTATTCGTAAGAATTCTGGAAAAGAAAAATAAAGTATAAAAAAAGAAAACCCAACTTACCCATTGTCTTGCCCGGATTCACATTTTATGGTGGGTCCTTTCGGTATTCAAAAATGATTTCAAAATGACCTAAGCAACCCAGGATTCCATTTTAATTGCTTTTTTAAAAAATGCATTTTTAGGGGTGCCTGGGTGGCTCAGTGGGTTAAGTGTCCGACTTTGGCTCAGGTCATGATATCACGGTTCATGGGTTCAAGCCCCGCATTGGGCTCTGTGCTGACAGCTCAGAGCCTGGAGCCTGCTTCGGATTCTGTGTGTGTCTCTCTCTCTGTCTCTGTCCCTTCCCAGCTCATAAGCTTTTGCGCGTGCACGCTCGCGCGCGCTCTCTCTCTCTCTCTCTCTCAAAAATAAGTAAATAAACTTAAAAGAAAAAGATGGTCTATTTTTTAAGTTTTATTTATTTCTTTTAGTAATCTCCACACTCCAGTCTCACGACCCTGAGATCAAGAGTCACACGCTCTACTGGCTGAGCCAGCCAGCTGTAAAAGATGGTCTGTTTTTTAAGAGCTGATCTAATCAGCATATAATGAACTGCACAAAGTATACAGTTTAATGAGTTTTGACATATGATCCACAAGGGAAACCATCATCATGAATCAAGATAGTGAATGCACCTGCCACCCCCAAATTGTCCATGAGTACCTTTGTTCTCACTGCACTTTAAATGACCTCCTGTGGTCTAGAATGTTCTCAGCAACTCTGGATCCGCCCAAGGTGCCTGCAGCACACCCTAGGGCCCACCCTGCACGTGGAAGATGCCTTGGTGGATGCTTTCTCAGTGAATGTAAGTTAAACTCCTGCTGGGTGTAGGCAGCTGCTGGCCTTGAATGCCTTCCGTGACCGGGAGCTCACTCTCAGATAAGTCAGCCAGCCCCTTTCCACGGCTGTGTGTCTGGTCCACCACTGAGCGGTCTCAAAGTGGCCTCCCAGCACATCTTTCCCCCTCTGGAAATTCTGTCCCCCAGACTCCACAGGATGTGCTCCTGGCCCCTCCCTCTGGACCCCTGTTCATCTTCCCTGGGGCTGATGCGAAAGGGTTTGACCAAGGTGAAGAGTGGGACGCACCCAGCAGAGCTCAGTTTGGTGGGAAAAAAGACATTCAGCAACTAATTATGTAAATAATGATTTAACCCCCCCCCCCCGGCGTGAACTATGAGAGCTTATAATGGGGATCTGACCTTTTTTTGGGGGGGGGATGCCACGATCAGGGAGGACCTCCGTGGAAAGTAGCATTGAACGTGCCTTTTGCTTATTGGAAGCTAGCATCGTGTATGCTTCTTTTCAGTTCACTTCTCTGGACTGAACCTCTTCAGTTCCTTGGGCCATTTCTCAGTGGGAAGGACCTTCAGACCTCTCAGTCCCCTGCCTGTTCTTCATGGTCTTTGTGCCGTGTGACCAGAGGACACGTAGAGCCCGGCCTCTGGGGACGTGATTTGCCTAATCATGGGGCCAGTCCCTGCTTTATCGGTTCCTGTTCCAGCCACAGGACATCTTCAGCAGGATCAGAGGCTGGCTTAGAAGCAACAGTGCACAATGAAACAACAGCACTCTGGAACACTTACCAAATGCTCTCTTCTCTGTGCTGAGCACTCCCATGCACACGTTCCCGGATATTCCCACCGGCGATCTACTAAGAGCCAACCTTTTACAGCATGTGGGATATGGAAGCTCTCTTGTGAGTGGTTTACGCATCTTAGCTCCCTTAATTCTTACAGCAACACTATGAGGTGGGCATTTTTACGATTCCCTCTTTACAGATGAGGAAGTTGAGGCAGACAGGTTAAGCAACTTGACCCAGGCCCCACAGCTGGGATCAGACCCTAAGGATCAGTGGTTGGAGCCACTGGCACTCTAGACTTCCTCGGCTGTGGCTCCTGGTTTCCAGGTGAGGAAATTAAGGCTCGGTGGGGTCCGGAAGCTTCCAAGGCCAAATGGCAACATTGGGAGGTGGCCCCAGCAGTGTGACTCCAGAGGTCACCCTTAATCCCTTCGAAGGAACATCTGGAGGGAAAAGAAGGAGGTTGAGTGGGTACAGTCCCAGCCTCTGTAGGGAGAAGGAGTCTTTCTTTATTCGTTGCCACAGTCCCCGGGGTCCATTCTGGGTGTCGTGGGCACCATCAGCGTTAGCGCACAGACAAGGACGATTGGGAGAGAGCCGTTAACGAGGACCCCAGCTCAGATCTGGAATGGGGTGCCTTTAAAGAGCAGCGAGCCTGATGTCGGAAGGGAACTTGTCAGGAGCCAACATGTGTATCGATGATCTGGAGGGAGTGTCATGCCAACTTTCCCCCTTCTTCTCTATTGAGTCATTAATTAGAGCCGTCTAATTTCCCGTGCTGTTCTTATTTGGGAACTCGAGGAGGGTGTTTGCAGGAGGGAGAAATCAGATCATTATCTCCCGTGCCACGCTCAGAGTCTAATGAAGTTTTGCTAGAATGGCTTAGAAATTCAGATGCGAACGGACAGTTAGGTCTTCAGGGACATCTCTTTGTCAGCAAACTTTCTTTTCCACAGGAATAGACACTTCCGTGGAAAGACCAAAAGTTCTTCAATGGCTTATCAAAACTTCCATGAATAGGAGCTGAACGTGGTCGAAAGCGGAGTTTTGGGATTCCTGGCAACATTTGGCAAAAGGGCATTCTGCCCTATGACCGATCCATTGTGGGCATTTGGCCAGATCCATGTGCTAATGAACCACAGGCAAACTCACTTTACTTCTCTAAGCCTTGTTGCCTTATCTGCAAAATGGGTGGTCATCTAAGTCACAGGGCCGTTGTGTGAATTGATGAAAATAGTGCATCTAGAGCCCTTGGCTCAGTGCCTGATCCCTAGTGGACACTCAGTGAAGGCAGCTGTTGCTTAGGGCCCCTTTCTGTCTTGGGGGATGAAGGTGCAAGAATGTCTGTGATATGGACCTTACTTTTTTTTTAATGTTTATTTATGGGGCGCCTGGGTGGCTCAGTTGGTTGAGCACTGACTTTAGCTCAGGTCATGATCTCACGGTTTGTGGGTTGGAGCCCCGCGTCAGGCTCTGTGCCGACAGCTCGGAGCCTGGAGCCTATTTTGGATTCTGTGTCTCCCTCTCTCCCTCTCTTTACCCCTTCTCCGCTTGCACTCTGCCTCTCTCTCTCAAAAATAAAATGAACGTTTAAAAAAATGTTTTTATTGGGGGGGGGAGGGTAGGGGCAGAGAGAGAGAGAGAATCCCAACCAGGCTCTGCACTGTCAGTGCAGACCTGAGCCAAAATCAGTTGGACACCCAGCTGACTGAGCCACTCAGATGCCCCCTGGACCCTACTTTTCAGGAACACACAGGTTTCTGTAGGAGACATACATGTACACTATTAACTAGAATGAAGAGTTACCCCTGCTATGGTCCAGGACTTGCCCCTCAAGCATCATGATCTTCCAGAAGTTCCATGATGACTAAGAAAAGACAAAGCCAGTTCACAGATAACCTGGAGAATGTTTCTGTCCCTGCTGTGTAACGAATCCCTCCGAACGTGGTGTGACACCATTTTATTGTGTGGATGGATGTTGAGGGTCGGGAACTGGGGGAGGGTACAGTGAGGACGGCTTGCCTCTGCTCCATGATGTCTGGGGGCTGGAAACATCTAAAAGCTGACCCACACTCGCATGTCTGGAGGTTGTTGCTGGCTGCTGACTGAAAGGAAGTTCAGCTGGGTCCTCTGTGGCATTCCTCATGGCATGCCCACAAAGGCCGTTTTGCATTTTCTAGTCTATTCTATTAAAAACGAAGAAAGATGGGGCACCTGGGGGGCTCAGTCAATTAAGCGTCCGACTTCAGCTCAGGTCATGATCTCATGGCTGGTGAGTTCGAGCCCCGCGTCGGGCTCTGTGCTGACAACTCGGAGCCTGGAGCCTGTTTCAGATTCTGTGTCTCCCTCTCTTCTCCTTGCCCACTCATGCTGTCTCTCTTGCTCACAAATAAATAAACTTAAAAAAATTAAAAAACAGACTATTTAAAAATAAAAAAGAATAAAGAAATAGGTAACAGTTTTTTTTCCAGCTTTACTGACCTACGACATTGTGTAAGTTTAAGGTGTATGATGTGATGATTTAATCTGCAAATGTATTGTGAAATGATGGCCACATTAAGGTTAGTTAGCACCTCCTTCACCTCACAGAGTCACCATTTTGTTGTTGTTGTTGCTATGGTGAGCACACCACAGCTCTGCTCTCAGAGCGACTCCAAGAATATAATGGAGAGCTGTTAACTATAGTCACGACGCTGCCCTTTATGTCGGAAACTTACTCATTTGTAACTGAAACTTTATATCCTGACCCACCTCTCCCCACGTCCTCCCACCCCTCGAGTCCCTGGCATCCACCATTTGACTCTCTGTTCCTGAGTCTGATGTGTCTAGATTCACTTAAAAGTGAGATCATGCAGCATTTAGTATTTGTCTTTCTCCGTCTTCACTTAGCCTAATGCCCTCAAGGTTCATCCGTGTTCTTGCAAATGACAGGATTTCCTTCCTTCTTTGTGGCTGAATAATATTCCATCCATCTATCTATCTATCTGTCACATTTTCTTTATCCATTCATTGCTAAGCCCTTAGGTTAACTTGGCTATTATGAATAATCCTGTGGTGCACATGGGGGTGCAGATGTCTCATTGAGATCGTGATTTCATCTCCTTTGGATATATGCCTAAAAGTGAGATTGTTGGCTCATGGGGTGGTTCTATTTTTAATTTTTTGGAGGAACCTTCGTACTGTTTTCCACAGTGGCTGCACCAGTTTGCATTCCCACCAACAGTGCACGAGGGCTCCCTTTTCTCCACATCTTCATTAATACTTGTTATCTCTTGTCTTTTTGGGGGGGCATACTATCTACTCTGACAGGTGCGAGGTGATATCTTAATGAAGGTGTGATTTGCATTTCCAGATGATGGGTGATGTTGATCACCCTTTTTTTTTTAAAGCATGTTTTTCCATTTTCTTTCTTTTCTTTCTTTTTCTTAAAGGGGCCTTTAAAAAAATTTTTTTTAACATTTATTTATTTTTGAGAGACAGAGAGACAGGGCATGAGCAGGGGAGGGCAGAGAGAAAGAGGGAGACACAGAATCCGAAGCAGACTCCAGGCTCTGAGCTGTCAACACAGAGCCCGACGCGGGGCTCGAACCCACAAGCCGTGAGATCATGACCTGAGCTGAAGTTGGATACTTAACCGACTGAGCCCCCCAGGCGCCCCTCACATTTTACATTTAATCCTTCGTCCATTTAGTGTTAATTTTTGTGGTAAGTGTGAGTTGGGAATTCAATTTCATTCCTTTGAATGTGGATATCCAGTTTTCCCAGCACCATGTATTGAAGAGACTATTCTCTCTCCATCATGTATGCCTGGCTTCTTGTCAAATATTAGTTCACCGCATATGCATGGGTTTATTTCTGGGCTCTCAATTCTGTTCCCCTGGTCTATATATCTGTTTTTAATGCCAGTACATTACTGTTTTGCTTACTGTCATTTTGTAGTATAATTTGAAATCGGGAAACATGATGCCTCCATCTTTGTTCTTCCTCAAGACTGCTGTGGCTCTTTGGGACCTTTTGTGGTTTCAGATACATTTTAAGATTTTTTTTTTTCTATTTCTGTGAAAACGCATTTGGATTTTGATAGGGATTGCAGTGAGTCTACGGACAGGTAACATTAATGTGTTTTACTTAACCCAGTACCTGCAAGATATACTTATTGCAATATGTCATGAAGATAAAAAAATTCTTGAGATATTTTACATTCTTTGATTTCTTGCTGAGTCTTTGCAATCTGGTGTGGGTTCATACCGACAGCCCATCTCAATTCAAGTAGCCACATGTCACGTGCTCCGTAGTCCTGTGTGGCTGGTGGTCTCCCTCCCGGACAGGGAACCTTCAGAGCTCCCCAAGGTAGGTAGTCTGTGGAGATGCATAAGACATTTCTCACACTGGGGACTTTCACCTATTCCCTGCAGAGCTCAGTGCTCGGACCCCCGGCGGGGCCTTTTACTTGGCAATCCCAGCCGGCCTGCTGCAGAAGGAGATGAGAGTAACGAAGCCCATTTTCAAGTTCCAGGCGGGGCTGTGAAACTCATGATGCCGCCCGGGAGGTGCTCCCAGTTCCTGCAGAATCGCCAAAGCCTCTCCTTTTCTAAGCAGGCAGATCTAAGAAGCCCTCTGGCACGTTAGGACCCACCCTCTCTGTGGCAGCTAAGCCTCGGCAAACAGCGGGTGACAGCAGCAGTCCCAGGAAGCCCCTTTTCCTGACCTTCTTCCCAGGCGCCAGGCGCGGTGTTAACCCCGTTGTACATACCTTCTCGCACAGATCCTCACCACCACCTCGTGATGTGGATACTTCTAAGATCCCCGTTTTACAGAGAGGAAACGGAGGCAGAGAGAGGTTAAAGTCACTTGCTACGAGCCGTCCTCGTGTGAAGCGGTGGTTTTCAAACTTGAGGTGGCATCAGAATTCCCAGGAGTGGGGGTGGGGGGGGCACCCGGGTGGCTCCGTCGTCAAGCATCTGACTCTTGGTTTCGGCTCAGGTCGTGATCTCACAGTTTGTGAGTTCGAGCCCTGCATTGGGCTCTGCAATGACAGCACAGAGCCTGCTTGGGACTCTCTCTCTCTCTCTCTCTCTCTCTCTCTCTCTCTCTCTTTCTTCTCCCCTGCTCTCTCTCTCAAAATAAATGAATAAACTTAGAGAAAAAAAAAAGAATTCCCAGGAGGGCCTGTGAAAAAACAGGCTGCCGAGCTCCACCCTAAGAATTCCTGACCCGCTAGGTCTGGGGTGGGGCCTGGGAGCTTGCATTTCTAAAGAGTTCCCACATGATGCCCATGCTGTGAGTCTGGGGGCCCCAGTTTGAGAAGCACTGAGCTCAAGTTACCCCTCCCCCCAAGTGGCTTCCCTCGCAGGACGGGTGAAGGATCTAAAGGGATTTATTCTGGAGCAGAAGCGGGTAGGGACATCCTCACACTCCGTTGTCACAGAGAAGGGCTGTCACAGGGCAGAGGGGGCTGTGCTGTGTGCGTGTAGAGGGCAGAGCAGGGACAGGAGGGTGGCAGCCACCTAACCTGGAGGTGGGCTCCGTACAGGGAAGAACTTTCTATCAGCCAGGCCTGCCCTCCATGCGAGGGACCCTTAAATACCTATGGCCAAGAAGGTTTGAGCTGAGACCTGGCCGCGGTTGTAGAGCAGGAGAAACATCCCTTCTTGGGTGGATTCTATGAGGACCCATCAATCTCTTGAGTTTGACACGCTTTAAAAAAACATCCCAGCACATTTTAATTTTGATTTAATTTTATTTTGTTTCACAACATTATTTAGTCACTTATTTTTAGCTTCGTTTTTATAAGCTCATTAACTTTACTTGTTTTTTTTTTGTTTTTTGTTTTTTTCTTTCTGTCTTCTTTTCTGAAAGCAACCAAAAATAATTCCCCGCAACCGAAACAAAATGAGGACGTTGCTGAAGGCCTGGGATGGTTGAGTGTGCTTTAACCATCCCCGCAGTGCAGTGGCTGCCCTTCCTTCCTTCTGCATATTAGCTGGGAATGTTAAGGGGGAGACAAAGCTGTGATAGTTGGATTGCCAGTCAGGTACCTCCTCTAAAATGAGAGAGGATTCATTTTATATTAAACCGGTGTTGGATAGAGATACTGCGGAATCTGGATTAAGAGAGTCCTCCCTCGTGAATGATGTGGACCCTGTTATTTGACAGGGAGGGTGAAAACCAGGTCGGCTCGTTGGGTTCCGTCGGCCAGCTGCTCACTGGAGGTCAGTCCCCGAGGGGTGGTGGCCCTGAGGAAGACGCAGTCTGGACACCTTTTCCTTCCCGCTGCTGTGGATAGAGCTACAAGGATTGAACCTCACCAGTGCCCCATGGCTGACAACATGGTTGTTGGTTCTTCCTTCCCAATCACTTGAGTCACCTTGTGCTTCGTGAATCACTGCGCTAACTGGGGGTCAAACCATGGGATCTATCCCCTGAGTTCTAGCCCTGCCATCCCAGCCCACTGGCCACCTTGACGTCCCATTTACCTGTCATCCCTTCAGCAAATATGTATGGAGTCCCTGCTGGGTGCCGGGTGCTGGGTGCCGAGCTAGCGTGAGGGATAAAGTGCAGAACAGGACAGGCAAGGCTCGCATGGGACTTACATTAGAGCAGGGCAGAGAGTCCACAAGCCAGTAAACCGATGCGTAGCCTAATGCCACGCGCTGGCACATTTTATGAATGAGAACCAACATGCAGGATGTGGGAATGGAGGGGGTGTGGACGTGGCAAGCGGATCATTTTTAGGTCGGGCAGCCAGGGAAGTGCTTTCTGAGAGGTCAGCAGTGCCTCAGTTTGGCAAAACGGGACGCCGTTTTGGTTGTCACAGCTGGGGGATGGGACAGTTTCCGGTCCCCAGTGGGTGAAGGCCTGGGGTGCTACTGTGCACAGGACAGCCCCCTCACAAAGTGTCACTCAGCCCCAGATGTCAGCAGCGCTGCAGTTGTTTGTTGATGCAGACATGCAACATCTACAGAATCCTGGAAGAAATTTCTGGAAAGAGGGAAGAACAAGTTTAACCCCTAAGGTGATTTATTAGGTAAGGCAGTGCTAGCTCTCGGTGAAGGTAAGTCTTAGCAGCTAAAGAGAGTAGGAGTTAATTTCTTTACAACGTTTATTTATTTTTGAAAGACAGAGCATGAGCAGGGGAGGGGCAGAGAGAGAGGGAGACACAGAATCCGAAGCAGGCTCCAGGCTCTGAGCTGTCAGCACAGAGCCCAACAGGGGGCTCGAACTCACGAACCACAAGATCATGACCTGAGCCGAAGTTGGACGCTTAACCAACTGAGCCCCCCAGGCGCCCCTTAATATCTAAGTCACATAATGGATGCTTGTGTTTGGAGGTGGGGCAAGTGCTCTGCTCCGAAAGGTCCTTCAGAGCCGGGGACCCGGGAGCCACTGTCTTCAACATACAGCCACCAGGCTGCCCTGGATATTGGCACCCAGAGTGTAGGTTGGAGGGTGAGGTGGGGTAGGAGGTTGCATGCGAGGTTTTGAGGGACCAGGTCTCAGTTCTGTCCTTGTTCTGTTGGCTGGAGCATTAGCTGCAAAGGAGTCTGGGAAATGATGCGTGATGTTGGCATCGGGGGAAGGCGAGGAGCTTTTCTGTGTTCAACCAGCCGGGGTGGGGTGAGCTGGTGTGTTGGAGGCCCGGCGAGTTGTTCCCTGGAATGGGGTTGGGGGAGAGGGGAGACGGGTGGGGGCCTCAGTTCAAGATGCAATTAGACAGACATGCCTTGTTTTCTTAGTAATAATACTGGCCGGTGAGATCAAGCTGGGATTGGGCCTCAGCTGTGTGCCCGGCCCTGGGATAAGCCTCTTTCGATGAAAAGCTCACCTGATTCTCACACCAACTCTCTGAGGTCGGTACTGTTTATATCCCCATTTCAGAGATGAGGAAAACTGAGGTTTACAGAGGTTGTATAACTTGCCCATGGTCACACAGCGAATGCAGGTTGGATCTGGGATTTAAATCCAGTCTCTAAGGAGACCTTAGGCTAGTGGTTCCTGAACTTGAGTGTGCCCTCAGAATCATCTGGAAGGCTTGCTAACATGCAGATGGGTAGGCCCCACCTCCGTGGTTCTGCATCGGTGGATCTGAGGGGCCCGAGGAGAGGGCCGTCTGTGTAACATAGATTCCTCACTCCACGTAGGGGGACCTTCAGAACACCTTCTTTGGACTGTACGCAGTGGGGGCCGGGAGGGAGAAAGCAGAGACGACTTTCTTTTTTGTAAAAAAGAGTTTACAATGTGACGGAGAAAACAAGACACACAACAGGGAAACTTAATAACCCGAGGGATTATGAAATCTCAGCATAATTATTAGGGTGCTGTCTCAGAGCACAATTGATTACCTGCCGAATGGTGCAGATCGCAAATATCGTAGGAGCTAAAAGAGGGAGCCGCTACCCCTGATTGGAGGAGGCAAGGAAGGTTTGTATAAAGCCATCTTTGTTTTCCACTGAAAGAGTGGATTTCACGTGTTGTTCTTCTGGTCTATTTAGTTACTTTTTTATTATCTGTCTCCACCTACTAGAATGGAAGCTCATTTGGGTGCAGGATTGTAATGTCTTTCCCACCACCACATCCTTAATCCCCCGAATCATGCCTGGCATATAGTAGGTTCTCAAGAGACATTTGTTAAACAAAGAATTCAGTCTGTCGAGGGACTCCTAAAATGCATTTATGGATGAGGGTTCCCTCACACAGAGAAATATTTCCCGGATCAGATGCACTAAAGAAAATGAGTATAGTTTTCTTTCTTGCAAGACTTGTCAGAGCCTTTAATTTGCAAACTTGCTTGGAGCATCTCCAAAGTGAGTTGCTGATATACAGTGATACCCAAACTCGTTAGAGCATCAGGGCTCTTTCCCACAGCACCTGTCGATGCATTGTGGAGGAATAGTGTTTGGCGGAGTCCAGTTTGGGGAATGTTTTAGAGTGGCCGTGGTTTTATCGTGCATCTTCTCCCCCAGTGTCTCCTTTGTCTACATCGCACTCAAGTCCCCACTCAGTGGTTTTCAGGTGGCCGGGGGACATCCTGGTGGTCAGGTGGAATAGGGAGGAGGGTTTCTAAGATACAGAGCAGCCCCGAGTTTCCCCGAGAGACCCAGGAAACATCTTGCCGCATTTTCTCCTCCCTTTGTTTCTGGAGCAGGCGTGTGAGAACGATCGGCTGTCAGGTTTCATCAGGGCCTCGAAGCCTCCCGGTGGCACTGTGCATTCCCCACCATGAAAAGGGAGTGTCACAGTCGCTCTGGCTGAGTCTGAGTGGGGCTGAGCGGAACAGGTTTGCGTGACGCACGTCCCTCTGCAATGGATCCTGACAGGGCGGGGGTGTGTGTGGGGGTGATAGGCATGGGGGCGCAGTCCCCTCTGGAAAGCAAGATGCCTGTTCTTGAGGCCCAGCTGATGTCTTTAAGCCTCCACAGGGATTAATTTGAATTTTGACCCACAGAACACCAGAGTCTGAATATGATTTAAAAGGAGTGGTGTTCTGACACCTGCTAAAATGCGGGTGAGCCTCGAAAACATTAGGCTGAGTGACCGAAGCCAGTCACGAAACGCCACATACTGTATGATTCCGTTTCTGTGAAAAGTCTAGAACAGATAGATCCATAGAGGCAGAAAGCAGATGGCTGGTTGCCAGGGGCTGGGGAAGGGGGCTGGGGAGGGCCTGCTGATGGGTATGGCCTTTCCTTTGGGGGTGTTGGGAATGTTCTGGATCTAGAGAGAGGTGTTGGTTGCACAACATTGTGAATGTAAATACCACTGAAGTGTGTACGTTAAAATGGTGAATTTCATACTATGTGCATTTCACCTCAGTTAAAAGAAGTCCGTACACTGACTCTGTCGGTGTAGAAAGCGGGACATAGAACTGGACAGGGATTTGGGGGTCTGTTTGGGACCAGAACGGGGAGTCCCACCCCAGGCTACGATTGCAGTGATCTGGGGATCTCTTAAAACTCTGGCTGCCTGAGCTCCACCCCCAGAGTTAATATAATTGGCCTTTGGTGGGGTCTGGGCAGCGGGAAGAAGAGATTAGAACCTGTGGCCGGTAAGCAGCAATACCAGAGCAAGTGTCTCCTGAATCCCACCCTCCCTCCCTGTGTTCTTTCTTTATCCCCACATCCCTCCCGAGTTTCAACGGTCAGGAAATACCAGACATTTAAAACAGCGCTCCTCCGGTTCTAGTGTGCACGTGAGTCCCCGGGGAGCGTGTCCCAGGAAGGGGCGGGTCAGGTCCCGGGTGGGGCGTGAGGATCTGCACTGGTGACCAGCCCCTGCGGGAAGCCGCTGCCGCTGGTCCCGGAGCCACACTTAGCCAGGGTCTGAAATGCAAATAAATCAACACAGATACGAATTCGGGTGCAGAGGTCTTTTTTAAGCCCACCTAGCACAAGGCACTGATTGAGTATCAAGCTCTCTTGTATGTCCTCTGGTCATTTTAACTCATTTAATCCTGACACCAGTTCTATGAAATAAGTGTTTCGATTGTCCCTGTTTTGCGGAGGAGCATGCTGAGGCTCAGAGGCAGGAGGAACTCGGCCACAGGGAAGAGCTGGGATCTGTACTTTCAACCTCTACCCGTCTCTGCTCTCAGAGAAGGGCCGGGCCTGCCCAAGGGGGCTCAGAGAGGGCCCTTTGATGTTCAGAATCCAAATTGAGCACAGCCTAGCCAGTCCTAGGCAGTCCTTACAAAGGTGTGTTTGCGTGTGTGTGTTGGGGGGGGGCGGTTAGGATTCAACAAGTGGGTCCCTTAAATTAAGAGCATTGTAGTTGGTTTCATCAGAGCTTCCTATCTGTTTATATTTTTTTTAAGTTTATTTTTGAGAGAAAGATCTAGAGAGCACAAGTGAGGGAGGGGCAGAGAGAGAGAGAGAGAGAGAGAGAGAGAGAGAGAGAGAGAGAGAGAGAGAGAGAGGGAGAGAGAGAATCCTAAGCAGATTCCGCACTGTCAGCACAGAGCCCGACTTGGTGCTCGAACTCACGAATCGTGAGATCGTGACCTGAGCTGAAATCATGAGTTGGGCGCTTAACCGGCTGAGCCACCCAGGCGCCCCAGGGCTTCGCATCTGTTTCTGATGAGGTGAGCTCCAGGTGTCTTGGGCGGAGGAGGGCCAGCTCATCCTGGTTTGCCTGGGACTTTCCTGGTTTGAGCAGACAGAGCCCCACATCCCTGGAGACCATCCCCCAAGTCCTGGACTCCTCGGGGTGGTCGATCCCCCAGCTCAGGATTCAAGAGTTCTTTCCCAGCTTCCGAGGTTGCTAGGAGGCCAGCAGGGCAAGACGTCTGAAGACGCTATTACTCGAAACCCTTCCCACCTATGGGCTGTCCCAGTGAATAGCTTTCACCTTTTCTAACTGTGTGCCGTTGGGCACCCCTGGCAAGACGGGAGGCAGAGCCGCTCACGCTTTCGGAAGAGCCTCCTAAAGGCCACAGCTGTGGCTTCAGTTCCTAGGAAGAACCCAGAAGCAGTGAAAGACTTAAGCTATTACTAAATACGTTGAAGCATCTTCTGATTTACTGCAGGAAACACAACACTTATTATCTTGAAGGCTTGTTACTTGATGGAATGGTCGGGAAGATTCGTCTTTCCCGAGGAGGTAGAGATAGTACGGCGGCATCATGGTATCAGCGAAGATAAAACCACGAAAGCGATAATAAGGATAATGATTGTTTTGGCCCCATTTGCTGAGGGTGCAGGGCCCCAAACGGACCGTCCGCGTCCTGGCACGTGGGATCCCAGCAGGGGTCCGCCACTTTTCCTTAAAGGACCAGGCGGTAAATACTGCAGGTTTTCGAAGCCGTGTGGTCTCCGTCGCAGCTCCTCACCTCTGCCGTCGTAGTTCGGTGAAATCAGCCATAACGCAACATGTAAACGAACCAACGTGGCCGTGTTCCAGAAACATCCAGTCCACAAAAATAGGCAGCCTGACCTCAGGCTGCAGTTGGCCAACCGCCGGTGTAAGGGAAGGAGCACTGTCTCGCGGAGTCAAACTTAGGTTCCCACATGCAGCTCTGCCACTTGCTGGCAGGGGGACCTTGTCCTTTCTGAGCCTCAGGAGGCTCATCTGTAAAGTGAGGACAGTGATGGGCTCGATCTCACAGATTTGCAGCGAGGGTTAATGCACGTCCAGAAGAGCCGCATCATAGCAGGTGCTTATGTGTAAGCTCCCCAGGGTGGCACGGGATGCCCGGGAGGTAACTGGTACCTCTTTCAGAAACCGCAGCGACAGGGCGATGATCTGCGTTGTCCAAACCGTCTCCCCGACCTGCAGACTCCACCTTTCTGTGCGATGGACACGCTCTCCCTTGGAAGGAACGCCGTGTTCCTTCCCCCAGGTGTTGCTTAATGAAGGAGAAGCTAAGTCCTTCCCTCCCTGTTTTCATGCCCAATAAATCACCCTGACAAGGCCTTGTTATTACTTAACTCTGTATATTGTTTCAGCACTTGCCGTAGGAGTGGGGCCGGGGGGTTGTGGGGAGGCGCAGAAAGACATCATTTGGCCCTGAATTGCTTCGGGAATGGAAATATTTTTTTTTGGCAATTAATATTCATCAGATAGATCAGGTAAACATCCAGTAATGACAATGCACAGGCGATTTATCAATCCCGGCTTCAGATTGCAATTATCAGTCAAATGGCGCTGAGACACTGTAATGAAGCCTGCCTCGAAAAGCCCATTTGCTCCCAGATCAGGGGATGTGAAGATCCCTTTTTCACTTTTATATGAAGAGTGATACCCTCTTGTCAGAGCTGGGGCTGGGAATCAAACGGAGCTCCTTCCTGAGCCTCAGACCTGGACAAGAAGGTTGGCAAACACTGATTTCAGAGATACAACAGGACTCCTGCGGTTTTCTGGTAAAGAGTGGGGGAGGGGGAAGAAAAGACGAGAGGGACCCCAACTAACCCCCCCCCCCGCCCACCTACCCACCTACTGTTTCAGCTGCTGTGCTCAGAGATCATACTGC
Source organism: Cryptoprocta ferox (assembly GCA_028646485.1). Lineage (NCBI taxonomy): Eukaryota > Metazoa > Chordata > Mammalia > Carnivora > Eupleridae > Cryptoprocta > Cryptoprocta ferox. Next base: position 13,311,390 of record CM053566.1, on the reverse strand, counting down.
TGTCCTCACACAAACCCAGACATTGGTGCTATTTATTTATTACTATTATGAGTAGTATCATCCCCATTTTACAGGTGAGAAAACGGAGGCTCAGTGTGGAGAAGGTAGCTGCTTGCTGTGGTAGCAGAACATCGCCCTCCCTCCCTCCCTCCCCCCCAGATGTCCACACACTAATCCCTGGATCCAGAAACTATGTTACCTTCCATGGCCAAAGGGACCTTGCAGATGGGTTTAAGTTAAGGATCTTGAGATGCAGAGGTTATCCTGGGCTATCCATTGGGCCCCGTGTCATCGTAAGGGTCCCTTACAAGAGGAAAGGAAGCAGGAGGGTAAGAGTCAGAGAGCCGGATTGCAAGAGCGACGCCTTTGGTTTAGAAGGTGGAGGAAGGGTGTGTGAGTCAAGGAATGCAGGGCCTGGAGAAGCTGGAAGAGGCAAGGACCCTTCTGCGCAGAGGGATTCCGGGCACTTTGGAGGCTGAGCAGTGGATCTGTGACCCCGAATGCCATCGGCTCTATTGGCGAATGAGTTGGATTGGAGATCTGTGGAGGGGGTCAAGTTGAGTTAAGGAAGTCAAGTTGAGTTGAGGGAGTCAAGTTGAGTTAAAGGAGTCAAGTTGAGTTAAGGGGGGGTCAAGTTGAGTTAAGGAGGGTCAAGTTGAGTTAAAGGCAGTCAAGTTGAGTGAAAGGGGTCAAGTTGAGTGAAGGGGGGTCATTACTGGCTCCATTTTACAACTGAGGAATCTGAGGCTTGGAATTAAGGGCACATGCGTGGTAAGCAGCAGGGCTTGGATTTGAACCTATGTCTGTTTGACTCAGAAAAGCGTCCTTGTGCTTCTTGCCCAACAAAATGTGCTCTTGTGGGTAAACAGCTTTGCTGGGCCCTTTCAGGGGTGTGATACGGGTCTGGAAATGTGCAGGACAGTTTATATCCCTTCCACATTTCATCAGAAATGATGAGGATGACCCCTCGGTCCATACTCTGTGACCCTAAGGGATTTCCTTGCTTTAGGTCCTTGGGTCCTCACTTACTACCTTACTGGGTAGATATAATTTGCCCTGATTTACAGACAAGTAAACTGAGGATCACACAATCCCTTGCTCACAAATGCTTAACTAGCAAGTAGCAGAGCTGGTATTTAAACATGGGCTTCCTGGGGGCACCTGGGTGGCCCATTCGGTTGTGTTTGACTTCAGCTCAGGTCGTGGTCTCGCGGTTCGTGAGTTTGAGCCTTGCGTTGGGCTCTGTGCTGATGGCTCGAAGCCTGGAGCCTGTTTTGGATTTTGTGTTTGCCTCTCTCTCTGCCCCTTCCCCGCTCACATTCTGTCTCTCTTTCTCTCAAAAATAAACATTAAAAAAAAAAGCAAGTTGAAGTAAAAATAGTATTAAAAAGATAAACAAACACAGGCTTCCGACCCCGGCCTTCAATCATGTTAA
>CM053566.1:13260757-13309455 GCA_028646485.1 Cryptoprocta ferox | reverse complement strand
CGTTTCCAGAACTGTGTGCTGTGCCACAGGAGTCCTGAAACCACATTTGAGAAGGAGGCATGCTGTACCCCTCCCTCCATTAGCAGCCCAGTGTCCCATCAAACAGATGGGTTTTTTCGGCCACTCAGTAGCTATTTGAGGACCTATCATGTGCCAAGTTCAGTTCTAGGTGGGAGGACAGTAAACAAGATAAAGTTCCTGTTTTTGTGGAGCTTACATTCCAGCTGGGGGAGACAGATAGTAAAAGAATAAGCCAGAAAATATCAGAGAATGACTCAGTACTTTGAAAAAACCACAGCTTTGATATAATAGGGGCGAGTGAGAGGAGAGGGGAGGCCGCCCTGAGATGGTGACGTGTAAGCTAATGACCTGCAGGACAGGGAGCCAGTTCTTGAAGGATCTGGGGGGGATGAGCAAGTGCAAAGGCCCTGAGGTGAGTCAGTATATTGGAAGGAGAGAAAGAAGGCCAGTGTGGCAGGAGGCAGGAGGGTGGAGGAGGAGACAGGGATGAGGAGGGAGAGATGTGGGCTATGTCCTGAGGAGAGAGAAGCTTGCAGGCGCCAGGAAGGAATTTGAATTCTAAGAGTAATAGGGAGCCATTGAGGTTTACAGTAGACGAGTGAGGGTCTGTTATATGACCCCAGATGATTGATGCCAGATCAGTTGTTGGAGAGCGAGTTGGAGGGGAGGAAAGGAGGCCAGCCAGGAGGCATGAGGCGATGCCTTGGACCAGGCAATGGCAACACTGACGAAGAAAGCAGGATTCCGGATGTGTGTAGAGGTAGCAGGACAGGGGTACCGAGGGATGAGAGGGACAGAGATGCGTCAGGATGACACTCAGGTTTTGACCGCAAGCAGCCGCGTGGGTGGCGGTGCTGTGTATGGAGTTGGGGAGGCCTGGGGGAGTCACGGGGGGCCAGAGGTGACAGTGGAGGGGTCCACCCAGGGCTCCGCTTGCAGAGTGTCCCCCCAGATGACTGTCCCTCCCCTCCAAGGTTCAGCTAAGACGCCATCTCCTCCCAGAAATGCTGAGCTGCCAGAACACGCCACGTGTCTGTGCGTGGATAAGGCGTTGCACACTTTGTGACAGGTGTCTGTCCACGTGACTTTGACCCCGGGGGACGGGTGCCTTGTCTGTCTTTCTCACAGCTGTGTCTCCAGGGACCTGACGTTCAGTAGCTCTTTGTGGAAGTGAGCAGAATTGATCGCAGGGGAAGTCAGTGGAACGGAGGGGCTTCCCTCAAGAATACATGCCCGACATAAAGATAGGGATTGGAGGGTAGCAAAGGGGAGGGCATCCTATTGGTGAGAATACAGTCAGGTAGTAGGAAGAGTCCCAAACATGGTCTCAAATGATCTGGGTTCAAACCCCAGTTCTTCCTCTTTCTATTGTGTGACCTTAGTCCACCGCTCTACCTCCTGAACCTTAGTTTCACCGCTAGTAAGAAGAGGATCATGGCAGCTGCTGGGGTAAATGAGACAGCGTGAGTGGAAGCATCTACACAGAGTCTGGGGGATGAGTAAGTATATGACTGCACTAGAACCTGAGAGGTCCGAGCACAGGCTGGCTGTGATTGGCCTCCCCCTGTAATGCTGCCTGGGTTTTCTCTGCCTGGAGAGGACTTTGCAAACTGTGTCTACGTCCTTAAGGATCAGATTCCTTTTTTTTTCCTTGGCCTTCCTTCTTGACCCCATGTAGCTTGCAGTCTAACTGTGAGATGTATGAAGCTTTCTGGCTTCAGGTTGGTTGGGACCCTGAAAGGTCTTAATCTCAACATGTGGATAAATGATTTCCCAAGGGAAGATTCGTTGGAGGTGCAAAATCTCAGACTCTATCTCAGACCCAAGGCATCAGAACCCTGGGCGTGGGCCCCCAATAAGTATTTTAACAGCCCTCCAGGGAATCCACATACATGCTCAAGTTTGAGACCCACTGGCCTAGAGCTTCCAGCCTGTAGTATGTCTTTCTCTTTAATGGGGAGGGGATCAGAATGTTCAAGTTGAGATCACAGTTGTCTTCTAGTCCAGGTTATTTGAAAGGTGATCTGTAGAACATTAGGTTCACCCACGTGTGGTGGAAATTAGGTGACTTGCATTCCATGATCAAATAAGTTTGAAAGATGCAGAGCATCCTAGAGCTCGAGTCCTCTTTTGTAGGACTTATCAGAGCGTTTAAGATGCTAATATGCTTTGTGAATCTCCAGTGGAAGGGTAGAGCACACAGTCTTTGTAAACATACTTTTAGGACTCGTATTCCATGGCACACAGTTTGGGAAACATGGATGTAGTCCAATCTTCCATCCAGTGGACGATCCTGTCTCTAAATTTATGATTCAGCACCCTTTTCTCCAAGGCCTCTAGATACAGGGAGTTGTTGACTTTATGAGGCCGCTCATGTTCTTTTTCAGAAGGGCTGTTAGTAACTGTTAGCAGTTGCCTTGTACTAAGCCAAATCTGCCTGTCTATCCGCCATGTCTTCCAGAGATTCCTCTCTCATGTTTCTCATTCCATGGACATGGTATGACTTTGGTAGTGAGTGAAGTATTGGGGAATTGCTTCTTTTAAATGGCTTCTGGATTATGTGCAGTGTCACAGAAGTGATTACAAAGCGTAAAGATAGATCACTGAGCAGAGAGGTAGTTTAAGAATCTTCTGTTGTAGTTTGTCTCCGTTCATCTATTTAAGACAGGTAATAGTCCAGCCTAAAGATCCGGGGAAGATCACAGCCTTTCTCATTAGCCTGTTTCGGTGAAGTCCGGAAGTTTCGCTCCTCTGAAACTTCCTTCTGCCTAACCACGTGGTTTTTACTACCTTCCATCCCTAAACTACATTTGCACTTCACTTTGACTAATGAACCGATCGATTGATTGACTTCCTTTTTATCCCCCCATTTGTCCATTTATTCATTCCAACATCTCTCTGCTAAGTCTCCGCTAGGTGCTTCAGAGCCAAGGCTGAGCAAGACCAATTTGATGTGCATGGACCTTACAGTCTATAGGGAGAAGAACAATGATAAAATTAAAAAAAAAAAATCCCACAAATAACACATTTCGAATTTGTGCTAAGTGGGAAGGCAGGGATGGAGAGTGACAAGGGGTGGCGACCAACCCAGGTGAGGTGGTCAGGGAAAGACGCTTGATGTCTGCACTGAGGGCTGATGTAATTACGACCCATTGCTTTTGGTTTCTTAATTCTATTTGATTGTTTGTATCATTATAATCAGACCTAAATTATTAGGACCCAGAGGATGGGGACCAGTTTTTCGGATTGTGCTTAGTATAAAGACATAGGCATTGTGGTTTTGCTCTCCATTCTTCATATTATGCTGTCCTGTGTATCATATCAACACACATTGGAGTCGTTTTTGGAGTATCTCCTGGACATTTGGAATACCTGTTGGGAGATTGAGTCTCCTGTGGAGAACATTGATGTTTTAAATATAATTAATTAATTAATTGTCAAGTTGGCTAACATACAGTGTGTAAAATGTGTTCTTGGTTCTGGGGGTAGATTCCTTGATTCACTGCTTCCATACAACACCCAGTGCTCATCCCAACAAGTCCTCTCCTCAGTGCCCGTCACCCACTTTCCCCTCTCCCCCACCCCCCATCCAACCTCAGTTTGTTCTCTATTTAAGAGACTCTATGGTTTGCCTTCCTCCCTCTCTGTTTATTACTATTTTTCCCCCTTCCCTTCCCTCATGATCTTCTGTTAGGTTTCTCAAGTTCCAAGTATGAGTGAAAATATATGATATCTGTCCTTGTCTGACTGACTTATTTCACTCAGCATAATACCTTCTAGTTCCATCCATGTTGCTGCAAATGGCAGGATTTCATTCTTTCTCGTTGCCAAGTACTATTCCATTGTCTATATAAACCACATCTTCTTGATCCATTCAACAGTTGATGGACATTTAGGCTCTTTCCGTAATTTTGGCTCTGTTGAAAGTGCTGCTATAAACATTGGGGTGCATGTGCCCCTGTGAGTCAGGACTCCTGTATCCTTTGGATAAATTCCTAGTAGGGCTATTGCTGAGTTGTAGGGTAGTTCTTTTTTTAATTTTTTGAGGAACCTCCACACTGTTTTCCAGAGCGTGGAGAACACTGATTTTTGTTTGTTTGTTTTGTTTCGATTTTCTTCAGCAGCCCATCTGTTAGGTTCAGGCTGCGCGTTCTGTCTTGCCTTCTGTGGGTGGTGGTCCAATGCCAGACCATTTCTCGAAGTTTTCGCGATGCTTCTTTGGGTTAGTTCTAAGCACGGGGAGTGTTTCCCATACAGAATCAGGGAGCGCCTTCTCCAGCTCTTGCCTTTTGCGTGGGGGGGATCTCTTCCACATTCTCTGGCTCCCAGGCGCTCCTTCCTCCAGTTCTTCTGGCCAAAAGCTTTAGCCTCCCGCCCCATTGCCTGGTTCTAAGAGGCTGACCCCGTCCTTGCGGTGAAGTATTGAGAACAAAGAGGGAGGGAAAAGCCCCGTGGACTCTCCCTCACACGATTCATACAACATTGGCCTCTATTCCCGGTTCCTCAGTCCAAAGGAGTGGGTTTTCTCTTGGGGGCGTAGGTGCCTGAGCTGTTTCTGTGTCACGTGAGTGCAGTTTTATGACACGGGGTCAGGGCTGAGAGAGAGAAATAAAAAAAGAAGATTCTCTCCGCATTCTTGTGCACGCAGGGCCTCGTTTTGGGGTCCTCTGCATGGAAGGCTGACTCCCCACCCCACCCCCATGCACAGTTCTAGACTCTGCCCGCTTTTTGAGACAGGGGTGGGGTTTGAGGGAAACGCATCGTTTGCCATCCAACTGTCATTCTTCACATTTTTCTCTCTCTCCCCTATCACCCTGCTGTTACTTGCCATCTTTGAGCCCCCAGGCAGCCGCCTTTGTGTTTTTCCCAGAGGTTTTGGCTGTCACCAGTGGGGACGATAGGCTGGCAGGAAGGACGCACTCGCTCAGTGCCAGATAGAACCGGGGTGGGTATTTTGGACGTGTTGGCTCGCTAGAGTCTCAAAACAACCCTGTGAGGTAGGTGATACTATCCCCATTGTAGAGGTGAGAAAACAGAGGCCCAGAGAGGTGACGTCAGGATGTAAACCGTCACCTGAGCACCATCGTCATGCTACCTGGGGTCTTGCCTACAGCGTGTAGATGGCCTCGACGCTGCTTCCCTGGGCACCTTGCCTCCCCTGCTCTGCTAGGGGACCCTTGGGTCAGGGGCCACATCCCTCTTGTCCTTCATCTACGGAACGGGGGCAATCTTAGAATCTCCCTTGTGGCACCATTGCAAGGGTCAAGGTGGGAAATAGAAACAAGTATTGAGAGCAGTGTCTGGTGTATGGTAAACTCTCAGTGAAGGGTGACTGTGGTCATGGTCACTGTTAGCACTTGCTCCTTGTATACTGAGCACTGAGCGTAGCAACCAGCACACGACAGGCTCTGTAAATATTTATGGAAATATTTATTGAGTTCAGTCATTTGTGAGAGACCATTTTACCCTTTTTAAAAAAAGTTTATTGATTTATTTTGAGAGAGACAGAGACAACGCGAGCAGGGGAGGGACAGAGAGAGAGGGAGAGACAGAGAATCCCAAGCAGGCTCTGTGTCGTCCACACGGACGGAGCCCAGTGTGGGGCTCGAATCCACGACACCGTGAGATCATGACCTGAGCCCAAACCGAGAGGCGGATGCTTAACCGACTGAGCCCCCCAGGCGCCCCGAGAACATTTAACCCTTAAACACAGTGCATTTTACTTTGTTGTTTCTTGTTTTGGAAATATGTTGGGATTTTTTGGCCATCACCCTGTTTCCTTCCCCAGCTGTTGACACGGTCCTTGGGGGTCCTGGGGAGGCTTGTGGGGGGGGGGACTTGTCCCCATTCCTGCTTGTTCCTTGCTTTTATCCCCCCCTTTTTTTTGTCAGTTGAATTTCTTCTGTGTCCCTCCCACCACAGGAGGGATAAGTAGGAGCTCTGAGTTCCTGTTCTGGCTTTTTCCCTCAGTAACTATATAGCTTAGAACAAGTAAAACATAGGACACCCCCCCCCCCATCTCATCTGTACCTCGTGAATGATTTTCTACCTCACAATGGTGCTGTGAGCAGTAAAATGAGATAGTATGGGCAAGGTGTCTGCACGGCTCCTGGTGCGTAGTGGGTCCTAAAAACATGTTAGTTTCCTTATTTATTTATTTATTAAATGTTTGTTTATTTATTTATTCATTTATTTCTGAGAGAGAAAGAGGAGAGAGAGAGACACAGCGTGAGCAGGGGAGGGGCAGAGAGAGAGGGAGACAAAAAGTCCAAAGCAGGCTCCAGGCTGAGTGGTCAGCACAGAGCCCGACGCGAGGCTTGAACCCACAAACCATGAGATCATAACCTGAGCCAAAGTCAGACGTTTAATGGACTGAGCCACCCAGGTGCCCCTGAATGTTTATTTATTTGCTTTTGAGAGAGAGAGAGAGAGAGAGAGAGAGAACAAGTGGGAGAGGCAGAGAGAGAAGGAGACACAGAATCTGAAACAGGCTCCAGGCTCCAGGCTCTGAGCTGTCAGCACAGAGCCTGATGCGGGGCTCAAACCCACGAACCTCAAGATCATGACCTGAGCCGAAGTCGGAGGCTTAATCGACTGAGCCCCCCGGTGCCCCTGTTAGTTTCCTTATTAACTCTTGATAATACGACAGCCAGGAGTTCCGGCTGCAGTGGGAGAGCAGTTATTCCAGATCTGGGCCGGGAGTTCTGGTCTAGATACAGCCGGCAGGAAGCTGGCCGAGACCTTCAGCACCTCCCCAGTCCTCGCGCCACCGCCAGTAAGTGCCCCGCAAATGTTTGTGGGATGAATAAGCCCCTGGATGGCCCAGGCTTGGTGCCTTATGGGCCAGCATCAGACCACCCGCTGTGGTTAGTAACTGGGATAGAGCATCCGCATTGCTAATATAGAGAATCGAGACTCGCTTGTTTTCATCTTGGTCTGTGATTTTTATCAGTGTAGATGGTTTAATTATTGCTTAGACCTGGGGGGACACTTTCAGTTTCGCATTTGTTCCTTACCCCTGGGCTTGGCGGCATCTGGTTTGAGAGAGATCCTGTGGAAGCACCGTCGACAGGGTGTTTGGGCTCCAGTGGCAGGCTAGGTGAGGGCAAGGTTAGGGGTTAGGGGTCGGACCCACTTGTGTTGGCCTCTTCCAGATCGAGCCAGCAAATATTTATTGGTGCCAGTGTTGTGCCAGGGGCTGAGATGGAAGGTGCCAGGACGTGGCCTCCGGGAGTTCATGGTCGAACTACAGACAGGGACAGATCCACGACTCAAGTGCAGCGGGCTCGGCTCCTGAGGGGTGGTCTGCAGGGTCATGGGAGCTTCGATGGTGTTGTCCTCTGGATAAATCCTCAAATCCCCACCTTGGCCTGTAGGTCCCTGCTGGCCTCCCCTGCCTCAGTTTCCCACCCACCCTGGCCCCACTGGCCCCTTGCACTTCCTCCAGTGGGTCCCATCCTTGCACATGCTGGTTCCCGCCGGGACACCTGCCCTCCTCCTTTACCGGGTTTGCCAGGCCCCAGCTCAAAAGGGTTCTCCTTAGGAACCTCTCCCCAGCCCTCAGCTCCTTCTGTTCTCGCGTAACTAAGTACTTGAAGTAATGACTCTGCGTTTAGTGCCGGCCTCCTCTTCTAGACCCGCGTGGGACATTGTATGTCTGTGGGGAAGATAATGCCAGCCATGTATGTAATTTAAAATTTTCTAGTTACCACATTTAAAAAACACACAAAGAAATAGGTGACAATTTTTTTTTTTTATTGTGGTAAATGTACACAGCATCCAACTAAACCAGGGTAACTATCCTAAGTGTACATCCACTGTCCCTCCCCAGGTCTTTGTTCATCATCTCAAACTGAAACTCTACCCCTTCAGCAACCCCAGCTCCTGGCAACCTCTCTTCTGCTTCTGTCTCTGAAACTGTCCGCTCTGGGTACCAGGTCTAAGTGGAAAACGTAACAATTTGTGTCCTTTTTGTTTCGGGCTTATCTCACTCAGCATAATGTTCAGTGTTCATGAATGTCAAGGTTCATCCATGTGGTAGCATGCATCAGAATGCCCTTCCTTTATGGCTGAATAATATTCCACCGTATGGGTATATGGTGTTTTGTTTAACCATTCATCAGTCGATGGATACTTAGGGTGCATCCGTCTTTTAGATATTGTGATGCACGCGGTTTTGAACATGGGCGTACAAATATCTGAGTCTCGGGTTTCTATTTTTATGGCGTATATATACCTAGAGATGGAATTGCTGGATCGTGGGGGTAATTCTGTGTTTAGCCTTTTGAGGAACGACATTAAATTTTGTATTATATTTTCTGTAACCCAGTATTTCCAGAGACGTATCATTTCAATGCGTAATCAATCTAAAAATTATTAACGAGCAATTTTGCTTTATTTTCATGCGAAGTCTTTTTTTAAAGTTATTTTTATTTTTACATTTATTTATTTTTGAGAGACAGAGACAGAGCGTGAGTGGGGGAGGGACAGAGAGAGAAGGAGACAAAGAATCCGAAGCAGGCTCCAGGCTCTGAGCTGTCAGCACAGAGCCCGACGTGGGGCTCGAACCCACGAACCGTGAGATCATGACCTGAGCCGAAGTCACATGCTTAACCGACTGAGCCACCCAGGTGCCCCTAAAGTGGGCACCTTTATCATGCAGTTGTAGATGCACAAACTGCAGTTCAGAGAGGTCAAGCAACGTACCTCAGGTCACACAGCTAGTAGGTGGTGGAGCTGGGATTCAAACCTGGCTGGGTTCTGTCGTCCTGTGGCAAGGGGTTATCTCAGGAGGCGCTACATCTAGATGTCTTGGAGAAGCCCCATGGTGCCCACGGGGGTGTCCGCCTTTGTTAACAGGGGTGCAGGAGGATAATGAAAGTTCACCCAACACCCCTTTCCCTGGAGGCATCCGCGTTTCTCTCTGCCCGTGGGTCAAGACCTCAAGGATAACCTGAAAAGATACACCTCCCCCTGTACCAGGCTGCAAGGCCCTCATAGGCACTGTCCCTGTAACAGGGAAATTGGCAGAGAAAGGAAGGCAGCCGGATCCACGTGGCGAGGGGAAAGACAGAAGGACTGGGGAAAGCCGTTCTCCAAGTCGGTTGCCTGGAGATAAAAATAAGGTGCTTCGCAGCGCGTAAGGTGATCTGAAGCCGCTTTTAGCTTTCTTGAATTTGCCAACCCAAGAGGTTATGAAGCTAACATCATGCCTGTCGGTCAAAGGCAGGCCGAGTTCTGGAATTCGAGGAACCTCAGAGATCATCTTTTCGAATGTGGCCTCTCCTGGTGTGGACGCTCTCCTGCCGCACCCCTCCGAGCTGATCTGAGCCAGATGGGCCTCCCAGCTCCTCCCGCCTTCCCCTTCCTCAGAGGCCCCTGGGGCAGCGCGTTCTTCTGCAGGGAGCTGGAGGGGGCCAGAGGCAGGCTACTTCTCGGGGGACGTAGAGCCAAGGAGCAAGATAAGGACATCTTCCCACCTACCAGACCATTATTTCTCAAGACTTTATCCACTCAGGGCAACCCTGGCATGAATGGAATTCTGGCTGTGACAAGACATTTCCTCTCTCCTTTGTTTCTTGCACTCAGGAGGGGTGGTGCCAGTCATAGTATTGGTCATGGCCGTTGGGATTTCTGAGTGTTCAACAGTTGATTCATTCCACAAATGTTTATTGAGGCGACATGTAATTTATGCATCATGACAAAATATATTTATGAATTTTCCCCCAGACTCATGGAGATATAATTGACAAATACCAGTGTAGAGGTTTAAAGTGTATGGTAGGGGGCGCCTGGGTGGCTCAGTTGGTTGAGTGTCTGACTTCGGCTCAGGTCATGATCTCGCAGTTTGTGGGTTCCAGCCCCGCGTCGGGCTCTGTGCTGACCGCTCAGAGCCTGGAGCCTGCTTCGGATTCTGTGTCTCCCTCTCTCTCTGCCCCTCCCCTGCCCGTGCTCTGTCTCTCAAAAATGAATAAAAATGTTTAAAAATTAAAAAAAAACCAAATAATGCATACGATGGGATGATTTGATATAACACATACATTGTAAAAAAAAAAAATCTGTATTTATTTTTTGCCAGACATTTGTTAGATGCCGGGCAACACAGTGGTGAGAAAGCCCGGGCCTCTGAGGGCTTGTATTTTCGCAGGGAAGACAGATGATAAATAAACAGATAAATACCATCAATCCTCATCATCCTTGGAGTCCATGTTTGCAAATTCTCCTCATTGCTAAAATGTGTTTGTTTCTCCCAGATCAATACTTGTGTGGCAAAAACCCTGAGTCCCATGGTGCTCACATCCTCAGCTGAGGTCCAAGGAGACAACGCTCTGTCTTCTTGCTCTTACGGTGCAAACAAGAGTCCTTTCTGCGGTCTTAAATTTAGTGCCACTTTTTCCACAGTTTCTGTGTTTTTTTTTCTGTTGGTGTTTTCACTGTTTAAAATGAGCCCTGAGCATAGGACCGATGTGCTGTCTTGTGTTTCTGAACACATGAAGGCTGCGAGGCGCCTTATGGAGAAAAATACGTTGTTACATAGCTTTGTGCAAGCTCTCTATCACAAGTGATGGCGTGGTTGGCCATGAGTTCAGTGCTAATGACATCAACTATCTATATTCAATAAGGTGTCTTTAAACAGAAACCCACGTAAAACGAGATGACATATGGATCAGTTGACACAAATGGGGCAGAGGCTTCTGGGAACCTGACCTTGTGTTTCCATGAGGAACAACGATTCAGGGTTTGCAGCATCTCTGTAGAATATCGAAATTTGACTGTATAACCATGAATAATGTAAGTGGACTGTAAACAGAATAATTCCACTGAGTGGTGAGGGTGTGAGGAAATGAAACAGGAGGAGGAGGAGGAGGAGAGACACGGAGGGTGGAGGTGGTGAATAATGATGATGCGCGCTCAGCAGGAAGGCTGGCAGGGCCATGCCCGAGGCCGCCTGGATCCCAGCAGTCCTGTTGTTGGTCTAGCACACTGTGCAATGGAGTCTGCTCGGTGTCCACATTGGGCTGTTCAGGGCTGCAGTGGGATGCGGACAATCACTGGGGTTCAGAACCGTGGTTCCAACGAGACTGCAGTATCTAATGTCAGACCCCATGACTACCAACAGCACGGATGTTAAAGATGGTGCCCTGAGTATTGCCTCTATCCTTGAGCCCCTGGATCTGGACTTGTGTAAATTTGGGCTTCGTTAGTACTTCCAGGGCTTGCTGCTCACGGCTCTATCAAACGCCCTAACCACAAGATTCTCTGGGACGTGTTTTATTGCAAAATTCCTCGTATAGATTCTAACTGTGAAATTAACCAGGAAGGCTTGTTTTCAGTTTAAAATGTCCAACAGATGGTCACAGTTGCTCTCTTCAATCTGGAGACAGGAAGCAGCCCGGTCACGATTTTAATTGTTCTTGACCATGAAAACGCTTAAATATTGTCAAAGAGTATTTACACGGTGGAGGCGAAATGCCAGGGGTTTGGAGGGGGATAGACCTGAAACTTTTTAGAGGGGTGGACACAGGGAAAGTCCCTGCTCTTCTCCAAGACTCAGTTTCAATGTCTGAAAAATGGGGCTGATAATATGCATCCCCTAGGGGGCTGTGAGGATCAGTTCAGATGTCCTGTATGCCATAGTCACGTGGAGCGAGATCACGTGCTCTGGGGTCAGACTGCCAGAGTTAGATCTTGGCCTTCGGCAAGTGTTTCAACTTTTCCAAGCTCTGATTTCCTCACCAACCTCACAGCATTGTTAAAGAGAATTACATGCAGTAGGGCATGAGGGTGAGAGGGAGCGTGGCCGCAGTAAGCCCTCAGTGAACGTTGTTAGCTCTGGTCATTATGAAAAGTGCTTTCTTAAATGCTCATTGGGGTGCCAGTCATCATCATCGTCATTGAAGAAAAATCACAAGGGTTGGGTAGGGTGTGTAGAAATGGGACGCCTGGGTGGCTCAGTTGATTAAGCATCTGACTCCAGCTCAGGTCATGATCTCACAGTTGGTGGGTTCGAGCCCTGCCTTGGGCTCTGCACTGACAGCTCGGAGGCTGGAGCCTGCTTCAGATTCTCTCTTTCTCTCTCTGTCTCTCTGCCCCTCCCCTGTTTGTGTGCTAGCTCTCTCTCTCTCTCAAAAATAAATAAACATAAAAAAAAAAAAAGAAATCAGAACCTTGTACTTGCCGGTGGGAATGTGAAATGGCGCAGCTTCTATAGAAAAAGTTCCATGGTTTCTCAGAAGGTTAAAACATAGAAATACCATAAGATCCAGCAGTTCCACTCTTGGGTATATACCCCCAGATAATTAAACAATAGGTGTTTGAACACATACTTGTATGCAAACATTCATAGCAGCGCTGTTCATAATAGCCAAAAGGTTTGGAAACGGCTTCAATGTCCATCCGCTGATGACCAGATAAAGAGTATGTGGAGTATTATTCAGCCACAAAAAGGAATGGAGATTCTGAACCTACCTACTACTCCATGGATGAATCTTGAAAACATTACGTGAAGTGAAAGAAGCCAGTTACATAAGACTGCGTATTGTATGATTCCATTTATATGAAATATCCAGAATAGGTCAATCCAGAGAGACGGGAAACAGACCGGTGGTTGCCAGGGGCTGGGGAGAAGAGGGGGAAGGAAGAGTGGCCGCTTAATGAGTGTGGGAGTCTCTTTTGGGTGATGAAAATTTTTTGGAATTGATAGAGGCAACATTGGGAACGTACCAAACGCTGCTGAATTCTGCACTTTGAAATGGTTGATGTGAACCGCGCCTCTGTGTTTAACAATTAGAAAATAAAAAAGAACTTAGTTAAGATGGGAAAGCTTCCCTGAAGTTAGTAACTGAAGGAAGGTTCATCTCTCTGGATCTTCGGGTGGGTAATCGACTCGCAAATGCTGTCGTGTGCAGGGTGTGAGAGGCATTAGTGGGTCAGAGTCCAAGCTCCCTGCCCCGTCCATTCTCCCAGATGACCTGCACAGACTGGGGTCAGTGCATTTGTTTGCTTCTGCTTGGGGACGCTGGGGAGCCCAGGAGGACCCACGGCGTGGCCAGATGCCAAGCTCTTTAATGAGGTCTTAGATTAAGATTCTTGCCAGTGTTGAATTGCTTTGGCAACTGTGTGTTTTTCATTTGTCCTTATTTGCTTCTTTTTGCAGTTGCTCCTAGAAACTCAAACATTCTTCCTGGGCTTCAGGTTTCACTTTTTCAGGAATTGTGGCTAACACGGGTGTCATCTTTGACTTATAGAGGGTCAGACTGCTTCAATGCCGGTGCTGGTCCAGAAGGTCTGACGGTTCAGCCTTTCCAGGGCTTTCTGGACAGTTCTCTCATTTCCAGAGGGTGTCAGGAGGCTCCCTGGAAAGCCATGATGGTGACGGGTACAGACCTGGACTGGAAACCCCACTCTGTCACTTACTAGCCGTGTCGTCTTGGGTAACTCAGTCTCTCAGATGATCCTCCACTTCCTTTACTGTGACATGGACACAGTAGCAGATTTTTCTCCCCCGGGGTCGTATGAGGATAATGTGAAGGTGCACATCTAACGTACGTAGAACACTATCTGACACAGTGCTCAATAAACAGTAACTGTCATTAGTGTCGATAATAACTGTTAGTGTTACTTCAATGGAATATTTTCTTTAAATGTTTTTTAAAAGTATATTTATTTATTTTGAAAGAGACTGAGACAGCATGAGCAGGGAAGGGGCAGAGAGCGACGGAGAAGGAGAGAGTCCCAAGCAGTCCCCGCACTGTCAGTGCAGAGCCCCATGCGGGGCTCAAACTCATGAAACCGTGAGATGGTGACCTGAGCTGAAACCAAGAGTCAGACTTAACCGACTGAGCCGCCCAGGCAGCGCCCCTCCAATGAAACATTTTCGACCAGCGTCTAAAAGTTCTGTTTCTTGCCACAGAGTTATGAGGATTAAAGTAAAAACTTTTTTGTTGTTCCCCCAATGACTTCAATCTAATACATTCAGCCAACATCTGAAAGTTGTGTTTCTTGTTAGAAAGTTGTAAGGATGAAACTAACAAGGTGCTTTGAAATATTCACGAAAATTACAAGCAGTGATGATGCTGGAATGGCAGACTTTTTCCAATTCTGCTTCTGAAGGGCTGAGGCACATATGCATTCTGATGCCGGCTCTGAAATTCAGACAAGTTCTAAGTCGCACGTTTGCCTGTTTATAAAATTTTAATGGGAAGGGACAAAGAAGCTAGACACTTGCCTAGACTTTCTGCAATCATTTTCTCCCTTGAGAATGGCTTTTATTTCTCTTAGTCCCTTATCGGAGAATGTCAAAAGAAAAACCCTTACACCTTGAAATGTCTTTAATCAATCCTCAGACCTTTCATTTCTTAAAACCCATTCCCTTCTCCCCGCCCATTTCAAGACTTGAAATAAAATGATTTTCCAGAAGCGGATGACAAGACAGCAAGAGCCACGATTAATAACCCCCGGGGCACCTTGGTGCCACACCTTCCCTATTTAAAATGAAAAATCACCTTTTTCCCTCAGACTTTATTAAAAAGAGGATCAAAAGCGAGAGGGGAAGAGTTGGTATAACACAGCCCATCAGCAAAAACCCTTCTGAAGCCACAGCCTTGTCAATCGAGCAGCTGCAATTTGGATAATGAAATGAGGCACTCGGCTTCTTCATTCCCAAACTCCTGGTTCTGAGATGTAGGGGTGGAGAGGAAGAGTAATTGATGGAGAGGAGAATTTGGTCGGGGTAAAGCTTGCTTGCTCTCCTCTCATCTCTCTGACTTAAAACAACTTTAGGGCAGGGATTGATTCTTGGGGGCAATTTAGTGCTTCCTCGAACCTGGTGGAGGGTGTGTGTGTATGTGTGTGTGTGTGTGTGTGTGTGTGTGTTTGGAAGAACTCTTAGGCTTCAGGGGAAAGTGGGTCCCAGCACATTTGCAGGATGCCCTGTGACAAAGAGGGAAGAGGAAGGTATAGGTTTATTATCCACTGTGGGACATTAGCCACGTCCCATCACTCATCCAGAGCTCATTTATTTTCTTTAAAACTGTTTTAATGTTTATTTATTTGGGGGGGGGGGCGGGGCAGAGAGGGAGAGAGAGAGGGAGACACAGAATCTGAAGCAGGCTCCAGGCTCTGAGCTGTCAGCACAGAGCCCGATGCAGGGCTCGAACCCACGAACTGTGAGATCATGACCTGAGCCGAAGTCAGACACTTAACCGACTGAGCCACCCAGGCGCCCCCCCAGACCTCATTTATAAAATGGGTCAATTACACCTACCTTCCGGGGCAGGTAAGATGAGCACTGAACCCCCTGAGTCTGGCCAGTGCACTCCAAATGCAAACTTTTATATCCTGACCCCCCAGGCTGTGGTCAGTGAGTGTCCCTGGCTCCTAGCTGAGGACCGTATTCG
Source organism: Cryptoprocta ferox (assembly GCA_028646485.1). NCBI lineage: Eukaryota > Metazoa > Chordata > Mammalia > Carnivora > Eupleridae > Cryptoprocta > Cryptoprocta ferox. Next base: position 13,294,036 of record CM053566.1, on the reverse strand, counting down.
TTTCTTAGGGCTGCTGTAACAAAGCCACCACAAAGCAGGTGCTTTAACACAGCAGAAGTGAGTGCGCCTGGGTGGCTCAGTCAGTTAAGTGTCCGACTCGGGTTTTGGGTCAGGTCACGATCTCATGGTTTGTGAGTTCGAGCCCCACCTCCAGCTCCAGGCTGACAGTTTGGAGCCTGCTTGGGATTCTCTGTCTCCTTCTCTCCCTGCCCCTCTCCCTGCTCACGCTATCTCTGTCTCTCTCAAAACAACTAAACTTAAAAAAAAAAGCAGCAGAAATGTATTTCCTCACAGTTCTGGGGGCTCCAAGTTTAAAACCAAGGTACTGGCAGGGTCACTCTCCCTCAGAAGTCTGTGGGGGAGACTGTTCCCTGCCCCTCTCCCAGCTTCTGGGGGATGCTGGTGATCTTTGGCGTTCCTTGGTTTGTGTCTTCATCTCTTCAATCTGTGCCTCTGTCTTCACATGATCTCTCCTTTGTGTCCTTTTCTGATAAGGACCCCAATCATTGCATTTAGGGACCCCCAATCCAGTGTTCTTCATCTTAACTTGATTACACTGACAGAAAACTTGTTAGCAAAGAAGGTCCCACTCACTCACGGGTACTGAGGGTTAGGGCTTTTTGGTGGCTACAGTTTCACTACCATAAGGACTCCTTGGCTTTTGCTTCATGTTTGTTTCCTGTAGGGCAAGGTCAGGGATATGGTCACTGAATGCAAGTGTATTTATATGTTTATTTTATTTAATCCTCCCCAGTCTCATGTGAAAGATATGGTGTTCCTCCCATTTTACATAAACATTTATGCAACTTCGGCTGGGTGCCAGAGATTACGCTAAACGCTCTACTTGCATTGTCTTCTCTCATCTTCAGAACAATCGTAGGGGAAAATCTCTGCCATGATTCCTCTTTCACAGTTGAAGAGGCAGAGACACAACGAGGCAAGGTCAGAGCAAGTTAACTTCTAAGCATCGTGTTGCAAAGTTGAGGTGTTCTGCGCATATAAAAATGCCTACTTCCTCACTTGATGTTTGTTTAGAATTAATTCTTGTTCTTTCAGTTCAGAAAGCGAGTCTTCCAGACACAGAACTGTCTCTCCCTCTTCTCAGGGAGCCAGGCAGTGGGTGGTGTGCTCATTACCTCCCGTCCCTGACCTGTAATTCAGGGCCATGGGACGTCTGCTCTGGAGACTCGGGGATCCAGTGGGAGAGGAGACAGAGGAGAACATGATTAAATCCTATCTTGTCTTTGTTTAAAAAAATAATCTAAGATGAGCCTGACTTCTGGACAGACACAGGAGGTTTTAGAATCTCGTGATCCATTTTTCTCAGTCTAGAAAAATAACTTCTTCCTGAGGAATGACCTTAGGACTCCCAGGGAGAAGAAGGGGAGGTGGGAAGTTCTGTGACATCCCAGGCATCCCTCCCTTGATGTCCAACAGGAACTTCAGGCTCTGCCTCTGTGACCTTGAGTTCACCACTTCCTTTTTGCACAGTTGCCTTCTCCTGTCGCTGTGATCAGTGCCACCAGCCACCGTGTGACCCAGGCTGGAAATCAGGAGGTCAGCCCTGGCGTAGTGTCATGTTTGAAGATGTGGACTCCAACCCTGGCTGTCCTCCTTCCAGCTGTGTGGTCTCGAACAAATCACTTAGCCTCTCTGTGCCTCAGCTTTCTCATCTATAACATAGAGTGACCTTTGCCTACGATGTAGAATTGTTGTGTAGCTGTATAATTCTTTTACATGTAAATTACACGACAGTGTCAGGGACATAGTACGTTTCCAATAAAGGTTAGCTATTTTTTTTCTCCTCTGTGCCCATTCAATCCATCTCTCTCCTTCTCACAACCCTGCCCCAGGTCCTTATCATCTCCCATCTAGATGCCTTCAGTGGCTTCAGGCTGGGCTTGCTGCTACCTCTGACCTGTCCAGTGCTTTCTCCGTACTCTGGCCCATATAGCTTTTCTCAATGCTCATCTGATGGTGTCCCTTCCCTCCCTTTCCCTGATCGTGTCCTGTTGAGCCACAAGAATGGATGCCTACACATGAAGAGATGCTCATCATCACTCATCATCAGGGAAATGCAAATCAGAACTACAATGGGATACCACCTCACACTTGTCAGAATGGCTGAAATCAACATACACAAGAAACGACAGGTGTTGGCGAGGATGTGGAGAAAGGGGGACCCTCATGCACTGTTGGTGGGAATGCAAACTGGTGTGGAAAACGGTATGGAGGTTCCTCAAAAAGTCAAAAATAGAACTACCCTACAATCCGGCAGTCACACTACTGGGTATTTATCCAAAGAATACAAAAACACGAATTCAAAGGAATTACATGCGCCCCTCCATTTATATGCCGCATTATTTACAATAGCCAAGATATGGAAGCAGCCCACGTGTCCAATGATTGATGAATGGATAGGGAAGGTGCGGTATATATACGGTTCAATATTCGGCCATAAAAAAGAATGAAATCTTGCCATTTGCAACAACATGGATGGAGCTAGAGAGTATAATGCTAAGTGAAGTAAGAGAAAGACAAATACCATATGATTTCGATTATATGTGGAATTGAAGAAACAAAATAAATGAACAAGGGAAACGAGAGAGAGAGAAGCCAAGTAAAAGACTCTAAACTATCAAGCACAAACTGGTGGTTACCAGAGGGGAGGTGGGTGGGGGGACGGGGGACCTAGGTGATGGGGATTAAGAAGCATACTTGTCATGATGGGCACAGGGTGATGTATGGAACTGCTGAATCACTATATTGTACGTCTGAGCCCATATAACACCATATGTTAACTCTACAGGAATTAAAAAAAAAAAAAAAGAATGGATGGCCACACAGCCATGTCCCCGGGTCTCTGGGACAGCTTTAATCACAAAGGGACAGGGCTATCACCCTAGGCTCCAGCAGAACTTGATGGCAAATTGGGCTATGTGATTTTTTTTTTTATGTCTTTATTTTATCTTGAGAGACAGAGACAGAGAGCGAGCGGGGGAAAGGCAGAGAGAGAGGGAGACACAGAATCTGAAGCAGGCTCCAGGCTCTGAGCTGTCAGCACAGAGCCCGACGCGGGGCTCGAACCCACGAACCGTGAGATCATGACCTGAGCCAAAGTCGGACGCTTAACTGACTGAGCCACCCAGGCGGCCCTGGACTATGTGATTTTTAAGCCACATGATCAGGGAAGCACCAGCCCCTGCCCGGGTGTGGTCAGGGGCTGGGATATAATAGTGATATGATGGGCAGAACCTTGGCCTCCACCCCCAGACGACTTCTCAGCATTTGTCTGCTGGGAAAGCCAGCCCGTCCCTTGGCATGAGCAGGGGTTTGGGGGCCCAGGTCTTGTGGATGTAGCCGTATGGCCAGGCAGGAACTTGGCTTCGATCGTTTGTGGTTGGGGGAAGTTCCGCCCCTCCCTTGGCATGACCATAGGGCTGGAGCCCAAGCCTTGGGCTCACAGCTGCATCTCTGTTCCCCGCTTTGATGGCTAGTGCAGGTTCGAAGGAGCTCTGCAGGACACCACCTTCCTTCGGGAGGCTAGCCACAGGGGGTCAGTCATGTTGACCCCCCCTCCATATCCCCCTGCACTCAGGAGAGCAAGTCCCTGCACGGTCCTCCTTAGCTGTTCTTTCCAGTCTTGGCTTGAATTTCCTCCTCCCCCCAGAGAGCTCCAGCCACACTGCGCTACTTTTCCTCCAGACCCATCACGCTTGATCATCTCCTGGCCTTGACCCTGCTGTTCTGTCTGGACTCTTCCTCCTCCGCCCTGAGCTCCATTCCTTTCCTAGCAAGTTCTTCTCCAACCTCGAGGTCTGGGCGTAGGTACCACCTCCTCCAGGATGCCTAGCCTTACCCTTCCGCCTGGAGCTGGGTTGCTCACATGTGCTCCCACCTGCACTTCCTCTGACATCAGAGTCTCTGTGCCACATTGTGGGTACTTACTTATTTATCTAATCGAGGCGAAGCTCACAGCACAATGGCCATTTTATTTTATTCTATTTTTTAAATGTTTATTTATTTTTGAGCGAGAGCAGGGGAGGGGCAGAGAGAGAGGGAAACACAGAACCTAAAGCAGGCTCCAGGCTCTGAGCGGTCAGCACAGAGCCCAACGCAGGGCTCGAACCCACAGACCGTGAGATCATGAGCTGAGCTGAAGTCAGACGCTTAACCGACTGAGCCACCCAGGCGCCCTGAACAATGGCCATTTTAACGTGAATAATTCCATGGCATTTCATTCATTCAACCACGACCTCTATTAAGTTCCCAAACATTTTTGTCACCCCAGAAGAAACACTGGACCCATGAAACACTAGCTGCCCAGTCCCCCTTCCCTCCAGCCCCTGGCAGCCACGAATCTGCTTTCTGTCTCTGTAGATCTGCCTGTTCTGGACTCTTCATACACGGGATTGTATATAATGTGGCTTTTTACATGTGGCTTCTTACCAATAGCATAATTTGAGGTGCATCCAGATCGTAGCACATACCAGTACTTTATTCTTTTTTACGGCTGCATAGTATTCCATCGCACGGGCATACCACATTGTGCGTATCCATTTGTCAGATCAGTGGACATTTGGGTTGTTTCTACCTTTTGCCTGTTATGCCTCGTGCTGCTGTGAACATTCATATACAAGCGTTCAAGTGTCTGCTTTCACTTCCTTTGGGTCTATACCTGGGAGTGGAATCATAGTGCTTATTCCGTTATCAGTCTTCCTGCCAGACCACGAGCGTCCTGAGGGCAGGGGAAAGACAAACACCCAGCCCCAGGGGCTGGCACACTGAGTACCTGAGGAGCAAAGTGGATGAGTCCCAGGCATTCCAGAATCGACGTCTCCAGCACCCTCAACCATCTGCCTCTTGCTCGGCCTCCTGTGGTGGTCCAGGCTCTGTGCTGATGACGGGACTCAGTTTATCTCATGCTCTCACTCCTTACTCACTCTGATACTTGCTCGTGTCCACGGTTACTCCTCACCCTTGTCTGAAATGGTCCCCCGTATCCACTTCCTTTTCCTCCACAGCACTTATTACCACTGACTTATTATAGATGATATATTTTATATGACATCTTACAGGTCACATATTACATATATCATTTATTTGTTCATCCCCCCTTTACTCCGTTTCTCCAGTAAGAACATGTGCTCTGTGAGGACAGGGACCTTGGTCTTTTAAAATTCATTGCTCTCTCAGAGTGCCTAGAACAGTGCCTGATATATTAGAGGCATTCAAATATTTATGCAACAGGGGCGCCTGGGGGGCTCAGTTGGTTAGGCGACTGACTTTGGCTCAGGTCATGATCTCGTGGTCCGTGGGTGCGAGCCCTGCATCGGGCTCTGTGCTGACCGTTCAGAGCCTATGGCCTGCTTCGGATTCTGTGTCTCCCCCTCTCTCTCTCTCTCTCTGTCTCTCCCCTGCTCATGCTCTGTCTCTCTCTCAAAAAAATTAAAAAATATTTGTGAAATACTTAGATGAATGAGTGCCTTGAATCCTTACTGTACAAGAGAACCACGATCATCTCATTTTACATACCCAGCACTGAGGCCGAGAGGTCACAGAGCTGGTCCTTGGTGGCACCAGACTTCTAAACCAGATCTCCCAGAGTCCCAATCCCTGGGGGCAGCGGGGGAAGAGCTATAGCACAGTACTGTGTTGGGGCCTTAGAATGCAGTGTGTGGGGGCGCCTGGGGGGCTCAGTCGGTTGAGTGTCCGACTTCAGCTCAGGTCATGATCTCACAGTTCGTGGGTTTGAGCCCCACGTCAGGCTCTGTGCTGAACGCTTGCTCAGAGCCTGGAGCCTGCTTCGGATTCTGTGTCTCCTTCTCTCTCTGCCCCTCCCCCGCTCACGCTCTGTCTCTGTTTCTCAAAAATAAATAAGTGTAAAAAAAAAAAAGAATGCAGTGTGTGATTCAGATAACTTAAAAAATAGATTTATTCTCTTAAACATATTTTATTTAGGTTGATTTGAGAGCGACTGTCTATTTCCTGAGCAAATACATCAATCCAGTGCTTTCCGGGTAATGGAGAAGCTGATCTGGGCCCGACTCTGTCTGCCTTCAGCGCTCGGAGTTCTTCAGCTTCTCCAAGCATCCGCCCCCAGGAGGTGCACAGGGTGACGGTAGCATCTGGAGCGTGAACATGTCTCAGCACAAGTGTGCCCTCTTTAAAGGGGGGGGGGTAACAATATAGCACCATGGTGTTGAGACCCACAATACGAGTAGCTGACATTCCTGCCGTGGGGTTCCTGCTGTGTGTCAGATGCTGTCCTGTGCTGTCGCATTTATCCTGATACTCTTCTCCTGAGGCAGGTCCTATTGTCCCATTTCGCAGTTGATGAAGCCAACTCAGAGAGGTCAGGTGTGTGCCCAACGCCACACAGCCAGTAAGTGGGTAGCCAGACATCGGGCCAGGTCATGAGACTCCAGGGCTGGCTCTCTCAGTCACTGGGTTAATAATGTTTATGTCTAAATTTTGAGATTCACACGCCACCATCGTGTCGGCAACTTTGGTAGAATGTTCTGGCGAAGTCTTGGAGAAGGCAGAAATGAGCCCTTGCTCCAGGATCTATTCCCATCTGGCACTTCCCGAAGTGCAGGTCCCAGCCCTCTGCCTCGATGCCCCAGAGCCCTGGGTGTTGAGGTGGCCCAGGCCCCGGGTTTGAATCCCAGGGGCCAGTCCCCGTCTCTGGTGTGACCTCGGGTGCATCTTCGTTTCTGCACATCCACGTCCTTATCTACAAAGCAGAGATCAAAATGGCCCTCTGCCCACAGAGTTATGGATATGAAATAAGACGTAAAGCAGTCCTAATATCACAAGTGAAGAAAGCAGGTGACAAACCGTTAAACAAGGTCTTATGTTATTTCTTAAAACCATGCGCACAGAAAACCACCCGGTGGGCTCCAAGCCAGACATGAATAGGGACGAATAGGCTGTCGACCAACATGGCCTTTTTCCTTGTCTGAGTTTTCTAATTTTTCTATAATGAATATATAATAACAAAATGAGTAGTTTTAATTAAAAATGGGGCAGTGAGTCAGTCTTCTCGAAAGCACTTTGTAAACGGTCAGATGTTCTATAAATCAGCTCTCGTTATGGTCCTTATAGTAATTATTCTCGTGATTGCGGGTCGGCCATGAGCTGGAATTTATTTCTGCCCCTAATCTTTTCCGTGGCCCATGATGGGAGGGTGCCCTCGATTGCCTTTTGCCAGGTCCTGCTTTTGCACGGAGTGGTCCCCACTGATTTCTCTTTTTGCTGCCACCACCTATGTGGGGAGCAGCGTTGTCACCTCTGGCCCAGAGCCCCGCAAAACCTTTCACGGGCCCTCCTTGTCTGGGCAGGATCTTTGAGAAAGGAACCTCCTATCAGAATGCTCAATGTTCCCACGGAACTTGGCGTGTAATCCACACTGCACTTTGGCGCACGGTCCTGGTGGTCTGTCCCTCACCTGTCCCTTCAGCCTCTCCTTGAGCCACTCACCCTGTTGTTGCCACCCTTGGGCACACTGCCTTTGAGATGGCACCCCGAAAAGAGACCTGGGGAAGTGCCTGCCCTAAAGTAGATGGTATTGTTTGATGCTTTTATATCTCTTACCATGGAGTCTGTGCATGTAGACCATTTTGGTATTTGCCCTTTCTGTGTGGCAGATGAGCCAGAAAATGTTAATGCACAATTGGAAGTTTTGTTTTTATTTTATTTTTTAAAATGTTTTTAGTTATTATTATTGAGAGACAGAGAGAGACAGAGCATGAGCACGGGAGGGGCAGAGAGAGAGGGAGACAGAGAATCTGAAGCAGGTTCCAGGCCCTGAGCTGTCAGCACAGAGCCCGATGCAGGGCTCGAACTCCCAAACCGCGAGATCATGACCTGAGCCGAAGTCGGACGCTTAACCGACTGAGCCACCCAGGCACCCCAGTTTTATTTTTATTTTTTGGTTTAACTTACACCAGGGCTGAAAACCCCAAGTTGCATTCACACAGTAGGGATTTTTTTTTGACACTTCCATTTTTTCCCTAATAAACTGTTGTAGGACTTAAAAAAAAAAAAAAAAGCTCCTTCCTAACTATATGCTTTTGTCCCTGCCGTCCTCCACCCCCCTGCCCTCACCTGCCAGGCTCTTTCCCTTGGCTGTTGGTGACCCCCTTCTTGCCCTCGATGCCAGCTTAAGTGTGGCTTCCTTAGGAGGCTGAACGCTCTACCTAAAGCCCGCCCCATCCCCAAGGCTTCCACTTTTAGTTTTTTCAGTTGAAATTTGTGTTGAGCTAATTGTAGATTCCCATGCAGTTGTAAGAAAGAATACAGAGCAATCCTGATGCTAAAACAAATAGCACAGACTGGGTGGCTTAACCAACAGACATTATTTCTCCCAGTTCTAGAGGCTGGACGTCCAAGATCAAGGTGCTGGCACCTTTGTTTCTTGTGGAGGACCTTCCTGGCTGGTAGACAGCCACCTTTGTGGTCTCACACGGCTTCCTTCCTCGGACTTCCTGTCTCTTCATCTCATAAGGGCTCTACCTTCACCACCTCTCTTAACCCAGTTACCTCCGAAAGACCCCCACCTCCAAAGGCCATCACCGTGGGGGTTAGGATGTCAGTGTCAGGATTTTGGAGGGACACAAACATTCAGCCCGCAACGGATCCCTTGTCCAGTTTGCTCAGTTTCTCCCAATTGGTAACTTTTGGGAAACCTGTCATACAAGTTTTCCTGAGGGCTCAGTTGGTTAAGCGTCTGACTTTGGCTCAGGTCAGGATCTCATGGTTTGTGGGTTCGAGCCCTGCGTCGGGCTCTGTGCTGACAGCTTGGAGCCTGGATCCTGCTTCCGATTCTGTGTCTCCCTCTCTCTCTGCCCCTTCCCCACTTGTGCTCTGTCTCTCAAAAATAAATGTTAAAAATTAAAAAAAAAAAAGTGTTGGATGAGGATGTGACTGAGCCCACGGCCACGGCAGATCGGGGAGAAGTTGGTGCAGTAGCTGAAAAGGTGGTCAGGGAGTGACCCAGGGCGAACTTGACTTCTCAGAATGTGTGTATCTCATATAAGGGCTAGCTGTTAAAATTGCCATGTAAGGGAAAAGTTTTCCTTAAAAATCCTTTAAAAAATTCTTTTAATGTTTATATTTGAGAGAGAGAGAGAGAGAGAGAGAGAGGGAGTGAGAGAGAGAGAGAGAGTGAGCTGGTCCTTGAAAATCCTTTAAATCATCCCGAAACTGCTGGAATTAGGATCCTTGAAAATTCGAAAGCAAGAATTAACTCTTTGCTCTTCTGGATATTTGAATTGTGGGCTCCACAACCACAGGAGAGCAGGGGGCCAAGGCTGTTGAGTGGGGGTTATAGCGAGAGAGTCAGCAAAGGGATTTCATTCTCTGGAGGAGCCAAAGGGGGATGAATTTATGTAAATGTGTGTGCAGTGTAGCGTGAGCATGGTGTGGTGTTCATACACAGTGCGGCGTGTACAGGATGTAACGTGCATAGGCTGTAAGGCGAATAGGCATAGCATGCATCTGCAGTACGGTGTGAATAGAGATGTGCATATGCTGTAAAGTACGTTCGCTGTAATGTGCATACGATGTATGATGCGTTCGCTGTAACATGCATACGCTGTAAGGCGCGTTCGCTGTAAAGTGCATACGCTGTAAGGTGCGTTCAGTGCAACGTGCATTCGCTGTAAAGCATGTTCGCTGTAACGTGCATACCATGTAAGGTGTGTTTGCTGTAACGTGCATATGCTGTGAAGTACGTTCGCTGTAATGTGCATTCAGTGTAAAGCATGTTCGCTGTAACGTGCATACATTCTAAGGTGCATTTGCTGTAAAGTGCTTTCGCTGTAAGGCGCGTGCACTGTAACGTGCATTCGCTGTAAGGCGCGTGCGCTGTAACGTGCATACGCTGTAAAGTACGTTCGCTGTAACGCGCATTCAATGTAAAGCGCGTTCGCTGTAACGTGCGTTCGCTGTAAGGCGCGTTCGCTGTAACGTGCGTTCGCTGTAAGGCGCGTTCGCTGTAACGGGCACACGCTGTAAGGTGCGTACGGTGTAACCTGCCAGGCTTTCTCAAGGCTTATCTGTTCTCTCTGCTCCTTTATTCCAACTCAGGAGGCAACCTTTCCAAGCAAGACTGGACCATCCAGTGGCCCACCACGGAGACGGGGAAGGAGAACAACCCCGTGTGCCCCCCGGAGCCCACGCCGTGGATCCGCACCCACCTCTCCCAGAGCCCCAGGGTGCAGACCAAGTGCGTCCAGCACTACTGTCACGCCAGCCCCTCACCCGGGGCCCCCGTGTACACCCACGTGGACAGGCTTACCGTGGACGCCTGCCCGGGCCTGTGCCCGCCACCGCCGCTGGAGTCCGGCCACCGCTCCCTGCCCCCGTCGCCCCGGCAGCGGCACGCGGCGCGCACCCCGCCGCGCACCCCCAATATCGTCACCACCGCCACCCCGCCCGGCACACCACCCATGAGGAGGAAGAACAAGCTGAAGCCCCCGGGGACCCCGCCGCCCTCCTCCCGGAAGCTGATCCACCTGATTCCGGGTTTCACCGCCCTGCATCGGAGCAAGTCCCACGAGTTCCAGCTGGCTCACCGCGTGGACGAGGCCCACACGCCCAAGTAAGTGTGTGTGGTGGGTGCCCTGGGGCCGCCGGCGCTGCCGGGGGCTGCCTCGGGGCCCCAGGACCATGCCAGCTTAGGGGAGCCGCGAATGCCCTTGTGTCCCCTTTACTTGAAAGGTGGCTCTTCATGGAGGGCCTGTGAATAAAATGAATAGCATGGCCCAGAAGTGACCCTCTTTAAAATTTTTATTCGTATTTAAGATTTTATTTTGTTTTTGAAAGGGAGCGTAGGTGCTGCTGCAAGCAGAGGAGGGGTAGAAGGGTAGGGGGAGAGGGAGAGGGAGAGGGAGAATCTTAGGCTTCATGCCCAGCGCAGAGCTCGATGCAGGGCTGGATCTTATGACGGTGACATCACGACCTGAGCTGAAATCAAGAGTCTGGGGCTTAATGGACTGAGCCACCCCGGTGCCCCAGAAATGACCCTTTTCGTAGTATGGATTCTCTACGGTTGGGTCAGCAACCCTGGGGGCAGCCTGGGGGCCAAATCTGCATTTATGGAAACACAGCCAGGTCCACTCCTGTGTGTGTGGCCTGCGGCTGCTGGATGCTGCATGGCTGGGTCAAGTGTGGTCTGCAAAGCGGAAACTGCCCTCTGGCCCTTGACAGGGAGAGCTGGCCGGCCCCTGCGGAGTCTCTCCTAATGCTGCTCCTAGAAGCGGGCTGTGAGCTGCATACCTACCCTTACATTTTAGAGTATCACATTAAAGAGAGTAAAAAGAAACAAGTGATATTTTTATAATAGGTGTCATTTAACTCAATATATTACTATGTCCACATAGAATTGCTATAAGATAATAACACGGAAATATTTTGCATTCTCTCTTCCATACGAAGTCTTCAGAAAGCCAGTGTGTATTTTGCACCTACAGCTCCTCTCAGTTCAGACTCCCTGCATTCTAAGTGTGGAATGGCCCCGTAGGGCAAGTGGCTGCCGTACTGGGCAGTATGTGCATGGGACACGCTTCGTGCCCGGGTCGGGGTGGGTCAGAGAGTAGAGACCCAGACTATCGGAACAAAGGGCTTTGTACAGAAGCTTAGGGTGGGCCTGCAGGCACCCAGGGGAGAAAATCATGAAAGTGGGTGCAGTGCGTGGCCGGCTCTGGTTTGGGGAGGATCCTGCTGCTAGCAGGGTGACATGTTATCTGTAGCTACATGGTGGCTGGCAGGAGGGACGGGGAAGCTCTCTGCAGGGCCCCTCAGAGGCTGATGGTGGCCAGGTGCCTTGCAGTCTTTGGAGGTTTGCAGTGTATTAAAAATGGAAAAAATGCTAAACAGGCTTATAAAAGCGGGTAGCATGTTTTAAACATTTACACTGGATAAAGTTGCCGTAAAGGCATAGAAGATAAAATGAGAGTGGGTGATCTTACCGGGAGATACCGTAAGGAATCTGAATTTGGCATCCGTTGTGTGTAAGAGCCCTGCATCCTAGCTCCGGGATCCTTGTGGCTAGGATGTGGGGGGGCGGTGGGGAGAGTTTCCTTGCATTCCCACTGTGTGGAGGCCCATGTGGGGGCTGAGACCAGCCAGAGACACCATAGAGCATCCTGGGAGGGGCCAGAGCCAAGCTGGGCCGGGCCAGGCTTCTGTAGGAAACAAAGTGCAGAGGCCCTTGGCTGAACCTCACCTTCACGTTGGCTTCTGGTAACACTGCAAAGGCTCTTAGGGGTTTCCAGACCCTCCACGCCTTAGCTGTGCCCATTTGCCTTGGACTCGGGTGTTTATCCAGGGCTGGCTTTCCAGCCCAGACAGGTATGCAAAAGGCCCTGCCCCGATTTCAGACCCTCTCCTTTCCTCTGGTCTTAAGCAATAGAGAAACCACATGCCTGTGAAGTGTTACTTTTGTGACGTGGTCCCAGGACTCTCTTGGACTCACACGTGACTGCTCTGTCGCCCTCAGTCACCCCATAGGGGGTTCAGAGTAGCACCTGCCTCTGAGGGTCTTACCGACTGAGCCAGTGTTTTGTGAGTGCTCATCGCCGTATGCAGGTGGATCTAAGACATTGATTCTAAGTTGCGTCCCGCTGTAAATGTAAAAATACGTGTCTCTTAGAATTGATGAAATGTGGTTTGTTGTAGGCTCTGGGCTAGTCGGTGGGGATATAATGGGAAGCAAAGAAAGACACAGCCTTGGCCTCGTGAAGTCTGACATTAATCAAATAACCACACATAAGTATTATAAAATTGTGTCCAGTACTTATGAGCAGTGTTATGGGCTATAAAGATACAGTGCAGGACACCATTGGAGCTTAGGACCAGATAGAGCTGATCGAGTTTGAGAAGGCAGGGAGATGGGGGGGGGGGGGACTAGGGAGGGTCTCGTCAGGGAGAGTTCCCAGAAGTGATATTTAGACTGAAGGCTAAGGAGCAGCTAAGATGGTGAAGGGTTAGAGGTGGAAGGTATCCCAGCTGAGAGGTGGGAGGGGGCACGATACATGTGAGGAATCGACAGAAGGTGACAAAAGGCGTCTGTGGCTAAGGGACCAAGGCGTGTGATGCAGGAGGAGACTCAAGAGGTAGGCAGGAGGCAGCACTATTCACAACAGCCACAAGGTGGCAGCAGCCCAGGTGCCTATCGGCGGACGAACGGAGAAACACAATGTGGCCTCGCTGTCCATTGGAATATTATTCAGCCGTCAAAAGAAATGAAATTCTGACACATGCTTCCATGCGGATGCATCGCAAATGCTAAGTAGAAGTCACAAAAGGACTAAGTCACAAATGGACAGCTCTCATATGAATCCACTTAGGTTTGGTACCCAGAACAGGCAGATTCACAGAACCAAAAAGTAGAAGGGTGGGTGCCAGGGGCTGGGGGAACGGGCAGTTCATGTTTACTGGGCACAGAGTTTCAGTTTCAGAAATGAAAAGGTTCTGGAGACAGATGGTGATGATAGTCACACAAAATGTGAATGTACCTCTAATGGCGCTGGAACTGTAGCCTTAGAAATGGTTAAAATCTTAAATTTTATGTTATATATATTTTACAACAACGGCAATGAAAGATTAGGCAGGAAGCATGCTCTGTCTTTCTTTCAAATATAAATGAACATTAAAAAAAATTTTTTTAAAGGTGTGAAGAGGTGCCTGGGTAGCTCAGTCAGTTAACTGTCCAACTTTAGCTGAGGTCATGATCTCACAGCTCGTGGGTTCAAGCCCCGCATCGGGCTCTGTGCTGACTGCTCAGAGCCTGGAGCCTGCTTCAGATTCTGTATCTCCCCCTCTCTCTGCTGCTCCCCCACTCACGCTCTGTCTCTCTTTCTCTCTCTCTCAAATATAAATAAAACATGTAAAAAAATTAAAATTAGGCAAGAAAGCTAGAGGTTGGCACACTTTTTCTGTAAAGGGCCAGACAGTGAATATTTCAGGCTTTGTGGGCCATATGGTCCCTACCTCTGCCATTGTAGCAAAAGCAGCCGTAGACAATAGATAAATAAATGGACATGGTGGTGTTTCAGTAAAACTTTATTGGTAAAAATAGCTGCCTGGCTGGGTTTGGTGCCACAGGCTATATAGCTTGCCCTGTCAGAAGTCGTGCTGTAGACAGTGATTCTCCCTTTATAAGGCGCTGGAAGGTCTTCGGGTGATTTTGGTGGAAGGCATGATCATATATGACGGTCACTCATAGTCTGAAGCCGTGGTTTCTCCCAACTGTGCCTCTCCCTCCCCTCTCCCTGTGCTCTTTGGACACATGATCTTTGCTCTGCTTTGAAGGGGTGAAGTGAGAGAGGCTAATCTTTGGGGGTTTCCTCCAGCTTTCTTCAGCTTTAGTTGACATGTAATATTATGTACATTTAAGGTGTGCAAGGTGATGATTTAACACACATAGGTATTGTGAAATGATGACCACAGTTAGGTTAGTTAACACATCCATCACCTCACGTAATTTTTTTTTTTTTTGTGATGAGAACATTTAAGATTTATTCTCTCAACAACTTTCAAGTATACGCTACAATGTTGTTAACTATAGTCCCCAGAACGTATTCATCTTATAGTGAGAAGATTGTATCCTTTGGCCAATATTTCCCCATTTCCTTCACCCCTAACTGCTGGCAACCACACTGATGGTTTTAGATTCTACATATAAGTGATACCATGCAGTATTTGTCTTTATCTGACTTATTTCACTCAACATAATTCCCCCGTAAGGGCCATCCATGCTGTTGTAATGGAAGGATTTCCTTCCTTTTTTATGGTGGAATAATATTCCATTGTGTGCACACATGCGCACGCACACGTGTGGGTATCATCTTCTTGATGCATTCACCTCCTGATAGACATCGGGGTTACTTCCACGCCTTGGCTGCTGCAGATGGTGCTGCTGTAAACATGGGGTGCAGATAACTCTTCAAGATGGCAACTTCACCTCCTTTGGATATATACCCAGGAGTAGAATGACTGGATCATACTGAATTCCATTTTAATTATTTCGAGGAACCTCCATACTGTTTTCCATAGTGGTTGCAACAATTTACATCCAACCAGTGGTGCACGAGGGTTCCCTTTTCTCCGTGTCCCTACCAGAACTCAGATCTCTTGTCTTTTTGATAGTAACCGTTCTAATGGGTGTGAGGTGATGTCTCATTGCTGTTTTGATCTGCATTTCTCTGATGATTACTGACATTGGGCAGCTTTTTGGATACCTGTGGCCATTTGCGTATCTTCATTGGGGAAAAAATGTCTATTCGGGTTCTCTGCCCATTTAAAAATCAGATGAGGATGGTGTTTTTTTTTTTTTTTTTTTTTTTGCTATAGAGTTGTAAGAGTTTCTTATATAATTTGGATATTAATGCCTTACCAGATTTGCAAATATTTTTCCCACTCTATAGATTACTTTTCCATTTTTTAAAAAATTGTTTCTTTTGTTATGCAGAAGCTTTTTAGTTTGATATCATTCTATCTGTTGATTTTTGCTTTTGTTGCTTGCACTTTTGGTATCGTATCTAATGAAGTCACCAAGGAGCTTTCCCCCGATGTTTTCTTCTAGGATTTATAGTTTCAGGTCTTACATTTAAGTCTTTAATCCATTTCAGGTTAGTTTTTGTGAGTGGTGTAAGATAGGGATCCAGTTTCATTCTTCTGTAGGTGAATATTCCGTTTCCCCAGGGCCATTTATTGAAGAGATTATCCTTCCTCATTGAGTGTTCTAGGCTCCCTTGTTAAATATTAGTTGACCATATATACTTGGGTTTATTTCTGGGCTTTTGATTCTGTTCCATTGGCCTGTGTGTCTATTTTTATGCCAGTACCACACTTTAAACTAGCCTTTCCCCAGACTCCTGAGGGATTTACTTTGTCTGGATAGAGTTGAATCACCTACTTTTTCGAGACCTTCCAAATCGACTCATTCACCGTCAGTTGTTTTAGAAATTGTCTACCAGGATTCAGGCCAAGTTTAGCCTTGCTCAACAGGGTTCTTTTATCCAATTTAGCAAGCCCAACACTTGCTTGCTGGTGGCTCACCTCAGGAGATTCTGAGATTCATGCTGTGGAGATGCAGTGTGACCACTTGGGCCGGGACCCTGCTCTGAAATCCACAGGGACATTAGGGCACCTGGCCTTTTGGGAGTTAAAAAGAATCCAAGCCAGAGACATGGTACCTTGGACTGTGTAGGGAGGGGGGACATGGGAAGTGATTAAATCCAATCAGGGAGATTTAGGAAGGGGTTTTAGAGAGACGTTAGTTGAGTTGAATTCTGATAAGTTAGACTTAGCAACAGCCCCAACTTGCCTTGGTTCGAGCTCCTCCTGGTTCTGCAAGGGCGTAGCCTTGTGACTTTGGATTTAGTCTGAGTCTTAGTTTCCTCATCTGTGAACCAAAGAGTTTGGAATATGTGTGTGCTACGTAATTTGTGGCCATGACCCATTTGTGGATGGTGGCAGTACTTTACTGGGCTGTGACCAGCATTAGAGTAATGAAATAGGATGGCCTTAGGCTAGATATGGGGATATATTATATATAGTGAGCCTAATCATTAGTGTTGTTTTGTGAAACACATATATGTATGTATGAATATTATACGTACTCCGGGAGCTCTTTCTACTCTGGACAGCTTTGAGTCTAGAATGAACCCCATCAGGGATTAGGTGAGAAGGTTTGAGAAGCCAGGCCTTTATCCTGAATTACTGGGCTCATTCTGGTTTCCATTGTCTGTTTCATATCTGGTTTCTTCTCTCCTTCAGCCCTGTACCCCTGCTGGGCATGGTTCTTTGTTGCCAACCTGGCCGTCCCAAGTCTACTTTTATTTCTCCTCGATGGGAGAAGAGTTTCAGAAGTGACAGGTCTTTCTGAACAGATCTGAGTCTTTCAAGGCTGTTGATTCCTGTAAATTTTCAAGCCCCAACACCCTGGTGAGTTTGGGTTTAGAGGAAGGCTAGGTTTTAGACATTTTACCCTTAGCACACCCCTGGTGGTGAGTATCAGATGGTCTGTTTGCGTTTCAATCCTGTCCTCAGTAGTATACCAGGGGGCATTTTTAGAAAAAAGTATGGCAAGAAAAGAAAATATTATCAATAGCACATCTCTCACATCTATTGGGAGCCTGGGTATGTTGGAAAATATCAGAATTGCTGTGATTGGTTTTAATCAAAACCATTTTTCCTACTTAGTATTCATTCTCAAAGTCCTGTTTGCTTTCTTCTTTTCTTTTCCTTCCCCCCCCCCTTTTTTTTTTTGCATGTAAATGTGTGGTTTTACTTACATGGCATTACTAAAACACACACATATACACACATACGTACACACAGGGACAAAGAACGACTCTTTCCTTTTTCTCCCCTGATAAAATTAATACTTGATTATTGTTGAAATTGAGACAACACAGGACATATGATGAAGAAAGGAGAAAGTACGTGCTGGTCTTTTGTTTTCCATATATGTGTATATGTGTGTATAGAATGTATACACATGCATACACAGAGTGCGTTTTCTCAACAGGACTCAGTCGTCCCCAAGGGAGCAAAAATTATTTCTTGGTGGAGGAAGACAAAATTAAACTCCTGCTATTACAATAGTTTGTGTCCTTCCAAAGAGCCACTTATGTAAACAGATACATTGTACATCTGTGGTATTAAAGTTTTCATTGGAGGTTAGGGATGCCAATTAGAACAAAAATCCAAAAAGTTTCCTTGAAGGTTCATAATGAAAAACAGATCGAAAAACACTGACATGGCTCTGTGGATTTAATCCTATAGATACGGTTAGGCTTAGACATTGGGGTTATCAAGGGTCGCCTCAGTGTGCTTATCAGTCTTTCTCTCTCTGGTTTTGTGGCCACACTTACGTGGATCAGCTGGTGCCTTATGGTCAGCCGCTTGGAAAATTAAGTCCGTGGATTTCTCAAGGATTCTTCTGGTCATCTGACCTTCAGCCCATGGGTCCCATGGCCATGGGTGTTGGCAGAAGAAAAACGTAACAACTCTTAGGTGTGGAATGAGTTGTATGTCTTCACATTCCTCCATTTGCCCATGATACAAATGGCTTGCTCTCTCTTGTCAGAGCATCTGAAAGGGTAAACTGGATTCCTGAAACCTGATTACATTTTAAATGCATGGGAGAAACTCAGTGTTCCATAGGAATTCCATTGTGAATCCCTCCCCTTTTTTGGAAATCTTTTTAAAGGTAATTTTCTTTCTCATTTAAAAATTTTTAAAAATTTGTATTTATTTTGTTTTGAGAGAGAGAGAGAGAGAGAGAGAGAGAGTGTGAACAAGAGCGGGGTGGGGGTGGGGGGAAGAAATAGAGAGGGAGACATAGGATGTGAAGCAGGCTCCAGGCTCTGAGCTGTCAGCGCAGATCCCAATGCGGGGCTTGAACTCACGAACCACAAGATCATGACCTCAGCAGAAGTTGGATGCTTACCCGACTGAGCCACTTAGGCGCACCTATAAAGGTAATTTTCAATTACGATATTTTTTAATGACAGAAGTGATTCTCAGATACATCTTTATTTTAAAAATACAAGCAATAGAAAGTGTAAGCCATACAAAGCCAAAGTCCCCCTCTCCCTTATCATAGAGAGAGCCTCCAACTGTTAATACTTTGATAGGAATCCTTGCGTAAACACATGTATTGTGTTTGTATGTGCATAGATAATATATCTAGTTTCCTTTCTTCATAACCGGAACCACGCTCTATGCCTTTACCAGTGTGATTTCCCTTTGTCAGCTCTTCATAAACACGAATATTCCACTTACGACCTTCTTATGCTCTATCCCTTTTAGAAGTTCTGTTTCCCCCAGGTACATCTGGGAGGTGCCTCTGTGCAGGTCTCTGCTCTGAGACCTCTTACTATTTATGGATGACACATGTCACCTCTGCCCTTCTGGGGGGAGTGGGTGAAAACCCTCAGCTGGCCAGAGAGCGAGGGAACCAGGCTGGATGAGACTGACATTCATCGTCATTCTCCTAGTTCCCGCAAATTCAGATCCTGTGCGCGGCCTGGGCCGGATCATGTGTAGCCAGTACGAGCAGGCTTTGCCCAACAGGTTAATTATGTGCCTAGGATTTCAGGAGGGAGCTTTTTGTTTATCTTAGAAAACCAATTACGTGCAAGCACTCAAACTCACAGACGCACACCTCTAGATCATTGTGCTAATTATTTATTTTTCAGTTTATTTTAACTTTATTTATTGAGAGAGAGAGACAATCCCAAGCAGGCTCCCCACTTTCAGCGCAGAGCCTGATGTGAGGCTTGATCCCACAAGCCATGAGATCATGACCTGAGCCGAAATCAAGGGTCAGATGCTTGGGGGCGCCTGGGTGGCTCAGTCGGTTAAGCTTCCGACTTCAGCTCAGGTTGTGATCTCACAGTCCATGAGTTTGAGGCCCGCAGTCGGGCTCCGTACTGACAGCTCGGAGTCTGGAGCTTGCTTCCGATTTTGTGTCTCCCTCTCTCTGCCCCTCCCCTGCTCACACCCGGTGTCGCCCTCTCTCTCAAAAATAAATAAACATTCAAAAAAATTTTTTAAAAAAAGAGTCGGATGCTTGACCGCCTGAGCCATCCAGGCGCCCCCATTGTGCTAATTATTAACCGTGAACTCTACAACAAAATACAACATGGCATTTTGTATTTGTAAGGGCAAGAGTGGAGTGATTAGTTTGCATATAATAGTATATTCCTTAAAAAGGAAGGTTCTGCCATGCTCCTGCAAGGGATCCTGTTAGGTCTAATTAAACATTCAGACAAATGAGGTTAATATGGGTCACAGATTGGCATCAGGTTGACCTGGGAAGGTGCAGGGTAGCATCAGGTGTCTCTTCTGTGGGTCCTCAGGGCCTGCTCTTCCCTCCAAGTGGCAGTTCAAGGGCAAGGTGATGAGACTCAGGTTTAAGGAGGTATGGGAGCCGTCCCAACTTAGGGGGCAGTAGCTCTTGGAGCAGCTCCATCTGTATGGCTGCCAGGGGTCCCGCAGGAGACGTGCCCAGTTATAACAGTCATGCAGCTCAGCGTCCCCGAGGCTGTGGATCCCTCCTCAGGTATTTCCAGTTCATGGCGAGAACTCCCAGCGCCTACGCAATCTGCCAACAAGGGGCGATTCTGAACCATGAGCAGTGCGGTGTACTAAAACAGTTGACATTTCCCCTTTAGAGACGTTCAGAGGATCAGAGCTAGAGAATCAGCCCAAGGCCAAATTTCCATTTGCAGAGGACAGAAAGGTTACGTTCACTCTTTTCCATAGCTTCTCCTTAAAAATCTTGTAAGGTGGACTTGTCACCAATTCACACTGAATTTCTTCTTATTTTGAATCAGGGAGGTCTTTAACAAGATCTTTTATAATTTATATATTACTATATAATATATATTTTATATGTTATATATTTAATTTATAAATATCTCCAGTAAAATCTGTGCTTATCCGTTTTTTAAAGTATTGCTACTACTTTGCCTCAGAAAGTTACATCCACAGCCCCGTCTTCCTAATCAGCGTGGACCTAGGGCCCCCTCTCCCAGATTCCAGGCCCATTTTCCTGCGTCCAGAGCAAGAATAGGTTTCTACTCTCATGGAGACCCCACCCTGTCTCTCAAGCTGCTGAATCTGTCAGTCCTGGGATGAGTCCAGTGAGACTCATTTAAAATAAGTCTGACTTTTGGGGTGCCTGGGTGGCTCAGTTGGTTGTGCATCCGACTTTGGCTCAGGTCATGATCTTGGGGTTTGTGAGCTCGAGCCCCACATCGGGCTTGCTGCTGTCTGCGCAGAGCCTGCTTTGGATCCTCTGTCCGCCCCTCCCCCGCTTGTGTTCTTTCACAAATATATAAACACTTAAAAAAATAAATGAGTAAGTCTGACTTTCTAAATATCATCAGAACCATCTTGTATTTGACTCTGTGGCTTATGAATATATATATATATATATATATATATGTATTTTAAAGTTTATTTATTTTGACAGAGAGAGCAGAGGAGGGGCAGAGACAGAGAGAGATACTCCCAAGCAGGCTCCGTGCTGTCAGCGCAGACCCCGATGTGGGGCTTGAACCCACGAACCGTGAGATCATGAGCTGAGCTAAAATCAAGAGTTAGACACTCAACTGAGTCACCGAGGTGCCCTTGCCCCAGAGACTTAATAAAAACACCAGTGAGACATCGTTCATGGCCACATTCCTACTGACATAGCAGCTCTGAAGTCCCAGCATGAAAAATTAGCTTAGCCGTGTGCTTATTTTAGCCGAAATTATTGTGGTCAGGTGTGCTGTGAGCTGGGCAACATGACATTTTGTCAGAAGTACCTTGTCATTTACAAGGAAGGTGTTATTCTGGTGAGAGTTGATCCTATAAAGTTAAGTTTTACTTATCTGGCACCTGCCTCAGTCTCATGTTCTACACACTCTCTTGGAGGGTCCTCAGAGGGACTGAGCCCCAGTTGCCCAAGATGGTACACCCCACACTCTCACACCACACCCCAGGTCACATCCTTTATGGGCTTTCCTTCCTTCCCTGCCTCACCTCTCAACTTTATCGTGCTTCCTCGGATCACCTTCTGAATATACTTTTGCACCCCCAGAATTTCTCTTAGGGTCTGATTTGGGGGGAACCCAAACTAAAACAAGTCATTATTAATATAACTGCATTAAGCTCGAGACACAGTGCATTTCCACTAAATCAAGGTTTGTTGGGGGAATGATCACTTTAATAATATGTGTGATGGCCACTTATTGAACACTTACCGCAGACTGGCCTTTTTTACATGGTTTACTTTATTTAATCCCATTTTGCAGGTGAGGAAAAGAGAACATGCTTTGTCCAAGCTCATTCTGACTAATTAAGTACCAGAGCTGGAGTTCATTCTCCCCCAAAGTCCATGGGGACCCTTGAGGACGGGGCGGGGAAGGGCACGGGAGCCAGATGGCTTGGATGTGCACCCTGACTTTACCACTTCTCAGTTGTGTAACTTCATTCAGATTTCAGCGTCCCAGTCGTGCAAAAGAAAAATGGAGATCATGGAGTGACATCCAGATATCACGACCCCTTAGTTTCTCTTGATGTGGAAACATCCTTGAGACATGCTCCATAATATAGACCATCTCTCAATCTGGGTTTGTCTGATGTTTCCTTATGATTAGATCCAGCTGATAGAATTTTAGCAGAGGATGTGGTGGCATCCTCAGTGTGTCAGAGCAGGAAACACATGTTGATTTCACCCATGACCAGTGGTGCTAATTATGATCATTTGGTGAATGTGTGGTTTCTGCAAGATTTCTGTCCCAGACAGTTACTCTTTTACCCATTGAAGTTAGTACGTATCTTGTGGGGCGATACTTTGAAACCATGTAACTATTTTGTTACTCCTCAAAATTTCACCACCAAGTAAAAAAAATTTTTTTTAACATTGTTTATTTTTGAGAGACAAAGAGACAGATCATGAGCAGGGAAGGGGCAGAGAGAGAGGGAGACACAGAATCCGAAGCAGGCTCCAGGCTCTGAGCTGTCAGCACAGAACCTGATGCAGGGCTCGAACCCACGAACCGTGAGGTCATGACCTGAGCCGAAGTTGGACGCTCAACCGACTGAGCCGCCCAGGCGCCCCTCACCACCAGTTTTAACATCCACTGATGATTCTTGCCTGAATCAGTTTTTACTATGATGGTTTCCAAATTGTCATTTTCTAATTCTGTCATTTCTTCCACATTTGCTGGTCAGCTTTGTATTGAGAGGATAAAACTTCCCCTTCTTCCTTACTTGTTTATATCAGTTTGGTCTCACGGATTCTTATTTGATTCTATAGGTTACAGTCCTTTCCTATCATTATCTACTTTGATGCTCAGTTATTTGTCTTCAGTGTGGCCCCTTCAAGCTGGTTCCTACATCCTTTAGACATGTTCTCTTTCTCTGAGCATTGCCTTATCTTCTGGCACAAGAAGGTAATGGAATCTCTACCTACAGGTGGATCTTCTTTTTTTTTTTTTTCTTCGTGTATAAGATACTGTTTGTAAAGAGCTTGGCACTGTGTCTGGTGCAAAGTAAGTGTCGGCTCTTATTAATATCATTACTCTTCTGATGATGTGCTAGCCCTTGACAGATCCTCAGACCTCCTGATCTTTTTCTAGCAGCCGTGGATGGGCAGGCTCTGCCAGGGCACAGTTGGGCGTCACAGGGGCATGCAATATCTCTTCTTTTCTGGGACCCAGAGCCTTACCTCACAATGATACAGTCTTCAGGGCTTGTCCCCTGAGAAGTGTAAATTTCTGAGAAATTACCAAGTATATAGAAAAATGCAGTGACTAATGGCATGGACCTTTGGGTCCCAACCACCGCTCAGAATGAACACATATGAACGTCTTGTCCTATTTGCTCTGCCATGTTTTCCCCCAAAACGACAGCATTTAGATTTGTTTGAAATCCATCCGTGTTGATACACACGTAGCTTCTAGTCATTTGCTTTCATCTGCTGTGTAATATTCCATTGCATGAACATACTGGTGTTTGCTGAGTCCCCTGTTGATGGGTATCTCGGTTGCTTCCGCGTCTTTACCATTGTCACTGGAGCCGCAGTACGTGTTTCCTTGTGCCCAGGTGCAAGGGGGTCTCTAAGAGGCATCCTTCGAAGAGAAATTGCTGGGCCAATGTATTTAATACATTAAAATTGTATTTTGTGGGAGGGAGGATCGCTGTAAGATGGTGGCGCTTTCAGGAATCAGAGGAAGGCTCAGGCACGAATACTGGGGGAGGGGCAGGCGTTTTGGTTCCCGTGGATTTTTCTGGAATCCATCAAATGAAATGTCTAACAGGACTGGTGCTGCACCTGCTTGCCTCTTCCTCTTGACCATTAGGTAAGTATTCAGAGCCAGAGGGGGGAAGCGATATGCTTCTCTCCTCACTACTTTCTCTTTATTGCAGACAGATGACGAGACTGGAGGTGCTCCTAGGGGGGCTGTCCCACAGGGCTCCCAGGCACAGTTACTGAGGCCCAGCTTGCCGGGAGACTGTTTGTATGGAGCTAATATTGCCTTTCTTACCCTTCCTTATCGCTTTCATTGTAGCATCTGGCTGGAATGTACCAGGTTCTATTAAAAATCGCCAGGCATGCCCGGGTGGCTCAGTCGGTTAAGCGTCCAACTTTGGCTCAGGTCATGATCTCGCGGTTCATGAGTTTGAGCCTCGCATTGGGCTCTATCCTGACAGCTCAGAGCCTGGAGCCTTCTTTGGATTTGTGTCTCCATCTCTCTCTGCCCCTCCCCTGCTCATGCTCTGTCTCTTTCTGTCTCTCAAAAATAAATAAACATTAAAAAAAAAAAAGGCAGATCCAAAATATGTCCATCTAACCATGTGCCTCCCTCCCTCCTGGGACTCTTCCCTGATCCTGTGTCCTGGGCAGGTTTGGGGGATTGTGTCGGTTCCCAGGTCCCTGAAGGTGGCCCCCCATGGCTCACCTCGTCTGATCTCCAGCCGCCCTGTACAGTTGTTTCCCATCTGGCTTATTCCCCAGATTGCCTTTGCCACCACTCTTACCTCTGGGAGAGCCCTGCTGGTCTTTGTCAGCACGAGGTCCTTAGTGAGAGCTGAGCAGACACTTTGTAGGCATCTGTTGAATGAATGGATGTTGTTAATAATCATATCAGCATCAGTGATTTATTGAGTGCCAGTCATGCCTCAGGCATTTTCTTATTTAGTCCCCACAGCCCCCCATGTGAAGTGGGCATTGTCATTATCCCCATATTTCGCATGAAGAAACGGAGTGTCAGAGAGGATAGAGAAACTGCTTAGTGTTGCAGCCAGTAAGTGGGAACCAAGAGACCAGACTCAGTCCCAACTCCAGATCCCTTAACTGCTGCACCCCACTGCTTCCTGGAGAGTGTTGACTTCGGACCAAGAGAGACTTGGGTTTGAATCCCTGGTGATGATAGTTCTGATACAGTAAGTTGCTACCTTGTTGTATCTGTGTATTTGTGGAACAATACTTGAGGGCAGTAATTTGGATAGTCTGGGACTCCAACCACTAAGGTGGGCAAGATGACTTTAGGAGGCCCATGGGGCAACTTGAAACCTTTCAAATTAAGTCACCATTTAAGTGCTATTCAAAAAAAAAGTGTGACTGGCACATCAGATCCAGGATTCATTAGAAGCTGTTTGTTGCTTAAGATGAGGCTAGTAAATGAATAAATAAATAAAAGTCAATTTATTTTTATTTTATTATTATTATTTTTTAGTGTTTATTATTTTTGAGAGAGAGAGAGAGAGAGCAGGGGAGGGGCAGAGAGAGAGAGAGACACACACACACAGAATCCGAAGCAGGCTCCAGGCTCTGAGCTGTCAGCACAGAGCCCGATGTGGGGCTCAAACTCACGAACCGCAAGATCATGACCTGAGCTGCTTAACCGACTGAGCCACCCAGGTGCTCCTAATTTTTTTTAAGTATATTTATTTTGAGAGAGAGAGACAGAGAGAGAGGCAGAAAGAGAGAGAGAGAGAGACAGAGAGAATCCCAAGCAGGCTCCACTCTGTCAGAGAGGATCCCGATGTGGGGCTTAAACTCATGAACTGGTAGATCACGACCTGAGCTGAAATCCAGAGTTGGACGCTGAACCAACTGAACCACCCAGGTGCCCCATAAAGAAAGTCAATTTAAAGAGTCAGTACATATGATGGTACTTCGATATGGCTTCAGAAAGCAGGTCAGACAGTGAATACAGTTTGAGAAGTACCCCCTCAAAGTTGTCTTCCAGCCACAAAGGGTCAGATTTATCTTTCTCAAGTGGATGAAACACACACGTTCATGGAGGGAGGAGGCTGTGTCTAGGGTTGTAGATGGAAGAGTTTGTGTAACAGGCAGGCGGGGTGTGCAGTTTTCCCCTGTGGTTTTCCACTTTGTGTTAATTTCTGTGCTTCCCTCTCTGCTGCGGAGCCTGGTTCTTGGAGGGGGACACCTTCCTACTCCGGAATAAGCTTCTTGGAATCTCCCCCTTTGTGGAAATACATCTGTACCCCTGATAAGTGTTAAAAATTCTCCGGATAAGACAAGGGTGTATGGAATTTGTTCACGTGGAATATGAATCCAGCAAACATTTTCTGGGCCCCTACCGTGGACCAGGCACTGGGGTGAGAATAAGCCTACAGATGAACGTGGAGGCAGATTCCCCTGGTCAGTATCAGAAGTGCTAGGGGAGAGGCAGACGTAGAGTTTACAGATTTGATCCCTTGTCACGTTTGGACAAGGGGGGAGTGTATTTCCCCTGAGCAGAAGTGAGTAAGTGACATTGTAACAGGACCTTGTGTGGATGTGTTAGAGTTGGCTGGACACAGAGATGGGGTACCCATTTTGGTACCCATGTTGGCCTGGTCGGGTCAGCACGTCTGGTAAGTCTAAGCCTGGCTGTTCCCCTCCGGTTCCACGGGCAGGCATTTTTCACAGAGCCTGGTATGACTTCAGAATCCTTCTTCCCACATTCTGGGAGACTTGCTCTCAGTCGATTGAAAGTAGAATGTTTGATTAATATCTGATTTCCATCCTTTCCCAGAGCCCTTCCGTTCCGTAGGTTATCGTGGCGATGTGACTTAGAATGTGATGCTAAGATTGGTAGGAAAGAACTAGAAGGAGAGGGTACTCCTTAAGTTGGTGAACATCATATCTTAGCTACTATTTAGGGCTGTGATTTTATGGGGCTGTGATTATGTTACAGATGCACATGTTGTTTTTGCAAGCCATGGGCTGCTTCACCTCAAGTGAGACGATACGTTTTGGGTGGCGCTGGTATCGCGCAAGCATAATTATGTTAAAAGGAAATGATGAGGATCAGATTCAGATTTGAGGTGCCCAGGAAGAAACGCCCATCTCGTGTGCAGGGCACCGCACGGATTCCCGAGAGACTTCTTTCGTCTGGTAGAATTTATGGTTTCTCTTTATCTTTCCTTGTGGAAATCATGTTGAGTTTTTGCTCCTCTGGCTTCTCTCTCTTTACTCTGCACTGGTAGGCGCCAGCCTTCTGGGAGGGAATGTCACTCAGTTGCCAAATTAAATGCCCCACATCTACTCACTCTAGAGGGGGGTGGGTGCCATTTCTGGAAAGAGGAGGCACTGCTGTCTGTCTTGATATTTGACCTGGTTGATGGAATTTGAAATGAACCTTTTAGTGTGATAAATGGGGAGACATAAAAACTCCTTCCAGGGCCAGCTTCCGCACTGTGCTGCGGCTCCTGGGTGGCTCCTGGAGTCGCAGAGGTCAGCTGCCCGGCACTTTGATTTAAGGTGATGGGGGGCCCGGATGGGGGTGTGACATCAGCATCCCGAGGGGCAGTCATACCGAGGCGGGCAGTACGTGAGGCCTTTGAAAGCCAAGGTAGAGGTTAGGAGCAAGGCGGGGGACGGCTGAGAGTGCAAAAATGCGTCCAGAACCTGAAGGCCATGAGAGAGACGCTATTCAAAGCCAAGTGTGTGGCCTTAGCATGCCAGTTGGAAGATAGCCATGAACCAGTCATGACCACCCTTCCATAGGGCTCTTCTTATTGGGTCAGGGGCCAGGCCTAGGTCCCCCCAGAGGGAAATGTGGCCCCAGCTATAGCTCTGTACCATTATATGCTAGATGGAAGGCTTTGATGATTGAGTTCCATTTCATTCATTCATTCATTCATTCATTGGTCATGAGTTTTTGCCCACATGCTGCTAAGCTCTGCAGGGACCCTGGTGAGCAAATGACACCTGCTTTCTAGGAGCTGACTACCGGGCAAAAAAGAGATTCATCAGCAGACTAATAATGCGTGTTGTGCCTGATACAGGGGACCAGTGGTTGGAAGCAACGGTGGGATTTAGAGTTCGGGTTCCAACTTAGAAAAATAGTCCAGACTCCAGCTGTTAGTGAACCTTCCCTGTCTCCTCCTTTGTGTTGCTCTGGGAACAGTTCCCCAAGAGATACTTGGAGGCCTTTTTTGTTCTTTGGACAGGCTAATGCTCGGGACTTCCCTTTTGTCTGTTCATCCCAAAGAAATACTACTGCCGTGCAGCTTCCTGGTCAGGGCATCAACAGCATGCATTAGTTTTACTCTAATCTCTCTCTCTCTCTCTCTTTCTTTTTTTTAAAAAACATTTATTTATTATTGAGAAACAGAGACAGAATGAGCAGGGGAGGGGCAGAGAAAAGGGGAGACACAGAATCCGAAGCAGGCTCCAGGCTCTGAGCTGTCAGCGCAGAGCCCGATGCAGGGCTTGAACCCACAAACTGCGAGATCATGACCTGAGCTGAAGTTGGATGCTTAACTGACTGAACCACCCAGGTGCCCCAGTTTTACTCTCTTTAGTGGTGTCCTTGCGCTCCCCAGCACTGCAGCAGAACCCCCACTCATTTGTCCATTCTTTTGTTCTGCAAACTGTTTTCAGTGCTTATGATGTGTGAGAGATCTGGGGTGTAGAGTTGCTAAAAAACCCAGCCTTCCTCTTGCAGAACTCAGAATTTAGAGGAGACAGACTGGAAGCATCAATTTATTTATTATTTATTTATTTTTAAGCTTTTATTTAAATTCCAGTTAGTTAACGTACAGTGTAATATTAGTTTCAGGCATACAATATAGTAATTCGGCATTTCCATGTAACACCTGGGGCTTATCAGAATTGCTCTCCTTTTTTTTTAAGTTAATTAATTTATTTATTTTGAGAGAGAGAGAGAGGGGATGCTTGGGGGAGGGGAGAGAGAGAGAAAGGGAGAGAATGAGAATCCCAAGCAGGCTACATACTGCCAGTGTGGAGCCTGACACAGGGCTCGAACCCAAGAAATGTGGGATTCTCACATTTAGGCCTTTAATCCATTTGGGATTTATTTTTGTGTGTAGTGTAAGAAAGTGGTCCAGTTTCCTTTTCTTTTGCATGTTGCTGTCCGGTTTTCTGAACACCCTTTGTTGGAGAGACTGTCTTTTCCTCATTGGATATTCTTTCCTGCTTTGTCAAAGATTAATTGACCATACAGTTGTAGGTCCATTTCTGGGTTTTCTATTTGGTTCCATTGATCTGTGTCTATTTTTGTGCCAGTCCCACACTGTTTTGATCACTACAGCCAACTTTCTAATACAACTTGAAATCTGGAATTGTGGTGCCTCTAGCTTTGTTTTTCTTTTTCAAGTTTTCTTTGGCTCTTCAGGGTCTTTTGTGGTTCCATACAAATTTTAGGATTGTTTGTTCTAGCTCTGTGAAGAATGCTGGCGGTATTTTGAAAGGCATTGCATGCAATCTATCAGTTGCTTTGGGTAGGATACACCTTTTTAACAGTATGTGTGTGTCCTTCCAATCCATGAACATGGAATGTCTTTCCACTTCTTTGTGTCTTCAGTTTCTTTCATCGGTGTTTTATAGTTTTCAGCGTACAGGTCTTTCACCTCTTTGGTTAGGTTTGTTGCTACGTATTGTACTGGCTTTGGTGCAAGTGTAAGGTTGATTCCCTAATTTCTCTTTCTCCTGCTTCATCATTGATGTATGGAAACACAACGGATTCTCTATGTGGATTTTGTATCCTGTGACTTTACTAAATTCATTGATCAGTTCTAGCGGTTTTTTGGTAGAGTCTTCTGGGTTTTCTATATATGGTATCATATCATCTGCAAATAGTAAAGTTTTATTTTTTCCTTGTTGACTTGGATGCCTTTAGAGTTGTTTTTTTTTTTTTTTTTTTTTTTTTTTTTGGTTGTCTGATTGCTGCGGCCAGGATGGGGGTATCAATTTCTAATTCAGTGAGGAAGGGTCTAGAGGAAAGGAAGTAACACTAGGGCTGAGGAAGCCCTGATGAGGAGCCCCTGAAACATTCAAGGGAACCAGGGGCAGCTCCTGGAAGAACTGTCATCAAAGACGGGACAGAAGACTTTCCCTGTAAGGGCTCAGGTCATAAATACAGCAGGCTCTGCAGCCCTGTGGCCTCTCTTCCACCCACCTAACTGCAGTAGGGACACAGAAACTGCCACGGGTGGTTTGCCAGTGGAGGAGCATGATGGTTTTCCAATGAAACTTGCTTACAAAAACAAGTGGGGGGCCGGATTGGGCCCTCAGGCTGTAGTTTGCCAACCCCTAACCTAAGATGAGACCTGGGAGTTGGCCGGGTAAAGAGCTGGAAGGTGTCCAGGCCGGACAATAGCAGGTGGAACGGCCTGGGAGCCAGGGCTGGGGAACTGAAAATAGTTTTGGGGCTAGACTGTGTGTGCGGGGTGGGGGGAGCATGGGGTGAGGAGGGAGGGGGTTTAAGGAAGTGCTCTTGGGCGGTTTGGAGTTTATCCTGGAGACAGTCAGTAGGGAGCTTCTGGAAGGCCTCTCCGCATGGAGGGGCGTGACTTGCCATGTACCATTTTCAGAGAGGCGTCTTTTGGCCTCAGGGCCTCAGGCCAGTTGCTCTGAGCCCCTTTCTATCTGTTTCCCATTAATTAATTCTTTCAGGTATGCGGTGCGCCTTCCAGGACACAGGAGAGTGTGGCTCTGATGACACCGGCTGAGCAGAGGTCAATGGGAGGCTGTACCATCTGCTCTGGGTGGCTGGTGGCAGAGAAGGAGCCCCTGACCCCCCTTCTAGTGCTGTTCACTACCCCATGTGTGTCCCCTCCAGGGGCCTCCTGGCCTGTGGCTCCTGATGGGCCCTGTTGGGACTCTGTAATTTAAAACAAACATGGCCAGGGGCTGCCTGGTTGCTGGCAATGAGCTCTCCACCCACTCCTCCTGTTCCCCTTAGGCTGGAGGTATTTATTAACTTGAATTAATAGAGGAAGAATAAAAATATTAACAACTCTCTAGGCCTCCAGTCGGGGCTCCCTCCACCAAGGCTGGGCTTCCGGAAGCTCCAAGGAGAGCAGGCCAGGTTAATTTTCTAGAGTGGTGCTTAATGATCTTCAGGAGACAGTCACCGGGGTCCTTCCTTGCAGCCTGGCCGTGCTTCAAGATCATGATGAGTCCATTAGGGAGGTGGCCTTTCAGTGGCTGTCAGCTGAATGGGTCACTGGTTTAGCAGTTATTGTCTCACCACCTCGGGCTTTAATCACCGAGTTGGGGTGGGATACATGTGGGGGCGAGGTCGAGCTGTGTTGGATGTCATCTCATGGGGCCTGGGGTTGGTATCAGCTTTGATTTGACTCTCCGAGAGGTTGAGGCTTAAAACGTTTTATTTCATTTTTCTTTTTTTTAATGCTTTTTATTTATTTTTGAGAGACAGAGACAGCACGAGCAGGGGAGGGTCAGAGAGAGAGGGAGACACAGAATCCGAAGCAGGCTCCAGGCTCTGAGCTGTCAGCACAGAGCCCGACGCAGGATCAAACCCACGAACCGTGAGATCATGACCTGAGCCGAAGCTGGATGCTTAACCAACTGAGCCCCCCAGGCGCCCCAAAACGTTTTGTTTTCAGGGAAGATGAGGAGGAATAGCTAAGAGACATGTTCTTTGTTCAGGGAATGTATGGGTTCATTTCCTTACATCCTTCGTGTCACAGTTTTAAACCCTGTGTTCGAGAACCTGAGGGTTTTCCGGTCTTCAGAAAGCTTTTTGGACAGAAATCCAGCCCTGCGGGGAAGTTGGTTGGGCTTTGACCTTGTTCTGCAGGTGAACATAGAGAGGTTCAGGGCAACACTGTTAGCTGTGGTTTCCCTCATGTGGAGCTGACCCCCCACTCCTCTCTGCCTCTGTCTGCACACTTCTGTTCTCATACTACAGTGCAGTTAATTATAACAGGAAGAGCTAATATCGATTGCATCCTTACCACGTTGTGGGCACTGTGATTTACATGGAGTATCAGCTTATGTCACCCTATGAAGTAGCTATTATCACCATCTCTCTTTTACAGTAAAGGAGACTGAGGTGTAGGGAGATTCTATAACTCTCCTAGGATCACACCTCTCACTCAGGGATTGGCAAACAACCACCTGAAGACCCAACCTGGCCGCCCACCTGTTTTTGTCAATAAAGTATTATTAGAACACAGTCACACCCATCCATTGACATCTTGTCTGTGCCTGCTTTCACGGTGCCATGGCAGAGTTGAGGAGTTGCCACCGAGACTGCATGCTCTGCAGAGCCTAAGATATATGCTGTCTGGCCCTTCCAGAAAATGTTCGCAGCCTCCTCACCTTAGCTGACGTGGCAAACAGGATACAGATTGGACCTGCAGGCTGAACTCATGACACCATGTATGGCAGGCTGTCTCTGTAGTTGCCATGCCCATGCCTGTCATCTGTTCATCCAGCAGGGGTTTTTTAAAATTTTTTTAAAAATTTGTTTAATGTTTATTTATTTTTGAGAAATAGAGAAAGAGCAGGGAAGGGGCAGAGAGAGAGAGAGAGACAAATAGAGCATGAGTGGGGGAGGGGTGGAGAGAGAGAGGGAGACACAAAATCCAAAGCAGGCTCCAGGCTCCGAGCTGTCAGCACTGAGCCCCGATGCGGGGCTCAAACCCACGGACCGCGAGATCATGACCTGAGCCGAAGTCAGACACTTAGCTGACTGAGCCACCCAGGCGCCTCTCTTTACTGTTTTTTGACACAGACGTCTTAGAGTTGTCCTTGCCTGGAATTCAGTTTCCGAGCATCACTGATACACCATTGTCTTCAAGCACACATGGCAAGCACAGTCCTGAGTGGGAATTCATGGGGACCCTTCCCTAGAGCTGCTGCAAGCCAGCTGCACGAGAGGGGTGCTCTTTCGCTAAGCCAGCCGGGAAGGAAGTCCAGAGGAGGCAAAACAGCATCGCCTTTTCGAAAGGGCCACGATGACACCAGACTCGGCGACGTGCATAGAAGTGTTTTTTATCAAATGCTGAGGCTCCAGAAAAGCAAGTCCCCGGCAGGGTACATTTTTATAAGCGAGGGACATAATTGGTGTGCAGTTTGCAACCTAACGTCAAGGGCGCTGCTGACTGCATTTCACAGAAAGATACCAGCAGCTCTTAGGCTCCGGTTCCTAATATGCACCATCTCTCTCTCTCCTTTTTTTTTTTTTTTTTTTTTTTAACCATCTGGACCATTTTTTTTTCTTTTATAGTTTATTGTCAAGTTGGTTTCCATGTAACACCCAGTGCTCATCCCGACAAGTGCCCTCCTCCATGCCCATCACCCCCCTTCAGCCCTCAGTTTGTTCTCAGTATTCAAGAGTCTCTTGTGTTTTGTCTCCCTCCCTCTCCCCAACTCTTTTTCCCCCTTCCCCTCCCCCATGGTCCTCTGTTAAGTTTCTCCTGTAGACCTATGAGTGCAAACATATGGTATCTGTCCTTCTCCGCCTGACTTATTTC
>CM053566.1:13238010-13260657 GCA_028646485.1 Cryptoprocta ferox | reverse complement strand
TATGCATCAGCACTTCTGTATCCCTTGGGTAGATCCCCAGCAGTGCCATTGCAGGGTCATAGGGGAGTTCTACTGATAGTTTTTTGAGGAACCTTCACACTGTTTTCCAGAGCAGCTGCACCAGTTTGCATTCCCACCAACAGTGTAGGAGGGGATATGCGCCCATCTCTTAAACCACGTAGCATTTTTCCCAATTCCCAGCCGAGGAACTGATGGCATCAACAGCCCGGGGAAGACTCAGCCTCTGCCCTTGAACTCTGGGCTACCCGGAGACAAAGTTAATGATTTTGGCCTCCCCCGTCCATGTTTGCAGTGACCCTCTGGCGCGGCTCTGCCAGGCGTGGGGCAGCATGGAGACTCTGGCCTCAGGCTGCTACCTCCTTACCTGAGCCCTGATGTGCCTGCAGCTCGCTCCGGCCAGGTCTGCGGTGTGGCATATACAGTGAGAGCCTGGTGCTGTTGGGGGGCTTGGGGGGCGGGGTGAGGGCTGTAGCGCTGTCGTCCCCATTCGGAGGGTTTCATGGCCCGGTGGGGACACACATACGGCACATGGGTTGCTCACCAGGCACTTCGTTTCCCGATTTTTCCTCAGTTGCCCATTTAGATTTCCAAGAATACTCCTGAAATGTGGGGCATCTAGGGGCTCTGTGGGAGCCAGAGGGGCCTCTCAGAAGTTAATGTTGCATTCCAGGTTATAATGGACAGCAGCTGGGATGTCCGCCTGGGCCAATTTGCCGTGAGCGGCTGGGCAAACTTGGCCTCCAGTGGAGAATTTGTGAGTTCATTTAGCCGTGGTGGTGAGTGCAGGTGTAACAAAATGACAAAACTTGCTGGAAACATTCAAAGTTGCCAGGGTTCTGCAGTTGGGTCTTTTTCTCATGTGACCCCATGCCTCCTCCCTCTCTTTTCCTTATCTGCCCCTTCTCATTGTGAAAGAGTCGGTCATATGCTCCCAGTTTTTTTCCCTCTTCTCTTTAGCTTCTTTAAAAAAAATTTTTTTTAATGTTTGTTTATTTTTGAAGGAGAGAGAGACAGCGTGAGCAGGGGAGGGGCAGAGAGAGAGGGAGATGCAGAATCCAAAGCAGGCTCCAGGCTCTGAGCTGTCAGCAAGCACAGAGCCCGATGCGGGGCTCGAACTCACAAGCTATGAGATCATGACCAGAGCCGATGTCAGACGCTTACCCGACTGAGCCACCCGGGCGCCCCTCTTCTCCTTAGCTTCTTGATTTGTAGTATCTAAAACTCAGTATTAATTTAAATACAAATACAAGCTTTAAGCTAAATGAGTTTTGGTCAGTGTACATCCCCAGGGGCGCACCACCTCAATCAACATGTAGAACATTCCCCATGCACTCTGGAAAGTTCCCTCATGCCTCTCCTCTTCAATCATCTCCCACCCCCCACCCCTCCCGAAGGCAACCACCGTTCTGATTTTTATCACATAGTTTAGATCTCATGCAGAACTTCATATAAATGGAATCATGCATGAGTTACGCTTTTGCGTCTGGCTTCTTTCACTCAACGTGGTCTTTTTGAGATGAACCCATCTTGTAGATCAGTAGTTCATTCCTTTGTGTTACTTTATTACTCTATAGCAATAATGTTTCGTCGGATGGATACACGGCCATTTATTTACCCATCTTCCCTGGGTTAGTTTCCTAGGATCTCTGTAACAATTTATGACGAAATTACTGGCTTAAAAAAACCCAGAAGTGTGTCATCTCACAGTTCTGGAGGGTGGAAGTGCAAAATCAAGGTGTTGACCTTGCTTCTTCTGAGGGATCTGGAAACTTCCTTGCCATTTCCAGCTTCTGGGGGCTTCCAGCAACCCTTGGTGTTTTTTTTTTTTATGGCACATAGCTACCTTCTTCCAATCTCTGCCTCTTTCTGTCAATGCCTCTTTCCTCTGTATGTTGTCTCTTCTGACAAGGATGTCAGTCCTTAGATTCCATGCCCGCCCTAATCCAGTATGAGCTTCTCTTAACTTGATTAGATCTGCAAAGTCCCTGTTTGCAAATAAGGTCACATTTACAGGTATCTGGGGCGGGGAGGGTTAGGACTTCGGGATGTCCTTTTGAAGACACAGTTCAGCCCCCTCTGCACACAATGATGGACATGTTTCATGACTGGAGTGTTTGCAGTCTGGGAGTATTGAGAAGGAATCCGTTATGAACACTCTGTACAAGTTTTTTGTTGTTGTTTCTCTTTTTTGGTCAATATAAAATTTCCATTTCTCCTGGGTAAGTACCTCCTGCTAGAATTCCTAGGTCACAGTGTATATATGTGTTCACCTATATAAGAAACTGACAAACTCTCTTCCAGAGTGCTTGCACATGTTACAAACCCACCAGAGAGGTCCGTGGCTCTGCATCTGTGGCTCCCAGCATGGGGCAGTTTTGTCTCTCAGACATTTGGCAGTGTCCAGAGATGTTTTTGGTTGTCTTAACTTGGGAGGAGGGTGCTATTAGCGTCTAGCACCTGGGGTAGAGACCAGGGCTGCTGATCGACATTGTACAGTGCATGGAGCAGCTGCCACCTTCACCCTCCAGGGAAGAATTACCCACCCCGGGGGCGCCTGAGGGGCTCAGTCAGTTGGGTGTCTGACTTCGGCTCAGGTCATGATCTCACAGTTCGTGGGTTTGAGCCCCACACTGGGCTCTCTGCTGTCAGCACAGAACCCGCTTTGGATTCTCTGTCCCCCCTCTCTCTCTGCCCCTCCCCTGTTCATGCTCGCGCGCGCTCTCTCTCTCTCACTCTCAAAAAATAAATGTTAAAAGATTATCCAATCTGAAACATCACTAGAAAGTGGTATCTCATTGTGTTTTAATTTGAATTAACTAATTCATTAATTTGCATTTCCCTGATGACTAAAGATGGTGAATGTCTTTTTGTGGACTTACTAGCCATTTCTCTCTCTCTGTTGAAATTTCTGTTCATCTTTTGCCTGTTTTTAAATTCGGTTATTTTATTTAAAAAAACTTTTATGTTTATTTTTGAGAGAGAGAGAGAGAGAGAGAGAGAGAGAGAGAGACAGAGTGTGAGTAGGGGAGGGGCAGAGAGAGAGGGAGACACAGAATCTGAAGCAGGTTCCAGGCTCTGAGCTGTCAGCACAGACCCAATGCAGGGCCTGAATCCATGAACCCGAGAGACGATGACCTGAGTCGAAGTTGGGTGCTCAACTCACTGAGCCCCCCAAGCGCCCCAGATTGTTCTTCCCTTTAATAGGATGTTGTGGGTCCTTTGTCAGTATATGTATTGTACTGTTTCCTTTCAGTCTGGAACGTCCTTTAACACTTTCTCACAATTGTTTTCAAAGAGGCAAAGTTTTCCATTTTAAATGGAGTCCAATTTATCACACTTTTTCCTTTTATGCCTAGTGCTTTTTATATCCTAAAAAATCTTTGCAAGTCCCAAAGACACCAAGATATTCTCCTATTTTCTTCTGGAAGCTTTATAATTTTAGCTTTTATGATGGGCATATTATCCATATCACATTAGCTTTTGCGTATGGTGTGAGGTAAGGGTCAAGGTTCATTATTTTCCATTCAAACAGCCAGTTGTTCCCATCCCATTTGTTGAAAAGACCACCCATTGCCCACTGAGTCACCTGACACCTTTGTCAGATATAAATTGGCCATTTACACGTGAGTCTATTTCAGGACCCTATTCTGTTCTGTTCATATGCCGGCACCACACTGTCTTGATTATTATAGACTCCCTGGCCTCTTCTCTCCTTGTCTACCCTTCTGTTTCTTTCTCTCTCAACTTCTCTCCTTTCACTGGGTAGTTGGGAGAGAAAAACCAAGCTAATTTCCTCTTCTTTCCTGCCTCTTTGCAGTCTGTCTCCCTTTCCATCGTGCGTGTGTGTGTGTGTGTGTGCGTGTGTGTGTGCACGCGCCTGTATGAAAATTGATTAAGCCACGTGTAACAAGCTTTAAATGACTGGACCCAGCATCCCTGTTCTTGTTAACCAGTTTTCTTATTTTCTGTCAGCCCCTTAGTTCTCATGGTCCCAAGAACATCCTATCTAAACAGATTGGCCAAGTCTTACTCCTCCCCTTGAGTTTGACTCTATCGACTCCTTGAAATCTCTCCCCCAATCCCCCCCCAGGTCTTCCTGGAATCAATAGGAAAAGGTCATGTTTCTTCTTTCCTAATGAGTGACTCACCCAGCCAGGGCTCCAGACTCACAGCCATCTCTACAAGGGATCGAAAATGTTTCTTGTCTCTGTTGATTCTCCCATTTATTCTTGGCACGTCCCTGTGCATCTGGGATGATGCCACTGGCTGTGTCCCGGCGTCGCAGACCCCCTGACTGCTGGACGTGGATCATGGAGCATCCAGCAGCCCAAATCCGCATGGGCGGGAAGTGGGGGGCCAAGGCTATTTTTTTTTTTTTTTTTTACTAATGATCCTGAGAGACGATGCTTGTTGGGTAGCTATCAGCAGCAGAACCACCTAAAGTCTCATGACTCTTCAGGACCGAATGGAAGGGTTATATTGCTCATCACATCCCAGTTTAGGGAAATGTCCAGTTTTTGTGTATGTGAATGATAGATCCGAGCCAGTACTGATGCCTCAGTCCCTGATCGGCATTGCTGCTTATGGCCTTGTATAGTTTAAAAGATATACGTTAGGGGCTCCTGGGTGGCTCAGTCAGTTAAGCATCCAACTTCGGCTCAGGTCATGATCTCGTGGTTCGTGAGTTCGAACCCCACGCCAGGCTCTGTGCTGACAGCTCAGAGCCTGGAGCCTGCTTCCGATTCTGTGTCTCCCCCTCTCTCTGCCCCTCCCCTGGTTTCACTCTATCTCTCTCTTTCAAAAATAAATAAACGTTAAAAAAAATTAAAAGATATATGTTAAATCCTATTCCCAAAACATATTCTGTTTTAAAGAATGCATTGAAATCAATAGTTGAAGCAGGATTTAGCGACAGCTTGAGTCTAAAATACTTAGATAATAAAAATTTAGGATTTCATGGATCTTGAAATGATTAGCTTCCTTAAAGCATATTCTAGGATTTCTGTGCCAGAAATATGTAATAACTATTCTTTTGTACAATTAGGAAATGAGATAGCAGTTGCTTTTTCTTGCAGGCACTCCTGGGGAATGGGGATGGGCTCTCTTTGTGAATCCTGTGCCCTCACAAAGTGGAGACCAAAACCTGACCCCTCCCCCTGCCTCTTCTCTAGACTGGGGAGGAGGGGACAGTGAGGGTGGGGTCTGGGCTGACTCTGCCCCTCTTTGTTACCCTTGTGGGAAGGAGTCTGGTCCCATCTCTGGCTCCTTGGCAGCTAGATCTCCTTAGAAA
Source organism: Cryptoprocta ferox (assembly GCA_028646485.1). Taxonomy (NCBI): domain Eukaryota; kingdom Metazoa; phylum Chordata; class Mammalia; order Carnivora; family Eupleridae; genus Cryptoprocta; species Cryptoprocta ferox. Next base: position 13,255,346 of record CM053566.1, on the reverse strand, counting down.
GTGGAGTTATTGGCACCTGGGTGGCTCAGCTGGTTGTGTCCGACTTCAGCTCAGGTCATGATCTCACCATTCCTGAGTTCGAGCCCCACGTCGGGCTCTGTGCTGACAGCTCGGAGCCTGGAACCTGCTTCAGATTCATTCTCTGTCTCCCCCCCCCCCCATTCTCAACTCATGCTCAGTCTCTCTCTCTCTCTCTCTCTCAAAAATAAATAAACATTAAAAATATAATTTATAAAAAAAAGGAAGTGAGGTTATTTACATCTCTTATTTTTAGCTCTGGCCCGTAGGAGAAATCCGACCTGGTATCATACTGTTACTGTGAACAGGATCAGTCTGAGTGTATAAGCTTTTAGACTTAATATGTATGGAAGTATACGTCCTCCTGTTTCTTGTCTGTGCTCATACATAGTCCTCATTTATCATAAACATTTCCCCAAAATGTCTACTTTGACTATAATTTCCATTTTTTATTATTTAAAAAAATTTTTTTAATGCTTATTTATTTTTGAGAGAGAGAAGGAGAGGGAGAGCAGGGGAGGGGCAGAGAGAGAGGGAGACACAGAATCCGAAACAGGCTCCAGGCTCTGAGCTGTCAGCACAGAGCCCGACGCAGGACTCGAACCCACAGACCACGAGATCATGACCTGGGCTGAAGTCAGACGCTTAACCGACAGAGCCACCCAGGCACCCCTATAATTTCCATTTTCTAGGTTGGCACATAGTACTGCATCGTGGTGAGACCCATGGTTCTCAAGTGATTCCTCTTTTACTTGGTGGTTTCCATTGATTTCCAGAACTTCAATGTGACATACAGAGAGCGCACTGTGTGCATCTTGGTGCATGCATGTAACTCCTTGCTGTCAATGACTTTTTTCCTCTGGAGAAGTTTTCCCAGAAGTGGGAGGTGGGGTTGAATTTACAAACCTCTTAACTCTCTGTCACAGGTTAAATTAGCATCCCCTCTCCCCACAAAACACACCCCACTTTCAGGGCTGATGGCTAACGGGACCTGCGGGGACATCTGGTCAACACGGCTACGTGCCACCTGTGCTGCATACACGTCTCTTCTTTCCAGCTCCATCTCACGCCCCTCTCCTTTCCCGCCCGCCTGTCAGGGGCCTGGCCCACATCCTTCCCTCTGTCTGGAGGCTTCTTTTGTGTGCCTTTCCCCCTCTTTCGTTAGTCCCTGTTTATTCCTTAGATCTCAGGTCTAGGCTGAAGTGTCATTTTCTTCGCGAAATCTTTCCTTTCTTCACCACCTTGAAATGTCAGACACCCTCATCACGAACAGTTCTTTTCCATGATAGCTTTCATCATGATGTGTGCTTAGACATTTATTTGTGTCATAAGTGGACTGATGTTCGAGTCCCCGTTTAGGGCTAATGGTGGAGCTCCTCGCAGCATGGCCCGTGAGCGTCTGGGCACCTGGACATTTCGAGTCTGTTGAATGAATAAATCTGTCTGATGCTGCAAAGCCAGGAGGATGCCAGTTAGGGCGTCGGGGATTTTTATCAGCCCCGCCTCTGTCCTGTCTCACTTTGAGTGACTCCTCTTTGGGGATGGAAACAAATCAGGGATTAAAAAAAAAAAAAGTCTGACTTCATCCGTCTGCAAACACCCTGATACTGGATTTAGAAGTGCGGTGTAGACAGAGGTGTTCAAGAGGGGGAGGCAAGAGAGGGTCCACAGCCTTCATCAGATTTTATAAAGGGTATGAGCCCTCTCAACGATAACAACTGTCAGCCTGGGTGATTGTTGGGGTCTTTGGGACACTGACCAACCAGTGCTCCTTCCCCCACTCTCTGCATGAGCTCTGAGTTAGTTGGGAAATACGACTAAAGGATGATGGAGATGGGAACCAAAATGTACCCTTTGCTCATCTGTGGATGAACAACCTGGGAGCGCTCACTACCCACCCCCCAAACTGACTAGTCCCACCCAGCCCCTGATCAGGGCAGGTCTCCCTCGGCAGGGGCGAGTCTGTACTTGTGGAACGTCAGGCTTGGAGGGGGTTGGGCACCTGTTCTTCATGCAGGTGGTTTGCTCCCCAATCTGAACAACATGGAAGGAGAGGGGTTACCCGTGCCCAGCCCCTCTGCCAGACGTCCAGACTCCGTGTCACTGAGTCACCCTCCCTCCACTGAAGGAGCGATTGAGGGTGTGGAGGGACCCCCCAGGGGGTGCCATGGAGCCCCTTTCACATGGGAAGAAGCATTAAGGGTGGGAGACACACCTGTTCCCCGCACACCCCTCAGTAGTGGCCTCAGAAGGCCTTACAGTCTCCTCTTCTGACTCTGCCTCTTCCTATAATCACACAGGCTAGAAAGTAGAAACATCTTATTTCACCTCCTTGCTTGTTTAGATTTTACCTAAACAGCTTATTTTTTTAATTTTTTAAATGTTTTTCATTTATTTTTGAAAGACAGAGAGAGACAGCGCAAGCAGGGGAGGGTCAGAGAGAGAGGGAAGCACAGAATCTGAAGCAGGCTCCAGGCTCTGAGCTCTCTGTCAGCACAGAGCCCGACGCAGGGCTCGAACCCACGAACTGTGAGATCATGACCTGAGCCGAAGTCGGATGCTCAACCGACTGAGCCACCGAGGCGCCCCAACAGTTTATTTTTTTTTAATGTTTATTTGTTTTTTGAGAGAGAGAATGAGACCGAGTGCGAGCAGGGGAGGGGCAGAGAGAGAGGGAGACAGACACAGAATCCGAAGCAGGTTCCAGGCTCCGAGCGATCAGCACAGAGCCTGACGCGGGGCTCGAACCCACCAACTGTGAGATCATGACCTGACCCGAAGTTGGGTGCTTAACCGACTGAGCCACCCAGGCGGCCCAAGATTTTACCTCAACAGTTTCCTGTGCAATGAATTCATGTGCGTTGTGCAGAGCTTGCAAACTCCAGTGCTCCGTAGCACCAGTCGGGAACCTCAAATGGATGAAGGATGACTGGCCGTTGACATCCTGCTTCGACTCAAGGAGTCACAATAGGGCCCGGTAGAGAGTGGGGCCAACGGGCAAGTTCATGCCCCACCTACAGAGGGCAGCCACTCCTTACCTCCAGTTCACTGTTGCCATGTAGAATGCAGGTCCTGAATTATTTCCGCTTATCACGAGAGGCCAGAAGTATGGAATGTCCAAAGTGAAATTTCTCTATTAAAAAAAAAATGGTTCCAACAAATCCCTGTTTAAGCCTCGTGAGAGCCGGGTAAAATCTGTCTGCCGTGCAGGTCACCACCTTGCATACTGAATTCGAGCCCCTGCAGACCCATTTAATAAATGCTTTCCTTGAAGTCCACCAAAATGTAAAGCCCGCTGGGTCCATTGCTGGGCCGTTGGTCGGGAGGTTGGTTAGAAGCCCTCTCTTTTAGAGAGACGGTGACACTGTGTCATTACCTTGGACCTTGTCTGTGTCCCCGTATTCAAATTATATATGGCAGAGGGATACAGCAGAGATGAGCACACAGCCGAAAAGCCATGCTTTGCCAAGGCTGCTCTTGGCATACATATTCAAGCCCCACGCGGAAGAGGCTAGAAATAGTCTCAGGTGTATGAGTGGTTGTTTTGTTTTAACCACCTCCAGGCCCTTGACAACTGTCACCTCGTTAATCTTCATGACAAGGAGTCTGGCTTGGAGGGCAAATTTGGGCTTCGAAGTTCACACACTTAATTCTGGCTGGGCCTCTGTGACCCTCGGTTTCCCCATCTACCCACGAGCCGTCTACTCCCTAACCTTGGGGGCCGGCTGACCAGGTGACCTGGGGCCAGGATTTCAAGGTAAAGGTGGAGGTTTTCCGGGGAGCTTTCTGACAGGAGGTTTCTCTCAAGGAATGAGAATAAAACCCTGAAGGCCACATTCACTTCAAGTTTGGTTTTTGCCAAGCACAGGTTTTCTTCCATGGACAGTGAATAATCAGAATTTAGTAAAACAGTCCCAGAGAAAGTGCCCTTCTCAAGGACCTCTGTGCATTTCCCGTGACCTTAGAAGAGCCTCTTTATACTTAATTCATAATCTAGTTGTAAAAGATTCTTAGCAGCTCCTCCAGCCAACACTCTGTTAACCCAGAGGGAGTTACTACCTTAATTAAAAGTCATAAAAGTAAATTTATTTTAAAATGCATTATACTTGAACTCTCTTTGCATTAGACAGGATTCTTTTGGTTGCAGGTGATTAAGTCTCAAACAGGCTTTCCCCACAAAATGTTATTTGCTGGCTTTTGTGACTGCGAACTTCAGAGGGACAGCTAGCTTCAGGTATAGTTGGATCTAGGTGCCGAAGCAACGTGGAAAGGACCCTGTCTTGATTCTCTCCCCATGATAGCGTTGCTTCCCCCAACTCCATGTCTCCAGTAGTTCCAGGCTTCCAGGCTCAGGGGTAAAAAGCAAGGTTTTTGAGGGTTCCTACAAAGTCCCGGGATGGGCCCCCACTAAATCAGCTTGTGTTTCACGCCATCCTTGAAACCACTGCTGTGTCCAGGGAGGTCGAGGAAGCTCATCAGGACAGGTCCGCACACACACCTGTCTACTCCACACAAACCATGGTGGGTGGAGACCCAGGAAGGACTGCGTCCTCAAGAGCGAAATGATCATGCATTTATGGGAACCAGGAGATGGATGGTAGGCAGACTAGACCAATGTATCCCACTTACATTTTGGAAATAACTAAAACCTCAACCCCACGTCAGCCTCAACTATATAAGGCTCTCCTGAAGGTATAGTTGGCAACGTACAGCTGTAAGATAAGAAGAAGTTGTCTGAATTATCAAGTTTTCCATGGCGCCTTCATTACCTGAATGATCACCTAACGTGGGGCGGGAAAGTAGACAATGACTTTGGTGAACTTGAGGAGTCCGACAATGGGCGTGTCTTGCCAGACTCTTCAGTTCTGAAACCCCGTCCCTAAGGCCGGCCAGGAAGGGGCAATGTGTCACTTGAGAGGAAGAGCCAATACTGACTCCGGAAGTCCGGCCGTGAGGATCCGAAGGCGGGAAAGATAGATGTTAGGTCATATCCAAGACGCAGTGAGGGAGGGAAGGACACACTAGGGGATGTGGAGACAGAGTCAGAAAATCTCATTACAGAAGAGCTTGTATTTGTATAGATTTTTTTTCCCCCGGGCACTTTCATATCCATTATCTTATTTGAGCTGTACCACAACCCGTGTGGTTGGCAGGTCAGAAATCCTTATACTCATTTATTGCATAAAGAAACCACGACCTATTGAGGTTAATTGACTGGATCAACATCAGAGAGCTAATTGGTAAGAAGTCTGGGAATAGAATTGGAGAGTTCTAGACCAGTGCCACACAATAGGCATATCACGCAAACCACACACACAGCCGAAAGTACTTTAGTAGCCACGTTAAAAAAAAAAAGGGAAAAAAGAAACAGCTGAAATTGATTTTAATAATTTATTTCATTTTACCCGTTAAATCCAAAACATCATTTCAACATATAATCAATATAAAAACTTGAGGTATTTTACATTATTTTTTTTTTTTTCTGCGTGAAGTCTTCAAAATCTGGTGTGCATTGTATACTTAGGGCACATCTCAATTCAGGGCAGCCACATTTTGGGTCCTCACCAGCCACATGTGGCCAGCGGCCACCATATTGGGTGATGCAGTCTGAGCTGTGTTAGGTGGAATGCATAGAAGCCGTACTTTGGACCCCAACTTTTCTGGGTTCAAATTCACTACTTCAGTTTAGTAATTACTTGTGGAACGTATGTTATGTGCCAGATGCTGAGGTTTTAATGACAAATGAGAAAGACTTGATCTTCACCTTCGTGGAATTCCTACTCTAATGAGGGAGGCTGCCACAAAACAAATTCAAAATGAAAGACATAGAATCTTTCAAAGTGTCCCAAGTGCTATGAAAGTGACAGGGTACTGAGACTGAGAACGTTAGGGGGTCAGGAAGGTCTCTCTGTGCTACTGAGTCTAGGTGAGAAGGGTCACAGGAGTGGCCATACAAAGAGCTAGGGGCAGGGAAGATAGAAGAGGGTGTTTTCCGGGCATCTGGTTGTTCAGTCAGTTGAGCTTCTGACTTCAGCTTGGGTCATGAACTCTCAGCTCGCGAGTTCGAGCCCCACATCGGCTCACTCCTATCACTGCAAAGACCACTTTGGATCCTCTGTTCCCCTCTCTCTGCCCCTCCCCTGCTTGTGCTCTCTCTCTCAAAAATATATAAACATTAAAAAAAAAAAAAAAGAAGACGGTGTTTTAGTAGGAGAAGAGACGTGTGCAAAGGCCCTGAGGCAGGAAAGCACCTGCATGTTCCAGGAACTGAATGAAGACCAGTTTGGCCAAAGCTATCTGGAGGATGGCTTGGAGGACACTCATTTGGCTTGATATCCAAAGTGCCCGACACTTGGTAGGTTGTCTATGCATATTTGTTGGTTGGATGGATAGATGGGTGATGGACAGAAGGATACATTCCTTACATGTTGTCTCTGGCTGCTTTGGTGCTAAAATGGCAGAGCTGAGTAGGTGAACAGGGATTCAACGGCTTACAAAGCCAAAAGTATCTGTATCTGGCTCTTTACTGAACAAAGCGTGTTGACTTCTTATTTATAAAATGGGGACAACAGTAAGATTGACTTCTTTTAACAGTTATGGGCATTAAATCAAAGGAGGGTGTTCTTTGCCTGCCCCAGAGCCTCGTCTCCGTATATAGCCAACAGACTTGAATTTTCTTCCCTGAATTCCCCTAAGTCCCTCTCCGAGCTCCGGGTCCCATTCTCCTGCGGACCCTTCGTGCTCCTAGGCAGCTGAAATGGGAGATGGAGTTTCCTCTTTGGATCCCCCAGTGCTGCCTGAATGCTACATTTTATTTGCATGGGGTGGTCGTGGCTCGTAGACCCTGCGGCAGTGACTCGCGTGGTGGCACGTGGGCTGATTTAGGGGTTTCGTTAATGTTAACGCCACGCCACGCTTCATTGCCAAGGAGCCCAGATTCTTACTGCTCTCAGTGGAGAGAAACTGAGACCCTGCCCCTTAATGAGAAGCTTGTGCGTCTCTCGCCACCGTGAAATTGTGAGCGTGAACATGAATTTAGATGAGAATTTATGTATCCAGGGGCAACGCAGAGAGGCAAGAATTCCCCAAATGCCTGCTCACCACCAGGTGAGTGTTGTCCTGGGCCCTGGGCAAAAACATGAGTGCCGGGTGGGGTGCCGGAAGCCCGGGATCCACGCGGGGGCTGGTACGTGCCCTCCACATAGCTCAGTTTCTCCACTTCCACACTGTTGGCATGTGGGACTACATAACTCTTCTGTGGTGGGCGCTTAACAGCTTCCCCACTGGCTGCGCGCTAGACGCCAGGAGCACGCCCCTCCCCAGGTTGTGACAACAAAAGAGGTCTCCTGACATTGCCCATTGTGCCCTGGAGGACAGAGGCATCCCTCGTTGAGGAGTACTGGTAAAGAGGGACCCGTCGGATGTCTGTGTGAGTCCGGAGGCAGCTGCTATAGGGCACGGGGCTCAGAGGTCCGACTGACTGGGTTCAAATCCCTGGGGTGTGCTCAGCTAGCTGCGTGACCTTGGGCAGGTCACTTAGCCTCTCAGAGCATGATTGCCGCCTCAGACGTTGTTGCAGAGATGAAGTGGGTGGTGTCTGTGAAGTGCACGCACGGAGCAGCTTTCTCCGCAGGTGTCGGTTTCTTGCTCTCCTGGCTGCCCTTCCCCCTTCCTCCTCTTTTCCCCTTCCTCCCTTCTCCCGTACTCTGAGAATCCTTCACCCTCTGAGCTGATGGCAAGGGGCAAATGGGCACACGCCACCCTCCAGGTTTCTCCCTGCTCCTTCTCTTGCCTTTCTTCATGAGATTCCGCACTGGAGGTCGCGTGTCAGGGGGAGGAAAAAGTTGCGTTTGATTTACTTAAAGTTCCCTTCAGAGCATGGCACGGCCTTATCATTTGCAGCTGCATGAAAGAGTTCCACCTGGGGCTCCAAAAAGAATAATAGATCAGTGAGATTCGAACCTTAAATCCGCTCATCCTCCTGGACCGGTGACAGGTATGTGAATGAATATTTAACGCTGCCGGCTTTGATGAGGCAGAGCTCCTACTCCCCCCACCCCAGCCCCGCCCCCAAATCGGGAAAGAGAATTCCTCTTCTTCATTCTGCCCTCCTGGGTGAATGCGAGAAGCATCAAGTAGCAGACTGGGGAATAACGTGCCCTCCCCGGCCCCCACACATCACAGGGAATGCTGTGCCGAACTCATTTAATTCCGACTTCGAAGCAGTGGGTTGCTGGCTTCCAGGGAGCTCAAGCACTTGAAATGGAGTCAGCCTCCGGGAGTACTTTGTGTTTCTGCCTCCTCCCCTGGGGAGCAGCCCCATCTCGCCTCACTCTAGAAGCCCTTTCCCCGGTACCTGCACATCAGGGCTTGCGGAAGGTGGGAAGGAAGAGAGGGCAAAGAATAGAAGTGTGGGGGCTGGACGCACGTTCCTTTTCCTGTCCTGTCCCGTCCTCCAGTTCCTGTTCCTCGCCTTCCCCTATTTTTTAAAGAGAGAGAGCGAGCACGCACGTGCGTGCGAGCAAGTGGGGGAGGGGCAGAGAGAGGGGGAGAGAGAGAATCCCAGGCAGGTTCCGAGCTGTCAGCGCAGAGCCCGACGCGGGGCTCGAACCCACGGACTGTGAGATCATGACCTGAACAGAAGGCGGACGCTTAACCGACTGAGCCACCCGGGCGCCCCCCCACTCCACATCTGTCCTGATTCCATCCACCCTTCAGGTGGCTCTTCCCATTGGCATCTCCATTGGCTGACTGTGACTCCCTCCCGGTCACGATTGTCCTCCTCCAAGCCATTCTCTGGAGAGTTCCAGCCACACTGGTCTCCAGTGAGTTCCTGGAGCACGTAGGCGCGTCCTGCCTCAGGGCCTTTGCACCTGCCACCTCTGTCTCTGGAATGCCTTCCCCATCTCCACCTCCACTGTTTGCAAGGCTGACTCCTTCTGATCCTTCAGCTGCTTCGAGAGGTCTTCCTGACCACCTTATCATCCTCAGCTCAACACGCTGGGTGCTTCCTTTATAGCACTTGGAAATGATTTTATGTGTTTGATTGTAAGCCTGTCGGCCAACCCATGTCGCAGCTCTCGCAGAGCATAGAGGCAGCGATAGCCTGCAAACAGGTAATTGATCACGGAAGTACCTAAACCCTAAGCTAGTGATAAGGGATATGAAGAAAAATAAAGGGCCCCATGACGCCAGGAGGATCTGGCTTAGGTGGGAGAGTTGAAGAAGTGTCCGACTGAATGACATTTAAGACAAGTTCTCAAGGACGTGTAGACATTGGCTAAGTACCAGGCGGAGCGGCCTGCCCTACAGCAGAGGGGGACACAGCATGTGCAAAGGGCCGGAGGCGGGAACAGTGTTAGCGTGTTCATGGAAGGAAGGTTGGGACGGACCAAGCATGGTGAGTGAGGAGATGTGTCATGGCGCTAGGGAGGTAGGCAAGGGACAGATCTTGCGTTCGTTAAAAAGTGACCAGGGTAATGGTACATCCCATTTTTTCAGCCCTACTATGTGTTAGGCCCTGAGCTAAAAGCTACGTATGGCTCCTTTAGTTCTTACAATCACGGGTAGGATTGTTCTCAGCGTTTAGATGAAGAAACGGAGTCCCCCAGAGGTTAAGGTAACGTGCCCCAAGCCCCCCCCTGCCACCTGCCGGGGCAGATCCGTTCTGAACTTGGGACTCCCAAGTTCATCGTAAACTTGCTCTGTCTACACTGTGTTCCCATATCAGGCTCCTGTGCCCCAGCATCCACGGCCACCTGGGGTACAGGGAGGTGTGGGCACCCCAGGCTCCCCCTTAATCCACCCCAGGAACCCCGCACCCCACACCCCAGCCCTCATACATCATCTTCTTCGTAATGCACTTGAATGCTCCGTTATGTCCTTTCCCCCAGATGCTTGGAAACATTCCCATTTCCTTGTTAAATAAAAGATGAGAGGCAGATAATGAAATCCAGATGCCCCCAAGGCCCTTGATGTCACCTGCCAGTTTTCCTGTTGGTCATTTTTTTTTTCTTTGTACAAAACAGAAGCGATGGGTTGATGGTTCGGAGCAAGAGGCCGTATTCAAATGGCATCATTATCTGTCGGGTCGCGCTATGTTTTATTCACTTGTTTCTCTCCTTGGATGTGGGGCCGGGATTCAATATTCCGCCTGCCTTGCGGATGGTTTTTCAAATCCCTTTTGGACGCCAAGGTCCTATCCAAATCTGCCCCCTCGAGAGGTGGGAGCAAACCTACTCTGTGACCCCCCCCTTTTTTTTTTTCTCCCTGAGGATAAGAACTGGATATGAATCTGGGCTCTCTGCAGTCCAATGCATTTAGTGTCTGTCTCTCCCATCGCCACTGGCTCTTCCTTCCTGGGGGTTTTGCTCCCCAGGAGTCGCTGGCCAATACAGTCGGTTTCGGTTAGCGCGACTGGGAAGGGACATGCTACTAGCATCTCATGGGTAGAGACCAGAGATGCTGCTTGATACCCTACAACGCACAGGACAGCCCCTTCACAATGGAGAGTTCTCTGGCCCCAGATCTCAACAGTGCCGAGTCTGAAAGGCCATCAGATTGTGATTCCTGTCGGAAGCTGTCCCGTCTACCGCTTGTCCCTGGCCTGGTGCCTGCACTCCGTAGAAACTCACTGAAAGTTGATTGAGTGAGTGATCTCATCTTGGCTGCTCTCAGCCGGGAGTTTGGGATTAGCCACATCTGCTTCTCCATCTGTGTGTCCCGTCCTTCCACGTTCCTCTCCTGCAGCCCTCAACCACGTGAATTCCTTTACTTGTCCCTTTCTCCACGGTCACTCTTGTCTTTGTCCCCTGGCTAATTCCCATTTTATTCTTTAACCCTCAAGCCAGATGTCACCTCCTCCAGGAAGCCTTCCTCGACTTCCCCAGGTGTGCTGGCGTCCCTCCTCTGAACCCTATCACACCATCCGCCCAGCCGGTCGTAGCGCTCGTCCGTGTGAAACACATCTGGTCGTGGACAGGTGCAGCTCATTACCTCCCACGTGGCCCAGCTGTATCCTAACCTGCCGCCTCCTGACCCAGCTTCCTCTTCCTGATGACCGCCACCCCCTGACATGCCCTCAAAGTTCTGTCTCGGAAAACAAAATCACATGGAGATTCGGAACTGACATTTTGGGAGTTGGAAGCTGCATTGGTCCCCCAGGGCCGCCGTAACAAATGCCCACAAAGTGCGTGGTTTAAACAACAGACATTTATTCGCTCGCAGTTCAGGAGGCTGGGAGTCCAACATCAAGGTGGCTTCAAGGTGACTGCCCTCTCGAGGCCCTGAGTGAGAATCCATCACATGCCTGCCTCCTGGCTTCTGGTGGTTGCTGGCAATCCTTGACGTCCCTTGGCTTGTAAACACAGCACTCACGTCTTTCCCGCCATCTCCCCCTGGCTGTGTCCCCTCTGCGTGCCTCAGGTCTTCCTCTTCTTCCTCCTTATTTTTTAAAAAAATTTTAAGTTTATTTATTTATTTTGAGGGAGAGAGAGAGCGAGTGAGCATGTGTGCGCACATGCAAACAGGGGAGGGGCAGACAGAGAGAGAGGGAGGGAGAGAATCCCAAGCCATGGGCACAGAGCCTGATGTGGGGCTCGATCCCATGAACCATGAGATCATGACCTGAGCCGAAATCAAGAGTCCGATGCTTAACCGACTGAGCCACCCAGGCATCCCTTCTTCCTCTTTAAGGATACCAGTCAGTCACTGGATTTGGGGACCACCCTGAATCCAGAACGATCTCATCTTGAGACCCTTCACTTAATCGTATCTGCAAAAACCTTGTTTCCAAGTAAGGTCCCATTCACAGCTCCTGGGGGTTGGGACCTAGACATATCTTTTTGAGGGACACAGTTCAACCCACGACAGATGCTCGAGGTCAAGTCAACTTGCTACCAACTAGCCTGATGACCTTAGACAAGATACTTGACCCCTTGGAGTCCCCACTGGGTCACAAGTCGATAGAACATAAAGAGCAGGTAGCCCAACGATCATTAGACGTGCAGGGGAGGTTCCCTGAGAAACAGCCTCGGAGAACCCTGAGACGGAGAATAGGGGACGGGCGTTTGTTCGGAAGTGCTCTCGGGATCAACACCCGGGGAAGGAAAGGTTGGACGCGAGATGGACGGGGAGGCAGAATACCGCCCCCGCAAAGATGTCCACATCCTGGAGCGTGTGCGCAGATGTCCTCCGTTACGTGGTCAGAGTTCTCGGTCAGATGTGATTCAGTTAAGACTCTTGTGATGGGGAGCCTAGAAGGACATGGTCCTTGGAGGAGGAAGGTGGGAGGAGGAGAATCACAAGTGTGATCACAAGAAGCAGAGGCTGGAGCGATGCACTCTGAGGGGGAGCAAGGGGGGCCGTGAGCCAGGCGACGCAGGCAGCCTCTAGAAGCCGGAGCTGGTTTTAGTCCTGCAGGACCTAATGCAGATGTCTGACCTCCAGGACACGTGTGTTGTCTGAGGTCATTGTCGGAGCAGCAGTGGAAACGGGGTGGTGGTGGGTAGAGGCGGACAGGAATCGCAGCAGGGGTCTTAGGCAGACCTACAGGGAGGTTGATGCTCGAGTGCCCTGAAGAGCCGTTCCACGTTGGAACGATCCGTCTTCCGGTGTGGCCCGACCCCTGAAGCAAGTTCAGATTTCAGCCCCGCTCCTCATTAGCCGAGCAAGCCCCCTTATCCCCCTTATCCCCCTTATCCCAGCCCCTCCCTCCCTGTTCTCAGGAGGATCCTGTGAGAGAAGGCACGGGGCGCCTGGCATTGGAATCAATGGGCGAATGCAGTCCAGGCTCGAGCGTTCAATTACTGCTGGTTTAACACCCAACAGTAGATTCGCAGAGGTTTGATTGAAGCCATAAATCACTGTTCCCTAAAGGGATGGTTTTTGCTTGTTTTGTTTTGTTTTGCCAAGCTGTAGTACCACCAGAAGCTCTCAAAATTGGTTTGTGGCCTGTTCGTTTTGAAAATTCTGGGTGCTGTCTCCTTGTGTAGCAGCTTGGCGCACAACTATGTGAATTAAAGGCCCTGATGAGGCCTGCAAGTAAAGAGGCCCATTTCACTGCATTTAAACTGGGAAGTTCTCAAACTAATTTGCCTTGGGGACCTTTTTATTCCTATAATAACTATCCAGGTCTATCGGAACGAGTGTTCTGAGGCGCACCCTGGGGGAAATACTGGCAGAGGTCATTGATCCAGAGTGGCCCGGTGGGCTTAGGAACATTGTGGCCTGTTCCCAGCCCTCTCCAGATGGTCACTCCTTGTTGCTGGTTTTAGAGTCAGAATCCCAGTTGCAATTGACGGGCGGTTGTGGGACGAGTCCAGGTGACTCTGCTGTCCTCACCTCTAATTATTCATAACCTCCTTTTCGTACATGAGGCAACCAAGGCTCAGAGAGGCCAAGGCACTAGCTTGGGGTCACATTGTCCCAGATTACAAATAAACCCCCTATTCATTTTATTTTATTTTTTCTTAACAACTTTATTGAAATAATACCCTCCTGCCATCCACTTCACCTGTTGTTTATAAAGTGTGCAAGTCAGTAGTGTCTCGTATCGTCATGGAGATGTGCGATCATCATCACCATCTGATACTCGGACACTGCTGTCACCCTGACAAGAAACTGTGTGCCCGTGAATCGTCACTCCTCACCACAGGCGTCTCTGCAGGCTCCCGGCCACCTCCCAGTGCTGCCCCTGACAACCGTCAATCTCTTTTCTGTGTCTGCAGATTGCCTGTTCTGGTCGTTTTGTGTACACCGAATCCTATACCACGTGACCCTTTGGGTCTGGCTGCTTTCATTTAGAAAAATGTCAGTACTTTGTTCCTTTTTATGGCTAAATAATATTCCGGTGTGTGGATAGACCACGTCTTGTTTATCCGTTCATCAGTAGATGGGCTTTTGGGTTGTTTCCACCTCTTGGCTGCTGTGAACAGTGATACACAAGTTTTGTGTGGACATATGTTTTCACATGCATTTTAGCCCTCTTGTTGATTACAGGGTCTGTTTCATAACTATAGCTATGACATTGACCAGGCTACTTTTTAAAAGCATAATCATGTTTGTTTGTATGTTAATTTGCATACAGTGAAGTTCACCCATTTTTTAAAAATGTTTATTTACTTTTGAGAGAGAGAGAGAGAGAGAGAGAGAGAGAGCGCGAGAGCGCGTGCGCAAATGGGGGAGGGGCAGAGAGGGAGACACAGAATCTGAAGACAGGCTCCAGGCTCTGAGCTGTCAGCACAGAGCCCATTGTGGGGCTCGAACCCACGGACTGAGAGATCATGACCTGAGCTGAAACCAGATCCTTACCCAACTGAGTATCCAGGCACGCCTGAAATTCACTCATTTTAAGTACAACTCAGTGCATTTTAGTAAACTTACGGAATATGCCCCCTTTGCCATACCGCCGGTTTAGAACATGTCCATCACCTAAAAAGACCTCTTGGGCCCGTTTGCCATTAATCCCTGCTTCTCTCCCCCCCCCCCCATACAACCCCCGATCTGCTTTCTGTCTCTACGTATGCAACCGAGACGCTTTTAAATCTGTTTTCCAAGCAGAGTGACTAATAGAAGATGTTCCACTTTCCGAATGTCTGTCCCTTATGGGAATGTGGAGAATGTGGACAAGTGACCTCACCTCTTTGAGTCTTGTCTCCTTATCTGTGAAATGGGGCTGATCATTGCAGATGGTTTTACAGGATTAGAAGTCATAATTGGTGAATGCATTTGAAACACTCGGCTTAATGCTCTGCCCGTAGCGGACACTCAGTGAATTTTAGACACTGTGGTCATGTCGCAGCAGCTCTGGGAGGGGGGGGCAGGTGTCATGACCCCATTTTACAGATGAATACACTGAGGCTCTGAGCAGTGGGGGGAGGCACTGGGAATGAATTCCGGATGGGTGGATTCCCGGGTCTGGGCCCTCTCACCTCACCAGCAGCCTAGATTTCCCAGCAAGAATTCCTGCAAAGGAGGGCAATCCCCGGCCCCAACCTTGCCCGGCGCGTCCTAAGTGCTTTGTTATGGCCCAATCCGTCAGGAACCAGTTAGGGATGAGAGCACGTAGCTGCAAGTGTGGTTTCTGGGGCTGATGGTAATGAAGCAGATGAAAACTGTCACCCAGCGGCAAACGGCCACATGTAGCTGTTAGCCACAAGCCGAGGCCACACTCAGAGCTGGGGCTGTATGACCTGAAGTTATCAGGATAAAGACTGGCTTAGGGGCCCCTGCTTGGTGTCTCCGGGGGCCCCATCACAGCACCTGCCACTATGCCTCGAGGAGCTAAGAAATGGTGTCCCTGAACCACAGTGTCCTGTGTCCGTGTCCCCGATTCTTTTTTTTTTTTTTTAATATTTCTTAATGTTTATTCATTTTTTGAGAGAGGGAAACAGAGCGTGAGTTGGGGAGGGGCAGAGAGAGAGGGAGACACAGAATCCAAAGCAGGCTCCAGGCTCTAGCTGCCAGCACAGAGCCCGATGCGGGGCTTGAACCCACGAACTGCGAGATCATGACCTGAGCCGAAGTTGGACGCCTAACCGACTGAGCCACCCAGGCGCCCCCCTGAATTTTGATACATAGATGGGTTTATTGCATAACTGGAAAAGCATTGG
Organism: Cryptoprocta ferox; assembly: GCA_028646485.1. NCBI lineage: Eukaryota > Metazoa > Chordata > Mammalia > Carnivora > Eupleridae > Cryptoprocta > Cryptoprocta ferox. Next base: position 13,239,717 of record CM053566.1, on the reverse strand, counting down.
AACAGATAGACAAAGCTGACAGTTTTCAGTGCAGGGGAGAAATGACACATGCGTCTCCCCCAGGGGCATGTCCTTTGCCAGACTGGTCTCTGCTCCTGCCTCTGGCCTCACCTTCCTCAGGGAACCTTCGTTCTTCCTTCAGTAGGGTTCATGGCCCTGACCAGCTCCCAGAGCACCCAGGACTGCCCTCCGATAGCACTTTCTATAGTTGGAATTAAACATCCGTGAATGAACTTGAAGCCCCTGGAGGGCAGTGCCCGACTGGTCCAGGTCACACTCATATTCCCAGCTTCTGGCCCCGGATCTGACACCGAGGAGGCCCTTAAGGAATATTTGTGGGACTCCTCACTAAATAAAAGCCCAGATGCGTGAGCCCTTCTGACCATGCCCTACTCTCTAATCTTAGACTTAGTAGCTCCTAATTAAAAGCTTTCCAGCTTGAGATTCTTTTCTATTGTGTCTTGAGCTTGGTGCAATGCAGAGGTCAGCAAACTTTTTCTGTGAAGGGCAAGATAGTAAATATTTTAGGCTTTGCAAGTCATACAGTCTCTGTTGCCACGAATTCCGTCCTTACCATGTGAGCGCAGTCCTGGACAATATGTCAGTGAGCGAATGTGGCTGTGTTCCAATAGAACTTTATTTATAAAAACAAGTTGCTGACCTCAGGTGTGGAGGACTGTGGTTGAAAACTTGGAAGATCTGGCATTGGAAAGCCTGGGCTTGGGAACGGAAGGAGATACAGATTACATGTGTGGGCTTGGAAAGGGGTTGCTGTGTGTGTGTGTGTGTGTGTGTGTGGTCAGCATAGCAGACCTATCCAATGACTTTCATTGTTGAGGCCACGAGTGAAATGGACCCGTGTTAGACAGTCTCTAGTTGGAAACAAAGAATTCATGGCTCTAAGGGAAAAATGGCTTAGAGAGTGTTGTGTCTCTGTCAAAGCTCTAATTCATGCAAGGAGCAGAAATCCCTCTGTCAAGAAAATTCAGTTATGCAAAAAAAAGAAAAAAAAGTGAGATTTGTTGGAAGGATAAGGGAATCTGAGGCTGGAGTTGCGCGAGTGACTATGGAGGGCCAGGTTGTTGCCTCTCTGTTCCTCTGTTTACCCCCTGTCCCTTTGTAGGTCTGCCTCCCCGACTCCATGCACACAGCAGGTGGTGGGCACCCAGTGGGGCGGCCTCAGCCCCAAGTCCACACGTCTTCACAGCACAGTGTTTGCAACTAACCAACCAGATGCACTGGGTCCCAGCTCCAAAATCCCAAGAGAGAGACTCGATTGGCCCATCCTGGATCAGGCATCCACCCTCATCCAATCAGCTGTTGCCGAGGGGGCGGGTCCGAGTAGCGCAGCTCCTTTGCAGGTGGCCGGTGGCTTCGGACCCTCGGACGATGTGGGCTGTGTGGGCGTCTTGAAAGATGTCTGCTAATGGGGGGTGCTGGGGTCTTCTTGCTGGTGATTATCAGGGTTAGGAAGAGCATGAGTGGTGAGTGGGTTGAGTAGGATCACCCCACCATGATGTCCACCCAGAACCTCAGAATGTGACCACACTTGGAATGCAAGACTTTGCAGATTTAATCAAGTGAAGACGAGGTCATTCTGGATTAGGGTGCACCCTAAATCTGCTGACTGGTGTCCTTAGAAAAGACGCCTTGCACTGTTGATGGGAATGCAAACTGGTGCAGCCGCTCTGGAAAACAGTGTGGAGG
>CM053566.1:13166762-13237510 GCA_028646485.1 Cryptoprocta ferox | reverse complement strand
CCACCATGATGTCCACCCAGAACCTCAGAATGTGACCACACTTGGAATGCAAGACTTTGCAGATTTAATCAAGTGAAGACGAGGTCATTCTGGATTAGGGTGCACCCTAAATCTGCTGACTGGTGTCCTTAGAAAAGACGCCTTGCACTGTTGATGGGAATGCAAACTGGTGCAGCCGCTCTGGAAAACAGTGTGGAGGTTCCTCAAAAAAATTAAAAATAGAACTACCCTACGACCCAGCATTAGCACTACTAGGAATTTATCCAAAGGATACAGGAGTGCTGATGCATAGGGACACATGCACCCCAATGTTTATAGCAGCGTTTTCAACAATAGCCAAATTATGGAAAGAGCCCAAATGCCCATCGACTGACGAATGGATCAAGAAGATGTGGTTTATAGAGACAATGGAATAGTACTTGGCAACGAGAAAGAATGAAATCCTGCCATTTGCAGTAACGTGGATGGAACTGGAGGGTATTAGGCTGAGTGAAATAAGTCAGTCAGAGAAAGACAGATACCATATGTTTTCACTCCTATGTGGAACTTGAGAAACCTAACAGAAGACCATGGGGGAAGGGAAGGGGAAAAACAGTTACAAACAGAGAGGGAGGGAGGCAAACCATAAGAGACTCTTAAATACAGAGAACAAACTGAAGGTGGATGGGCAGGGGTGGGGGAGAGGGGGAAATGGGTGATGGGCACTGAGGAGGGCACGTGTTGGGATGGGCACTGGGTGTTGTATGGAAGCAACGAACCACGGAATCTACCCCCAGAACCAAGAGCACACTTTACACACTGTATGTTAGCCAACTTGACAATAAGTCATGTTTAAAAAAAATAAGAGGAAAAAACTAAAGAAAATGAGGAGAGGGACACTCAGACACAGAGATGCACCGAGGAGGAGGCCGTGTGAAGACAGAGACAGGAACTGGATGTCTCAGCTGCGAGCTGAGAAACACCAGGGGCTGCCAGGAGTCATTGGAAGATGCCGGAGGCCAGGAGGAGTTCTTTGGAAGGAGTGTGGCCCCGTCAGCACCTTGATTTCAAACTTCCAGCCTGCAGAAATGTGAGACAATAAATACCCATTGTTTTAAGTCACCCGATTTGTGGGAGTTGGTTACAGCACCCCAAGGAAACGAACGCAGGTGGTTGGGATATCCGCCTTGCTCAGAAATATCGTTCGCTAACGTGGCCAGTACACTCAGAGGCACTGAGGGCTTTCCAGGCAATATCTCATGCGATCTTCACAATAGCCCTGTGACGTGGATACCATTTTCATTCCCATCCTACAGATGAGGAAATTGAGGTCTAGAGAGACTGAGAATCTTGTTTAAGTTAGTAAAGAGCAGACCAGGGGTTTGGACGCAGGCACATGACTCGGGAACCCATGCTTTTTGACACTCTTGCTTCTTGGCCTTCCAGGAGCCCACTTTAGTGGTCGTCAGGAATCCCTTCTCTCCCCCGTGGTCTGGCTGCATGCAATGCCTGCACTGCCGAGTTGTTGAAGAGACGCCGAAGTCAGATCCGAGATCAGGGGCAGGCGGATTCTTTTGGCTTTACCCGTGACCCGTTGCCCCATCCACGCTGGAAATGTGGTTTTCTACTTGCCCACTTGGCTGGAGGTGGTGGTGGGTGGGACGTGGTTTTCGGGGCTGCAGCTCTCCGGAAAGCTGAGTTTCCATAACTGAAAATAATTGGTGCAAGAGATCTTTCCAGGGGCACCTGCTGCTCAGGGACCATTCACCCTGAAGGTCTGAATATGAATTTCCTCCATTCGTGAATGTGAGCTATCCTCCTCGAAATCCAGATAATCTCAAAGATTGTAGGTCTTCTGTTGGAACCCCGTGCACAGATCAAATCGTGCCCCGAAAGGACATTCTTTTACCTAGAAATTGCCCAAACGCCTTCTGTTTACGTGAATACATCCCGATTGTAGCAATGTGGAGTTTTGTCCTTTTTCTCCGCGGTTTCTTTACAAAGAGACTCGCTGATTTGAGCCTGTTTTATTTACGCGGCGTGGCGCGGAGGTAATTTCAGCGCTTTGCCGTCTAGACCCCCCCGCCCCCCCTTGTGGTTGGAGTGCACCCCGCGCCCAGACTGGGAGGATGTCCCACCCGGCAGAGCAGGTCTGGGAGAGACTGATCTTTCTGGGGTCTGTTTGCGTTCATTTCCTTTGGCCTCTAATCCTGCTCTCTGGGAAGATTGCTGGGTAGCTGTGTGTGTTTGATGGATCCGGCCTAGCCTGAGACACACGAGTGGCTTTTCGGCGGGAGGCGGAATTGCCTTTTAAGAACTTCGAGGTGCAATTTCTTTGCTGTTGTCGTGGACAGGGGATCAGTGTCACGAGGGGCAGGCGAGCGCCCTCCCTTTCAGCTCCGTAGACTTTATGCAGAGCAGCCAGATGGCCTTGTCGGTGGCCATCGGTGGACCCCAGCAGCTAGCCACCGGGGCCAGGGCAAGGAGCATGGGGAACGACATTCAAGGTGTTCGCTTTGGGGTTGGGCACGTGACTGACGGTAAGTGGTGCCTTAATTCTGTGCTGCAGGCGTCCACTCACCTCACCTGGGTCCCGGCCCCACCTGGCACCCTGCTGGCCTCATCCTCCATAAGTATTTGCTGAATGGGCACATTAAACCCTGCTCTGTGGGTGAGGCAACGAGAATAAAGCAGGTTAAATAACTTGCTCAGGACTTGGCACGTGGCAGATCTTGAGTTTGGGATTCGACCCAGGCCTGACTCCAGAGCCAGGTCTGTCTCTCTCTCTCTCTCTCTGTCTCTCTCTCTCTCTCTTCCTAACTCAGCTCAATCCTGGCTTTCTTCTGTGCCCCTTCATTTCTGGGTTGGCTTTTTGTAGGGGGTCGATGAGTTTGAGTCTGATGAGAATGAGAAGGAGACAAATCTGTGGCTGGAAAACTGTCCTTCCTCCCTGTTTCTCCCCGAGTCCCCCAGAGAGCTGGCTGGTTTCCCTTCCAGCCTCCTGTCCAGCCGCGAGCAGAGAAAAATGGCCCCAAACGTGTGCTAATGTAGTTCTGGAAGATCTCATTTTGAACTGAACGTCCCATTAGCCAGAGAGGAGCTTTGAAAAGGGCCACGGTGTGCTGGCCACCCACTTCCCTCAAGTTTTTCATCTTTCTGCAAGTGGCTGAAGCCTTTGACTTGTTCTCTGGGAATATTCCAGTTCGGGGAGGGAGGGGGGGCGGGCAGGGCTAAAAACAATCCTTAATGAGGAAATTAGTTCTGCCAACTCTGGGGAATCTGGGTTTGACACCATCCGTAGGCTCTGGAAGTTGTTTTTGAAAAACTGATGTGGTTTAGGGAAAACAAGTTGGGCGAAATTGCCTGCTCACCCCAGAGACCTTTTTTTGTTTGTCTCCCAATTTTTAGTTTGACGGGTTTATTTGATCTCTGCCTATAGCCCCTGGTTTGGAGGGTCTCTAAATTACTCTTCCCTTCACTCATTCACATGTGCGGGTGTCTATTACATATCAAGCCCTGTGTGCCTAGCTCTGGAGATGGGAATGAAGGAAATGAACCTGATCCCCACCCTGGCAGAGCAGTTCTGAAGAGGGGGATGACTGAGTCCCACACCTTTGCAACGGTAACTGGCAGGAGCGACTTGCTGTTTGGAGGCTTTTTAACGGGGTCTGTAGTGGGGAATCAGATGGGGAATGTTTGGCCGTTGACCTCAGGAAGGGCTTCCCGAGGGGAGTGGTAATTGCGCTGCTATCTGAAGGTGTAGAAGAAATCAACTGGGAGCAGACAGCGGCAACAGCAGGTGCAAAGGCCCTGAGGTATGAGGGAAGCATGTTGCATTGGAGTGTGTGGAGAAGGGCCGTGTGGCAGAGGAGAGAGCGAGAGTGAGGGGCCAGATCACATGGAGACTTTGGAGGCTGTGTTGCCTTCCGGCAGCTGCTGGACCAAACTGGGTGGCTTTGAACAATAGAAATCCATTCTCTGTAGTTCTGGAGGGCGGAAGTCTGAACAAGGCATCAGCCAGGCCATGCTCCCTCCAAAGGCTTTAGGGGAGCATCCTTCCGTGTTTCCCCCGACTTCCAGTGGCTCCACGCGTTCCTGGCTTGTGGCCGCATCACCCCAATCTGTCCTTCTGTTCCCACAGCCTTCCCCTCTGTGTCTTCTCTTCCCGTGTCAAATCTCCGTCTGCCTTTCTCTCATGGGGACACTTGTCATTGAATATAGGGCCCAGCTGGGTAAGCCACGATAATTTCGTCTAAAGATTCTTGACGTAATTACATTTACATGGACCTCCCCCCCCCCCGCCCCCTCCCCAAATAGGACAACATTCACACGTCCCAGTGGATGCGTATTTGGAGGAAGTTGTGTCTGCCATTCAACCTTCCCCGAGACCGTGGGGAAGAAGCTGATATTTACCTTAGGAGCCTTGGGAAGGCACCGAGGGGTTTTAATAAACGCAGATGTGCGGTGTGGTCAGATTCAGACTCTTAAGAAGTTTTCTCTTCTCCGTGCGGAGAGAGGACAGGTGAGCTTTCAGGTGCAGCGAAGAGGTGTTTTTCTCAATCACCTGGCGGAGGAGGTGACGTTGAGGAGTGGATGGAAATAACCGGAAGTTCGTTTTTATGGGCTTGAATCGTTTGTCCGGTGTCACCCTGCGTGACGGCCCCGATGTTGCGAGTCGTACAAAGGCCCGGGAAGAGGACGCCTCTGGGGTTTGAACGAGCCGTTCCCCGTATCTGGGAGGTGCCGACGCTGGCTCCCGTGTTGACGATTCCCTCGTTCTGTGCCTTTCTGGTGAATAAATGTTTTCTTCGGTGCAGTTAATAGCATTCTCATCCACTTAAGCGCACACGGTGGCAGGAAGCCGGTTAAAGCGCGGGCAGGCTTTATATATCTCCATGTGTCTCCGTGGCCTCAGTGCGGCATCCTTATTTTTCAGTGGCTTATTATTATTATTTTTACAACAACCGGGACAGTCCTGTGCAGGAAAAAATAAGTAAGAAAGGCAATCTGGTGCTTGTTGGTGGTATTTAATTTGCGCTGCATTAAGGACCCCACTCTGCTCTGAGGCTGAGCTCAGATCATGGCTGGGGAGGCTAAGCGGTGGGCGGACAGTGACAGTCTCTGTCACGAGGAATGCACAGGAGGTGAGCAGAGGGAGCAGGGCCGATGGTCTGGCCCATGGGCTTGGGGATGTGATGTCTCATGGTCACCCCTGCCTCCACCAGCCTGTAGCTGTATGGGCAGGTCACCTAGCCACTCTGTACCCACCTGTGAAATGGGAGAAGCGTGCCTACTTTATTGGACTCCTGGGACGGTTAAACGGGACAGTGCATCAACAATACTCCGTTAAAGGGTAGTGATAATTACCACTGACATTTTACGTAACAGCTGTATGCCTGATGTCAGGTGGTGCTAACTGCCATAAAGGAAAGGAGGGCCAAGGTGAGGAGGCCAGGAACGCTGGGGAGCCCGACTGCTGTTTAAGATGAGGTCACCCCAACCGGGATGACCTCTCTGATGAAGGCACGCGGGGGCACAGAACTGAATGAAATAATGGAACAAGCCGTATGGATTTCTGTAGGAAGAGTATTTGAGGCTACGGAACAGTATGTGCAAAGGCCCTGAGGTAGCCAGGAAGGACTGGGAGGGCCCCAGTCAGGAGACAGGCAGGAGATCAGTGAACAAGAAGTAACATAATGTCAGGTGGTGGTAGGAGAAGACAAGGAGCAAAATAAGGTGAGTCAGGGACAGGGCGTACGCATGGGAGGCTCTTGTGGGTGGCGGTCAAGGAGGGTCTCTCTAGGATTGTGATATCAGGGCTGTGTACGTTCTAGACAGCTAGCTATTGGAGGCGGCTCTGCAGCACCCCTCCTGCCCTTCGGCGTTGACGGTCCCTGTGATCTCAGCTGGGGGGTAGGGGTGGCTGCTCTTAGCTGTGGGTTGATGCCCCGAAGGCCCCCACCAGGCTCCACTCAGTGAAAGGGGGCCCGGAGCTCTGGATCCAGGTGTGCGTAACGTCTCACAGCCACGCTGTGGACAAAGCTAGGAAGGGGTGACAGATGCAGGGATTAAAACAAATGGCACAGGAGGTCATTACACTGGGGACCTCTCGGGAGCTGGACTGAGGACCAGAGGAAGGGACGGGGTGGGGGGGGCGTTATTAGCTTCTCTGGGCTACCCGAGCAAGACCCGCAAATGGGGTGGGGGGAGAACGTCCATAATAGAAATCGGTAGTTCCACAGTTCCGGAGGCCGGAGCCCCGGTCAAGGCATCTGCAGGTGGCTTCCTTCTGAGGGCCATGAGGACCCATGTTCCACGCCTCTCGCCTGCCTCTCGTGGGTTGCTGGCCATCTTTGGTGTTCCTTGGCCCCTGGAAGCGTCGCCCGATCTCTGCCTCATCTTCACGTGGCCTCCCCGTGTCTCCTCACATCATCTTCCCTCTGCGAGTCTGTGTCCAAGTTTTGCCTTTTCATAAGAGCCATGAGTCCTATAATCTAGATTAGGGGCCCACCTGCTCTTGTTTGACCACATCTAAATGTAACTACATTTGCAATGACTCTCTTTCCAAACATGGTCACATTCTGGGGCGCCTGGGTGGCTCAGTCGGTTAAGTGTCCGACTTCAGCTCAGGTCATGATCTCGCGGTTCGTGAGTTCGAGCCCTGCGTCGGGCTCTGTGCTGACAGCTCGGAGCCTGGAGCCTCCTTCTGATTCTGTGTCTCCCTCTCTCTCTCTCTCTCTCTCTCTGCCTCTCCCCAGCTTGCTCTCTCTTTCTCTCTCTCTCTCTCTCTCTCAAAAATAAATAAACATTAAAAAACTTTTTTAAGAAGTCACATTCTGAGGTACCGGGGATTAAGACTTCAGCATTGTTTTAGGGGGACACAATTCAGCCCATGACCAGGGAACTTAAATAATCTTTTTATTGAAGTCTAACATATATGCACAAAAAGGCACACTAGTAAGTGTTTAACTGCTTGAATTCTTTAAATATTTATTTGTTTGTTTGTTTGTTTATTTATTTTTGAGGAAGAGAGAGAGAGAGACAGAACACGAGGAGGGGAGGGGCAGAGAGAGAGAGAGAGAGAGAGGGAGGGAGACACAATCCGAAGCAGGCTCCAGACTCTGAGCTGTCAGCACAGAGCCCCATGCAGGGCTCGAACCCATGAACCGTGAGATCATGACCTGAGCTGAAGTCGGACGCTTAACTGACTGAGCCACCCAGGCGCCCCTGAATTTTCATCAGACGAATGTACCCGTGTAACCAGCATAAACGTCAAGAATGCTCAGAAGGCCTCCAGAGAGATGCTTCCATTTTCCATTGTGCACTTTCCTCTACTGTTTTAACATTTTTAAACTGTGTGGTCTTACTTTTGCGTGAAACCACACTGAACTTAAAGAGCTTTAGGGGCGCCCACGTGGCTCAGTCGGTTAAGCGTCCAACTTCAGCTCAGGTCACGATCTCATGGTTTGTGAGTTCGAGCCCCACATTGGGCTCTGTGCTGACGGTGTGGAGCCTGCCTGGGATTCTCTCTCTCCCTCTCTCTCTCTGCCCCTCCCCAGCTCTCTCTCCCAAAATCAATAAATAAACTTAAAAAAAGAGCACAGTGTGTTTAAAAAAAAAATAAAGAGTTTTAGCCTTTGGACATCCAAGGAGAAAGCACTGATACGGATCCCTCCATCACCTGGAAGGAGAGCCGCCTCCTTTGATCTCTGTGCTAGCGAACTGGTGTCCCACAGAGCGGTTAAAGGTACGTGCAGGTATGGATCAGCTCAGTGCCCTGGCTGCCCGGGGCAGCTGAAGCCCCCTCACCCGTTACCCTGGTGCACGCCTCGTGTCACTTTCTGTGTCTGGAGGTAAAAAAAAGGTTGAGGAGTCCAGCCTGACACGGATCATCTCAGGAATCCCTTTCAACCACCCAGGGGAGCCGGTGTGGAGGCTGAGGCTCTGAAAGGTGACCTCCCAGGTCCAATTTCTTAGGGCTTGTCTCGGCCGTCGTCTGGATGGGGCAGGGGGAGTCACGGATGTCTTTGAATTATCTGGAATCACTCATTCGTTGACATACTAGTTAGTCCTGGGGAGGATTGGAGCAAGAAGGGTCCTTTTTGGGAAAGGCACTGTCTGACCCAAGACAGTCCCTTTACAAGAGAGATTAGCCACCTTGCTGCAATTTCGTAGCTGGTCTGCTGCAGTTGTGAGTTCTGATTCCCGTGCCGACCCCTGAGCCCACACCCCGGAAGACCTCCTGATGCTACCTCCAACAGCGTTAAGATGTAGGTCCTCCCCTCTTGCAGAAGAGAAATCCGGGGTGCAAAGGAGCAGATTCCGGATTTGTCTGAGTCCAAATCCACTTTGTTCTTGGTGTCCACCGTGCACCTCAGCTGTAAGGGCAACTCCGGTGATTCGAGGACAGTTACTGCCACGATCGCTTCTGAAAGTCTGTTCAAGTTGTGCGTCTGAGAAGTCCACTCCCATGTGGGGTTCACCGTCCACTGGTTTTCTTGTGATGCAGATGATGCGTTGATCATGGGTGCGGTGGGACCCCAAAGAAACCCAGGCTGGGGCCCGGCAACCTGCCCGGGGTGGCAGGTGGCACCGCTCTGTACTCAGCCGGCCTGTGTTTTATGGCTCCTTTGTTCATGGTCATAAACTTGGCATTCGCTTCTGGTACTCGGGGAGCCCTGACCCTCTAATTAAATTGGATCTGAGCAGGTGGAGAGAGCACTCAGCTACGGAAGATATTTAAGAGCTGCAGAGAAGGAGGAAGGGAACCAGACTCCGCCGGCTGTGCTGGCTCTCAGCGTCCACTCGCACAGAGTTGGCCTCCTTTTCCCACGGGACGGCACCCTGTCCGTACTGTGAGCCCCGCGGCCCTTCCTTGGGTTCTAAGAAAAGCAGGAACCTCTCCAGTCTCTCTTTCTCTCTCCCTCTTTCCCCTCAGGACTCTCCACCCCCATTTCAGCTCTCCATTAGCAGAAGATGGGCTCTCCACTTATCAACACATGTTTTTAAATTGTGATAAAATACATACAATGTGACAGTTGCCATTATAACCCCTTTCGGATGTACAGTTCAGCGGCATTAAGTACATTTAGCCATCACCGCCGACCATCTCCAGAACTTTCTCATCTTCTCACATTGACACACTGTAGCCGTTGAACGCTAACTCCCCACCTCCTGTCCCTCTCCGGCCCCTGCCCTCCACCCAGTCCACTCTCTGTCCCTATGATTTGGACTACTCTAAGAGCCTCGTGTAAGTGGCCTCCTAGCGACAATTGTGTTTTGGGACTTTCTTATTTCACTTGACCTGCTATCTTGAAGGTTCATCCGTGTTGGGTCAGGTGTCAGAATCCCCTTCCTTTGTTCAGGCTGAGTAATATTCCACTATACGGACAGAGCGTATTTGGTTTATCTCCTCCCCTGTGGGTGGACCCTTGGGTTGCTTCTTCTACTTTTCCACTACTGTGAATAAGGTAAATAAATAAATATCTCTTTGTGATCTTGCTTTCAGTTCTTCTGGGGTGTGTATCTAGAGTATGGCATATGGCAATTTTGTGCTTAATTTTTTGAGAAACTGCCCTGAATTCTCCAGCAGCTCTTAGAGCACTTGTATTTCCACCTGCAGTGCGCCCCAGGGCTCCAATTTCTGCATATCTTCCACTATCTTCTACATGTTTCTAGGTCCCTTGGCTACCTTTTAATTCTTCCCCTCAGACAACGTTCAAGGGCCGAGGGTTGACCCTTCAGCCAGCGTAGCTCAAGGAACATGGAATTGGGGAAAGTAATTTATTTGAGAAGGAAGAGCAGAGTGGTTTAGCCCAAAGGCATAGGAGTCGGAGACGGTATAACTGAAGCCTGAATTCACTGCTCATGGGACAGATGACCAGAACAAATGACGCTTCTCTGTAGCCTCAGGTGTTGCTTGTCAGTGGGGACACTAAGTCGGACCTGCTTCCGGGAGTAGAGAGGATTCGATGAGGCTGTACCTCTAAAGCCTCCAGCCTGGGGCCTCACGGGAGGTAAGCACTCTGGGAATGGCACTGAGGATGGAAGGTATTTATCTGCGTTGGATTTATCAACCGCCTGCTTATCACCGAGGCATGGGTGGTTGTTGTGACCGATGCTTCTTAAGACCTTGTCCTCAAGAAGCAGCCACTCACCTGAGCAGAGATGGGGCTGAGGGAGGAAGTCTAACCTTTTTTTATTAAAAAATTTTTTTTAAAATATTTGTTTTTGAAAGAGTGCCAAGCAGGGGAGGGGCAGAGGGAGACAGAGACACAGAATCCAAAGCAGGCTCCAGGCTCCGAGCTGTCAGCACAGAGCCTGACGCGGGGCTCGAACTCACGAACCGTGAGATCATGACCTGAGCCGAAGTCGGCTGCTTAACCGACTGAGCCGCCCAGGCGCCCCTGGAAGTCTAACTTTTGAATACCAAGCTTTTCTCCCCCAGTTCAGGAATGTTCTAGAAAATCCGCTCCATTCCCTGGGCTTCCACAGAGCATAGGTTTGGAGTCATTCGTTGCTTGTAGTTGCTTCATTTTATGTTGGTTCTTACTCTATAGCATCTCCTGTATTCTTTGATTAACCAAGCCCAACAAGCATTTATAGGACACTGTGTGTTTCCCTTTGTTGTTATTTATTCTGTGTAACTTCTTTTTTTCTAATTTTTCTTAAATGTTTATTTTTGAGAGAGAGACAGAGTGTGAGCTGGGGAGGGGCAGACAGAGAGGGAGACACAGAATCCAAAGCAGGCTCCAGGCTCTGAGCTGTCAGCACAGAGCCCAGTGCAGGGCTTGAACTCAGGAACCTCGAGATCATGACCTGAGCCGAAGTTGGATGCTCAACCGACTGAGCCACGTGGGCGCCCCTGTTTTGTGTAACGTCTTCGTGGTGGGGGTTGGACTGGGGGGGAGTCTTGTCTTGGCTCCTCAACTGGACCGTTAGCAGCTTGAGGGCGAGTGTCTAGACATAGATTACTCCAGGCCCCTGGACATGTATTTTGCCCTATCATTCAGTAAACATTTGCTCAGAGAGTGACTATAGGACTGGATACTGCCTCCATTTCCTCACCTGTAAAATGGGTGCAACAGCAATAGTACCTACCTCACAGAGTGTTTGGGAGAATTAATTAAGAGCACACGTTAAATTTTTTTAAGGACAGTGCCATGCACATAGGAGTCCCTGAGTAAATGTTATTTTCGAGGGATTACAGTGCTGTTTGCAATATAATGTGGGGTTCCAGGGACTGGGGATGGTTCGTGGATGGGGAGGATGCGAATCACTTACTAAGTGCCAGGCACATGCTCTTTACGCACGTCACCAATTTTATTCCTTAGCCTGGGAGACAGGCACTATTTCCATCCGCCATGTAGCGACGAGGAAGTGGAGGCTCGGTGCACTTGGGGTGACTCACCGCAGCGCATGGCTTAGTAAGTGGCAGCGCCGCATCTGGGCGTCTCCCGCATCTGGGGAGCCTCGCCTTCCCCTGTCCTTTCTCAGCCTTCTTCATCTTCCTCTCTCCGCCGCTTCCTGTCCCCCTACACTACGAATCCCGAATCCCATTGGCTCAACTAACACTTTCCCTTGAAGCCACAGGGGAGGGGCAGAGAGAGGGGGAGACACAGAATCCGAAGCAGGCTCCAGGCTCTGAGCTGTCAGCACAGAGCCCGATGCGGGGCTCGAACTCACGAACCACGGGATCATGACCTGAGCTGAAGTCGGACGGTTAACTGACTGAGCCACCCAGGCGCCCAGGTCTTCTGTGCATTTATGTTCATTGGGTAGTTTGTTTCACATTCATCGTCTCTCCTTCCCTTGAGCTCCACCAGCCTGACTCCCGGTGACTTTTGCAGAGGGGAATGACTACAGAGTCTGGGTGGAATGCCACCTCTGCGGGCCCTTGGGGAAGCCGCTTCCATTCTCTGTGCCTCATTTTCCTAGTCTGTACAATGGGGACATGGTCCTCTACCTCCCACATTGGGCTCTGAAGATCGGAGGTCATGTAGGGGACATGTTTATCCTCACGTCCAGCGTGGGGAGGCCCCCAGGAGACATAGACTGCCTTTCTAGATGCCTTTGAGTCCCCAAGAGATCGGGTGTGGACCCGAGAGAGTGAGGGAGACAGCCGAACAGCATAGGGATTCTGCACCAAAGCAAACAAGGGGGCAGGAAGGGGCCTCTTGGAATGCCTCGATGTGATGGCTCTGTCTGCACCCAGCATGGCCTTTGGTGGGCAGCCGTCCATCTCTGTCAACCTGTGGAACCTCTCTGATGCATAATTCATCTTGATGCTGAAGTGATGCTGAAGGCAGGCAGCACCGGAAGGGCAGGCATATTCAGGGGCAGACGGGAGCCTCTTGCCCAGCTTCCCAGGTCCCTGTGGCTCACGGCGAGGACGGGCGGCTGGGTGTCCACCGCTGGAGTCTTTCTCTGCAGGCAGTCGGAGTCCAGGCTGTATCATTTCCCAACGACGTAAAGGTTGCATTTGGCGTTGCTCCTCCAGCCGCCAGTGGAGACACCAATTGCCCTTGATTCCCATGCAACTGTCCCAAAGTGCAGCAATTTTCTTTCTACTTTAAAAACCCGCTCGCACAGCGTCCCATTTTCCCTCCCATGCCCTCACGAATACAGCCCTGATTGCGTTTGAAAAGTCGTCTTTCACCATCACCAAGCCATGTCCGGTCCCCCCGGAAGCCCTGTTCCTATTTTCGCGAGAAGGTTTGCAGCTTGTCCTCCGAATCAGAATCTGTTTGCCTGTGGTTGGAAAACACTGCGTGGCATTTAGAGATGTGGTTTCCTTGGAGATGGGAACATCTGCCTGCAGATCTGGGAACCTGCATGACCACAGACCAGCTTTCGTGCCTGGTGGGATCTAGAAAACATCTCTAGATGGGGAGTAGAAGCTGTCAGCCAACAGCCCTCTTCTGTTTTAAGCCAGCAAAGTGCCACAGAATGAGGGCCCTTTGATGTGATAATGTGAGAATGAGAACTGAATTTTTTTTTGAGATCACGGCCATTTAATTAACCTGTGTGCTGGCAGCAATTAGTTCAAGATGTTTAAATAAGTAACACACAGCCAAATTCTCTTTATACATGCCTGTGTCAAAGGCTTACGGTAATAGTTGGATTGTTAGTTTTCCAGGTCAATAGAGAGAGATGAACAAAACTACCATGACCCTGCCCTCTTGAAGTTGATAGTCTAGACCAGGGGTCAGAAACGAGGGCCCACAGGCCAGGTGTGGCCCCTTGCCTGTTTTTGCAAATAAAGTTTTATTGGAACAGAGCCATCCCTCTTCCCTTCCCTCCCTCCTTCCTCCTTCTCTCCATTCATTCTTCTCTCCCATCCTACTTCTCTCCCTCCGTTTTTGCCTTCCTTCCAAGTTACACACACATTACACCGATGGTAGGCATTTGATTGTAAAAGAATCAGACACAGAGTCAAATGTGGAAGTTTCCCCAACCCCCTTCCTCCCACTGTTTTTCTCAGTGGAAACCCTTCCAGTTCTTTTTCTGTGGCCTTGGGGAACGAGAAAAGAGGCAGAACTGAAATAAAAGCATTTATGTGATGTCTTAGAATTGCAGTTTGAGGGGCACAGATTCAGGTAGCGACCCGATTTGTGTCCCACTAGGGAACACAAGTCAAGGGTTTTTAAAGACCGCAAGGAATGCTTGGATGCATTGTTTACAACGAATTTTGATCAGCGTTGGTGGCAGAAAACTAATCTAGGCTGAACGTAATTGGTTGCTAAGGCTTTGGCTGAGCCAAGTCTCTGACTGTAGCAAGTTGCAAAAGCTGACTCCGTGGGCTACTTGCCATTTGGCCCAGTTCAGAAGTTCACGGTTCTCCCTGGTGAGGTTGCACATACGACCCATGTTCTCAGTGGCCTCCCGGCTTCGTTTTAAAACCCCTTGCTATTAGTGACTCCAATTTATGTCATCTTCCGCACCTTAAATACATCATATGAATATATAGGAAATACATTCAAACATTTTGTAAATCTATTTATACATATTTATGCTTATGTATTTATATAGACGAGATCATACTGTGTGTGTTGCCCAGCAGTTTTCTTCACGAGTCAGTGTGGCGTAGAGTTTTGCATATCTGCTTGTGGGGAGCAGGGGTCGGCAAACCATGGCCCTCGGGCCAAATCTGGCCCACCCCTTGTTTTTGTAAATAAAGTTTTATTGGGACATAGCCATGCCCATGTGTTTATGTATTGCCTAGGATGGCTTTGTGCTTCAGTGGCAGAACTGAGTAGTTGCGGTGGAGACAGTATGGCTCCAGAGTCCACAGTGTTGACCATCTGGCTCCTTTCAGAAGAAGTTTGTTGTCCCCAGTCATTGAACCACCTCATGCTTTTTAATGACTACTTAGTATTCCACAGTATGGCTCCGTCTTATTCAATTCCTCTCTTATAAAGATGTCTCCTGCCTTGCTCTCTCTACGTATTCCACTGGGGACCTGCTGGGTGGGACCATCTCTGGGGTGCCTGGGATTATCCTAAATACTACACGCTTTTCTGATGCAGAGCAGGGTGGGCTTGGGTTTCCAATGCTGGGGGCAGTGATGGATTTCATAGCATAGGTGGTTGTGTGCCTGTGGTTGTCCCAGAGAACGTCCTTTGTGTCTACATGTCCTTTCTTCCTTCTGGCACGCTCCAACCCTGATCTGGCCCAAACTCTTGGCTTTGGAGAGGCTAGCAAGGGGATGGTATTTTGGTCCAGACATCAGCCTATGCCAGACCCACTGGTAACAGCACAGGCAGGCGTCGTCCCTGTAGACTAACCGAGCAGAGCAGTGGCTCTCGGGAGTGGGGGGGCATTTCCGGGGAGCTCGTTGAAGTGCAGATGTCAGGGCCCCACCTCCAAAGGATTCGAGAAACCCTGGGGTTGAGGGTTCTTCGTCTGACTTAGGGAAAAATGGAGCTGTAGACTTTTTCAAAGAGAGATTCAGCTTTAGTGGCCTCAAGGACGCGTTCGGGGTCTTGGTTGCAAGCAACAGAAGCCTTCTCTGGTTGGCTTAAGCAGAGGATGAACCGCTGTGGAAGATTCCAGGGTAACTCTTGGGATAGATGGAAGATGTGGGAGGAGCCACTAGAGAGCCACTGTCATTGTTGCGCCCGTCATGATTCATGTTCTCCAGGCAGAGTCTGACTGGTCTGACTTGGGCACCTGGTGGCGTGGGGATGTTAGCCTCTGTCCCTTGGCCGATACCCCTAACAAGACTGTGCTCAGAGGAAAGAGAACTCCCTCAAAGGGAGGGGGTTGAATGCTAGATGGTTACAAATAACCAACTGCCAAGAAACAGTACAGGTCACTGGCTAAGATCTTTAAATACACGAGCCCTCGGGGCAGGGATAAGCACCTGGGTGACAAGGTCAAGTAACAGCTCCCCAGAGGGGCCCATCCTCTATATGACTTCATCCCAAATGAACAAATTTTGCATCATAACAAGTCACTGTTGGATGCGAAAGTTGAAAGCGGGTCAGAGGTCTTGGTTTGAAGAAGAAAAACAGAACATGATTTCAGGCAACAATTCTTCAAACTCCTGTGGAAAAAAGAGTTTCCGACTGACTTCTTGGAGTCGCTGTGGGACAGTCACGAATGACTTACTGGAAATTCCACACTGCTGGGATCACACTAGCCGAGGTTTCTGTTCAGCTCCTGCAGACTCATTTGCCCCTACCCCTGCAGAAGCATGGGGTAGGGGGGGTGGTCTGGAGAGGTCACACCCCACCGTATAAACAAGAAGGCTGGACGCCTCACAGATTCTGACCCGGCCAAGGTCACGCTCTCGAGTTCTGGAGGAGAGGGAGTCGCGCTGAGGATGGATGAGCTTTTAGGGATGGTTTGCTCTAGGCCCGCATTTTACAAGGAAGGAAGCCGAGGTCACGCCAGCTCAAGCGGCTGGCCGGGAGCCCCCAGCTGGCCCCCGAGCCATCAGCAGCTCTCTCGTCTGGCTCCCAGGCTGTGATCGAAGCATTTTGGTTTCGGTGTGGATCTTCTAGAACAACCAGGCTGAACTGTGTGCCTCTCCAGGCGTGTCCATAAAGGACTCACTGGCTGTTAACTTTCCTCTGGGTAAAGGAAGCTTCTTTGAAGTATTCCGTAGGTGGCAAAATAACTCAGTTCCCCTAAGTGTTTCTAGTTGACTCCAGTTGCCGAGGGAGAAGGCCCCTTTGCTGGCTCAACACTGGAGCAGACAGGTGTGGAGTCTGCATTTGCTTAGGATGCTGACCCTGGAGGACTTTATATGGAGATGTCTGGGGTGTCGAGGATCCAAGTGACAGCGTGCTTCCTCGCCAAAGTGTCCCAAGCAAATCCAGGTATCCTAGGGAGGTTGCAGTGCGTTTTAGGACTGAGAGCAGCGGGGTCAGACAG
The DNA here is from genome assembly GCA_028646485.1 of Cryptoprocta ferox. Taxonomy (NCBI): domain Eukaryota; kingdom Metazoa; phylum Chordata; class Mammalia; order Carnivora; family Eupleridae; genus Cryptoprocta; species Cryptoprocta ferox. The sequence goes on along the minus strand of CM053566.1, from coordinate 13,221,151 downwards.
AACCAAGTTCAATTCCTGGCTCTGCCTTTTAGATGCTGTGTGACTTTGGGTAGGTTGCTTAGCCTCTCTGACTCTCTGTTTCTTCACCTGGAGTTGATCCCCATCTTAAAACAGAAAATGAGCTAATGCCTAGAAAATGCTCAACACATAACCAGGCACACAGTAAGGGCTCAGTGAACGGCAGCTGTCACAGTCAGAACCAAGATACCATTATGCCAAGATTAGAGAATCCTTGCTTTAGATTTTTTTTAAAACGTTTATTCATTTTTGAGAGACAGAGATGGAGCACGAGCAGGGGAGGGGCAGAGAGAGAGAGGGAGAGGGAGACACAGAATCCCAAGCAGGCTCCAGGTTCCGAGCTGTCAGCACAGAGCCTGATGCAGGGCTTGAACCCACATGTGAGATCATGACCTTCACCGAAGTCGGACACCCAACCGACTGAGCCACTCAGGTGCCCTGAGAATCCTTGCTTCAGCCAAGAGGGGAAACCAGTGTCAGAGCCCACGGTGACTTGCTAAGTAACAACAGAGCCAGGTCAGGAACTCGGCCTCCTGCTTTCCCCACCCACAGTCATCTTACCAACCCAACACATGGCCTCCCTCGGGGTCACTCCGTAGGGCGGGTGTTATGGGCAGAGGGTAGCGGTGCTGCTGATTCACCCTTCCTGGCCCCTCCCCTCTCAGTCTCCTTTAGGGTTTCTGATTTTAGGGGATGTTTATGAGTCAGACGACTCGCTGCCCATGGGGAGGCCCCACAAAGGGGGCAGAAGCCAGTGCTGGTCATCGCTTACTGGGCTGATGGAAGGTACCCATGTGCCACTGGCCCCAGGGGACAGCAAGAGCAGACCTCTCTGCCAATTTATCTTGGAAATTGTCTTTCTTCAGGCAAGGGGAGGGGGAAGGAAGCCTAAAAGAAAACATCCAGCCACATGCTTGTGAAATCTCTGCCCAAAATCAGTCATCCTTTTTAATAATGAGGGCTGTCAGAGCCTCGGTCAGTCGGAAATGATGGCCTGTGTAAATATTTGGTCTGTAACTGATTTATGGGTTGGGGAACAAAAAAATAAGATTAGTCGCTAATCATAGGGATGCAGGAAAATCAACAGGCCTGGAAGGCAGAATCGAGGTTAGCTGTCTGGGTGAGCTCAGATGGGGTGTGGGGAGGCTGGGCCGAGCTGTGTGGTGGTGTTCACTTTGAGGGGGGCTGCCGGGCATCTGGATTCTTCCATCAGAGTGGGCAGAGGCGGCATTGTCCATGTGAGGGTCAAGAACTGGGTGGGACCAGCCCTGTGGCAAGATGCCCAGTTTGCAAGCGCAAGATTGGCCCTTGCCAGTGAACCCTGAAATCAGCGGCCGAAACAGGCATCCCCGTAAGGTGGGGGTCTGTGCAGTCAGCTGTCACAGCGGAATTAACAGAGCAATTGGGAACAGGCTTTGAAGTCCGCTAAAGTGGTGTTTGCACACCAGGCCTTTACGGAGTTGTGACCTGGGTACTTTAACTGTTGAGCACGCCAGTTACCTTACTGCAAAAAGGGGGGTTATCATTGTTCCCAGACAAGATGGCACGTCCCAGGCAGCTCACCTGCTCCCGACATCGCAGCCAGACAGATCTCAGGGCTGACGCCCGATGTCCTGTGCGTGTTGGAATTCACAACCCCCGGGGGGCTGATAGAGGCGCTTTTCCACCCCTGAAGACTGACTCCCGCCTCAGCCCCTGTAGGCAGCACACGCCTTCTATTAGAAATAAATGTGTAGGGTGGGTGCCTGCCTGGCCCCACCCCAGTTAGCATGGAGGCAAAGTGGATGCATTGGAGGGCCACCCTCTCCCCAACTCCCCTCCACCAGAAGCCTGCCAGCATTCATGTGCTGGTGCAGTGCAAGCACAGCGACTTTTCATTTACTTAATTAAACTCCCACTGTATGCCCGGTCCTGTGCTGGGCTCTGGGGATCCACAGAGAGCAAGTCACACACTCATCAAAGCATCAGAAAAACAAGAGTGTGCTCCAGGATGTGGCCACACCTTGAAGAAATGTAGAGGGGCCAGGACAGGACCCAGTCTACCCCAGGAGAGGTCAGGATGAGGAAAGGAAAGACCCCAGGTGGCGGGAGTAGCAGCTCTTGGGGTGAGCCAGAGATGGGGAGTGGGGATCAGGAGTTACTCTGGGTGGCCTGCTTTACTTTTCCTAACTTTCAGGTTAAGTCCAGACCCTCCTAGAACAGGGGCTAGCAGGCTACAGCCCGTGGGCCAAATTCAGTCCACTGCCTATTTCTGTAGGTGGTTTTATAAAGCCACACCCATTCATCCACATGTGGTCTTGGGCTGATTGCGTGCTGCGTCAGCGGGGCTGAGAACGTGGGACTTGCAGAGGCCTTTACAGAAAAACATTCACCAACCTCTGCACTAGAACATTTTCCCTTTCTCTCTCATTCCTGCTTCCTCTCTTGTGCTCGTCCTGGCTCCGAAGAAGTGAAGTGGTGTATTAGTCTATATATATACAGACTTAGTGTCTTATAAGTATGTGTATATATATATATATATATATATATATATATATAGAGAGAGAGAGAGAGAGAGAGAGAGAGAGAGGGAGGGAGGGAGGGAGGGAGAGGGAGAGAGAGAGAAAGAGAAATTTGCTCTTTTCCCAGTCAGGTCTTGGTAGAAGATCTGTTTGATACTGACAGCTGATCTGTTACTGAGCAAAGTTTAACCTTTAAAACAAAAATCCTGGGTCACCTGGGTGGCTCAGCCGGTTAAGCGTCCGACTTCAGCTCAGGTCATGATCTCACAACTCATGGGTTCGAGCCCCGCATCGGGCTCTGTGCTGACAGCTCAGAGCCTGGAGCCTGCTTCGGATTCTGTGTCTCCCTCTCTCTCTGCCACGCATGTGCTCGCTCTCTCTCTCTCTCTCTCTCTCTCAAAAAAAATTTTTTTTAAATAAAAAAATATCATGTATCTATGCTTAAGATTTTTTACAGGTTTTTCAAGACACATGTTTATATACAACAAGTTTAACCACATATGATAATACATATATAAGTATATATAATGCTATATTATACTATTATATTGTTAAATATATACATTTGTACACATATAGTATATACTATATTATATATTATACATGGATATATAAATTTACATATTCATATGTAGTATTCATACTGTGATGTACGTTATATATGTATGTTTTATACATACATTACATACTATATATGCCGTGTACTATAAATATGTAAGTTACTATATTACGTATATTATTTATATAACCACACACATGCGCGTGCGCACACACGCACATATATATGTTTAATTTCTGGGAATCTATAAACAACCACATTTTTATATCTGTCAACTAAATCTGAGGTACCAGTTACTAATTGACTGATAGAAGCCATTTAGGAAAAAAAATCCATCTCAAATTTGATCTTCAATTTAAAACTTATTGAAAAAATAGTGAAATATCATTGAAATATTAAATAATGATGGACCGCAGGATTCCATGCCTGTACCTCTGTCTTCTAGAGGTTTTTTTTTTTTAATTTTAACAAAATAAAGAGAAAAAGCCAAAAATACTGTATGCCATTTTACAATTATGTTTTTTTATTATTATCGAAGAATACTCCTGTTACTAAGTTCAAACGGCTACTAAGTTCAAAGCCTCAAAGTAACAAAGTACCTACTCCCCTACTCAGCCTGCCTACTCCCTCTTGTAGAGCCTTCCAGAAAATGTTTCTCTACGTGGGAGAGTGTCTAGCTGAGACTGGGCATTCACACGGCACACCTGATTTAGGAGATGTCAGATTTGTCTTTCTCTCACCCCACCGCACTGTCGGCTGGCAAGTCCCGGGAGAGCTGTGTTCCAGATGCTTCCCTTTCCTTCCCCTCTGACGCCCAGACCTTGGTCCATGCCACCCTCATCTTTTGCCTCGGTGACTGCCACAGCTTCCTCTCGGGATCCCACAATCCCACTCTTGCCCACAGCACGGTCAGCTCTCTCCACATTGGCAGAGTGGTCTTTCCGGAACAGAATTAGGTTCTGCCCTCTTCCTTCTTAACACCTGCAGGCAGGTGCGAATTGCTCTCCAAGTACACGCCACCTCCCTACCCTGGCAAGCACTCGCCTGGCCCCCGCCGATCGCAGTGACCTGGCCCCATGGCCCCTGATCACGCCCTCTGCCTCTCTCCTCCTCGCTCACGGTGAGTTGACCTGCCCTGGCCGTGGACTGCCCAGCATTGACTTTGCCTCACTGCTTGGTCCCCTCTCCCTCCAGGTCTTTGCATTCTGGCTGCTTTTTGACATTCAGTTCTCAGCCTAAACACTCTGTCCCCAGGAAGGCCTTACCATCCACTCACTACCGCATCCCCTGATTTTTTTTAATTTTTAAAAATGTTTTTATTATTTATTTTTGAGAGAGAGACAGAGACAGAGCATGAGTGGGGAAGGCAGAGAGGGAGACACAGAGTCCTAAGCAGACTCCAGGGTCTGAGCTGTCAGCACAGAGCCCGACACGGGGCTCGAATCCACGAACTGTGAGATCATGACCTGAGCCGAAGTCGGACACTCAACCGACTGGGCCACCCAGGGGCCCCTCACATCACCTGCTTTTAATTCTCCACGAAACTCCTATTACTACCCGGTGTTTCCTTGCTACTTCATGTGTTCGTCTCCTCCACCGGGACGCCAGCCCAGGCAGCGCGTGGCTCTTGTCTGCCTCCCTCCCTGATAGAGTCCAAGCACCTTCTTGTCCTGCTGGTATTTATGGAATTAATTTTTGTAATTAATCCAATTTTTGTTTTGTGGGATTTTTCTTATCCTAGGGAGAACAGAGGGCAAAAGGGCGCTTTGAGCAAGCCTTCCTTGCCAACCCCTTCCTCCGGATGCCTTTGAAAATCCTGTTGTAACTTCTTCTTTCAGGAATGTTTCATGTCTGCTCAGTCTGGTCATTACCGCATCCCAGTGATGGGCAGCCTCCTTCCTCAGTCCGTGTGGCGTCGTGTGCTTCCCCTGAAGCAAGAAGTGCAGGGTCAAGAGGAATTCTTGGGTCCTCTTCATCAATACTTGTCCATTTTCTCTTGATTTTGAGCCCTACTTTCACATCATCTTTGCCCATAAAGAGCCTCCGTCTCTCCAGAGGAAAGGAGGTATCTTGACCAGGGACCAGTGCAGGAAAGTATTTACCTAGCAAGTGCCACACACTCTCTCAGACACTCCCAGTACATTATTTCATTAGACCTCATACAATCTTGTGAAATGGAGGCGTTATTATGCATTTTTACAGGTGAGGACATTGAGGTTCAGAGAGGTTAAGTGACTTCAAGAAGGTCACACAGCTAGTAAGGGGGACAGATCTGGTTCCTGCGTTACTATTAAATAGTTTTCTAATTGTACTAAAATACATATAGCATAAAATTTACCATTTTAACCAGTTTATTTTTTGTAACTTTTTAAAATGTTTATTTTTGAGAGAGAGAGACAAGAGTGCAGGTGTGGTGGAGGGGCAGAGAGAGAGGGAGACACAGAATCTGAGCTGTCAGCACAGAGCCTGACGCGGGGCTCGAACCCACGAACTGCGAGATCATGATCTGAGCCGAAGTCGGATGCTTAACCGACTGAGCCACCCAGGCGCCCCCATTTTAACCAGTTTAAACTGTATAGTTCAGTGGCGTTAAGTGCATTCATAGTCTTGTGCAACGATCACCACTGTCTAGCTCTAGAACTTTTTTGTCACCCCAAGCGGGAGCCCCAAGCCCATTAACCAGTTACTTTTTAATTCCCCCTCCTACCCTCTGGACAACCACTAATCTGCTTTCCGTCTCTGTGGATTTGCCTTTTCTGGATATTTCATACATATGGAGTCATAACGTGTAGTCTTTTGCATGTGTGTGTGTGTGTGTGTGTGTGTGTCGCACTCAGCTAATGTTTTTGAGGTTCATGCACAATGTAGCATGAATCAATACTTCGTAACACCGAATCATCTTCCGTTGCATGGGTCGATCACAACTTGTGTATTCATTCATTTATTGATGACTTTTGGGTGGTTTTTACCTTTTGACCCTTGTGAATACTGGTGCTCTAAACATCGTGCACGGTTTTTGTCTGAACCTGGTGTCGGTTCTCCTGGGTCTGTACCTAGGAGTGGAATTGCCACATCATTTAGTATTTTTCCCTCAGCGGCAGCACCTGTAGACAATCCCGCCAGCAACGCGCAAGGCTTCTGGTTTCAGTTCGGGTTTCTTCATATCTGCATCAACATTTGTTATTTTTTGATTTCTGGATCATGGCCATCCCAGTGGGTATGAAGTATTCTCTCGCTGCGGTTTTGACGTGCATTTCCCTAACGGTGAATGATGTTGCGCACCTTTTCATGTGCTTCTTGGCCAGTTGTGTATCTTCTTTGGAGAAATGTCTATTCGGGTCCTTTGCCCACTCTTTAATATATGTATATATATTATATAATATATAAATACATATATTTAAGAAGCTTTTTATAAGGCACAACTTTCAGACATAAAGTGTATGATTTTTGTGTACAGTTTGATAAGTTTTTACGTATCAGTGTAACGAGGTACTCACCACCCAATCAAGGCAGAAGAAATGTCAGTCCCCAGAAGGCTTCTTGGGTCTTGTTTCAGTCAATAACCTGCCAAAAGAAAATCACTCTTGGGGCGCCTGGTTGGCTGAGTTGGTTAAGCATCTGACTCTTGATTTCGGTTCAGGTCATGATCTCACAGTTCATGAGATGGAGCCCCACACTGTGAGTGCAGAGCCTGCTTGGGATTCTCTCTCCCTCTCTCTCTCTCTCTCTCTCTCTCTCTCTCTCTCCTCCTCCTCCTCCTCCCCATCTCTCTCTCTCTCTCTCTCTTTCTTTCTCCCTCTCCCCCCCCTTAATAAAAAATATTAAAAAAAAAAAAAAGAAGGGCACCTGGTGGCTCAGAGTGTCTGACTTCAGCTCAGGTCATGATCTCACAATTTGTGGGTTCGAGCCCCATATTGGACTGACAGCACAGAGCCTGGAGCCTTCTTCAGATTCTGTTTGTGTGTCTCTCTCTCTGTCCCTCCCCTGCTAACCACCCCCCTCAGAAATAAATAAATGTTAAAAAAATTAAAAATCACTCTTCTAGCCTCTCTAGCATAGATTACTTTTGCCTGTTCTTGAACATCATGTAAATGGAATCATAATGGAGTCCTACAATACAGATTTTCTCGGTGGCTGGTTTCCTTTGCCTGACACTCTTATCATTGAGATTCGGCTGGGTTATAGCATAAGCCATAGTTTTCTCTTTTCCATTGCCATGCAGTAATCAATTTTATGAGCACATTCTGCATTATCCTTTCAGTTATCGATGGACATCGAGACTGTTCCCAGTGTTTGGCCATGTGAATATCGTTGCCACGAGCATTCTTGCGTAGGTCATTTTGTGAACATGGGCACTCATTTTGGTTGGGTACATACCCAGGGGTGAAATTTTTGGGTCAGAAGGTATATGTTCTCTTTAGTAGATATCCCCAGATAGCTTTCCAAAATGGTTTTGCCAGTTTACAGCCTCACCAGAATTGGGGTGGGGGGCACTTCCGGTTGCTCTCCCTCCTTGCCAACATTTGGTACTGCCAGCTCTCTCTTTAGCCATTCTGGTGGGACCTGCCGTGGAATGTACTTAATATGCTTTCCAATCGATGTCTCTTCCTCTCCTTCTTCTCTCCCCCTTTCCTCTCTTTCTCCTTCTGTTTCACCTGCTTTTTCTTCTTGGTATATTTCACATAAAGCTGTCTACCAGGAAATCATTGCCGTGAGATTATGCAGTTGACGTGCAAGTTCATTTTTAAAATGTTAACTATTAAAATACAAAAAAAAAATTCACTCATGCCTCATCTGAAAGCATTTCCTCTTCATCCACACCTGGGGAAATGCAGCTTACAGTGTTTGACTTACTCATGCTTCCTTTTTGCCAGTGCTCCCGTGGCTTCATGCCATGCATGGGGTGTGTTCAAGCCAGAAATGAGGGTTGTAGCCTGTGGTCAAGGAGCAGAGCATATGCTACTGAACATTCGCCTGGTGGTAGACTTACCAGGCCTTTGCTTTTCCAAGCTCTCTCCTTCCCTGGGCTCTGTGCATCCCCCCTGCCCCCTTCCCACCCAAGAACTTGGTGCCATTCTTTGGTTTTGATACGGGTCTTGCCTGGAGGCCTCATTTTTGGGTAATCAGATGGTGTCAGCTGCAAAGGACTTAAATGACCCCGTTTGGGAAGAAGGGACAGCTCGTGCAGCCCCCACGTAAGGCCAGCGGGCGTGCTCTCCTCTTCGGGGAAACGGTTCTGGCCGGGTGCTTCGCTGCACTGAGCGGTGTCCGAGAGTGTGTGCTGCGCCTGTCCTTCAGCCACGCCTGTGAGGAGCTTGTCCGCTCCCAGCTCTGTCACTTCCTCCCAATTGGCCGAGCCAGATGCTCCAGACACCTTTAATGAGATGCTGAAGTCTATGGCCGGGTGAAGGCATTCGAGGTCAAGGGGACACAACCCCCACGTTCGAGGAAGTGAGGGGAAAGAGGCCAGCTCTGCTTGACTCAGCACCCCGCAAACTTTTGGAATAGAAAGTAGTGCAGGGGCACCTGGGAGTCTCAGTCGGTTGGGCCTCTGACTCTTGATTTTGGCTCAGGTCATGATCCCAGGGTCATGGGATCGAGCCCCTACGTCGGGCTGTGTGCTGAGTGTGGAGCCTGCTTGGGATTCTCTCTCCCTCACTCTCTCTGCTCCTCTCCCCTGCTTGTGTGCACGTGCTCTCTCTCTAAAAGAAAAAGAAAAAAAAGAGAAAACAGTGCAAAGACGAGTCATCAGTTCAGGACCCCCTCCGTGACCTTTGCAGCCAAGGCTCCGACATACAGGCTGGCGAGTGGGCACTGACCAAGAGCCTTCGGAGCGCAGCGCTGTCTGCCAGACTGTGGTGGGGGGAGGGGGGCCCAGGGGCTGTCATGTGCCTCCGCCCTCAGGAGCCCACAGCTGGAGTTCATGGAGAAGATGCTGGCAAACCAGGGCTCCTGACTTGTAGGTCGAAACCGGGCTTCATTCCTTTAGCATTCCCCCAAGACAGAAGGTGCCAGGTTGTCTTTGCACATGGCCTTGGGTGAGAGTCTACGACCTGGCTTCTGGTCTTGGCCCTGCAACTGGGGGTTGCCTGCTCTGTGTTAGGTGCTGGGCTCCAGGTCCATCCCGTGTGCGGTGGTCGCAAGCCGTGGAGGAGACAGACGTCCGCTCAGTAACCACATAAGCAAAAGCAGAACTCCCAACCGGGATGCATTCTGTGAAGGAAGAGCATTTAGTGCAAGGAGCACATGTAGCCTGGAGATCCGACTAGTTCTGAGGGTTGAGGACTGTGCCTCGAAGCAAGTGATGCCTAAAGTGGGTCTCCACTAACAGTCCGGATGGGGAATAGTGTTCCTGGCAGAGGGAACAGCATGTGCGGAGACCCTGAGGTGGGTGAGAATTTGGTGTGGGCAGAAATCAGAAAGATGACCAGAGTGGCTGGAGTCAGCGGCTAGCCAGGTGATGATAATACAAGAAATTCTCCAGAGAGCGGTCCTTGAGGGTCCCTTGAAGCTTTTGTAAGGAAACCTTTGGAAGTTTTTAAGTGCTTGGGTGGGGTGGGGGTGGGGCGGGAGGAGTGACATGATGCAATGTATGCTCTTTAAAACCTCACTTTGGCGCCTGGGTGGAGAACAGATTATAAAGCATCAAAAGTGGGACGGGATTATTCAACCACAGAAAGGAATGAAGTTTCGATACATTGTTACCACACGGGTGACCCTCAGAAACATTAGGTCCCGTGAAAGAAGCCAGACGCAGAAGTTCACATTTTGTGTAATTCCATTTATATGTAATACCCAGAAGAGACCAATCTGTAAGGGACAGAAAACACGTTGGTAGTTGTCGTGGACCGGAGGGAAGGGCACGGAGAGAGACTGCTTAGTGGATACAGGGTTTTGTTTTGGGGATGATAAAACTCTTTTGGAACTGGACAGGGATGGGGGTTGCACAACATTGTGAATGTACTTAATGCCACTGAATTGTTCACTTTAAAGTGGTTACTATATATTATGTGAATTTCACCTCGATATAAAGAAAAAGTAACGAACATAAAAAATAAAGAAAAGCAAAAAAAAAAAAAAAAAAAACCAACCCAAAAAGCAGTGCGATTGAGGGTCTGATGCAGACACAGCGGCAGCAGCCGGGGTGAGGGAGGAGAGAGGCTCGGACCAGAGCTGTGAGACTGGAGATGGGGACTAATGAACCAATTTGAAGAGGTAACGGAACCTCAGGATCCTTTCTGTTCAGACATTCTATGCAAATTAGGCTTCAGGAAGGTCAGAAGAACTTTGCTAGACTCCAGCACTGGAGTGAATAATCCTCTGTTGTATCCAATAAACCGAGTGCATTTTTCCTAAGCACAGATTGTGGCCCCTGAGCTGAGTGTCTTCCCTGCATAGACGTGCAGCTTCAGCCTCGCCGGGCTCTGGGCTGCTGTCAGGACAGCCTCCCATGTCAGGGGGCTCTGACTTGCCCCCTGTGGAGACAGCAGCGTGGTCCACCTAGGCCTCATGCGGCCCCTAAGGACGGAGCTGCCGTCACCGATGCTTTGTGCCACCCCGTTTTGCTGCTTTCCCCCAAACTGGTCCTGATTCCAGGGAAGACATTTATGCAATAGATTTCTAATATCCTGAGAAGATCTTGGAGAGTGTGTTGTTTTTAATTACACCTGGAGGGTAGACTGCAAAGTAGGCACCAAATCTTACACAGTTACAGTCATTGGATACAGTCATTTGTGTCTGTGTTCTCCTCTGAGTGTGCCGGGTAATGAGGGCAGATGGTAAAGGTGAATCCCGTATTCTGTCCATGAAGGCTTCCTTGGTGGGCGGGAAGTGATACATGATTTCCTCCCACCTACTTTGATCAAGTAGCCATTCATCCTCCACTTTCTGTTTCTCCTGCCCTCTCTTCCTCCTGTCTTTCTGTCCTCCCATCCTCTCTTCCATCCATCATCCTTCTATCTTTCAGCCTTTTCATCCGTCTACCATCCATCCTTCCATCCATCCTCTGATCCATCTCTTTGTCCACTCATCCATCTACCCATGCTTTGTCCTTTTCACCGTCTATCCATTCATCCATTGACCCATCCATCTTTCCACCCTTCCTACCTTCCCTCTTTCCTTCCTTCCTTCGGTCCATCTACCATCCATCCGTCCATCCATCCTACAATCCATCTCTTGATCCATCTCTTTATCCATTCATCAATCTATCCATGCTTTGTCCTTTTCATCATCCATCCATCCATCCATCCATCCTTCCATCCATCTTTCTTATATTCCTTCCTTCCACCCATCTCTTCATCCATCCATCCATCTACCTTTCTTATATTCCTTCCTTCCTTCCACCCATCCATCTGTTCATCCATCCATCTATCCATCCATCCATCTAGCTTTTTATCCATCCATCTCCCCAGCTAACATTTATTTATATATACCCCTCTCTGCTCCATCTGTGGCCCTGAATTGGTAAAGCAAATTGACACTCTGCAGTCACTGAGCAACTGTTAAACTTGGGCTTAGACTTCGTTCTCCTTATACAAGAGATCTGGCTTGTCATCTGGTGGCCCAGTGCCTCAAGGCCTTCTGTCAGTGTTTTGGAACTAATGATGGGATCTATTGCCAGAGGATATGACTGCATCCCATTCATCTGCCAAGAGTAGTGGTGGGGTGAGAATTGCTGGATGTTTCAGGTGAAAAACATGGCTTGGTTTCAACTTTTGGCTTCTTCAAGGTTAATTCCGTGCTCTATAGACGCCCAGTTTCACCTGGTCATAGTGATGTTCACAACAGGTCACCTCGCTTTGTGCCGGGACCGGGGCCAAGCACGTTATCTCGTAGAATTGTCACGACATCCTTCTTAGGTAGATGCTGTTATTTCCCCCGTTGTCCAGGTAGGGAAACTGAGGCACAAAGAGATGAGATCACTTTCCCGAGGTCACAATTAGGGCCTGAGCCCCAGTCTCCCTGATCCCGAAGCTTGCCCAGTTTAACTCCAAAATGATACTGCCTCGGTGTAGATGCCTCTGTGAATCTCCACCATTGGGAGACTCGTGTGGCATGAAATACCGCTCCCTTGTTTCCCTCTCGTCTCCGACCATGGGCAGGGAGAGCCAGCTAGTGTGTGCTGCTGTAACAGGAAGTACTTTCCTGGGCTTGCTGCAGACCCCTGGGGAGGTAATAAGCGGGGCTGCCAGTCCAAGCACTGTGAGGGAGCGACTCTGCGGGTGCACTTGGATTCCTTAAAGCTGATGAGCAGCAGGCCTCCTGGAGAGGCTGACTTTTATGCTGCGCGGGTGGGAGGCCTCCAGTCTTTAATTAAGGCACCTTCCTGGGCTCTCCACCTAGAGCAGAGAAAATTTGCAAGGAGGGTTCACTTTGGCCACAAGATGGCGCCCAACTCTGGGCCAGACCTGAATGGGGTGGGGGGAAGGGGAGATGAGGGGGTGGGGGGAGGGCAGAGTGGTTCGTTTTGGATGCTGTGCTAAATCACACGCTCTTAAACTGATCATCTAAGCTCCTTGGGGAGGGGAGAAATTTTCCAAACCAGCCCCAGACGTCCATTCCATTCAGCTGGTGCCGAGCCAGGGGCTGAGAGATCCAGCAACGAAAACGACAGGGTCCCTGCCTTCAAGGAATTAGAAGGCAGCATGGTAAGGGCCAGTCATAATCCACATTGGTCCTTTAATAAGCTTTCAGTGACCACCTACTGTGTGCCAGGTTCTGTGCTAGTTGCCGGGGACAGAGAAATGAACAATACAGAGTCATTGCCCTCAAAGACCCACAGTTCACTTGGGAGACAAAAACTAAAAGAGCAAATTCGGGAAAATAGGAAAGTACAGCCACAGGGATACATACAGAATATTGTAGAAGAATGGAAGAGGAACACCCAACCCAGGCAAGAAGGGAAGGGTGGGGGAGTATCAGGGAAGGCTTCCTGGAGGAGAGGACACCAGAGCGGAGTCAGAGAAGACAGATGGGGATTAACCGGTCAGGGAAGGGGAGGGTCTTCTGGGCAGTGGGGACATGGGGACCAGCCAAGGGTTGCAGGTGAGAGACGGCACCTCTCTCACCTGCAACCCTTGCAGGTTGGGCCGGAGCTCAGTGACGTGGGGATGGGGCAGCGTCGGGGCCAGGTCAACGTGGGGAGTAGACCTTGGTACCAGGTAAACGAGATCGGGTCTGCCCCCTCGCATTTCGTGTGCACTTACGGACACACGGCCCTCTCTTCTGCTTCTGTCCCCCTTTCAGAGCCAAGAAGAAAAGCAAGCCCTTGAACCTCAAGATTCACAGCAGCGTGGGCAGCTGCGAGAATATTCCTTCTCAGCAGCGCTCCCCGCTCCTGTCCGAGCGCTCTCTCCGCTCTTTCTTTGTGGGACACGCACCGTTCCTGCCCTCCACCCCTCCTGTCCACACCGAGGCCAACTTCTCTGCAAGTAAGTCACCCGCCCGCCCGCCGGGGCTGCCGAACCCTCTTTGTCTGCCAGGTGTCTGCTCCCCATTCTGAGAAGATGCCAGTGAAATGCTTGGTCACACCCCTTGGCATGGTTTCGAAGGGAAGGGGCATAGCTAGCATTTGGGAGGTTGACTGGCTGTTGTCATTGGTCCCCCGTTCCTCCTCTTTTTGCCTGCAGGTGTGAAGGGATGACCGAGGGAAGCATGCAGGGCATTAAAGGAAACATCAGCATTTCCTCTCTGCCTCTCCGCTGCCCGGTCACAGGATTTTTCTTGGGCCACTGTGGACAAGGCATCTATGATTAAATTTTGTAATTTCTTTTCCCCCGTTCGGGTCAACACGTATAACCTTTCATCTCAAAGATGTATTTGGGTTCAAACTGGGCCGAGCATGGCCTGGGGTCTTTTACATTCTGCTCCCACGAATTTCTGCTGGAGACAAAGTGGTTATTAGTCGGAGCGGAAATGGAACTTTCTGGTGATCAAGGGTGGAGGTTTCAGAAGGCGTTTAATCTTCTCTGCCCAGAGGCCCGTTTTGCTGAACAGGCACAGACGTGGTCAGAGGGGAGCCCCTGGAAAAAGGCCAGCCAGCCCTCCAGCCAAGACGTCAACTTTTATTGACCAGGAGTTCGGGAGGAGGAGGGGCTGCTGGAGGGTGAAGGAAATAACCCCCGCCCCCAGGACAACCACAGGGTGATGTATTGCTGCTCTGATAAATGATCGGCAGTATTTACTGAGTCCCTGTGCGTCCTCACCACCCACGTGCCTGACTTCATTTAGTTCTAGCAACAAGCCATGGTGCAGACGAGTTATTCCCATTGTATAGATGAGGAAACCGAGGCTCAGGGCCATCAAAGGACCTGGCAAAGCCACACAGCTGTTGAGCAGTCGAGCCAGGGTTTGAACCTGGTTCTTTCTCGCTCCGGAGTGGATAAGCTCCATCATCACACACAATCTGATCCAGGATCCCTCAAACATTCAGCAGGGGGCCTTTCTCTAAATGTGGGGTTCTATCCTTTACTTTTGCAGAAGGGTTTTTGAACTTTCTTCAGGGAGGCTGTGGACACTCTGAGAATTTCATGCAATCTGTTACTTCTCTCCCTGGGAAATGGCACACGTAACCTCCAACACGGTGTCTCCTGTCAAGACCGTTGGGCTCAGAAGCTCTAACTTAGCGCCGCTAGACGGTTGGCCTGGGCAGGACGGTGAATGCAGTTTACCGTCTACAGGTGTGCATCACGCTGAGGGTCCAGAGCCAGAAGAGACCCACGTGGATGTCAGTTAGGAGCAGTTCCAGAACCTGGCTCGTTTCGGTGCCCAGGGGGCGCAGGCCCTGAATCAGGTGAACTAAAATAGCGCTCATGACACATACCAGCCCCAGAAGGCCAATTTATTAATTTGTCGAGAGAAATCGCTGTCAGAGAGACCAGAAATGCTCCGTGGGGGTGAGCCTGTGCGCAGTCAGAGGGTGGCTTGGGAGCTCAGACCAGGAGAAGGGGTGATGACGTATCAAATGTGTCCTAGCAACAGGGTGAGAGGCCCTGGAGGGTGACGCCTGGGTGCCAGCCCCAGCTCTGTTTCTTTTTGAGCAGCATGCCTGACCTCGAGCAAGGGCAGAGCCTTTCTGAGCCACAGTGACTTCATCTGTAAAGTGGGAATAATACTAGATTCACTCCCTAGGTGGTTGTGGGGATTAGATCTGCTCCTGCATGTCAAGTCATCTGCACGGTGTGCCTGGCACGCAGCAAGTGCTTAATAAATGCTAGCTATCATTATGATGTTCAGCAGCTCCTTTCTCCAGGCAGCGCTTACATCCTCTGACTTTATGATTAATTTGAGGGCTGTGGGTAAATGTCTTTCAGTTCACCCCCCACTTCCCTATGGCCCTAAGAGTGCTTGGAATTTACCTTGGCGTGATGCCGGGCGGTTGCGTCTGTCTCTGGGCATCGCCATCCTATGAGTGATGTTAGCACGGCCATCTCCGGGGGCCTGACCGCAACTCTGCTCTTGAGTTCTTTCCAGAAGAGAAACATCTTCAGCTTGCTTAAAAAGACCACGGACTTGCACATTTAGACCCCTCCTCTCCTGCCGGAAAGTTTTGTGAGGATTCCGCGTGACTCCCAACTTTTCATGCCTGCCCTGGTCTCCATGTGAGAGGAAAGGCTTCTGCACTCACCTGTGAGCATGAGCCAAGTCCCTAATTAAAATCAGTCCTTAGCGCTGAGACCCTTGAAGCACAGTTGCCTGTTTGGACAGTCCTGATCCTTGTGTGCAGAGAGGCCGCCCTCTGATCGTCCATAAAGGGGAAAAGTAGCATTTGAGTCTCAGCAGGAGAAGGAGTGTGTCACCCAAATATCAGCCGGAGTCCCGCGGACCGGTCCCATTTCCACTGATGCCAACACGTGACAGAAACAGAGGCAGCCCTGTGGGACAGGTTAGGAAACAGAGTCTCTGTGAGGCCACCAATTGCTTGTGCAACCTCTGTCCCTCCCTGGTCACAGTTAAGACACCCCACAAACTTTGAGGCAGGCATTATAATTCCCATTCTGTACATGAGGAAACCGAGAGGCTCAGAAGGGTGAATGATCTTGCCCACGACGTAGGTTTTGAATCCGGATCCGATCCTGGCTGGCCTGCATCCCTGCACTTTGGTGGAGCGAATTCCCCTCTCTGTCTGGGTCTCAGTTCCCCAAGTTGTACAATAAAAGACTCCACAAAGGTCCATTCCAGAGCTTAGAAATTCTGTATCTCTAAGACTTACCCAGTGAGCGTTTCCTGGGCAAATCTTTCGACTCAGAAGGCTGGTTTGAGGACTCTGGGCTGGGGCGGTTGGGAGGACACGTTGGGCAGGCACTGGTTTCCCCCGTGCTGGTAATAGCCCTGTTCTGCTCCCACCGTGAGCTTCAGCAGAGATCATTCTGCCTTTGGGGCCCCAGCGGCAAGCCCGACCCGCCTCCGACCCAGCAGAGGGAGCCCCTGAAGCCGAGTCTCTGCCAGGCTGAGTCTGTCTGCCCCATTGTCACTGTCAGTTCTGGCTGTGGCCGTGCGGGGAAGATCACCATGAAGATGGTGGTCTGCCATCTTGTCGCCCCTACTGGTGATGCCTGGAGACAGCATCAGGCAGGTCTGGCTGTAGAGTGGCTGAGACTCAGACCCTCAGAGTGCCCAGCCTCCTCCAGGGGGCTGTGAGAAGGACTCCACCTCCTTGGGGCTTGCCCTGTGTTTCTGGTCTGGGAGTGATGAGCAGGGGGAGGGAGGGGAGTGGCAGGAGCCCCAGCGTATAGAGGAACCTCGGTCTAAGGCTAACTGTGGACAAAACACAAGCTAAGAAGCCCTACTGCTCAGTGTGGAAGATGGTGACTCAGGAGTGAACCCGCCTCCCAAAAGAGTAGAGAGCAATGGACTTCCCTCTCCATCCTTGCTGCATTTATTTGGCGTTTCATTTGGGCATCCCGAGTGGCCCAGCTGGTATCTGACCGATGCTCTCTACCCATGGACCAGTTTTGGTCCAACAAGCTATGTGCTGTGACTCCCTTGTAGGGTATCTCTGAGTCCAGCCGAACTGGGTCAGGCTGCCACTGTAATCCCCAGTAAAGAACCTTCTTCAGAATGAAAACATACCATCTAGATGGGAAGGAATTACTCATCATCTTTCATTACCGGCTGGTGGAAGTGATTTGGGGGAAGCAACTAAGTGGTTGCTGACATATTGTTGGGCAAATCACCGAACCCCCCCCCCCACTCCCCCTGCCCCATGTCTGTTTCAACCTGGCAAGGATGTACTGAGGACAAAATGAGGATGTGTGTAAACTTCCTAGCATGGTGGGGGTGGGGGCGTGCTGAGAGCACTGAGTCTCCACAAAGGGTAGCTTTGGCAGCTACCGGGGCTCGTTAGATGATGGAATAACTTGTAACAACGATGAAAACGTGATCATAATAGCAATGGCGTTTATTGTGTATTGACAACGCTACAGGCAGCTTTAATTCAGGCAAAGCAATTTACTTGTACTATTTCACTTAAGCCTCACAGTTCTCCATCAGGTAGTTTCTATTCTTATCCCCATTTTGCAGATGAAGAAACTGAGGCTGAGAGCATTTGAGTAGCTGGCCCAAGATCACAAGGGCAGGTAGGAAGTGGAGTGTGCACCCATCCTGAATGCCCCATTGTGTAATGCGGAGGAAATGCAGTCGTAACGCTGTCTTTGCCGAGACCTGTTTGCTCATCAAACAGGGACCTAAACTTGCTCCAGTTTCTTCTCTGGCACCCTCGCCTCCTTGGGGGGATTGTGTTGTTGGGGGTCAGCCTTGCTCCAAGGATGCCTCTTGTTTCTCACTGTGCTGTGCTCACTCAGAGAGCAGCACCCACGCTGCCTAACAAATCGCTACCCTGCCAGACTCCGGTGCTGATATTCAGGGGCTCCATTGTCCCAGGTGGTAGCCGTCCCTGTGGGGGCCGGGCAGCTGCAGAAAGCGGCCGGGACATCTTCGGCAGAAGATGAGGAATAACAGGCAACTTTTACCACCTGCAGTTTTCTGGGTGTTTCTTTATTAGCTGTCTGTGGGGGTCTAGCACTTCGGGGCAGCCGTTACCAAAGGGAACGAGTGACTGATGAATCGCAGACTTCCCCAGCTGGAGTTACACGCAAGGCCCCCCAGCCTTATAAAATATTGCCCTGCGCAAGGTGCCTTGAAAGACGGCATGGCCCTCACCTTGCCCTGTCTCACCGTGCGCTCTCCTCATCTTTTCGCCAAACATCTCCTGTGCTTTTTCTTGGACACAACGCGACAGATAGTTGACCCTCCGTTGAGGGCCTGGCCTCATGTGCCTCCAGGCTGAGTCAGAAGGCTGATTTGTTGAGGGAGGCAGCAGGTAGCCGTACAGACTGATGAAGCTGAACTGCGTCCTCCCAAGAAACCTGCCTCTGGAAGGGTTATAAAGAGACTCGGGATGGGGGTGATTATATAATGGGGTTTAATGAGGCTTGAGGCCAAGGTTCATTACCCCCCGGAAGAGGACGAGGAGGAGTTGCGTGATTTGACGCAAGTTTGCAGCCTGAACCAAGTTCTTGTCTCAGAATCGGGAGAGATTTTGAGACGTTTGTGTCTGACCTGACTCCGTGGTGGCAGTCTGAAGGGGGGACCCCCGTAGATTGCACTGGAGCACCCCAGAGAATGTGTCTCCCCCACAAGGAGCAGGCCAGGGTGCTGTTCCTTCTCCCTTCCCTCCCCCCGACCCCCACTCCGCCAGCAGATGCAGGAAGCACCCTTGTTGCCGGGCATCTCTGCTGTATTTTAGAAACTCAAATACCAGCAGGTCCCTAACACGTACTGACCATTTGCTGCTTGCCAGGCAGGTCTTGGTCTCGGTACCGGTACCGTATAGGCATTCAGGTGTGTATTCCCGGAAGCAAAGAAAATGGTCCAAAAAGGCTCGTGATGAAAAACCCTAGTCCCCTGTACGCCTTCTGTTGATCCTGCCTTTTAAAAACTCCTTCTGTGTCTTGTTCTTCAGACAGTCACTTTCACTGTTTAAACTAGTGTCCCAGGGCTTCTCAAATTGCGTCCAAGGTCAACATCGTGTATATTGCTTATTGAGAACGTATTAGAAATGCACATTCTTACTTTCCCCCTTCCAGACCTACCGGATCAGAAGCTCTGGGGATGGGCACCTGGGTGGCTTGGTCGGTTGCATCCGACTCTCGATTTCTGCTCAGGTCATGATTTCAGGGTTGTGGGATCAAGCCCTGCGTCAGTGTGGAATCCCTGCATGGGATTCTCTCTCTGTCCCTCCCCCCGCCCCCATAATAGATAAATAAACATTAAAAAAAGAAGCAGCAGCAGCAGCTCTGAGGAAGGTTCAGCAATCTGAATTTTCACCAAACCTCCAGGGGTTTCTGCATACTAACGTTTGAGAATTGCTGGGTTATATATGACAACCTTTTTAAAAAACACTTTCATTTTTAAAATAATTTCAAACGTACAGAAAAGTTGCAAGAACACTACAAAGGACTCCTGTACCCCCCTTTACTCAGTCATCCATTTTTATTTTATTTATTTTTTAAATGTTTATTTATTTTTGAGAGAGAGAGAGAGAGAGAGAGAGCGTGCGAGTGAGCGGGGGAGGGGCAGAATGAGACGGAGACACAGAATCTGAAGCAGGCTCCAGGCTCCGAGCTGTTAGCACAGAGCCCGACGTGGGGCTCGAACTCATGAACTCTGAGACCATGACCTGAGCCAAAGTCAGACACTTAACCAATTGAGCCACCCAGGCGCCCCCAGATGCATCCATTTTTAGCATCTCCTTGCATTCACTTCCTCTCTCTCATTCTTGTGAGCCATTTGGGATGAGGTTTCATAACCACACAGAGGTACCGGATTCAGTAAACTTGACATTGACTCAAGACTTTCATCTAACCACATTCCTATTTCAACAATTGTCTCAATAGTATCCTTCGTAGCAATTTATTTTTCTGGCACAGGATCCGACCCAGGATCACATACTGCATCAAGTTCTTGTGTCGGCCTTGAATAGTTCCTCAGCCTTTCTTCATTGTTTGTGACGGTGCCATCTTTGAAGAAGGCGGGCCAGCTTCTTCACAGAACGTTTCTCAGTTTGGGTTTGTCTCTGTTTCTTCATGTTAGACCCAGGCTGGGTGGTTTGGGTATGACTTCTACTTACATGGTGGTGCGTCTTTTTCAGTGCATCCGAGCTGTCAGATGTTTGAATTTTTCCGAAGAAGTCAGCAACTGTGACTTTTAGAAGAAATCTCCCAGTTGTAAAATGCTACCACCCAATGAAACATCTTTTAACTCCATATGAGGTGGTATTAAATAATCTCACAGGATTGTGGGTTGTACTTGGGTTTGGGGCCTCTGGTTTTTAACCTGTGTTCTAAACTCATAGAGGTTGGGGGCACCTGGGTGGCTCAGTTGATTAAGCTTCCGGCTCTTGGTTTCGGCTCAGGTCATGACCTCATGGTTCATGGGATCGGAACCCCTGTGTCGGGTCCAGTGAGGAACCTGATTGGAATTCTCTCCCCCTGCACCTCGTGCCTCCCCCACTTGTTCTCTCTCTCAAAATAAACAAGTAAACTTTAAAAAAATAAAAAAAACAAAGCATAGAGGTCAGAACTGATAGGGAGCTCAGAAATCACGGATTCCAAGCCCTTATTTTAAAGATGGAGAAACTGAGGCCAGAAAGTAGAAGGAACTTGCCCAGGATTTCAGAGCTGGGATCTGAACCTGGATTTCCTCATGTCCAACTGATAGCTCTCTCCATTATGCCAGGCTGGTTGCAAAGTTAGCCTCTCTGCTGCTGCTGAATGTGCTCTGGAGGAAGGAGACAGTCCCTTCCTGGAAAAGATGACACCTTTTGTGCGCAAGGAGGGCTAGTGATGTGTGTGTGTGTGGGGGGGTGCATGCATGTGGTTACGAATGTTGTAGACGAGGCAGCTTCTGGGTTTTTATCATCAACCCTTTCTTCTCTGTAATTTTGCAGTCCTTGCCTGTGCACAAACAGTTTGGGCTCAGCATGCAATAGACAACCTTAGACCTTTTGTTATGATTGCTCCCACCAGGAATTGTAGCAGCAAAAATTGGTCGGTAAGTGGTTGGCATTAGCAGCCAGGGGGTCATTTATGTCTATTGGAGTGAGTCCTGATCCTCGGGCAGGTACACACCGCTGGCGTGGGCAGTCCCGTTCCCTGTCATGAGTAACAGTGGGACAGTACCTCTGTCCCAGTAACGTTCCCCCCCTCCCCCCCAATTCCTGGTGAGTACTTCAACTGATTTCATAGCAACAAGAACAGAAGGAACAAGTAATGTTTCTCTAGAACTATGCCGTATACACCAGGCATGCATATTCCTTCCCCATACTTCTGCATCCCCATTCTGCAGATGAAGAAACTGATGTTCCAAGAGGAGAAATGCATGCATGGCTGCAAGTTACACAACACATCCGAGCTGAGACTAGAACCTTCTTCAGACTCCAAGTTGCATGTGCTCTCTGCACATAATTTGGCCAGGCTTCATTTCCATTAGGTAGTAGGTTGGGGCATGGTGGGTTGTGTTTTTTTGTTTTTTTGTTTTTAATGTTTTATTTATTTTTGATAGAGAGACAGAGCATGAGAGGGGGAGGGGCAGAGAGAGAGGGAGACACAGAATTGGAAGCAGGCTCCAGGCTCGGAGCTGTCAGCACAGAGCCTGACACGGGGCTCAAACCCATGAACGTGAGATCATGACCTGAGGCTGAAGTCGGAGGCTTAACCGACTGAGCCACCCAGGCGCCCCAGTGGGTCGTTTTAATCAGAGTGGTTTCTTTCCCCAGTAAAGCTAACTCATCTCCAGTGACCCGCATCTTGCACATCTCCCCAGTTGAACAAGTCTGTATTTTATCTAGGCGTGATCTTTGGTCCTTCCTCTCCATGATGCCCTATTTCCAAGTCTTACTGAGTTGACCTTCTAAATCAAACTTTAGAAGTTTGGCGACCTTTCCTTAAAGGACCAGATAGTAAATACTCTCAGATCTGCAGGCCGTATGGTCTCCGTCACAACTACTCAGTTCTGCCGTGTAGCATGTAGCAGCGGTAGACTTTCTTCCAATAGAGTGGGTGTGGCTGTGTTCCAATAAAACTTCATTTACAAAAACTGTCAAGGGGGCAGATTTTGCTCATAGGTTGTAGCTTGTGAGTTCTGCTCTTCTAGGTTTTTTCCCTCTATCCTCCTCCATCACCAACACCCTGGTCCAAACTATTCATAGTCTCCAAGTGGATCTTTCCATATTCATTTCAGTCCCATATCCTGTCCACCAAAGTGATCGTCCGCAAACAAGAACCTGGCCCCCAAACCAGGGTTAAGATTCTACCATGATCTTAAGTGAACTGTGTTCTCTCCTGCTTTGAACCCATGGGCTACTGGACACCCTGTCATTGTTGTCACTCCATCTGAACGACCACTTCCTTGGGAAAGCACTTCCTAACTCCCCAAGTGAGTGTCAGTTACATCTTGTCTCATCACTTGCACTTTCCTTCTGAAGCCTTTATCACAATCCACAGCCATCCGTTTATTTATATGAGTATCCGCTTAATGCCCTGTTCCCCCATTATCAGTTCCACGAGGGCTGTGACCGCATTGCTCTTGCTCATTACTGTTGCCACTGTGCCTTGCATGGAGCTGACACACATAAGTAATTTTACACGGACAGTGACGTTTTTGAGCATTCACTTTGCAGCCAGCACTGTGAGCCTTCAGCCACGCAGGATCTAGAGGACAAAGGAGAAAGGATTTTGCTCGTTGCCCTCCAGAGCTGCAGAGCTGGCTGAATTTGGCACCATCGAGGTGGGAGCTGAGGTTGCTGGACTTCGATGCAGTCTGTCGGATGTTACGGCTGATCTACCTTAACTGATCAAAGAAACAGGCACTCAGACAAAACTCTCGAAAACTATCTTCTTGATTAGAAAAAGGAGGTCTTTATCACTGTATGGTGAAGTGACAAACAGTCCAAGTTGGTTTTTTTTCCTAGTATGAGGTCATTTATTAGCACATGTAACTGAAAAGTCCAGGGTTTAGGTAGGCTTCAGGTATGGCTGGATCAGGGGGCTCAGTTCATGTCAAGACTCAGTCTCTCTGTATCTCTTGGCTTTGTTCTTCTCCAGGATGGCTACACTTTTAGACTCCGCCTGGTAGTAAGATGATCCCAGAAGTCCCTTCCCTGCTCTGGTCCAGGGTGGAAGAGTGAGAATGTTTAGGTCTGAGATTCACCGATTCAACCAGCGTGACCATATGCTCACCTCTGAACCAATCAGTGGGGTCAGACATGTGAGATGCTAACTTATGGGCTTAATCCTAGACTGTGATCTTTACCTTTAGATCAAACCCCCTTAGAAATTGAGGGGTTTGCCCAAGCATGGAGAATAAATGCCAGGGAACCTGGTAACCAGTGTCCACTAGAGTAACGGTGAGTAACGGGGGTCTCTGTCCTCAGGGGCTTTGAGGAGCATCCCCCGGGCCAGATTAGTTCATCCAGATTAGTGGGCACACATCTCCACGTGGTACAGAAAACGCTTGCAGTTCTCCAAGCATCTCCCTCGGACTGCGTTTCTCTGTGATCCCTGGCAAGGAGTTGCTTTACTGTCCCTCTGACATTCCTTGGGAGTCTCCAGGCAGCACACAGGCCAGCAGAGGAGGTTAACCCATGGTCCCAGGTGGAGACTCAGTGCCATTCCCGAGGCAAATAGTGGCCCACTTTTGGCCAGGCCCCAAGTGGAGAACTGGATAAGCTGGGGGTTGAAATCTTATCTCTGACCTTTATTCCCTAACATCTGGGAGCCTCAGTTTTCCCATCTTTAAAATGGACATATGGCGGTCATCACACTGGTGACCACCATTGTTTGTGGTCATCAGTACTCCTGTGTGATGTATGGTGTTTGGGTTTGGGTCCGTTTTGATCCTCGTTGGTTTCTGCTGGGCGTCACCGCACCAGCCACCGTATCTGAATGGAGTCATCAGTACTGAGTGGATTCCTGATGTGTAACACGTCTTAGTCCATTGGGGCTGCCAGAACAGAATACCCCAGACTGGGTGGCTGTATGAACAACAGACATTTATTTTTCTTACTTCCAGAGGCTGGGAAGTCCAAGATCAAGGTGCCTCTATGGTCATGTTCCCGTGAGGGCCCTCTCTTCTTGCTCTACAGGCCTCCCTGCATGGTGGAAGAGGGCTAGCAAGCTCTCTGGGTCCTCTTTTCTATGGGCGCAGTTCCATCGTGAGGGTCTGTCCTCATGACCCAAGTACCTTCCTAAGAACCCCGCCTCCTAAGACTACCACGCTGGGAGTTAGGATTTCAACATACGAATTTTGGAGAGACACAAACACTCAGACCACAGCACTGAGTATCATGGAGGCGTCAAGGAAATGTCTGCTACAGTCCCTGACCTCAGAGAATTTGTAGTCTGGTTGGCTAGAAGCCACGTAAGACAGAGCCAGAAACTCTGGGCCAGGAGTTGGGAGATCTGGCTTCTCCCCTGAGGATTGCTACCCCTGATAATGTGGCCCTTGTTAGATTCTGCTCAACAGTTCTGAGCCCTGGTTTCTTTATCTGGCAAATGGGCATGTCAGTGATATCTGCCCATCTCATGGGAATGTTGATTGTTGGGAGGTCTGTGACCACCGTCTGAAAACTAGGAATCGTTCAGATGGACAAAGTGTCATTATCCCTGCCCAGTATAAAGCAGTACAGACAGGCAGCACAGACATTCGGCCCTTACGTGTTTGTAACACTATTTAATCTGATTGGCTGGGCTTCTGTTCTGATTGGTTGGATGTGTGTTCTGATTGGCTGAGCCTATCTCCTGATTGGCTGGGCCTGTGCTCTGATTGGTTGGACAAGTGTTCTGATTGGCCAGTGCCCATCCCATAACGATTATTAAATAGTCTCAGACATCCCCCCTCCCCACCAAACAGAAGTGCCTACTTCACTAAGCATAAGAAAATCTTCAAGCCTCAGTTTCCTGATATGTAAAGTGAGTAGAACCATATTGTCCTCACAAGGTGGTTGTGAAGACTGTAGGAAACAAAGTCCTATTGAATTGAGGTCAGCTTACCCACCAGGTTGTGTGCTCTCTAAAGGCGATGTCTTGTCTGTCTCGTTCACGGCTGTATCCTCAAGGTCTGGCACATCATAGATGCTGAAAAAGTGTGCCTTGAATAAACAAATAAAGCCCAATGCGTGGGGGAATGGTCGTTACCCAGTAAATCCGGATTGAGGACATCGGGGACGAAGGATGCGCTTGTCGGGCAGTAGAGAGAGGTGAGGACTGTGGAAAAACACAGAGCACCCACCCCTTCTAAAGAAGGAACCACCACTCACTTCCAGCCGGTGATTGCTCTATAAGAAGGGGACAGAGTGTCACCAGATTATCCACATTTTCCAAGAGAAGCCAGACACGTAGATTTTCGTGGGCAGTTCCACAGGTTTCAACATATTGGCAATGGAGAAAGCGCTTTTAACGATTCCTAAGCAACATTTGTATGGGAGGCCACCAACTCATGACCACACCTGTCATACATGGTATGTCCTTTACTAAATCTTGTGACAGGAACTTTTCAAGGAGGTGGGGTCAGGGGCCCCTGGGTGGCTCAGTCGGTTAAGCATCTCAGGCCTTGATCTCACGGTTCGTGAGTTCCAGCCCCGCGTCGGGCTCTGTGCTGATGGCTCGGAGCCTGGAGCCTGCTTCCGATTCTGTGTCTCCCTCGCTCTCTGCCCCTCCCCCACTCACACTCTGTTTCTCTCTCTCTCTCTCTCTCTCTCTCTCTCTCTCTCTAAAAAATAGATAAACATTAAAAAAAAAAAAAGAGGTGGGGTCAGCCTTTCTTTCCACCCTCAGGGCTGTGCTTCTGGGCTCCCCTCCGGACCTCTGTCACTCACATGCCACAAATTCTATCCTACCCACCACACATCTGCTCCCAGAGTGTCGCTTTGAAAACTGATTTTCACGCTGGGCCTTTTACTTATTTGTTTCTCCTTTTGAATGGGGAGAGTCCTTCTCCTCCACATAACAGGCTGCTTCCTGGCCCTCAGATGGCCTTGTCCCAGCCCCCCACCAATGGGGCCGAGGCCTGGGCTGATTACCGGCACACACCCTCCCTCTGATGCCTGAGCCCCACCAGCTGCTGGGCAAGATCAGAGAACCTGCTTTTCATCTCAGGCCACACTCTCCTTGGCTGGGGATAAAAGTGGCAGGCATCTCACCAGGCCCCGTGCTGCTCTGTTCCATGCAGGTAAAGCATTCTTCCCTCTGTTGAAAGTCAGGGCATCGCCAGGCAGGCGTGGGTGGCTACTTGGCACCCGCGTCCATCTCCCCCTCCTGCTCCCTCCTCTGTTTACTCTCCCCTGCTCTCCCCCTCTGTCAGTCTTCATGTGTGTCTGCCCCTCCTCTCTGTCTCTCCTTTTGCTTCTCACCATCCCTTTCTCTCTCTCCTCTCCCTCCAGTGACCCAACTTCCCCAGCCTCCTGAGCTCAGCCAGCCACGCTGAGTGCCACGTTCCTTGGTAGAGAGAAATCTGGCCGTGGCGGGTGGGGGGCTAGAGGGAGAAACCAGTGCTCCTGTGGGAGGAAGGCCTAGCAGTTGGTGTGAAGTGCTGTGCAGAGGGGGTGAGGGGTGGACGGCATGGGCTGGCGTGCTCCTTCGGAGGAACGCCCATGCTGATCCCATCACAACAGACCCCCGGCCGTACGCCCTTAGGTGTTCGTTGGCACACCCAGCCTGTTGCCAGCAGAGTCTTTATTTTCTGTTTCCCTAAGCCTTCCCGGCAGCCTTTGGGCTCACTGTTCTCCAGAAGCGCCAGGAGCCGCTGCGAGCGGCACCAGTGCCTCAGGGCCCTGACCTTGCCTCCCACGGCAGCTCTCTCTGGGAGGACCAAGTCATGTCAGGACCTTCTGGGGTTGGACGCAGCATGTTGCAGCCAAGAAAGCACAGGGGCTGTGCGTCCGCCTGGCCCTGAGCAGCAGGGCCACCTTAGGCTGCCACCTCCCCTGTTTTCCTGTCTATAAAATGGGCTAAGAATAGCGTAAGTCTCCCTGACCTCTCAGATCTGCGGTGAGGGTCCGATAAGCCAGTGATACGTGTGAGCTGTTCCAGGCTGTAAAATGCTACGTGAATGGTTAAGCCAGTGCCAGAGGTGGGCCACTTTTTCTCTAAAGGGCAGCCTTGCATAATCGAGTGAGCAGGGCTGTGTTTCAATAAAGCTTTATTTATAAATACGGGTGGTAGGCCGGATTTGCCTCAGCCTTCACAGCTAAATAAGACCAGATCTAAATCAGATCCCAACTCTGCCCCCTGCAGGCTGTGGGGCCTTGGGTAAGTGACATCCCTGAGCCTCCGTTTCTCACCTGCAAAGTTAGGAGAACCGTCAGGCCTCCCTCGTAGGGTGATTGCAAGATTAAAGGAGAGTCTGCGTGTAAATTTCTAGCCCAGTGCCAGGCACGTGATGAGTAGATAATAAATACCAGCATTTGTAACGTATATAACGTTACTAATACACGCATATGTTTGATATGTTATACGCGTATACACACACATGCGTATTCATTCCAGGAGATGGGGCTGTTCTCCGTGCTGGGTGTAGAGTTGCAAGAAGAGTTGAAGTAGTGTGGTTTTCAGCGAGGCTTCCCATGCCACCTTGTTTAATGAGCCCACTTCACCACTGGCCCTCATGAGAAGGTATTTATCCCAGGCCCTGTTTCTTCTGTCAGGGCCACCACGCCCACGGCTCAGCTTATCCGCACTGGGGTGACTGCTCCATCACAGCCCCTTCCAAATAGTCTGGGATTCTGTTTTTAGGGACAGTGGGTGGAGCGGTAGACTATGAAATAGAGGTTTGTCCAAGAAACAGTATAGCCTCTGCACATGTATAAACTTAATTCTGAACATAGATGTATAGTTTGGGGGATCCAGGGGTCTAGAGAGAGGAAGCAGTCTGTCCTTACCCAGTTTCTCCCCCTCTTGGAAACCCCACAGAACCCAGACAGAGGAATGGGGGGTTACTGGCAGAAGAGGGGTGCCTGGCTTAGATCTTCAAGATTGCATTTGTCAGGGCTTTTTCTGGTGCTAGTAATAGAGACCCATCACATACTGGCTTCAGCAGTAATGAAGTGGTGAAGTAGGAACGTGCTAGTTCGTGTACTGAAATAAAGCAATCCAGATATACACAGGGGCTTCAGGAATGGCTGGATCCAGGAGCTCAGGATCATCAGGGCATGTTCTTTCTCTATCTCACAGTCCTGCTTTCTTCCTTGTGGGTTTCATTCTTAGCTAGGCTCCCCATTCGTGGCGGCCTTTGGTTGTTCCAGATTTCCATCTTTACAGATCTGAGCGCATCAGGAAAAAGAGTCTCACCATTAGGTCTGGTGGGTCTGATGGGGGCGTATCCATGTGTATCCGGAACTGATCACTCTAGTCGGTTGGATGGAATACACTCGTGTGGCCTGAGTCACTGGCCCGTCCTTGAATTCATGGGGTGGAATCCAGTTAGGTTGCAGTTAAGGGGACTGGATCTCCAAGGAACACCAGGGGGATATGACTCCCAGCATAAGGGGTACGGAGCAGGCAGTACTGACAGCTACCCCCTGTGAAAACCCACTGGTCTGTGGGCAGCGCACCTGAGACTTCTCAGTGAGCAGCCAGAGGGAAATGCGCGTGATGAGTTATGCAGAAGCGGAGCCTGAACCTATTTGATGAATAGTGCCCTTTCTGCGTGTTTGAGATTTCCATTGCAGCGGGTGTCAGGAATCACTTCTTTCCCTCTCCCCCTCGGTTTTCAGCTGGCCATGAAAGAAGGAACTGCCTCTAGCCTGGTGGTTCCAACTTCAGTTGTACATTCAGATCACCTGGGTTGGGGGTGGTGCTTTTCAAAATTCTGATTCCCAGGCGGCACGCCAGCCCAGTGATATCAAACCTGCTGGAGGGCGGGGCCCAGGCATCAGTACTTTTAACTTATTTATTATCTTTTTTTTTAAGTTTATTTTTTTGAGAGAGAGAGTGAGCGGGGGAGGGGCAGAGAGAGACAGAGAGAGGGAGGGAGGGAAACAGAGAATCCCAAGAAGGGTCCGGCTGTCAGTGCAGAGCCCGATGCAGGGCTTGAACTCATGAACTGGGAGATCACAACCTGATCTGAAACCAGGAGTCAGATGCTTCACCTGAGACTGAGCCACCCAGGCGCTCCGTCATCAGTACTTTTTAAAGATCCCTGCGTGAATGCAACGTGCAGCCAAGGTCAAGATTCAGCTGGAGTAGCCGTCGTATTCAGAGCTGCACTACATGGGAAAAGCCAAGCTCTTGCAGGATTTTCTGAACCCCTACGGCTTGCGTGTAGGTGCTGCAAACTTTCTTTTTCTCCTAAGTAGGAGACAGGCTCTGCACTGAGATGTGATCCCATGTGATTTACAGGTGCTGGGGCCCCGCGGGGACCATATTTCGCCGGCCCTTGTCGTGCTTACTACCACACCGATGACTGTCAGGTTATCTAGTCTCCTTGCTGCAGCTTCACCTGGTCTAGAAGCAGAGCACCTGCTCAAGCCCCAGAAGGCACGTTCGCAGAGGTAGAGGAAGTGGGTGGGCGGGCAGCTGTGGGATACAGACAGAGCTGTGGTTCCTGGGGTGGATGACAGACGGATCAGGCAGTGGGGACAGGGCCAATGAGGAGACTTTGACAGCTGTCCAGAGGGCCTAGCATACCCGCCCCTGTCCCCCGCCAAGGGTCATCCATTCGTCCATCCGCTGCTTGTGGGGGACCTACAGAGTCAGGCGCTGTGTGGCAGTATCAGAATAAAATTGTTGACCCCATTCCTAAGGTTTAGAACGAGAGAAGACCCTGGCAGTTCTAAGCTGGCTTTATGGACCAACTGCACCCAAACCTCATTCCCGCCCCGTTCTCTGAGGGTGGAGATTTAACCAAAAGCTCCCTTGGAGTTAGGGTCAGAGGCCAACCCCCAGACCAGGCTGGGGACCTGGGGATGTTTTCAGCCAGCCGCCAGCCAGGCACAAATGAAAAACAAGAAGTAGTGTTTCCATCACGTATGTTTATGGACTAAAAAGCCCTCTGGTTGGAGATAATATCCTTCATATCTTTTTGCTGTGAAATGTTCTTTTTGAAATGAAATGATGTGTAATTATATAGATGGTGTTTTTTTTTTAATGTAATTTCTTCCCTTGGAAATAAACATGGCCGACTGTAGTCCCCTATCTATTACATTTCCTGGTCCATTAAATGCAAGTCAGAAACCCTCGGGATTGGACTTCCACAGGTGGGTGATAAATATCATTTAGAAAAAAAGCCCTTCAAAAGGGATCTTATGTAAACCTCCAGTATATGAATCAGCAGATAATAAAAGTAGTGCTGTGAAGGGTGTGCGCAGCAGGGGGCCTGGCGTCCTGTCCCTGTCCCTTCCTCCTGTCCCCTGACGCTGGGGGCCCTGAGAGACTTCTTTGACACTCAGTTTGGAAACTGCTACCCTAGGCATTTCTGTAAATGTTATGAATGAGTGGGAAACCCGGGGCCCTGAGGAGGCAGAGTATTTTCCCGAAGTCCCGATTCCTAACTGGGTTCGGACATCCCAAGGCTGACCTGTCGTTGACGAATCAAAGAGACCCCTTTCCAACCCCTGTATGGATTTAGCACCTGTGGGTGCCAAGGGGGCGAATCTCGTTGTAACAGCCCGGGGAGGCGGCAGGGTCTGATTTTCTTACTTTGAGAAAGGAGAATGTGGTCCAGGGAAGTTATGTGCCTCTCTCAGGGACACCAAGGGGGAGGAAGGGCTTGGGGTCACATATGTTTACCTTGAGATCCAGGGGCTTCGTCTGCTTTTCCTTAAGCTACAGAGCCAGCTCTCGAGTCTTGGAGGGAGCTTTGGAAATACAGGCTCCCCTGCTATCCAAAAGTAAAGCATTCCTGTCACTTTCGTGAGCCGAAATGGTGTAAAGCAAAGAGGCAATGACCATTTTGTAAAAGCGAAAATCCTCTTGGGATTTCCCTCACCTAGTGACCACGGGTCCTGCTGCAGGTCTTTTATAAAAGCAAAGTGGCATAAAGTGAACTTTCAGGTAGCAGGAAAATCTGTGTCCAGGAACCCCGGCTTTCCTTACAACTTCTTGAGTTGATGTCTTCAAGAGTCGTCCCTCCATCTCTCCATCCCACCGGAAGTATTCTTGAGTGCCTACTCCCTGTGTGGGCTCCAGGGGTATGGGGATGACTAGACATTCAAGATCTCCATCCTCACGGAATATCCAGCCTGGTGGGGGAGACGGAGAGAACAAAGCCAGTTATCGGTGGTGAGTGCATGTCTGGGATGCTATGAACATTAAAACAGGGGAGCAGTGACGGTGGGGGAGCAGGGACACCCAACCCAGCCGCTCACACTGAGACTTGAAGGGTTGACCAGATGATGACCGGGGTGGATGTGCATTTTAGGCAGAAGGAACCCTTCTGCTGAAGGCATTGGACAGGTTTGGGGTACACAAGTCTGGATGGAGCAGGGAGGAGAGGGGGAGGTGAGCAGGAGCTAGATCTGGGGGGTTAGTTTGCTCTCTGGGGTTTAATCGCGGTGCTGGGGGGAACTTCCAAGTCTCGGGCTCAGGTACCCTGCCTGTGCGGTTTCTGCATTTCCCTTCAGTGGCCAGTTCTGCTACCTGACAGGTGCACCTGTTTCTGGC
This sequence comes from Cryptoprocta ferox, assembly GCA_028646485.1. Classification (NCBI taxonomy): domain Eukaryota; kingdom Metazoa; phylum Chordata; class Mammalia; order Carnivora; family Eupleridae; genus Cryptoprocta; species Cryptoprocta ferox. Next base: position 13,189,418 of record CM053566.1, on the reverse strand, counting down.
TGGAATGAGTTCCCCCAAAAGATATGTTGAGTCCCTAACCCCTAGTCCCACAGAATGTGACCTTATTTGGAAATGGGGCTGTTGCAAATGTAGTGAAGTTAATATGAGGTGACACAGGGCATGCCTGGGTGGCTCAGTCGATTAAGGGTCTGACTCTTGATTTCGGCTCAGGTCATGATCTCACAGTTCGTGAGCTCGAGATCCGTGTCAGGTTCAGCGCTGGCAGCATGGAGCCTGCTTGGGATTCTCTCTCTCCCTCTCTCTCTGCCCCTCTCACACCGCCCCCCCCCCCAATAAATAAATAAACTTAAAAGAATTTAAAGATGAGGTCGCACAGGCATAATGTGGGCCCCTGATCCAGTATAACTGGAGTCCTTAGAAGAACAGGGAAATCTGAACATAGAGGCAGAAACACACAAGGAGCATGCCCCGTGCAGCAGGCCAGGGAGCACCGGGCGCTGACCCACAGCCAGTCTCCGAGGGAGCCGACACCTTGACTCCACACCTCCAGCCTCCAAAACGGCGAGAATGCATTTCTGCTGTCGGAGCCGCTGCGGCCCTAGGAAACTAACAGGTGTCTACAAGGGTACGTCTTCAGCCCCGAAGTGTGCGGCTGCCATGCTGATGAGTCAGTCTCCCGGTGACTGCGTAATCAGTCTGGGAGTAAACTGGGTGCTTTTTGCGAAAATGCCATGAGCTCTTCTCAGCTGTGAAATTGCTCATCAGTCAGTGCGTTCGAGCTATCGCCTCGCAGATGGCCTCCTAGTGACCATAAAGAGTTAAGTGCTGCTTCCCAAAATGCCCCGCTGGCTCCCTGGACGGCCGTTGGCCTCGGAAGAGAATCTCGACAGGCAGCCTGTGGGGGCTCTCGGTGGAGGAGAGGGTGGGAGCCCCTTAGACACAGCTGTTGTCACCCACCCTCAGACGCATGGGTCTGTCGCCTGCTACACCGGGGAAACAGGCTCTTCAGATTAAACCACTTTTCCAGCCTGAAGAGCTTCACCGGAACCCCCTTTGCTTACTGTTGTCACCCTGCTTTCTGATTTAGTAGTGAACTAGGCAAGGCACTTCTTAATGCAGAAAGGCCACCAGTCGGTCGGCACATGACGGGATGAGTGCTGAGTGGATTCAAACCCCCCGGTACGAGCCACGTTCTGCCGTCCCGTGTGTGATGTTGGACTGGGCTAGTGAGCCTCTCCGAGACTCCGTTTCCCCATCTGGAAATGGAGGCTTCTTCTGCCTCCCTCCAGCACTTAGATGAAGATTAAATTAAAAATGGAGGGCAAGGGGCGCCTGGGTGGCTCAGTCGGTTAAGCAGCCAACTTTGGCTCAGGTCATGATCTCATGGTTTGTGGGTTCAAGCCCCGCAAAAAGCACCCAGTTTACTCCCAGACTGGGGCTCCCAGCACAGAGCCTGCTTCAGATCCTCTGTCTCCCTCTCTCTCTCTGCCCCTCCCCTGCTCGTGTGCTCTCTCTCTCTGAAAAATAAATAATCATTTTAAAAAAATGAATGGCAAAAGGGCTTCTAAAGAGTGCTGTTGCACTGGGGGAAACTGAGAGGGTCCCTAGGTCAGGCTGCCAAAAGCTTGAAGCAGGCTCCAGGCTCTGAGCTGTCAGCACAGAGCCTGACGTGGGGCTTGAACTCACAAACCGCGAGATCATGACCTGGGCCGAAGTTGATGCGTAACCAATTTAGCCACCCAGGTGCCCCAATGCAAAATCTTTAAAAAATAAAAATAAAAAATAAAGAATGGTGTATTTGCATATATATATATGTATATGTGCTGCTATGTGTATGTTTATAATCAATAGACACTTTACAGAATAATTAAATTTTAATGCAATATTTAAAAAAATCCAATGGCACCTTTGGCCTGTGGGCTGGTTGCCTGTTTTTGTTAATAAAGTTTTATTTGAACCAGGGCTGGGATTACTGAGTGGCAATCGAGGCAAGGTCATATTAGTGCAGGGCGGAATCCTGTCCTATAAACGTTTGCTATTTTGTTCATCGTGGATTTTTTTGCATTGATTTAAAAAACAACTGCATTGAAGGATTTTCACCTTGATGCCTGAGTGTTTTGGCCACTCCCTTAAGTACCCCAACCCCAGGCTACTGCCTCACTTGCCCCTCCCCCTAGTCCTGGCCCTGATAAAACAATCTCAGAAACTGAACTTCAACTTGAGAAATAGAATATTGCAAGCTTCTGGAAGCCCTTTATGTGCATCTCCTGATTGCATTTCTTCCTTGCCCCCCCCAGACATGGTGCTGTCCAGAATCTGTTTGACCACGTCATACTTTTCTTTGTGGGACACCCTCTGTGTCTGTGTCCAGAAACAATACATAGTTTAGTTTCGCATGTTTTTGAACTTCCTAACAGTGGAATCATACTGCACATAGTCTGCTTTTTTTAAGTGAATTTTCTGGCTGTGAGATTCATTCAAGTCTATGGGAATAATTGTAGTTCATTCATTTTTATGCTGTCTCATACTGTTTCGCCAAGTCTACCATGCATGTGTCTCCCCACAGAGGAGCCTCTGCAGTCGGGCTGTGATTTGCAATCCCCAGCACCTCACAGTCGCCGTCTGTCTGGCAGGGTCGGGCCATAGCTGTCACTGCTTGCCCGTCCAGCGCGACTGTGGTTATGTCATCACTTCTGAGCCTTGGTGCATTATTGATCTTACATGAGTTGAATTTAATTGGTGTTTGAAAGGTCTTCAGACATATTACACTGTAACTTGGCCTTGAGACAAAAAAAACCCTCTCTATGCATATTGTCTACGCAAAAGGGCATAGATATATGATCAAGTATGTCTAAATCAATCTGAAAGAGATTGGAAAATAACACTCAATTTAAAAATTTGACTATAAAAAGAGCACCATGTGATAGATTAATTGGCAGCCTCTTTCTTTCTTTGTGGCTCATAAGTTAATGACCTTACACTTGATGGCATCTTAAAAGTCCATGAAATATGGTAATATTCCATCGTAGGAATAGATCCCTTCTGTTGATGGACATTTGGATTCTTTCCCAGTTTTTTACCCCGAAGGTTTTGGCTATTCTCCTGGGGTCCTTGAACATGTAGGACAATTTCCCAGACTTCTCTGGGGGTACCGTTCATTTGGAGAGGATTTGTTAAAAAAAAAAAAAAACTGGCTCGTGGGTCTCATCCTGAGTCTCCTGAGTCTCTCTGGGGAGAAGTCTGGGATTTAGTCCTTGGTGCAAGTGCCCTCCTTAACGTTTTTCAGGAATGTGTTGGAACAAGGGGATCTTCCGGGGAGAACATCTGCTAGGTCTGAGTCTGTATGTCTTCCCTAGACGAGATCAGGGTTTCTCAACTTCAGCACTGTTGGCACTTGGAGATAAATAATCTTTGTGGTGGGGACCTTCCTGTGCAATGGAGGCTGTAGAGTGGCATCCATGGCCTCTACCCCTGAGATGCCAGCGGCATCTCCCTCAACCCCAAAGAAACCAGAATATCTCCAGATATGGCCAAATGGTCCTTTGGGGGACAGTATCAGCCCTGGCTGAGAACCACTGGACTAGATGATATATAATCGGTTGTCAAAATGGTTGCATCAGTTTATATGTTCACCAGCAGTACATAGGCGTCCCCATTCCTCCATGTTTTTGCCAACTTTCCTACGGCCAGAACTGTTTAACTGTTTGCCCATCTGGGGAGAAGAAAATGGTGTCTTAGGTCAGGTTCGGGGACTCTTTCCCTGATGACTGATGAGGTTGTCAATCTTGTCCCAAGTGTATTGGTCTCCCGTGTTTCACTCTCTGTGAAATGTCCATGTCTTTGCCTCCCCACTTTTCTTTCCTGTTGAGTTGTCTCTTTTTCTCCTTATTGGTATGTGGGAACTGCAAAAATATTCTGCATTCTAAATCTTTGTTCTGTGTGTGGCAAAGCTTGTGATGTGTGGCGTGTCTCCTCGCTTTCCTTATTGTCTCTTTTGATGAATAGATGTTTTTCGCATTCATGTAGTCACATATATCATTTCTTCCCTTTATGGTTTTGCTTTTAAAAAAAATCTTATTTAATCAATTCTTTCCGCCCTGAGGTCATAAACATATTGTCCTAGACATTCCTCTAAAAGTTGTGAAGTCTTGCCTTTCCCATTGAAGTCCTTAATCCACCTGGAATTGATTTTGGTATTTGGGGTAAGGCAGGGCATTATTTTTTTCCCCTCTAAACGGATAACCAGTTTCCCAGCACCATTTATCAAACAACCTTCCGTTGCCCGCACTGATCTACCACACCAGCTCGTCATTGATCAGGTCGTCTGAGTTCATCAGGACCGTTCCTCTGCTTTTTCCTCTGCTCCACTAGCTGTCACTCATTTACATCCTTTGCTTTTCCTTTTTCATAGGTATCTGCGTCATTTTTTAAATTTTGCATTGATTTTCTTTTAAAAATAGTTCTCTCTTGGGGCGCCTGGGCGGCTCATTCGGTTAAGCATCTGACTCTTGATTTCGGCTCAGGCCATGATCTCATGGTTTTTGAGTTCGAGCCCCATGTGGGGCTCCTTGCTGACAGTGTGGAGCCTGCTTGGAATTTTCTCTCTCCCTCTCTGTCTCTGCCCTTCCTTCCTTCCCTCTCAAATAAATTAATAAACTTTTTTAAAAAAAACTTTAAAAATACTTCTCTTTAAATCCACGGTGGTATCCCAGAAGAGAAAAAGGACATTAGTGAAAAAACTAGTGAAATCCAGATAAAGTCTGGTTTTGGCTTAATCGTAATGTACCAACACTGGGTTCTTGGCTTTAAGAGATGCACTGTGTTTATGAAAGATGCCACCAGCCGCGGGTGCTGGGTGCAAGGTAGATGGGGACTCTCTGGGCTCTGTTCGCGGCTTTTTTGTCAATCGAAAACTATTCCCAAATAAAACTTTGATGTAGATTTCTCTGATTTCCTGAAAAAAAAAAAAAAAAAGAAAAAAAACTTTTTTGCCTTTTCTGTAATTAGTGCCTTCTCTTAGATCCTTAAATTCATCACTTACTTTTACATTGTTAATTTATCATCCCTGGGGTTTAAATCCTTTACGTTTTATTTCTTTGGCCCATCTTTTACATTTTTGCCTCATCGCTTGGCAATTTGTAAACAGTCTCCTTTCTTTTATCTCACTGTTCAAGGTAAAGATTCTTAATGTCTTCTATGTATTGGAAATCTAGCTCATTTTTAAGATTTAAAAAAAATTATTCATCTTTCCTTGGCTCTCAGCTTTATGATACCTTCATGATCATCTACCGTCCGTTATTTAAGATATGTAATCAGATATGTAAAATATGTAATAAGATATGTAATAAATAGGCTATAATTTACAGCCTAGGGCATACAGTTGAGAGTAGTGTAATAATTCCAAGTGGTGACGACGCTAACTAGACTCATCGTGAGACTCGTTTCCTAATATATAAAAATATCAAATCACTGTGATATATACCTGAAACTAATAGGCTGTCATATGTCAAGTATAGTATACTTTGAAAAGAAAGATACATAATTCTTCCTTCCTCTGATTTTTTATGAATACATTTTTACATTTTTGCTCCTGTCTATAACAGCAGTAAAGCTTGGCCATGGAGAGACACTAAGGAGCAATCCCCACGAATGGGGGAGACAAGAGGCTTGCTTCCTTCCACCCTTGAGTTTTAATTTTTTTTATGGTTTTTATTTATTTTTGAGAGACAGAGAGAGACAGCGTGAGCAAGGGAGGGGCAGAGAGAGAGGGAGACACAGAATCTGAACGAGGGTCCAGGCTCTGAGCTAGCGGTCAGCACAGAGCCCGATGCCGGGCTCAAACCCACAACCGTGAGATCATGACCTGAGCCAAAGCCAGACGCTTAACCGACTGAGCCACCCAGGCGCCCCATCACCCTTGAGTTTTAGCAACAGGCTCTGCTGAAGGAGGAGGTCCTGTACCCCTAGAGATAGGCTGTGGGTTGACTTTCTGCAGACTCCAGTTCTCTTGTGTGCTGATGAGATGTTCAGTTTGCTGGAATAGCCGTGTCCGTAATGCCTAGGGCAGGCTCTGTATGTGATATCACCTCCTGCAAATCCGTGGCCTCGGTGTCTGGAGCGAAGGTATTTGGGTCTCCCTTACCTCTTTCTGATGGGCTTAAGCTCACTGCTCTCACATCCCCTACTTCAGGATGGCCAGAGGGTCTGCTTCTGGGTCCCATGCAGGTGTTCCAAGGAAGGTAGGTATCATTTGTCTCCACGCTTACAAATACCATCGACTCAGAGGTTGATCGATCACAGATTTCTCAGGGCAGGCAGATCATTTCTGGGGTGATGGGTGCTAGGCATGGCTGGTCGAAGGGGACACAGCCCCGGGTTCCTGCCTTTCCTATGGGCGGTTCACAGGGCAACAGATGTTTGACTCGAAATAGAAATTCCTCCTTGCTGGTGCATTTGAACAGTCGCCTGTGGCAGCGGTAACTCCTTTCTGACTTTACCCTGGGGGCATCTCCCTCCAGCCCCTTTCTGCCTGGAGTGAAACTTCTCCTCCTTTTAATCTTGGCCTGGCAAGTGTCTGGATTCATGTTTGGCTGGTGCCGATTTGGTGTCCGAGGAGCACTTTGGGAGCAGGGGCCTCTCAGACTCTATAGGAGGCCCCGAGCCTCATGAGGGCCTTTAAAACCCCATCTTGGACGTATCCTGCCTTTCTCCTTCCATCAGAATAAATAAATGTTTTATGAGGGCTTTAATGACTTCCTTTTTTACTTTGGAATTTTGTTTAATGAGCGATAATAACAGCTCACATTTTGTATAGTGCTTTTTGGCTTAAAAGTACTTTTTTGGTGTATTATCTCATCTGATAAATAATGATAATTACCCCCATCTTCCCCCCAAGTAACTTGATTCATCTTCTTCATGTGTACATAGAAAACAGTGAGGTTTCATTTGGATTCCGGGCGTTAATAAACACTTAGTGTGCTTAGAAAAGGAGCCAGCCAAAGATTATCTAGATTTATTATCACAATATTTAGCATATTGGAATATAGATGAAAAAAATAATAATCAGGCATGAAAAATGTAGATAAAAGTCAAGATTTTTTTTTCCGATAGAGAATAACAGACCTAGATTAATAATAATCGTAAAGCAAAATCGCAAAGTTGTTTTTTGATCATAAAACTAAGAGTCTAAAATACTTTTCAAACACAGAAATAGGGATAGGAGGTCAGGCCATCACGTAGGCTTACAGTTTTTTTGTTTGTTTGTTTTTAAAATTTTTAAATGTTTATTTTTGAAAGAGAGAGAGAGAGAGACAGAGTGCAAGTTGGGGAGGGGCAGAGAGAGAGGGAGGCACAGAATCTGAAGCAGGCTCCAGGCTCTGAGCCGTCAGCACAGAGCCTGACGTGGGGCTTGAACCCACAAACCACAAGATCACGACCTGAGCCAGAGTCGGACTGAGCCGCCCAGGCGGCTCTGGGCTAACGGTTTTAAAGTGGCGTCTCCTTGGCAGCCCCGGGCTCAGCTCTTCTTTCATTTAACAAACATTTACCGAGTGTCTTGTTCTACTGTCAGCCTCCTGTCAGCCCAGGAAGTATTTTGACTTCTCATGGAGGCCATCGGGCGTGGGTTGTCAGGTCTTTGGAGAATTGATACCAATGGGAAATAATCCCACTGTCCTTTATCACAGGATTCCTGCTTTTTGCAGAAGACGTGATCTCGATCTCGACCTTCACTTTTTCCAGCCTGTGGGTACCACCCATCGGTACCACCCTCCTCCACCCATTCAAGGACTGCAACGCCCAGAAAACCTTATGTTTTCTGCTGGTTTCCACTTCCCAGCCAGTTCCCAAATTGCTTCTCTCCATCCACATCCCCGTTGCTGGGACAACGCCATGCCTACCGCGGCCACAGCCTCCCCGCTTTGCCTTCTTCCTGTCCGGTCCGTTCCCCACACTGCCACCAAGGGGATCTGTGCAAAAAGGCAGATCTGATGAGTTATTCCCTGCCTGTAACCCTGGGTTTCATTTTGCTCTGTACCTCCCCCAACCCTCCGACTCCTCCCCCTATGCACACAGGCTCTTAGGTTCTCTCTCCCTCCCTTTTTCTTTCTCTCCCTTACCTCCCCTCTCTTCTAGCTACACTGATTTTCTTTCAGCACCTCATACCACCCTATTCTCTCCTACCCCAGGACTTTTGCACATGCTCTTCACTCAGCCTGGAATCAATTGAACACCCATAATACCTGTCACCCCTCAGCCTGCAATATGGCAGATTAGTGTTTCCATAAGGGGATACTGAGAGACATTACTCATGGGGGGTACATTAGGCACAAGTAGCATCACTGCCTTAGAACTTTGCATGTGTCATTTCTGTTCTCCTTCTTAGTTCCACATTTGTTTCCTTCTCCTGTTTCCTTCTGGCCCAGCGTTTTTTGTTAGCTTGTTCAAAAAACATTATTTCTGGGGCACCTGGATGGCTCAGTCAGTTGAGTATCCACCTTCAGCTCAGGTCATGATCTCGCAGTTCATGAGTTCGAGCCCCACATCAGACTCGTTGCTTTCCGCGCACAGCCCACTTCGGATCCTCTGTCCCCTCTCTCTGACCCTCCCCCACTTGCGCTCTCTCAAAACTAAACATTAAAAAAAAGACAACTTTCTTTCCTCTATAATGTATGAACATAAACAGTTTTTAATCCTCTTCGGACTAAAGGAAGACATAAGTAAACATGCAAGTGTTAGGTTTCGTTATGTGATTCAACCGCGGTTCATCCCTGAGGGCCGATGGGACGTCTGCCACGTGCCAGGCCCTGGGCTACTTGGCCAGGTTTACATTATGAAATTTAAAGAAAAGGAAAAGGAGGCACAAAGAGGTTGCTTGCCCAGAGTCACAGACTAGCAATTGACAGAGTTTAGTTTTTTTTTTTATTTTTCAAATAAGGGATATCTTTATTTTTTAATTTTAAAACCAAGTTAGTTAACAAATGAATGTAATAATGATTTCAGCAGTAGAATTTGGTGATCCATCGCTTCCACATAACACCCAGCGCTCATCCCAACAAGTGCCCCCCTTAATGCCCACCACCCAGTTAGCCCATCCCCCCACTCAGCACCCCTCCAGCAACCCTCAGTTTGTTCTCTGTATTTAAGAGTCTCTTATGGTTTGTCTCTCTCTCTCTTTCTCTCTTCTGTTTTTCTCGTATTTTTGCTTCCCTTCGCCTATGTTCATCTGTTTTCTTTCTTAAATTCCACATGTGAGTGAAATCATACGATATTTGTCTTTCTCTGACTTATTTTTCTTAGCATAATACACACTAGTTCCATCCACATTGTTGCAAATGGCAAGATTTCATTCTTTTTGATCGCCAGCAGTATTCCATTGTATGTGTATACATACACATATACACATATATGACATCTTCTTTATCCATTCACCAGCCGGTGGACATTTCTGGTCTTTCCATAATTTCGCTATTGTCGACAGTGCTGCTATAAACATGGGGGTGCATGTGCCCCCTTCAAATCAGCAGTTTCATACCCTTTGGATAAATACCTAGTCGATTAATTGCTGGGTCATAGGCTAATTCTAATTTTAATTCTTTGAGGAACCTCCATGCTGTTTTCCAGAGCGGCTGCCCCAGTTTGCATTCCCACCAGCGGTGCAAGAGGGTTCCCCTTTCTCTGCATCCTTGCCAGCATCTGTTGTTTCAGAGTCTAGTTTAAATGTCAGCTCTGCTCTTTAAAACCTGTGCTTTGAATCACTGCCTTAAGCTTCCTTTTGAGCCCTGGCCTCCCTCACTGCACTGTAATTATTTGCCTACTTGGCTTTCTCTGAGACCTACCTGTGAATTCTGGGAGGGCAGTATTCCTGGCTTCCCTCTTGTACAATTTCTGGCATTGGCATGATATTTGAAATATAAAAGAGGTTCAATAAATATTTGTTGAGTGGGTATCAGCTTTGGCTGGGTTTGGGGGCACAATTTTCTCTTATTCCCAAAAGTGGAGTGAAGAACATTTCTAAACAATTCAAGATTCTGAAAATCTATTTAATGGAAGCTTTTTCCAGTATGTAATGTCCTGGACATTTTCTGTGGCGGTGAGAAAACCTCTCCAGCCAGTGTGAGTTAGACTTGGTGTTTGTTACCTTTGTTTAAGGCAGGGTAGGGTATTAACATGAGTTGAATTCTGTTTGACCTTTTCTGTTGGGGACAGGGAGAAAAGAATCTTGATAACTAAATTGTACAACCCTCAAATTGCACAAATAGGCTCATTCCGAAGGAGCTGCTAGTTGAATAAAGTAACTTTTGTTGTCTTATCAAAGAGGCTCTCTGCAAAAGAGAATCTTTCTTTTGCTTCGCAGATGTTTTGGGTGCAGAGGCTGTGAAGGCTGATTGTAAATCTCAACAGTGTTGGCTCTCTGAGCTCTTGAATTACACATGTAAAATTAGATGCAGGAAATGATGATTTAATCTTGAGCAAATCACATCCCAAATCCTGGATTCCCAGAGGATCGGGTTCTTTTTCCATCCCCCAACTCCTCTTTTAAATCAGAAGTGCAGAGAGGTATGGGGACATGCCTACGGTTATTGGTGGGAATGGCCTTAGACTCTCCCATCAAATGGTCTTCAGTTGGGCCACTGACACCGTCTTGCTTGCGAGGCCAAAGCTGTTATATAACTTTCATGTGCTGAATGAGATCATCTCTCAGTTCCCTAACTTGATAGAATAGGAGGCAGAAACATCCCCAAGGTGTGTGTGGAATGTCTGTGGTTCCTTCGTCCATCTCCCTTTGCAAACTTGCGTTGTGGAGGCTGAAACATAGAGGTGTAGGTGATGGGGGGGGGGGGGTCAGAGGCCGAGGCTGTCGAGTGGGGAGACAGTCTGCGTTATGATTATTCTTTTATATTTGGCTTTGGAATTTTAGAAGAAAGCTTTTTCTAAATGTTGACGTACCTATAGACTCCCGAGAAGATGCAGAAATGGTACAGAGTTCCATGGACCCTTCACCCAGCTTCTCCCGGTGACGTTCTCTTCCACAACCGCAGTTCGTCACCGAAACCAGGAAAATGACACTGGCATGATATAATTAACCGAGAGACAAGGGAAGGTCTCTATTGTTTACGTGCTCATATGTGTGGATGCAGGAACTGAATTCTTGGTCTGTGCCAACCGCTTTACACACTGTTATCATTCAAACCCTTTCAAGAGCACTTTTAGGTGGATACTGTCTTTATCCCCATTTTAGAGATGGGGAGACTGAGGCACAGAGAGGGTAAATAATCTGCCTACATGCATGCAGCTAGGAGGTGGTGCAGCTGTGAGACAAATCTGGAATCTGACTCCAGACGCTGTGCTCTGAATGTCCTTCTGTGCTGCCTCCTGGACGTGAGGACTTAGACGGCATCTTCCTAATCTTGCCGCAGCGGGTTGCAGATGGTAGGGACTCACGGCGTGTTCAGGTTTGGTTTTGAATACATAGGTAGGGACGATGCAGTATGACAAGATTGGCTCCCTCTGCTCTCCCAGAGCTTGCTGGTGAGTCTAAGTCACAAGAACTAGGAAGGAAAGAGGCTGAAAAAAAAAAAAAAAAGAGAGAGAAGAATGGGAAATACCTACACAGTGTCATGGCGCCCAGAGAGTGTCTTGATGTGATGCCAGCGTCCTAAGCCTTGTAGGCAGAGACCGGGTCCACCTTTCTGGCCTTTGCTGCTCCTGTTGGAGCCGGGCTCCCGTATTGGATCTAACTTATCTTCATCAGGACACCGACACCTGCTCGCCAGGAGCTCTAGAGTACACAGGCCTCAGCTCTCGTTAATCCACAAACGCTCTCTACTCCGTGACCTCAACAATGTCTTCATTTTCCCTTTCTTGGTTTTCCTTTCATCAGCCATCACACAAATATGTGGTCCCTAGGTAAATATCAGTGATTGACAGCTGACATGAAGTCACACAAAATGGTACATGGAGGTCGTGACTAATGAGTGGAGGCAGAAACTAAATAGGATAAATTGATTCCAGTTCAAAAAATAGTGTGCACCCATGACAGGTGAGACATTGTGCTCACCACTCAGGATCTAGGGGACCTTAGCTCTGTCTCCGAGGCACCTTGCGTGTGATGGCTACAGTTTTGTAGAGGGACAGAGCTCTCGGACATGGGTTCATATCCCGGTGCCTGTGTCATTGGCCAGCTGATCAATTTTGGGCAAGTCTCTCAAGCTCTCTGACCCTCAATTTTCTCATCTGTAAAGTGAGGATAATACTTTCATTGAAGATCAACTGTGATAAATGAAAGAAGACAGATGTAAAAGACCACATACTGTACAATATCATTTGTATGAAATGCCCAGAAAAGGTAAATATATAGAGACAGAAAGTAGTAGGTTAGTTTTTGCCTGGGGCTGGGGATAGGAATAGGGAGTGACTGCAAATGGGCATAAGGTGTCTTCCGGTGTGATGGAAATGTTCTAAAATTGGGTCGTGACGATGATCCCCACTCTAAATTTACTGAAAGTCACTGAACTGTACACTTAAAATGAGTGAATTTTACAATATGTAAATTCTACCTCAATAATGAGGTTTTAAAAAAGTATCAATCGTGAGCCTCCAGTGAGATGATGAATTGGCATCACTTAAGACATTATGACATGCTGTCCACGTGTGCATTATCATTAGCATTTTCAAAATTGGAAGTAGACTGTTCTCCGCAGCTGACAGCACACAGGAAATGTTGTTGGGAGAGAGCAATTGCACCAGCTTGGTAGCCTGGCAGTCTAGCATACATCATTGTAGCCGTTCAATGAAAATGGAAAGTTGTTAAGTTTCTAGAAGGTAGGGGCTGGTTTGGGAACTGTGTCTCCCCAGGGCCCAGCAGAAATTTCTGTGTTCAGCATTGGTGCCCTGTTCTTTCATGGATCAACCCTCCTCACAAGAATAACCGGAAAAGTTTGACAAAATGTATTTTAAGATTTGGTTGAAGGCATCAGCATGCTACTCAAGGAATGAGGGTTCCAGAAAGAAAAATAGGCACAGAGAAGTGAGCCCAACATTTAGTATTGCTTTTGCCCTCCAAGTATGGCTGATTCCAAAATGGTGGCTGAAAGACTGAGAAGCTGAGCACTTCCTACATCTCATGAAGCTGAGGAACAAACATTGGAGCTCAAGAGAAACAGAAGGGGATGCTGGTAAATACCAGTGTGTCCAGTAGGAACCCTGAAGGGCTGCCCTCTAGGAGGAAGGGTAAACTAGAAATAGAAATAGGCCAGTGCTTATAAAAATGAAGCCGAGTTTCAACTCTGCTCAATCCCTGATTGGATTAATGTGATTTGCCCTCTCTTAACTGCCTGCCAAAAGCAAAATTTCAACTCTCTCTGGAGAAAAATAACATCATCCAGAGACTCAAATTATCTCAATTTTCATACACAATTTTAGGAATTCAATAAAAATATAAATTACCAGGCATATTAGGAGGCAAAACCACATGACTTAAAACCAGAAGCAAAAGGCAGACCCGGAGGAGATCCAGAGATATGAGTTATCAAACGTAGACTTTAGCTCTTAGTTTGCATGATTTAATTTCTTCATTCATTTGTTGTGGGTTTTGCTGGAATTCGGAGCTGTCTCCCTAACTGGTCTAGGTCTAATTTAGGTTTTCTAAAGCCAACACCATCGAGTTATAATATCTTGCTCCCATTTAAATTTACCGTTGGATGGGTTTGGACAAGTGTATGCACAGCTGTGTAAGCACCGCCACAATGCATATACAGAGCATTTTCATCACCCCAAAAAGTTCTCTCATATACCTTTGCAGTTAGTCCCTCCTTACCCCATGTCCCATCAACCACTTCTCTTCCCTCTGCCGCTATACATTATTTTATGTGTTCAAGTTTCATATACATTGATTGATTTATACAGTATGTACTCTCGTGTCTGGCTTCCTTCGCTCGGTATAATGTTTTGGATATCAGCTTGTATTTCCTGGTAAGACATGGACTTTAAATAACTATAATTAAGATATATAAGAAATTTGATGACAAGGTGGAGAATTTCAGCAGAGATCTGGAAACTATAAAGAAGTCAAACGGACATTCTAGGACTCAAAAATATTGTAACTGAAATTGGTAATTCACCATGGCAGATTGGACAACAAGTTGGACACACTGGAAGAGAGAATTAACGAACTGGAAGATGGGTCTGAAGAAAACATCCAGAGTGAGGCGCAAAGGGACCATTAAGATAGAAAATACTGAAAAGAATGCATGTGAGATTTGTGGACATGTCAGAATTGTCTAACATATTTATAATTGGGATTCCAGAGGGAGAGGAGATGAAGACAGGGACAAAACGTTTGAAGAGCTAATGATGAAAATTTTCCTAAAATGATAAAAGACATCCAGCTACAGCTTCACGAAGGGCCTTGAACCCCAAGCAGAATGAATACAAAGAAAACTACACCCAAGGATGTCTTGTCAAACTGCTAGGCCCAGTAGGCTACATAATCAAATCTTGGTTCATGGAGGGCTCTCAGCCATTGCTCATTACAAGCATGCATGTGGGAGGGAAGGGAGGGAGAGAGGGAGGGAGGAAGGAAGGAAGGAAAGAAGGAAGGAAGAAAGGAAGAGGGAGGGAAGGAGAGAAGGGAGGAGGGGAAGGGAGTGGGGGTGGGGAGGAAGGAACGAAGGAAGGAAGAAGAAAAAGAAAGGGAGATGTGTCATGGAGCCTAGCTTTCTTTCCCTGATTTGCTATGTGTTATAGGTTGTTCCCGGAGAAGTAGAATCTGAGATGGGAATTAGGAAGTTTATTAGGGAGCACTCTTGGAATCAACAGCAGTGAAGGAGTTAAGGATGCAAAATTGGATAGAAGTTGGGCTATGATACGGTCTCAGTAAGGACCACATTGGATTCACAGAGTAGTCGGGGGTTGGGCTGGCAATGCGGACTTGTTCTGCATTGGACTGAAGAACCCTTTTATGTGACATCACTGACCAGTTTTTAGTGGGCTGATCCCAGGGACGGAGTATGATTTTGGGCCAGGCTGCTTTCTTTAGCTAAGGGCAGTTGCTGGGAATGGGTATCTGGTTGGTACATTACATTAGCTCAGTAGTACCCCTTCCTTTCCTTATTCTCGTAGGAAAAGGCAGGCATGAGAACCCAGCACCCTAAATTCTATAGCCTTCTGGAGTTACCCAGTTTCTTCCGCCCATATACAAAAACCTAAGTCTTCATATTACGTGAATGAAGAAAATACATTTCTCTTACGGTGCATGAGGGATGGAGGGCCACTTACCTATCCGGTTTTTTGCTGACTGTTTTCTTCTCTTTTTTCGAAATTCACTCATTTAATGATGCATCACTATTGAAATATTTATAAAAATATTTTTGAAGCATTTCAGGCCCTGAATTCTTTCTCCTTAAAATCTGTATGTGTTATCTGTTGCATGACAAATCATCTCAAAACTTAGTAGCTTGAAACAGCACGGATTTATTGTCTCACAGTTCTGTAAGGAATTTTGGAGCAGGTGAGCCGAGCAGTCTTGGATAAAGGTCTTTCATGAAAGCACATTCAGGATGTTGGTGGGGTTGTGGTCTCATCTGAAGTTTCGACCCAAACCAGTCTTCATCCATTGGGGCTGCTGTCACAAAATGCCACAGAGTATGTAGTATATAAACAACAGATATTTACTTCTCCCAGTTCTAGAGGCTGGAAGTCCTGGATCATGGTGCCAGCGTAGACAGATGAAGACCTTCCTCTTGGTTCATGGCCAGCACCTTCTTGCTATGTCCTCACATGGTGGAAGGAGCTAGGGAGCTTTCCAGAGCCTCTTTTTATAAGGCATTAATCCCATTCATCAGGGCTCCACCCTCATGCTTAAGCACTTCCCAAAGACCCCACTAGTTAATACCATCACCTTGGTGGCTGGGATCTCAACATGGATCCCAGCAGCTGGAAGGTCTGCTTCCAAGATGGCGCACTCATATGGCTGGCAAGCTGGTGCTGGCTTTTGGCAGGGCAACTTTGGTCCTCCCACAAGAATCTAGGAAGGCTAGATTATGGCTGCTTGAGTGTCCTCATGATGGGGCAGCCCCCGTTTCACACAAGCTAGTCTTGACCGCTCTACATTGCACTGGTCTTTCCCATCTGTTTTCTCAAGGTGGACATAGTCATAAGTTGATCTTTCCCTGAAGACTGGAGGCTTGGTGGTGGGCAGGTAATGGTGGAGGAAGAGTAGCAAAGAAGAGCAATGCATTTAATACTGGTTTGCAGGTATCACTGGGTCATGGAGCAGGATGTAACCCCTGTCCCCCCAGTGGCTTCGATGTCTTTAAAGCACAGGTTCTTCTAGACCAAAATGGAATATGATGCCTGTGTGGGTGTGTGTAACTGGAGAGAAGGGAACATGCTTCTCTCATGTTCTCATGCACTCTGGGTGTGTCTCACCAGGAGAAAACAGAGTGGATGATCACCTCTACTGTTACCCCAAGATTCATTCCCCCCATTGCAGGATGACTGGCGTGGGGGAACACCTCAGGAGCCACAGGTACCCTGGGTATCCCCAGGGTGTATTTTGGGTGGGAAGAGGAGAGAACTGAATGGATTTTCTTTTAAGATAAATTTTATCTGAACTGCCACCATGAGTATCAAATTCAGGCCGAGTCTTAGCACATCAAAAAAGATGTCAGGACAGGAAACAGAGAACAAGTCTATCCGTACTCACATATTAATAGAGAGATAACACTCAGAGAATATCAAAGTAAATTTCAGAGGCAGTGGTGACGTTTCCAGAATAAACATTAGTTACACGCTTATGAACGACCGTCAAAATTATTTCATGGGTGTAAATTAAAAGTCAGCCCTGTAATGTTGATTCATTTTCCTCTCCCCAAGTTCCCACAGTTGAACGCACAAAAGGATGGCAGAAGATATTAAGAGGGCTTTCTCGCATGGAGATGTCAACAGCCTCCCCTTTTATCTTCTGTTGGCTTCCCTGGGAAACAGGATCAATTATTTGCTCCTAATAGCGAGATTAAATTTACATTTTATCAGATAAGGAAGCGGAGTTCTGAGCAGCCCACCCAGGGAGCTGTGTTCCAGAGTTTCGGAGCATTTTTTATCGAGCCTAAACAAGTACGGTCAATCCTCAGTTACCCATTTGTTGTACTTCCTTCCCTGCATCTCCTTCTTAGTATACATTTTCTCTAAATTTTCACAGCTTGCTTATTTCAGTTGCAAAAGATCATTTATGCTTATTGCAAGACGTTTAAATAAGAAACAAGAATATCCAGTAAAACGATCAAATTCCAAAACCAGTTTGAGTGAATCCTGCCTGAATTTCTTCTACAAGTATAGGTGTTCTACTTTTAAGATTGAATTAAATATGTGTTCTTGTACACCTTGTATATTTTCACTTAACAATCTGGAGAGGACATCTTTTCATATCAGTACCTGATGTGTTTATGGCATTATTAACATACATTATTTCATACTTTGGATGCATCCTAACTTATCTATTCGCTCCCCTCTTTTACTCAACTTTTCACTGTGTCAGTGCCACAATGTTTTGTATCTAGGTCTCTGAGCACAGTCCTACTTGTTTTAGCCTGCTTCTGAACACAGAGCCTGAGGCAAGGATTAAGTGCTAATGCTTTATTAGGGAGGTACAGTTCCAGGGTGTTGAGAGTGAGGGATATGGAAATTGAGGCAGGGCAGGAGGAGAAGCAGTACACAGTGATGCATTACCTACCCCCCACCCCAGCCTCTGATTCGTTGCGAGCCACAAAGGGACACAGTCATCATTCACCAGGTGCATCTGCTCTTCCACATGGGATGTCCTAGGGCAGGTGTTGCAGAGAAACCATGCCTCAAGGACAGTCCACCGAAGAAAGGAAGGGAGAGAAAATGGATCTGCCTAGCTGCTTCTCATCATCCGTCCACAGGGGTCATGGTCACTCACAGTGCATTAATCTCCTTATAATCTACGTTGTGTCATCCAGCCCAGCATCCAGGTGCTCAGAGAGGCCAGGTCCCATGCTTTGTGGCTTGGTGTCTCCTCTGCGTCCAGAGTGGGAGACTCTGGAGGGTCTGGATGTGCAGTTAATCGGCCTGATGTGGCTAAACCACACCTGACACGTGGAATCAGCTCACAGGGTGTCCGCAGGGGCAGAGAGAGCAGCTGAGGGTCTGGGAGGCGTTGGAGTTGGGAGAATCTGGCCAGTGATGTGTCTGACAAACAGCGGTCTCTGCTGAAGTAGAACCGTTAGGTCGCAGGGTGCGTGCGTATGGAACTGTGATAGATTCCAACAAATTGCTTTCCAGGAAGGTCGTACTGATTTACAGCCGCCAAGAGAGCGTGAGAGAGTCATTTCCTGTCCCTCCACCAGCCCTGGGAACTATCAGTCTCCGTCAACGTTTCCCAACTTGATAGGTGGAAACAGTTTGGTGTTCATGGGCAATTCTCGAAGGATTAGTGAGGTTAAGCATTTTTTCATAAACAGATTGGCTGTTGGATTTTCTTCTGTGAATTTCCCGTTTGTATATCTTAGAATAAGTCAAAATTTCTATTTCCTAGAGAGCTCCTAGGGTGCTTTTACAGAGGCATTTAAGTAGTTTCCTGATTGATCCTAAAGAAAGGCCACTTTCTTCCAAGAAGAACTGTATCCTTCCTTCCAATGTCAAACACATATGTGACCTTTTAAAAAAAATTTTTTTTATCGTGGTACATTATCTATAACATGAAATGTACCATTTTAACCATTTTTAAGTGTGCGGTCCTGTGGTATTGAATACATTCACATTGTTGTGCAACTATTAACCACCATCGTCCCCAGCTGAAACTCTGTCCCCATTAAATACTAAGACCACATTCCCCTCCCTCAGCTCCTGGCAACCACCATTATACCTTCTGTCTCTAAGAATGTGACTACTCTAAATGTTTCATATCTGTGGATTCATAGAAGATTTATCCTTTTGTGACTGACTTCCTTCCCTCAGCATAATGTCCTCAGGGTTCACCCATGTCATAGCCCGTGTCAGAATTTCTTTCCTTTTTAAGGCTGAATACACGTGTGACTTTGAATTATTACTGGTTAGAATTACCCCTGGTTCTCCCGTAGACCAGGATCTTGGGAAGTGTTCATTAGAAGACATTCCAGCATGTTCTTTGAGCACCTGTCATTTCTACTCAGGACTTGCTCCTGGCCAGATCAAGTGTCCTTGCCCATTCCCTTCTCCTTCCCCATGAATATAAGCTTTGTGGATGCCTATCTATACCGTGACCCAGGCTTTCACAGCCTACTTGCTGATAGCAGGGATCTGCAGTGCATACACAGTGTGGGGGAGGGGGCGGGGGGGGAGAGAGAGAGAGAGAGAGAGAGAGAGAGTGTGTGTGTTTCAAGTACTGACTGATTTCTGTCAAGCTCGGGCACACCTTGATTTGACTGGTTCAAGACCACAGGCGGACCCTGGCCTTACCACACCCTGCATGATTTTCTAAGCTTTCGTTTGTAAATCCGAACCAAGTCATGGTGCCCCACGCTTCCTTTTGACGCTCATCCCCCCCTCAAAAGTTCATACTCCCCCAGGCTTCGTTTCAAGCCAATACATGATGCTGAGGGTCGGAGAAGGGGGAGAAGAAAGATGGTTTCCAGGTTCTTTGAAAAATCACAGTCAACAACACGCACTCATTTTTTACTCAACACTAATAATGGTCTATTGTGGAAGTAGCCTCACTACTCGAGTTCTTATTCATATTTTGAAATGTGTGTCTCCAGTATTTCTCTTTCTCTCTCTCCATATATATATATACATACATATAGATATGTATAGATATATGTCTATATATGTACATAGATATATACATACATACATATATAGAGAACATATAGATATGTATAGATATGTATCTACAGGTGCATAGATATATACATACATACATATATATATATATATAGAGAGAGAGTGTGTGTGTGTGTGTGTGTATTTTTTCTAATTGGGATAAATTTTAATGAGTGTAGTGTCATATCCAAATATGTCCTGTATTGTATTTACCCATTTCTTTACTGTTTGACGTTTGGGTTGTGTTCTAATTTGGGGACATTTGAAATAATTTTACAATTTCAAAACAATCTGCATAGATACAGAGCTTGGTATAGATCCACGATTATTTCCTTAGGTGGCATTTGTAGAAGAATTTCTGTGTCACAGAGTGTGCCTGTTTATAAACCTATTGAATTATGTTGCCAAATTACCCTATGAAAATCCTATTGATTTATATACTCTCTGAGAGCTAAAAATCTTCCTACCCAGGAGGCTGCGTAACATAGTAGAGAGAATGCCCAGAAAAAATATATATAAAAATAAGAAAAGCATTGAAGCCGCCCTGGGTCTCCCGCTGTCCAGTGGGTGTGTCTGGGCATGTTCCTACCCCCTCCGCCACCCCACTCACCCTCGTTTCTCCTTTGTGCAGCCAGGAAGCTGGGTTCGCTCCAGTTGGCAAACTTTCTCCATAAAGGACCAGATAGCGAATAGCGTAGGTTCTGTGGGCCATATGGTGGTAGTTTTCAACTGGGGGTGATTTTTCTGCTCCCCGTGTCTGGAGACGTCTTTGGTTGTCACAACTGGGGAGCTAATGCCATGGAGCATCTCATGGGTACAGACCAACGTCCTACGATGCACAGAGTGGCCGTCACCACAGAGATTTATCCAGCTCCAACTGTCACTGGTGCCACAGTTGAGAAGCGCTGCCATATGGTCTCTGTCGCAACTCCGCAGCTCCGTCACTGCAGTGCCGAGGCAGCCACAGACAATACACAAATGACAGGTGTGACTGTGTTCCAATAAAACTTTATTTGTGGGCACTGAAATTTGAATTTCATATAATTTTTGCAGGTCACAAAGTCTTCTTTAAAAAGTTTGTTTTTTTAATTGTTTTTCATGTTTCTTTTTGAGAGACAGAGCACGAGTAGGGGAGGGGTGGGGAGAAAGGGAGACACAGAAAGAGGCTCCAGGCTCTGAGCTGTCAGCACAGAGCCCGACGCGGGGCTTGAACTCGTGAACCGTGAGATCATGACCTGAGCTCAGGTCAGATGTTTAACCGACTGAGCCACCCAGGCACCCCTAGAAAGTTTGCGTTTAGTCATTTAAAAGTGTAAAGATTATTCTTAGATGGAGGCCATACAGAAGCAGATGGTGGGCCGATTTGGTCTTCCAACCAGTTTGCCAACTGCTGGGCTTGAAGATTGCTCCAAGATTCTTGTCAGACAGAGGAGACAGCAATTATTTGAGCCTTTATTATATGCCAGCCTCTGTACCTGGAACGTCGTCTTGTTTCACTCTCATATCACCCCCGTGGAATGTTCTTATCCCCATTTTATTTGTTTGTTTGTTAAGAGAGAGAGAGCACAAGCTCAAGCTGGGGAGGAGCAGAAAGAGAGAGGCCCAAGCAGGCTCCACACCCGGTGCGGAGCATGACATGGGGCTCGGTCTCCTGACTGTGAGATCACGACCTGAACTGAAATAAAGAATCAGACATTTAACTGACTGAGCCGCCCACGTGCCCCTTTATACCCATTTTGAAGATGAGCAGCCTGAGGCAGGGGGAGAGGAGGTCAGTGGTCGGGATGTCTCAGGAGTAGCAGAGCTGCGATTTGAACCCAGGGGTGACCTCTTCTGGGTCCAGGGCGTGAAATCAACAGGCCCCTTGGCTCCAAATCACATGCCTCTTCCCCAGGCCTAGACGTGTCTGTTTTGAGGTTGGGACCAATGTGAGAAGTGGGGAAAAGAGGGAAATAGGTGAGGGGCACGGAGTAATGGAGAAAGGGAGGGTGCGCGGGAAAGGTCGGGACGGCGCTGCCCCCTGCTGTGGGAAGGTAAGAGGCGCCTCGAATTCCCTGTGCACTCCAGTCTGAGCTCTTGCTCCCCAGCTGTGTCCATCTCAGGCCTCACAGTGCTTAGCTTCCTGGTGCTTCTCTTGGGAGCGTCCCCCCGGAGATCCGCACATCCAGGCTGGGCCCGAGGCACTTTTGCTTTCCGAGCGCCTTCCTCCATTAACACGTTTTTTTCCTAACTCTTTTTCGTGACCTTGTTGGCGTCAAGATGCCTGTAATCCATGCTGGTTTCATTATTAGTATAGTCCTCTTTCTTCTAACTTAGATGAAAAAGCATTTTTGTGGGTCCCTGGTACTGTCCTTCCTGTGCCGAATGGAGTAGCAGCCCTGACACTGCTTTTCTCAGAGTTCTGGGATCGAGTCACACCTGCAAGGCTCGTGTTCTTTTTTTTTTTTTTTTATAGTTTATCGTCAAGTTGGTTTCCATGTAACACCCAGTGCTCTTCCCCACAAGTGCCCTCCTCCATGCCCACCACCCCCTTTCCCCCTCCCCCTCCCCCTTCAGCCCTCAGTTTGTTCTCACTATTCAAGAGTCTCTCATGGTTTGCCTCCCTCCCTCTCCCCAACTCTTCTTCCCCCTTCCCCTCCCCATGGTCCTCTGTTAGGTTTCTCCTGTTCCACTTATGAGTGCAAACATATGGTATCTGTCCTTCTCCGCCTGACTTATTTCGCTGAGCATGACACCCTCGAGGTCCATCCACTTTGCTGCGAATGGCCAGATTTCTTTCTTTCTCATGGCCATGGAGTATTCCATTGTATAGATGAACCACATCTTCTTGATCCAGTCATCAGTTGATGGACATTTAGGCTCTTTCCGTGATTT
>CM053566.1:13054861-13166262 GCA_028646485.1 Cryptoprocta ferox | reverse complement strand
GCGGGTGGTGGAGCATGAGGCCGGGCAGCCCTGAGCTTTGCCTGATCCCCCCTCGGAGAATCCGAGATCAGAGGGGCTCAGAGAGGTGAACAGAGCCCAGGGTTCTCAGGTCCTCGCCCCAGGAGGGGGGCGCAGACCCCGCAGTTTGGAGCCTTGCGAGGCTGCCCACGCTGAGTCTAGTGCTGGCTTTGCCACCCACCAGCTGTGCACCTCTCTGAGCTCAGTTTCATTATCTGCCTCTTTCCCCACGGCCACTGGGAAGACCGAATGGGGTCGTACGTACTAAGCTGCTAGTATAGGGAACGCATCTCAGTTATGGTCGTTAGTTAATACCGGAAGGATTTCCTCTGTGCAGACTAACCTAACCCTGCCTTAATTTAACACAAATAGACCTCCAGGAGCGACCGGTCTGAGCCACACAGATCCTGGGCCGGCACCTGGGAGGCTGAGATGAAACACACACACCTCTCCTTCTTGAGGAGAGAGCGCTGCCATTGAGCGCAGTGACCCAGGACACATCAGCCTGCAGGTGCCGCCCAGGGACAGGCCTGGCTGCTGCCCAGGCTCCCGTCACCTACACAGCTGCTCATGGACTCCAGGCTGCTCAGAGTCTGGAAGACAAGCAGGGAGGCCGAGTGGGTAGAGAGGGACCTTCTCCCTCCCAGGCCGGGGACTCTGTCTTCCCCTGTGTTCATTCATCACTGCTACATTCATCACGTTCCCCTTGCTTACTCGTCTCGAAGACACACGTTCTGAAGGGACTGTCTGCTTCTTAAGGAAAGAGCCCTCATATTCCCAGAGCCAAGCCCGGTGTGTGTGGGCCAGGGACTCACCAGCGGGAGTGGGGAGGGAGCAGGAATGGCCGGGAAGTCGATCTTCGCCGGTTCCGGCTGCTGTAACAAAAATACCGTAGACGGGCTGGCTTAAATGACAATTCATTTCTCACAGTTCTGGAGTCGGAGGGTTCAAGGTTAAGATGCTGGCAGACCTGAGAGCTGGTGGGAAACTGCTTCCTGGTTTACAGATGACCGGCTTCTCCTTGTGTCCTCACCTGGCAGAGAGCAGAGAGAGAAAGCGCTCTCTCTCGTGTCGTTCTGTAAAGACACTAATCCATTATGAGGGCCCCACCTCACCACCTCATCACCTCCCCAAGGCCCTGTCTCCTAAACCCCTCGCATTCTGCATTAGGATTTCAACATATAAATTTGGGGAGCAGGGGAACAAAAATTCAGCCCATAGCAGAGACCATTTGTGGTTTGCTTGGATACCAAGGATTTGCTGCTTTATTTAAATTTTTTAACTGTTCAGCTTTTATCTGTTCAGCTGTCCTCGGTGCTAGGCTCTGTCCTGACAGTTTGCACACATCATTACATCAGAGCATCCTGCCCCAGCCAGGACCGCCACCCTGGGGTGCAGACATTGCCATCCACAACAAGGAAACAGAATGAGAGAGATAAGTCACTTCCTCGTCATGTCCCAGCGACATGTGAGCTCTTGATGTCACTCTCGTTGGTCGGTACATCTGGGGGACTTTTCCCATCCTGACCTTCCCTAGAGGGAGTCTCTGTGACCCTTCCTCCTTTTCCAGAGGTGAGGGTGAGGGTGACGGTGACGGCTGGAGAGGGCAGCCAGGAGCTGGGGACTAAAGTCAGCGCAGGGCAGATGGAGACTGCCTAGAAGCTTCCCAGGGTGGGGGTGGGGGTGGGGGTGGGGGAGATGTCGTGGACTAGGTGGACTGGCCACATTCAAGGAGTGGTACTCCTGAACGTTCACTGTGTTTGCTGAAGGGTCGTTATGTAGGATGTTCGTAGGCAACACGGGGAGAAGAAAGAATTCCAGTCTCGAACAAGTTTGGAGATTCTGAGTTCTAAAACAAAATTCTGGGTTCCAGCCAATTAAATGGGGTCTCTTTTACTCCAGGACTTCACAAAGCTTGTAATATTCTTTAAAATTTTTTAACGTTTATTTATTTTTGAGAGGGAGAGAGGGAGAGAGACAGAGTGTGAGCAGGGGAGGGGCAGAGAGAGGGAGAGACACAGAACTGGAAGCAGGCTCCAGGCTTCCTGCTGTCAGCACAGACTCCATGCGCGGCTCGAACTCACAAACTGTGAGACCATGACCTGAGCCGAAGTCGGAGGCTTAACCGACTGAGCCACCCCGGTGCCCCCACCTTTAAAAAAAATGTTTTTAGTAAGCTCGCAATCTCCTTCATGTCCACTATGACTTTTCAAAACTTGATGAGCATGGATTCCAGTCTTCTTCATGGAACGTCTCTCCGGTCAGTGTGTTGCGTGTGATAAGTCCTGAGAGAAGCTGAATTCTATCTTACAACCCCAAAGTCTTTCAACTTGCAGTCAGGGAAGCAAGAAGAATGCTTACCATGGTCTCCATTTAATGGCTGAGGAAACTGAGGCACAGGGAGGTGACGTGACTGGCTCTGGCTAGTAGCAGAGCACCCCTAAAACCCAGCCTGGTCCCCAGCCCTGCGCTCTTGCCAACAGGCAGCCTTCTTTGCAGATCTCCCAGTGCCCTCCCATAACATCTAAGGGCCCTTCTTCCTTTTATGGATGAACCTCCTTCCGTTCAGCCTCGCGGTTCTTTCTTTGGGTTCGTTTGCTTGTTTCTGGAATCCGTGTGAGACATAAAATAAACCCACTGTAATTTAGTCCAATGGGCTCCGTGCCTCCCGAGTGACGGGGTAAGAAGTTTGGGATCCTCGCCAGCGACACTGGAAGGCCCTTGTGGATGTTGGAACCTTGTTGGCCTGCAGAGAGCGTCCTTCAAACCCAAATCAACCCGGTTTCCATAGTAACACTCGCTTCACGTTAGGGTGCACGTGTCTGTCCGCCAACAGACTCTTGGGAGGACCTCGGACACACAGAGCCACTGCCATCCCAGTGAATGCGTTTGACACCTTCCTTAGGAGAAGCCACCAACAATATTGGAAGAAAACACGAGAGATCGGAAGTCTCGAATGTGGCCTGCAGATATGTTTCGCTTGGTCCCTGCAGATGAGTTCATTTCCCCCCCGAATTAGTTGTCAGCATTTAAAAATTAGGACATTTCGTATAAAAGTCTAAATTCCAGTTTCTCTTGGAAGAATCAGAAAATCCAGCAATACTGGACACACGTTGGCCACAAAGGCCAGAGCTCCGTGGCGGTCACCCTCCTTGACATTGGCACGTGGTCTCCGACTTGCTACGGCTCCCACCAGTCCCGGTATCTCCCCATTAATGAGGTAGAATGTCAGCTGTCACCTCACACTACATGCACACCACGGTAATACACAGATCAGATCAGATCAGGTTAGATTGTATATTACATGTACTGATAATATGTCTGTTGCAACAATGTTCATGAACAATTTCCTGCATCCGTATCTCTATAAAAATGAGGACAACGATGGAAAAGTCGAGAGGGCCCATGGTTTTTTCTAACTTGTCTATCTCCCTTGTCTGCCTTGCAGGCACTGAGATTTCATATCCTCGCTCTAGATCAAGGACTGGCAAACCGCGAGAGCAGCTCAGTGCAGCCGCTGTGGAAAAGCGTTTGGCAGGTCCTCGGAAAGTGGGACCTTAGAATGACCATACAACCCAGTCATTCCACTGCTAGATATACACCCAGAAGAACTGAAAACAGGCTTTTATTTTATCTTTATTTATTTATTTTTTTAAGTTTATTTATTTTTGAGAGAGAGAATGAGCAGAGGAGGAGCAGAGAGAGAGGGAAGGAGAGAGAGAATCCCAAGCGGGCTCCACACTGTCAATACGGAGCCCCTTCTGGGGCTCAACCCCACCAACTGTGAGATCATGACCTGAGCTGAAACCAAGAGTTGGACGCTTAACCAACGGAGCGACCCAGGCGCACCGGAAAACAGGTTCTTAAACAAATACTTGTACACAGATGTTCATAGCAGCATTATTATTCACAGTAGTCAAAAGGTGGAAACCACTCAAATACCCATCGGTGGTTGAATCAGTAAATGAAATGTGGTCTCTCCGTGCAATGGACTCTTAGTCAGCCAATAAAAGGAATGGAGCCCTGAAACCCGCTACAATGTGGATGCGTTTCAAAAACACCACGCTAGGGGGCGCGGGGCTGGCTCAGTGGGTTAGGCGTCTGACTCTTGATTTCAGCTCAGGTCACGATCCTGTGATTCATGAGTTTGAGCCCCGCATCCGGCTCTGTGCTGACAGTGTGGAGCCTGCTTGGGATTCTCTCTCTGTCCCTCTCTCTCTGCCCCTTCCCTGCTTGCACTCTCTCTCTCCCTCTCAAAATAAAGAAATAAACTAAAAAAAAAACAAAAAACAAAACCACTATGCTAAGGTAAAGAAGCCAGACACAACAGTCTACACGGCGAATGATTCCATTTATACGAAATGTCCTGAAAATGTAAATCCTAGAGACAGAAAGCAGATTGGTGGTTGCCAAGGGCTGGGGGAAGAAGATGGGGAGCAGCTGCTTGACCAGTCTCCTTTGGGGGGTTCTGATTACAGTTTGGAAGTAGACAGAGGGTGACGTTCACACAACGCTGTCAAGATACTAAACGCCACCGAACCGTACATATTAAAATCATTTTCTGTTACGTGAATTTCACCTCCATTAAAGAACAGAATCCGGCCGCCTGCCTGTTTTGGCTTGGCCGAAAAGCTAAGAATGTAGTTTTACATTTTTAAATACGTGTAAAAATCAAAAGAAGAATAATATTTAATGACGTGTGAACATTACATGAAATTAATTTTAGCGTCCGCGAACAGGTTTATTGGAAGACGGCCACGCGTATGGTCTGTGGATGCTTCTGTCCCACGGTGGCAGGGTTAAGTAGTTGTGACAGAGACTGTATGGCCCACAGCGTCTAAAATATTGATTACTGGCGCTTTGCTGACCGAGTTTGCTGACCGCTGCTCTAGGTCCCTCTCACCTGGGGGGCGGAAGTCAGAAGTCAGATGCAAGAATTGAGAGATGGGAGTGGTCAGGGGGCGTTTATCAGCCTTCCCTTGATATTAGGTGTCGTCGTTTCCTGAGGCTGCTCCAACAAGGTGCCACGAACTGGGTAGCTGAAAACAAAAGACAGTTATTCTCTCCTAGTTCCGGGGCTAGAGATCTGACGTCAGGTTATCGGCAAGGCCGTCCTCTCTCTGATGCGTCCGGGGCACGATCCTTCCTTGCCTCTTCCCGTAGCTTTCGGTGCTTGCCCGCCATCTCTGGCCTTCCCTGGTTTGTGGATAACACCACTCCAAGCTCTGCCTGTCCTTACCCGGCATTCTCTGTGCGTGCGATGTCACGTCCTCCTCCTGCTTTGTGCCTCTGTGTTCTGGGTGGACACACATATGCAGGGGGGTGGGTGGGAGGGGGACACTTCCACCCAGTACAATTAGACACCCCCAAGACTTGGGATTCCACATAATGAGCACAGACTATTCGTGCCTTATCTGCTGTACTCTGAGGCTGAGTGGGATAAGCGGAGAGGGATATTAATTAAGTGCTGAATTAAATATTAATTAAGCACCTTCTAAGTGCTAAGCATCATGCTAAGTGCTTGGTTAAGCCTCTGAGGAACCAGTGAGGCACAAAGAGATGAAGCAAGAATTTGCCCCAAGTTTTCCAGCTGACATGTAGCAGAGCCAGGATGCTTACCAGGCTCAGCACAACGGACTCTGGAGCTTTTATTAACTCTGACAGCCCACCTTGCATGGCCGCTGTGTAAATTGTCATACTGGAAATAAATAAGGGAACGATCTCAGGGTAAGAGATCGGCCAGGGGCAAAGCGGAGATGGGAACTCAGGAAGCAGAACCTTGCCCTTTGCAGCACGCGGGAGCAGCCCCTCCCTGCAACCCCCCACCCCCCCATGCCTTTAACATCCCCATTTCTTCCTTACTCGGGTGGAGAAAGTTTTTTTTCCCCCCTGCCCTCCCTGGAGGGTGGTATCCAGAGATGAAAAGAACCAGCAGACGCAAAACGAGTCACCTGGAGGCTTTGAGTGGGGACTCTAAAAACCGTGAGCTGGCTCCGAGCGCTCAGCCATGAAAACTCCTTTCAGCCTTTAGAGAATCAAGGTCCTATTGACACAAACGCCAAAGATGTTGACATGTGCTTGGAGGCTGTGCTGCCAGCTCCAAGGTAAAAGGCATAGATCAGGCCAGTGAATGTGCTCCCCCGGAGTTCATCAGTCTTGCCTTTGTTTGGTACATAAGCAAGGATGATCACACTGAACGCATCCATCACGAGGCTGTGTTCCTTCCCGCAAGAATGGGAGCAGCAGGTAGAGGAGATGATGAGGGTGCGGTCCAGGGGTGTGTTCGGAGCCCAGCTCCACGGAGAATGAGGGCAGGTGTCGGAGCGGAGAGGCTCTGAAAACGCATCTGATTGCATCCCCACCCATCCATCAGGCTCAGATGTTTCGGCCCCTCTTCCCTTCCCAATCGCGCGGCTTTTGAAAAGCCGGAGAAGATTGCACCTTTGGATTTGGGTCGCTGAGCTTGAGAACGGGGCACGGGGGCCGCTTTGTGAATTTCTGTTTTCCTCGTTGCTGTTTGCAATCAGACGGTCTTTGAGCGTTGGCCCCGGGCGCCTTCACTGGCTCAGACTCGTTCCTCAGAGATTGGGCAAGATTAGCCTTTCTGTCCTCAGTCGCTGGGCTGCGTCGCTCACCTGGGTGGGGTGGCTTCTCTGGGAACTTGGGGAAACTTTGGGAAGACAGTGAGTCGTTTGGCCGGTAGAACCCTTGGCTGCCTGACTGACCGGTGGAGGCAACCCGTCCCAACCCCCGTGCTCGCCATTGAGCCCACACCCTTGATAAATAGTTGGGACTGTGGTCAATCGCCCCAAGATGTTTGGGGGTCACATTCAGTGACTCCCTTCCTCTTGTGTATTCCTGGCATCTCTGCTCCAGAGCAGGACACGAGGCCATGTTGGGAGACATTTTTGTTTGTCACAGCGGGAGAATGGGGTGCTGCTGGCATCTGGTGGGAAGAGACCAGGGATGCTGCTCAACTGTAGTGCCCACGACAGCCGCCACAACAAAGAATTAGCCAGCTCCAAATGTCAATTGTACCAAGGTCGAGAAACCCTGATCTAGAACATTCTTGAACATTCTTTCTCAAAGTGCTTTCCTGAAACTTAGAGCAATGTCAGCATCACCCTGGAACTTGTTAGAAATGCAAATGCTGGTCCCCACCCCAGACTCAGTGAATCAGCAACTCTGGGGGTTGGGAACTAGTAGTTCACCTGGCCATCCAGGTGACTCTAATGCATGAAATTTGAGAGGAGCTGACCTAAAGCAATTAGTGTTCTTTTTTTTTTTTTTTAATTTCTTTTTGAGAGAGAGAGAGAGAGACAGCACGAGCAGGGGAGGGTCAGAGAGAGAGGGAGATACAGAATCTGAAGCAGCCTCCAGGCTCTGAGCTCGCTGTCAGTACAGAGCCCGACGTGGGGCTTGAACCCACGAACCGTGAGATCATGACCTGAGCCCAAGCCGGACGCTTAACTGACTGAGCCACCAGGCACCCCAGCAATTAGTGTTCTAAAAGGCCTGGAGAGGGAGGTGGTGAGTGGGGAGTGAGCATTTGGGTGGCTCAGTGGGTTAAGCATCCAGCTCTTGATTTCAGCTCAGGGAACGATCTCACGGTTTGTGGGTTCGAGCCCCACGTCAGTCTCTGTGCTGACAGTGCAGAGCCTGCTCGGATTCTCTGTCTCCCTCTCTCTCTCTGCCCATCTCCCGATTGCTCTCTGTCTCTCTCTCACAAAATAAATAAACATTAAAAAACAAATAAAGGCCTGGAGAAACAGTAGGTCTCATTACGCGGTGGGGATGCTCTTCTGACTCCAGAGCCCCTCAGCCCTACTTGAAGCTGTGTCATTTTACAAATAGCTAACACTCCATCCACATCAGGGCCCAGTGTGAGTCCTAGAGGCCAGAGCACCTTCTAGGTAAGTTAAGGCATTGCTCTTTTTTTTTTTTTTAAATATACTTATTGTCAAGTTAGCTAACAAAGAGAGAAGGAAAGAAAAACGAAAAGAGAGAAAGGAAGCAACCCATAAGAGACTTTTAAAGGTAGAGAACAAACTGAGGGTTGATGGAGGGAGGTGGGTGGGGGATGGGCCAGATGGGTGATGGGTATTCACGAGGACACTTGTTGGGGTGAGCCCTGGGTGTTATATGTAAGTGACGAATCTCTAAATTCTACTACTGAAACCAATATTACCCCATATGCTTACTAACTAGAATTTAAATAAAGATTTCTAAAGAAAAAATAAATAAACCAAACTCAAAAAAAAAAAAAAAAACCCCAAAAAAACGACATTGCTAAACTATTCAAGGGTCTCCTTGACCTGGGCTTTTCTGGAAGGTGCTTCTCTCGTGGACTCGGTGGATTAGAAGGCTTCCAAGAAGGGCGAGGCTTCGATTTTTACGGAATGTTGAATCTTGTTCATGGATATTTCCATGCCAGCCCCATCGCTTCAGGCCACTGGGTAGATAAACAGATTTTGGTGTTTTTCTTCCTGTGGGAAAGTCCTGATAAAGGAATTAGTAAGAAAATCCCCCACTGCTCAGTTCACTAGCTGTGTTGGGCGAATGACTCAACTTCTCTGATCTGCAGTGTTCCCTCCTGCGAAACGCAGTGTGATCCCGGTCTTTTGGGCCTGCTCTAAGGCTCCTGTACATAAGACACCAGACACAGAAAAGGGGAATATGTGCCCATCGAGACCTTTTCCTTTGAAGGAAGAGCTGGGAAGCTCATGAGTGTATGACTGTCCTATGGTTATGGTTTCCTGTAACAAATTATCATAAATTTAGTGGCTCAAAACCACACGGACTTACTCTCTTGTAGCTCTGGAGGGAAGAAGTCCAAAAATGAATCTACTGGGGCTAAAATCAAGGTGTCAGAAGGGCTGGTTCCTTCCCAAGACTCCGGGGGGGGGGGAGGGGTCTGTTGCCTTGCTTTCTCCCCTGCTTCTAGAAGCAGTCTGCATTCCTTGGCTCACAGCCTGTATCCTATCATCTCTTCTCTCCCAGGGTTCATTGTGGTCACATCATCTTCTTCCTGTGACTTCCCTGACTCCCTTTTATTTTTTATTATTTTTAAAAAATGTTTTAAATGTTTGTTTATTTTTGAGAGAGAGAGAGAGAGAGAGAGAGAGCATGGGAGGGGCAGAGAGAGAAGGAGACACAGAATCCGAACCAGCCTCCAGGCTCTGAGCTCTTGGCACAGAGCCAGACACGGGCCTGAACTCACGAACCCATGAGATCATGGCCTGAGCCGAAGTCGGACGCTTAACCGACTGAGCCACCCAGGCGCCCCTCCTGACTCCCTTTTATAAGTATCCTTGTGGTCACACGTATGGCTCCCTCAGATAATCTAGGATAATCTCCCCATCTGAGGCTCCTTAATTCAATCCCACGTGCAAAGTCCCTTTTACCATATAAAGTCACATTCACTGGTTCTGGGCAGGAGGACATGGACAAGTTTGGGGGCCATTATTCAGCTGAGAACAGTCTTGGCTTAGAACAAAAACACCGTGGATGGAGTGGCTTAAACAACAAACATTTTATTTGGCCTAGTTCTGGAAGCTGGGAAGTCTAAGATTAACGTGCCGGCAGATTGGATGGCTGGTGACAGCCTGCTTCCTGATGGCTGTCTTATCATTGTGTCCTCACATAGCAGAAGGGAGCCCTCTGGGGTCTCTTTTATTAGGACACTAATCTCATCCGCAAGGGCCCCACCCTCATGACCTAATCACCTCCCAAACGCCTCACCTCCTAATACCATTGCTTTGGGGGTTAATGTGGGATGCCAACATGTGACTTTGGGGGGCGGGGCAGGATGCAGACATTCAGTCCCTGACCCAGAGTGACTAAAGGCATTGGCAACTCTTAAGTCAACTTCACTGTAGGAGACCCAGGAGTGACACGGCCCTTGCACGGGGTTTGGTACAGAGTGGTGCCTGGGTGCCACCCACCTTACTGCTGCTGGGACGTTTGTGGCGGGGGAAGAGTAGGCACACAACGCCCTCTGGTCCTCAGAGCGGGGTGCTGGTCCTACAGCCTCGCATCACCTGCGAACTTGTCAAAATGCAGAGCCTCAGAGTTCGCCGAGTCGGATTCCCTGGCGGCAGAGAGCCCAGCAATCTGTATTCTCACAAGCTCCCGGTGAATCAGATCCAGGTTTTAAAAATCAAGCTGTTATTTTTCAGAAGCTTCGGCAGGCGTCCAAATCCCTGGGGCTTGTTCATATACCGCAAAGCTCACCTTTCTAAAGAATTTTAAACCCTTGTAAAACAATTCAGTGGTTTTTAGTATATTTTCGGTGTCGCGCAGCCATCGCCACTGTCCACCTCCAGAATGTTTTTATCACTCCCCTAAAGAAAACCCACATTGGCTGTGTCTCTCCCTCAAGCCCCTGGCGCCCATTAATCTACTTTCTGTCTCTCATGGATGTAGCTATTCTGGACGTCTCATATAAATGAAATCCTACAGTATGCGGCCTTTTGTGTCTGGCTTCTTTCACGTAACACAGTGATAGCGAGACTCATCCGTGTTGGAGCGTGAATCAGTACTTCATTTTTTTTTTTTTTTATGGCCAAATAATATTCCGTTGGAGGGACACACCGCAGTCTGTTTCTCCATTCAACGGATGGACATTTGGGTCGTTTCTGCCTTTTTGGCTCTTATGAATAATGCTGCTGTGAATACTTAAGTTTGAGAAACTGCTATAGAGAATTCATCAGAATCTAGAAATCTGGGTCTTGCTTTGCCCGTTCAGAAGACAGATTCTCTTAGAGTCTGGTTCACATTAACCAGACTTTGGAGACTGATGTATAAAGCTGGAATGTCTGTTTATTAATGTACAGCGAGAACTTGCTGTTATAGATACTGCATTTCCCAAGGACCCGGCGATTATCCCATTTCATCTGCAGTCCGCCCTTCCTAAGACACCAGATTCTCTTCAGGAGGCTCCCTGGGGAACACGGAGTAGGGAGAAGGCAAGTCTGTTGTAGGGACTATTTGAAGGCCTCAGGCTGGGTCAGCCTGCTGTCTCTGGGTAGCGTAACTGAGAATTCAGGCAGAGGGACCCACGTTTAGATCCTGGGTTTAACACTTCCTAGCTGTGTGACCTAGAGCAAGTTGTTCAACCTCTCCGAACTGCTTCCCTTTTTGAGATGATAATAACAAAGGTGTCGTAGGGTTACTGTGCAGAATAAGTGAGATAATACCAGTAAAGTGTTTGGTACTAGTGCCAAGTACATGGCCCATAAATGGTGAGTGCCACCACCTTTAGGATGATTAGCCATCTCAGGATTGGGCTGCCTTAGGGACTGTGGATATCAGAAATCTGCTAGTTCCATCTGTCTTCATGACCTTGCGTAAGGTCAACATTCCTCTGCTTGTAAATGAAACGACTTTAAATATTTAAAAATGAGGATTTGATAATAATCGGAGAAGCTCCAGGGCCCAGATGACATGCCAGCCTTTGGTTTCTCTACATCTTTCTACTCTGCTTTTTAAGTGTGTTGGCTTCCTTCTCAGGCAGCAATTCCCGGCCCCTGGACCTCAGGTGTGCAGCCCACCAGCTACTGCAGACAATAGAGCGGATCTTAACAGAAAAAGGTGGAGGGGGCGGGGAAGCCCGGGGCATTTCGTGGACTCTGATTGGCCCATCTAGGGTCACATGCCGACCCCTGAACCAATCGCAGTGCTTTGGACCTACCAGGCTTGGATTAAATAAATGCACTCTCCCAGGGACCGGAAGGGAAGTTGAGTCTGCCCGTTCCCCCTGGAAAACCAGGCTGCTGTCACTAGAAGGAATAGCTCCAGGGCAAGACCCCCATCCCCCAGGTGGGCTGGGAGGGCCAAGCCAACCCCTGTGACTCTCTTTGCCGGTCCTTTCATAGTAGACTGAGCCCCTCATCCAGTCTGTCCATCTATTTACTGCAATTGCATCAGGCTCTAGATCTGGGTTCCTTTCAACTCTTTGGGCAGGAATTCTCAACTGCAAGATGATTGCCATTTGCGGCTAGATAATTCTTGTGGTGGGGGCTATCCTGTACATTGCAGGATGTTTCACAGCATCTCTGGCATCCATCCATTAGATCCCCTCTGAGAAGTTACCCCCCAGAATGTCTCCAGATATTGCCAAATGTCCCCTGGAGGCAACATCACCCACTGTTGAGAACCACAATTAACGTTGGTTCTCTGTCCTTCAATCCGTTAGGAGTTGGGCTAGTTTCACTCTTAGAGGTCCAACTTCTTCCCTAATCTTCAGGTTCTTGGGGGTGACGGTTCTCTGTACCCCCTCTACTGACACTTCTCATTGATAAGCCATGGCCCTCTCTCTCACCGCTGCCACATCCGGACCGGGACCTGTCACCTCTCTGGCACCTCTCAGCCCCATTTAGGGATGCTTTGGAGAGTGGGCACCTATCTTGACCTTGGAATGTGATCTATTACAGGGCTGTCTCCACCATAGTCTGCAAAGCACAGACAGCGTGACGTGTCTCTGGATGGTGCTTTGAGCGTCAGGGAGCTGAGACAGGGAGGCAGTCTATTGCCTGGAGTTCAGACTGAGGATGCCTGGTGTCTTGGGTTTCTTGAAGTTGGACCGGGGTCTCTCACAGCAAGTTTGCCTGGTCTGTCCCTGCTGAGCCCACTCGGGCAGTAAATTCCATGCAATGGCTCTATGTGGGGGAACTTCTCAGCAGCCCTTTGTTCTATGGACAATTAACTTCCACTGAACATTAGCTACCGGGCGGCTGCATAATTAAAAAACATCACATTTCCACTGGGGGAGAACTTGAGCTCAAGCAACTCGGAATGGCTCTGATTTAAGATCCATAAACTCAGTTCAAGGCAATAAATATGTAAGTAATTGATGATGTGGTGTGCGAGGAACTTAAGACCCATCCATCACACTCGGGCAAGCAAGGGCTATGGACACGCTTGGAGAACAGGACGAGAGGAAGGGAATAAATGGCCAGAGGGACCTAGACAGTTCTGCCCTCCCCATAACTCATCGCTGTTCTCCGCAGAGTCGTGGCCTTGTTCCCTAAAGAGCCTTGTCCCCGGGTTTTGTCTTCTCAGGCCAGGGAGAAGGGCTGCTAAGCAAAGCTGCAAACAAGCACCTAGGAGCCACCTTTGATTGCCCACCTACTATGTGCCAGGCACCTGTTTCATATCCATGGATGGCTTAGGGCAACTCTGCAGGATGGGTTGTATCACTCCCATTTTACAGAGGAGGAAGTCTGAAGATGGGAAGACAAAGAATCACAAGGGCAGAATTAGGATTTCGATTCAGGTCTGCCCCTGTAAATTTCATTCCATTTTGTCCCTCTGCCTCTAAGGCAAAAAGAGGGGGTTGGGGCCCCTGGGTCGCCTGCACTGCGGTCCACAAACGTCTCCTGTCATCCGTGTCTGGTTCCAGATGTTAAGCCCAACTTGTAGATTCCAGCCCGTGGTCCTCATGCCCCCGTCCCCACTTTCCCCGCCCCACGCCTGTCACTGACTCTGCTGTTTCTGTTGGTTTATTTCAACGTGAGACCATTTACAATTGAAATTGATGGAGCACAGGGCTGGCTGTTTTTCTCCCTTCACAGGGACATTTGTGGTGATGGCAGCGTGGGGCCTCTGTCTGTCAACTCTTGTTTTGTCCTCATTTAAGCCTGAGCCTGGCACAGGAAGCCAGCCTCTTCCAATTAGCATTTTCCTTCAGGTCAAGGAGACAGGTCCTGTATTTGTGTGGTCCGAGATGGCTTTGCCTTGCTGGCTAGGCCCCGAAGCTTTCTCCGGGTGCCCAGGCTGTCTGTCCTCATGCTGGGGGCTTCTCTCCCAGGAAGGGCACACGAGAAGACCCCTTACCAACTTTGCTAGTGGTCTCTCTTCCTGATTATCTGAAGAGAGACCACAAGGCGCACAAGTGGGGCTACCCAGTTAAGGGGATCTAGGTCCAGATGCCAGAAGAACGTTTTCCTTAGGTGACCCCCAGCCCCAGTTTTCCTGTTTGCAAAATGAGATCATTATGGTACTTAACTCACAGGGCAGGCTGGTCTTGTATTCATTCTTTTATTTAATAAATATTTGTGGAAAGTGCCACTCTGTGCCTACCATTGTGCTAGTTGATGATGCAGGAGGGAATGAAAGAGACATTAGAGTCAGTGAGCTAACGCACGTAAAACACTTAGGCCAGGGGTCCCCAGACTGGACCGCACATCAGTAGGACCCGGAGATCTTTTAAAATTTTCGATGCCAGGCCCTACGCCAGCACAGTTAAATCAAGGGTCAGCAAACTTTATGCTAAAACCAGATAGTAAATATTTTAGGTTTTGTAGGCCATGTATCTCATCATGGCTCTTCAGCTCTGCCCTTACAGTGCAAAAGCAGCCATACACCCTGGGTGTGTCTGTGTGCCAATAAAACTTTATTTACAAAACAGGCCATGGGCCAGATGCATGGATCAGGGGTCAGAGTTTGCTGACCCCTGAATTAAACCTCAGTGTGGGGGAGAAGCACAGGCATCCGATGATTCCAGTATGCCTGACTTGGGCAATGCCCTATCTGTATTAATCATTATTATTTTTATTAATGCTGCAGCTCAGAGAAAGTAAGTAACTTGTCCAGTTAGGGGCAGAAATAGGGCAGTAAGCCTGGTTTAACTCCAAACCTCGTTCTTTTGATCACTTGGCTTGAGAGCCTCAGTTTCTTCATTTGTAAAATGGGATCAATCCTAGACCTCCCTGACAGGGTGGCCAAGAAAACTGAACGTGCAGATGGACATAAATTGTGAGTCTGCGCACTGCAGGAACTTTGTCGGTGGTACCCATTATAGGCAGGAGTCAGGAGGAGATGAATATGGTCCAGGGGTCCTGACCCTGAGGGAGCTGGGGAAACCCTGGGGCCCTGGACAGACAGGCACGTGGGGAAAGGTTTGGGAGAGGAAGTGGTGGGTTCCCTTTTTGGGCAGATGGGGTCTGTTTGATCAGCTGCCCGAGCAGAGATCCCAACCCCGTGTCAGAGCTTGAGGGCTTGGGCTGGAGGTGTGGGTGGGTGACCAGGGCAGAGTGCCAAGACCCCTGATGGGCCCACGCCCTGCAGGGTGTGCATAAGTGAGGTCTGCATCCAGAGGATTGAATTGCTGGCTTATTTTTGCTGGAGTTAGCAAGGAAAACAGTCACTTCTCAGCCCTAAGCCAGACTCTGCATGGGACACTGGACACACAGAGATGAATCATTGGCACCTCCCATTCCCCAGGGATCCATGGTCAAGGGTTGTGGGGAGAACAGATTCGAAAGCAGAGCTCTGCATGTGATGAGGCAGCTGGCCTGGAGGGGAGAGCACAGGATGCTGCGAGAGGGTCATGGCAGGGACAGTGCCTCCTGTGCATTCAAGGAGGGCTTCCTGGAGAAGCCATGCCTGAGCTGGATCTCGGAAGAGGAGTTGGCATGAGCCAGGCTAAGGGAAGTGCGGAGGGGATAGAAGCATGTTCTGGGAAGAGAGAACAGCATCTTTAAAGGTGGGAGGTACAAAGCAGACCCGTGGTGTGAATGTGACTCGGGCAGGGCTGGGTGGGGGCTGGGGACAGCAGTGGGGCTCTGGGCTATTTGGAGCCCACAACTGGCCCTCACCTCTGTTCTGCTGCCTCCCAGATGCACGGGGGCATTTTTGTCCCCTTGGCCAGGATCAGCATACTCTTCCTCCCCATCTGACCTTTCTCTGTCACTTGAGTGGTAGATATGACCTGTAACAAAGGTCCTTGAGGCTGTGGTTGTGGATACACCAAGCCCGCTCTCAGGATCATATTTAAGGAACTCGCATCCCTCCCCCGCCCCCCCCCCACATCCACCGAACTCCCACCGCATGCATTTCCTTATTGAAAATTTATTTCCCAAATAAACCAAGGTGGGTCCATTATCCTAATGAGATTCTTCTGGATTTCTAGATAAGATTTTATTCCCTTTTTGTATTTTAATTTTATTATCTTATGACATAAGCTGCTTTGGACATTTCAGGATGATCCCTTTCCGCCTCTTTCCACGCCATAGCAGTAAAATGATATCAAGGGGAAATTTGAGGGAGGGTTTCGGGTAGGGATACTAGAAGAAGAAAGCTTTCCCGATACATCTTATTTTTAGGGTTGAGGCAAGATTGATCATTAATACCACTCTCTCCCCTCTCCAGTCTGTGGGGTGGTAGCTCACGGAATTAGAGCCCCATTGCCCCACTTTCCCTGTCATGCCCCCCACGAGCCCCCGCGGCTCCGCCTCCCCTCCTCCACCCCACACGCATCCCCGTCCTACTTTTAACATCTTGGATTCTTCCATCCATCATCCCCACAAGGAAGATAATTACTCGTGTGGCACCGGGTCTCCCATTGTTTGGTTACGAGGTTAAAAATCCCTGATACACTTTAATAAATTCAGCAGTGAGCACATTATAAAATGTAATTAAATGCCTCAACCATCCTCTCTTTCTTCACCGGCAGTGAAATTTAATTGAGGCCACCTGAGGGGCTGAAATAAATCACAGGTGATGACTCCGGGATTCACGTTCCTC
Source organism: Cryptoprocta ferox (assembly GCA_028646485.1). NCBI lineage: Eukaryota > Metazoa > Chordata > Mammalia > Carnivora > Eupleridae > Cryptoprocta > Cryptoprocta ferox. Next base: position 13,149,717 of record CM053566.1, on the reverse strand, counting down.
ACCAGGAGAGGGAGTGAGGGCATCACCGTCCACACGCCAACCTGTGGGGACTTGAGGGGATCCCAGCTGAGCAGGGACCTGCCAGGACTCGGATACAAGGTGGCAATGGCTTTTTAAAAGGGGGAGAATGATTTTAGTCTGTTCCCTAGATCTTGAAGGTGCTTCCAGTTTGGATTCAACATTAAAAAAAAAAAAATCTGTAACCTGGGGCCAAGCAGGAATTATGGTTGTGATTCCCTGTCATGTCGTCCCCTGCCACCCTGTGTCTGCACTTTCCTGCCTCTTGCCCCGCATATCAGCCCTCTGTCAGCTGTGCTATCATTTGCTCAGTGCTCTGACTGCTCATCTGTCCTGCCAAGGTAGACTTCTACCTGGAGACCCTCTCAAGAAGGCACTCTCTCTGTCTTCTCCCTTTGGCCAAGACCAGCACCACCACCCCTGCGACTGCAACTTATAGATTCTCCTGGTCTTCTCTCTGTCTTGATAAAGTGACAGCTAGATAATCTTATTAATTAGCCCAGTCAGAAGCAGTGAGAGGAGAGAGTTAATTTTCCTTCCCCTCTGCTTTCACGAGCTGACATGGATTTCAGCAGTGGCAGGTAATCAGACACCTTGCCTCCTCATGGATTATTCGACCAGCAGAGACAGGGAGGGCAAGGGAGAACACAGGCTCCGGACGAGACCGGCATGGGCTAGATTCTTAGCTGGACTGCTTACTGGTCCTTGTGTGCCTTGCTCCACTCTTCTGTACAATGGGCCTTAAAATGAAACAACCCACAGGATGCTGGGATTAGGTGAGCAGAGGAACGGCACCAAGTGGTCCTGCACATTTTGGCTTGGAGAATGCAGCTCATTTGTCCAAGGATCCACACCAGGGAAGGGGCAGAAGTGTGTCTACAGTCCAGGTCTTCTGACTTAAGAGGGGGGGGAAAAAAAGCCTTTCACAATGAATACGGATATCAAATAATCACATTAGATACTTTAAATATCTTACCATTTTATTTGTCAGGTATACCTCAGTAAAACTGGAGGGGAAAAGGGGGGGAAATCTCTCCACTAATCAGCTAAGGAAATGAGTTGCACAGCCCTAAATCAGGGGTTGACACACTTTTTCTATGAAGGGCCAGGTAATAATTATTTTCGGCTTTGTGGGCCATACCGTCTCTGTCACAGTGACTTAACTCTGCTGTCGTAGTGAGGAAGCAGTCACAGACGATGTGTAAATGAGCGGGTGAGGCTGTATGCCAACCATGCTTTATGCACAAAAGCAGGTGATGGGCTGGTCTGGGCCTGAGGGTTGTAGTTTGCCGAGCCAGGCACTCAGTCGTGGTCCTTGGACAGTTTTGTCATGTTCTAACTGGTGCATTAATCCTAGAGGCAGAGTGATGATGACAATGACAAAAACAATAATAACAATAATGTGTCAGGTACTCAGCTGAGCCCTTTTCCAACTACATCACACCACTCATCCTCCTAACAGGCGTGTGAGGGAGATCTTAGGACTCCCTTCCCCCAGGAGACAAAACTGAGACCTAGAGGTCAAAGTGCCCAAAGTTCCCTAGCTAGTAGTTGGCAGAGAACTCTTTCCCACACTCCACTGGGCAAGTTGATGACCTGAAGACCCTTCCCATTCAGAAATGAAGTATCCCACTCTCTCTCCACAGGAAGCCCACGTTCAGGGCCTTGTCACTCATTTAAACCCCACATACATGTGAATTGGTTTGACCCTGATGGCCCCTATTCCTGCAGCCCTCTTATTTTTGGCTCTAAACAGGTAGCTTCACCGTTGCTCTTTGTCTTGACTCAGTGCCACGGGAATCCCTGACTCTCCTCTGAACGGTCTCTTCCATCAGGAGCAAATAGCACTCTCCTCACTCACTCCTCCCGTCTCTTACCAACGTCAGCCCCCTCCATCTCGTTTCTTCCCCCATGACATGGCACCCAGGCCGTCACTCAACTTGGCCTCGAAACACCATGGAACTGTAACCTTTAGAGACAGCACATAATTAAAAAAACCTTTAGATCTCATATATTTGAATTGGGTATTAAAGCAAATAGAGTTATTCCCTGCTATGTGAATAATATCTTGAGCAGCTTTACCCAAGGACTGGTTGGCCCCTTGGATAAATCAGGGGGATTTTAGCCGGCAACTGGCCTGTGACACCCCCCACCCGCCACGAGAAAAGTTTAACGGTCTGTCTCATTAGTTTCTGGTATCTTTGAGCCCAAAGAATTTGTGACTTGATTTGAATGCAGCACTGTTGTGAAGAGCTCACGCGGTCTTGCCCCTGGGCTCAAGGCTTAAAGGCAGCCCAGAACTTCCATTTCGTTTGTGATGTTTCTGAGAATGAGCTCTCGGATTTGACGGCTCCCTACTCAAGCCCCAGCTCTACGACCTAAAATGGGGTTATGATGAGTAAATGAAATAATACATCTAAAGCACTTAATCTGAGTCCCGCCATGCAGTAGGTGCTCAATAAATGTTAGCCATGATTATTGCCAGTTTTCTGTGCCTAGAGGTCTTTATCTCCACGGAAACATTTAAGGATAGTGTAGCTTGTATCCGAGAGGGTTTGAGAGGCTCAGAGGCTGCAACAGACAGCTTCTTGTGGTCTTTTCCGGTTCTAGGACTGCATCGCTTAAACAATTTTTACACTTGGCGCAGAAGGAGACACACTAGCGGGAGACTGAGCTCAATCCTAAAGTACACCAGATACTGGGCGTGGGACTCTGAACAGTGACTTTTCATTTTCCTTACTTCTAAACTAGGACTACAACCTCATAGGGTGGTTTGTATTTAAAGGAAGAAATGGCTCCAAGAGGCGTATCCCCACTTGGGATACATACCAAAGAGTAAGACCGAGCATTGCTCCCGTGGGGACTGATTATTCTGCGGTGTGGATTTTTTATTGGGGGCGGCAAGTGGGATGATGCCAGCTCAAGTGGGAAAGACCTGGGCTGGGGGAGAAAAATGGCCTTGCAAGGGTCAGAGCTGGTGCTTTGGACATCGGTCGGGGGGGGAGAGTTGGAGGATGGGGGAGGAGGAATCGGAGGGAGCACGTATTTTTGTCCCAGCCTGACTAGGCTATTCTCCCCCTTGGCCACCAGAGGGAGCTCATGAATGCATGGGACGCCTCCCCCTCCCCCCAGCACAGCATCCAGACTGTTCTAAGTACTTCAGGGTTCCTTCGCATTGCCTTGAAGCAAATCCCAAAGCCCCTACTGCTTTATTTCCCTCACGAAATGTATCGCTCTCTGAAATTACCTCGGGCTTTTATTTATTTACTAGCTGACTCCCCCTCTAGACTCCAGGCTCAGCTGCTCTATTGGTTTCCTATGGCTGCCGTAACAAATTACCAGAAGCTCAGTGGCTTCGAACAACACCTGTTTGTTACCTTACAGTTCTGGGGATTAGACGGCCAAAATCAGACTCACGGGGCTGAAGTCAAGGTGTGTCAGCAGGGCTGGCTCCTTCCGGGTGCTCTAGGGGAGAGTCTGTTCTCATGCCTTTTCTAGCTTCCTTGGCTGTTGTCCTTTCTGCCCCCAGAGACAGCACCTGTCACATCTCCTTCTCTAACTCGGGCTCTCCTGCCTCCCTCTTTCGTATATAAAGACTCTTCTGATTGCATCGGGCTCACCTGGATAAGCCTTAATTCAATCACATTTGAAAAATCTCTTTTGCTTGTTAGGTGACTTACTTACGGGTTCCAGGGATTAGGGCATCTTGGGGGAGGGGCGTGGACATAATTTACTCAACAAAATATTGTTGAATAACTGCAGGAGTGACAGCTGAAATGAACGACATACTATTCTACCACCTCCCAAGCCCCTGGAGCTCTTCCCTGAGCTGATAAGGGGCAGTGTTCATCATTTCCTTTGCTCTTTCCAGACAGAGGGAGGAGGCATGGGCATATGGGAGGGGTTGAATTCCGCGTATCTGGAGAGCAGTCTGGATGAGAAGCATCCAGTTTGTTCTGTCTGTGGCTCAACTCCTAACTCAGTGACTTCTTAGTTTATAGACGATTGCTTAGTGCTTCTAAGCCTCAGTGTTCCCGTCTGTGAAATGGGGATGAAATTGGCTATCATTGATCAAACCCAAGCTATGTGACCCGAATTAAAAACCCCAGTCCTGGCCTTTATTTGCTGTGTGACCTTGGGCAAATGGTGTCGCTTCCTGATTTACTTGGTGAAATGAAGCCAGTCCTGACAGCTGCTGCATTCTCGTGCCTCATATACTGCAGTAGATGGATTACATGAGATAATATATGTCGAGGGATTATTTGGCAATAGTGCTTGGCATACGATAATGCCCAACAAATAGCATACCTATTTTTAGTTTTCTTCTTTCTTTTCTTCCTCTTTGTCTTCGTCTCCAGCATTTTTTTTCTTTTATTTTTTTCTCCTCCTCTTTCTTTGCTTTATCATCACCTGTTTTTACCTGTTAAATGTTTTTAAGTTCTTTTTTTTCCTTTTAAAGTTTTTAATTTATTTATTTTGAAAGAACAAGAGTGTGAGCAGGGAAGAAGCAGAGAGAGAGAGAGAGAGAGAGAGAGGGAGAGAAAGAGAATCCCAAGCTGGCTCCGCGCTGTCAGCACAGAGCCCGATGTGGGGCTCCATCTCTACCTGTTAAATGTTTTTAAATGTTTTTTGAACACCTGACTCTTCCATTAGCCTGAATTCCTTTCCACCAGGTCAGAGCCCGAGTTTCTCATTTTAAAGCTCTGTGTAACTCTAATGCTTTGTTAAGGTCGGTTCTTTGTGTCAAGAGGCTTCTGTTTGTCTGTCTGGCTCCTGAGGGGGTTTCAGAGACTAAGGCTCCTGGTTTATCCCCTTTCTGTATGGAGGACCTTCTGAGAGAGCAGAGACGGGTACCTGTAAGAAAGAAGAACCCTCCTCCCCTGAGATCCTCCCTTGCTGCGCACTAGAAATGGAAACATCTGAGAAGACATTTCTATTATTCTACCCCTGGGACTGAAGGCACCAGGAACGCACACAGTTCTGCCTCCATGTCTGCATGACTTGCTATCAGAAAATTAGGGTAGAAAAGAAGCTTTTGTTCAGTGATGGAGACATCTTAATAGGCGCTTTGATTGTTAAACAGAAGTCTCTGTATCAGTTTAATTGCTGTAAATGCTGTTTGCCTTCTCTGTTATGATAAGGCCTGGATTTTCATAGATTTCTCCCCCCTTCCCTTCGAACAGTTTTCCTTTGCTTTAAGGCTTGAGTTGGCAAGTTTAATGAAATCCACACGAAGAAAGTAAAGAGAGGATCTGAAAGTTCACATCTGCACACCCACGGACGAAACCGTGTGGAGGTTATTATTGCTTGAGACTAATGATGCAGTAGCTGGGTAATGTAATCGACAGAATTCACCCCTTCCACCAGATCCTGGGAAATGAAACCAAACAACTAAACTTAATTACTTCTACTACTTGAGAAAGTGCTATAATTGAGAATAACAGCATAACTGGGATATGAATCTAAAAGAGAGAGGTGCTTATAATAAGAGAGGATTTGTTCTCTGCAGACTTGAGGCTCAGAAGTACCATTCTGGTTTCTTTTGGGGTGGGGGTGTGGGGAAATGTGAGGTGGCTACAGAAGGAAGACAGCTAGATCAGGGCTTCTCAACCCTGGCGCTTTGACATCTGGGGCTGGTTAATTCCTTGGCGTAGGGGCTGTGGCTTGGGCGTTGTAGGATGTTGAGCAGCGTCCCTGGCTGCTACCCACTGGATGTCTAGTAGCACCTCCCAAGCCCAGTGTGACAACCAGAATTATTTCCAGATATTGCCACTTGTCCCCTGGGCGAGGCAGAAGTCACCTTGGTGGAGAGCACCTTGGTGTAGGGGCCTTTGGAGGACTTTGGAGCAATTACAGAATTACTCCTTGAGGTTCTGCTGGTGCCGATCTGTGCGACCTTTAGCAAAGTCACTGCATTTCTCTGAGCCCGTGTCTTCCTTTGTAGGGAATAATGAGAATGCTGACTGCAGAGAGGCATAGTTTCCAGGGATGAGCTGCACAGCATAACGCCTGGTGTATACTGAACGATCAGTTAACTCAGTGCTTCTATTTTAATACCCCTGGACTCAGCAAACGTAGCTGAAGTACTTACTTTGCCCCTGGTGATGCAGAGATGAAGGTGTGGCCCTGTCCTTGCGGGAGCGGCAAACATACAGAGATTCCTTGGCGCGACCTTATTCTGCACCCATCCAGACACCGCTAATCAACCGTTGTTTTCTTTCCTACTGGGCCTCGGACTGTTTCTTAACACGGTTTTCTAGACAGCCACTACGAATGTCCCGCAAGATGAAGCCCATTTGGCTCTCCTAGTGTTGTAGATTCCCCACGAGGAGGCTGTGTGTCTGAGCTCACTACCGCTCTCTCTTCGGCACGGCTGCCCCATCTGCACCCTCCCCGGCGCAGGAGAATGCAGTTTTAAGGAGTGAGCAAGTGGCATCCGTCTTTTCCGAATCAGAGCGAAGTCCCCAAAGGAGATGGCAATGGAAAGAATGCGCTTTCGCTCTTTTTAAAAATTCATTTTTCTTTCTTGTCTTTTTTGTTTCCCTCAGAAATGGAAACAAATGGTCAAATGTCTTGTCTTGGACTTGGCGACATTTAATGTTCAGTCCGACTAGAGGAGATTCCACTGGTGATGATGCTGATTGATCTGTCATGCTGTCTCTCTCGTGGGTTTTCTCGGCCCTTTGGGCTTGGAAAATCACCAGCTCTCCTAGAAATGGTCCCAGCTGCACGAGGGCGGGATTGGGGTTTCTGGGAGCAGCTTTCGGAGGGCTGTGGGCAGTGTCATTAGACAGAGGAGGGGAGTGAGTGGGTTGGGCGTTAAATGCTCCCTGATCGGTTCAGACATGCCGGGCTCCCAGGGAGCACGCCACTTCATAACAATCGCTGTGAAAAATGAGGTGTGTGTTTGCAGCTCCGAAAACAGGAAGCTGGCTCCATCTATCTGGCCTGAGAAATGAGAGCTGGTGTGTGGGTCAGCCAGTCGCTCCCTCTCTCCCTAGCTGGTTGAAGATTTCACAGGCAGGACTGCTTCATTTCTGCTTTGTTGCATGCCACCCTGGGGCCTTTGAGGTCTGGGAGGAGGGATGAGAGAGCAGCCATCGGATAGGGTCGTGGAGTCAAGGTGGGGGCTGGTGTTCAGCATCTGCGAAAGAAGTCTCAGAACTCACTCAGTCAGGGGCGGAGGGATAATAGAGGTCGCTGGGATTTAGCCGAAAGCATGAAAGGAAAGACCAGATGGGGACAGGCACCCAGTCTGAAGTCTGTGTGATTTATTGTTTCTTCCTCATTCCCATTCATCCATCAGCCTATCTATCCATCCATCCATCCATCCATCCACCCACCCACCTCCTCTTCTATCCACCCATCTACCCACCTGTCCATCCACCCACTCATCTGTCTCTCCACCTACCTATCCAACGATTCATCCAGCCAACTATCCAAATATTCAGCCACCCATCCATCCATTCATTCAACCAACCACCCACCTACCCATCTGTCCATCTACCCACCCACTCATCTGACCATCCGCCCACCTATCCAGCCATTCATCCACTCATCCATCCATCCACTCACTTACCAATCCATCCATCTGTCCATCCACCCACTCTTCCATCCACTCCTCATCTATCCATCTACCTATTTTAACATGAGTTTAAGTGGTATGTGGTTGGACATATTTTAAATAGTCACTGACAATATATAGCAAGTGATACTAGTTTTCTATATAGAGTGTGCTTTTAAAATAAGTGTGTTTAAACAAAAAGAGCTAACTTTAAATAGTAAGAAAGTAATTTTGTGGGCTGGACAGGACACAACAAGACTGGGAAAGTGGGACGTGCATGCCTGGCATTTGGAAATCTGCATTAGAACTTTGCACACAAGGGCGTATGATCTAGAGTCCCTCCAATCTGGACCCGCGTTGCTGCACAGCCTCCAGGGTGTATGACCTTGCACAAATGACTTCCTTTCTCCCAGCCTCAGTTTCATTGTCCGCAAGGTGGGGATGCTAGCAACCCCCGTCTTTGGGGGTGGTTTTGAGGATGTAACGAACTAAAGCCTGTGAGTCACTTAACACATGCCTGGCACAATCTAAGCACTCCGTAAATGGAAGCAATGCTCATTTTCCTTCTTTCCACAGCTGACTTCTTTCAAGGCACTCCCTGGCTGCCCTGCCCAGGGGGCCTTGCTGAAGTCAAGGTGACACATGTTAAACCAGAGTTCCGTTTGGCTTTGGTTTAGCAAGTGATGGTGGTGGTCACTGTCCTTCCTGCAGCCGGCGAGCCTCCCTCTTCCTTGTAGGGCTTGGCTGGAGCCCACCCCACTCTGATCCTCTGTGTAACAGGCTCTTCTCCTCTCTCCCTGCAGACACACTGTCCGTGCCGCGCTGGTCCCCGCAGATCCCTCGCAGAGACCTCGGCAACTCCATCAAGCACAGGTAGGCTGGGTTCCTGTGGGCACCGGTGCCCAACTCCCAGCGCAGTGAAGACTGGGATCTCTGGCCGTCAGAGTGGGGGGAGGCCGGGCAGATATTTTGCCCCAGCTCCAGTGTCACCATGCCTCTCTCTCCTCTGCCAGGCGAGACCTCAGTGTGCCCCCCAGGGACTGAGATGTCTGCTTCTTATTAACCTGGCCCTTATAAAATCAGCACGTAATGGTCACAAGCCCGGGATCTGCAGTCAGACTGTCCTGTGTTCACATTGCCGCTAGTAAAGCTTTGCAACCTGGAGGAAGTTACTTAACCTCTCTGAGGCTCAGTTTTCTCATCAGATAATTCTGCCCTACCCTTAGGGTATCATAGGATCAAATGACATAACATGTAGAGTGCTAAGCAAAGGGCTCATAACAACAACAAACGGTAACGTTGTCAAGAGGAAGGCTTTACAGCCTAATTTTGGGTCTTCCCACCCAGAAGGCAAACTTGAATACTGTACTCAGAGATGCTTACTCTCTGCTGAGGTGTAGGCCCGGAGCTCCAGCCCTGTCGGCCCATGGAATAACCTCACCAGGGGTTCACCTGTCCTGCCAGGAAGGGGACTTGTACCTGCTAGACATCTCTTATAAGCAGTTATTTGCCTTTACAGATTTAACTTTCCAAGTTTTATGTCATTACCCTCACAGTCTCCTCACAAACTCAGTGGGATAAGTAGCACAAGTGTGATCATGTCCATTTGACAGATAGGGAAACTGAGGCCCTGCCCGGTTAAGGGATGGGTCTACAAGCTAATTGACCTCAGCACTCTGTGTCCTTTGGACACTGCGGCTCAGAGTTTTTTCGTATGAACCGGGAGGCCTCTGGGAACTAGCCGAGGGACCCGTTCACTCATTCATGGATTCTTTGCACTAGTATTTGTAGAGAATTTCCGTGCCTGGGTTTCAGCACTGCAGAAGGCATAGGGAGCCCTTGGGGAGCTCGCGGTGCAGTGGGGGGTTAGACGGGTAACAGACCATGACAGTTCGTGGGATTGGGGCCATAAGGGGGGGGAGGGCCAGTACCAGGGGCAGACATGTCGCCTTGGGCGGGTGGGCCGAGGCGGCAATGAGCACACTCTGTCCCGGAATGGCACCTTGTCAACAGGTTTTCAGAGAAATATATTGACAGAGTAGTTGTTAAGACCCAGATGAGAAAACGGTGGAGGAAGCAGTGAGAAATGCGTGATAGACACGTCAGTGGTGGGGCAGTGAGATGCAGAGAGAAAGGCCTCAAAGAGAAGGGCCTTTTTTGTGGGCTTCCCAATACCCCACGCTCAGTTCCACCCTTGGGTCGGCCCCACCCCCGGATCAGCTCCGCCCCTGGATCCGCCCTACCCCTGGCTCAGCTCCGCCCCGGGCTCAGCTCCACCCCTGGATTAGCCTCACTCCTGGCTCAGCTCCGCCCCTGGATTGGCCAAATCCCTGAACTGATCCTGCTGGTGGCTCCCCTCTGCCCCTGGATTAATCCCATTTCTGGCTCAGCTCCACTCTGAGCTGGCCGCACCCCTGCTCTGCTCCATCCTGTGTTGGCCACACCCCAGGCTCGGCTCCCCCCCTGGACTGACTTCCCCCCTGATCTGGTCCACCTCCGGATCGGCCACACTCCTGACTGGGCTTCATCCGGGATTGACCCTGACCCTAGGATTGCCCTGTGGCTCAGCCCCATCCCCCAGCTTTAGCAACTTAGTGTTAGATCTGGTGGTACCTCATGTTTTCAGAGGCAGGATGATGGTCTTGGGCATCAGGAATGTCTTCTTAGTGGAGTCAGGACTTGGGGTGCCCTGTTACTCTAGTGTAACCAGGGCTAACCAGGGCTCCATGCCAGGAGGGGAGACCAAGACTCACCCCAGCCTTGGGGAAGAAATAAAATTAAAATCCCATTCCATCCACCGTCCCTAGAGTCACTTGAGCCAGAGCTCACAAAGAGAGAGCTGATCCCAGAGATGGGAGAGGACTGACTGGAAAGGAAGGAGAGAGAACTCCAGGCTACAAAGCTCACGCTGCCTCCCCTCCATCCCCACATTGCTGGCTGGGGGGTGGACCACAGGTCAATTCACCGCTCCTCAGAGCTGCCAAATCCCATAGAGTAGACCCTGCCAAACTCGCTGGCCCTCTGGAAGGGAAAGAAAAAGCCTTAACCACCCCCCAGTCCAGAACTGGAGAGGGATTTTTCTTAGCCACAAGAGTCTCTGTTCAGAATATTGCTATTTGCCTCCGTAGCTTTGAGCTGCGCCTTCATTCCGCTTGGATAGTGACTGACCCAAATCAAGCAAGTTGATAAAACAGAGGGCTGCATCCTTGCCCTCAAAATTCTCAGGCACCAAGTTACATAATCACTTCTGATTTTCATTTTGACACTCAGAGGCAGTGGAGATTAGATACAACTCCTGCGGAAAGTGGCAAAAATTGAAAATGAAAATTAACTCTGACCCGGCAACCTTCAATACTTCTCGTGGGCAGCCTGGCTGCCGCCTGGTATCTCTCGGGGGGGAGGAAGGCATCCCGGGAGCCGCGGAAGCCCCAGGAGGTTAATCGTATGCCCCTCTCTTCCTGGCCGGCAGCTGTATATCAGGGGCCTCCAAACCCCCTTACGTTGGCAGCAAGTGGTGGTGGCTGGTGGGGGAAGATGAGCCGATGGTCTGAAAGAGCTTTCACATTAGAGACTCTTGCCTGCTACTCAGGTTTGAGGCCTCAGCTCTTTGAGCGGGGGAGGCCTCCGTCAAAGCTCCCCAGGTGATGTGATTGGCAGAGAGGGGGGATGGGGCTCCCAGACTCCCGGGAGGCCCCACCTTGCTTTGAGGTTCTCTGAGGGCAGTTCTAGCCCCTCGTCCGTCGCTCCGTCCCAGAACTGAACTTGGCATACAGCAGACCACTGGGCAATACCTGTTGAACGAACGAAGGACTGTCATGAATGTCCAGGTGATAATGTAGTCACAGCCCAATTGAGTGAGCACCGACTCCATGCCAGGCACTGTGACGCCCTTGACAGGCATCACCTGTTTCATCCTCCCAGCAACCTGTGAGGCTGATAGTGGTATCATCCCCACTTTACAGAGACGGAGACTGAGGCTCCAGTGGTCCAAACAGCTTGATGAAGCCACACATCTCGGAAGAAGCCAGACTGGACTCCAGTGCCTGTGCGCTTACCCTTTAAGCGGCTCATCCTATCTAAGAGATAGCTCGGTCACCATCACCTTGGCCTTGAACGTTTTCTGTCTCTTTTCCACAGGTTTTCCACCAAGTACTGGATGTCTCAGACGTGCACAGTCTGTGGGAAGGGAATGCTTTTTGGCCTCAAGTGTAAAAATTGCAAGTAAGTGGCTGCGCCGGAAAGTGTTTGCAGGGGGCCTGATGGCCGTTAGAGCCATGCTGGCCTTTGAAGTTTACGGAAGTTTGGTTTCTTAGCTCGCAGGAGAATTGCTTGCCCCAGTTTTCAGGACTGTGTCTTAAGTGAACCTCTGCCCTTGGGCAAGGGGTCAAGAAGAGCAATTCTGAATGACAACCAGAGCTGATGGATGGTGCTGGAAATGTTCACCAGTGTCTGCCGAGACACAGCGGCACCCTGCAGATTCGTAGCGTCTCAAATTAGGCGTTGGCGCACTTTTTTTCTCCAGGTGACCAGATAGTAAAGACTTTAGACTTTGCAGACCCAGCGGTCTCTGTTACAGCCACTCACCCTGGCCACGGCCACGCAGCTCAAAAACCACCAGAGACAATTTGTAAACAAACAGGTGTGACAAATAAAACCTTATTTACGTAACTGTGCTGCGGGCTGGCTTTGCCTCCTCAGCTGTAGTTTGCCAGTTCCTGAGTTAGAGTTTGTGAAGTCCTTTTCCCCTTTATTTTTTCTCCTCTGGGTTGGGGTGGGGGGGAACGGTGTTCTGATGCTCCCCATCTTACAGATGTGAAAGCTGAGTCTCAGCAAGGATAAGTTACCTGCCTGAGCGCACACAGCCCTGACCCCCCACCCCCCTTCCTTCTGTGGCATCATGCTGCGCTCGAGTTCTCACACACCTCCCTACTTCCGCACACGCGGTCCAGGTCATGGCTGTCAGAAGGCAGGGAGGTGAGAGAATAAAGCCGATGTCCAACATGGGCTCTGGAGAGAGAGAAAGATGGGTTCACGTCCTGGCTCTCTGATGCTCTAGCCATGTGACCTTGGGCAAGTCACCTCACATTTCTGTTCCTGCTTTGTGTGCGTGTGTGTTTATCTGCATGAAAGGAGGAATCATCATACCTGGCTGATGTGGTGGTTAAGCATTCAGTAAATGAGCACGGAAGGACGGAGCCCGGTGCCAGGCTCAGAGCTCTGTCCTCTGTCAGAGGTCACAAGTGCCTTTTTGCCTGGCCTCCCTCTCTCTTTCCATAAGCGTGTGCCAAATACCTCTCTGCTCCAATCCCTATAGAGCTGTCAGTGTTATTCAACTATAGCTAAGGGTGACAGACGGAAATGCGTCTGTCTGTCTGCTGTAGAGGAGCCGTGTAGTTTCAAAGGTTGTAGGAGTCCCTCTTTCCTTGTCCAGCCCAGGCTGGGAGCTCCCACTGGGGCTCCTTCAGCAACCCCCCCCCCCCGCCGAACTCCCCCTCCCCGCACAGACATCCCTGCCCCTTGGTGGAGAGGGGAGGGGACAGCAGCACTGGCTTGCCCCTGCCCTCCCCGCGGCCTGGGTGTCTCGGCTGAGTGATGGACTTGGGGAGGATTACTTAGTTCCAACCCCTAAAGATCCGGAAGCTCCCGGGCACAAGGTGGGTGGGGAGAAGTCACCAAGCATAACCCTTTGGAGGCCCACGTCCCCGCCTCGGTCTTCCGGAGACCCTGGCTCGCAGGTGAGCCCTCAGGAGAGGGGCCTCTGGTCTTTCTGACTCCAAGGCCAGGCCCTCGGGTCCAACTTGAAGGCTGTCTGTGCGGCCCCTACACCAGCTGCTCGGGGCGCGTGGGGGTGGGGGGCTGTCTCATCCATGTGTAGTCACACCGTGTTCTGAGGCGGGACGGCAGCTCTCACATCCTCACACCTGCGGAGTGGAAGCTTTGAAGTCAGGTAATTAGGTGACAGGGAGTCAGTGAGGCTGAACACTTTCTGGGCCGTTTTAATTTTCAGCCCTAGAGGCGGAACGCTGAGGCGGCCTTTGCTCTGCTCTCTGTTCCAGAAGTAATGAACAAAGACTCAGACCCCGCCAAGGGTTGGGGGAGGCCTCTGGGGAAGGGGCGGGGGCCTGGGGGAGAATCGCAGGCTTTGGAAGCAGCCAGAACGGAGTCTGAGTCCCAGCTCCACTGCTGCATTCTCTGCATGAGCTTGAGCAAGAGGCCTGTTGTCATCTGGGGACTCAGTTTTCCGATCTGCAAAGTGGGTTGACGCTGGTGCCCTCAGTCGGGCTATGGGAAGGAGCCAGTGCGTAGTTCTTGCTCTCAGTTACGGTGTCTTGTCAAAGAACACTCTTCCTCGCCCCACCTTGTGCAGAGATGGCTACGTAAGAAGAATTCAAGCCATGTTAGGATTCCACCAGTGATCTCACCGCTTTGCTCAGCTCTCAGAAGAGCTGCCAGGACAGGGAAAGCAGAGTTGCTATGAAGTTCCGGCGTGCTTCCGGTGGTTTTTTTTTTTGACACTTGTGTAACTACAACAATTTGGTACTTGTGTAACTACAACAGAGCTTAGAGCTATCTCTAGTACGTAATTATGAGCTGGCTTTATTTTTATTGCAATCACCAGCTGAAGTTTGGATTCGCTCTTCCACGAACCAAATCCTGCAGTTTTTACGTGGTTTCAAAGATTGGCAAAATTTGGGACACACTGATGGGCCGCCAGAAGGGTTTGGATGGGGGACAGAAACGGGTAACGCACAGACACCATTGTCAAGGAGTTTAGGGGGAAGACACCCCTGTAAAGAAACGAATTTCAGGGCGACTGACGTGCGTGCATACAGAGCACTGACGGGGGCATTGCACAGAGGCGGCACGGAGAATGGGGAGGCAGCTTTTTAGAAAACATGGGCAGAAGAACTGCTCGTTCATTTCCTCAACTGTTTATTGAGCGACTACTTAATAAATGTGCCAGGAGCGCTTCTAGGCGGAAGGGAGATCACAGGGAATAAAACTCACAAAACCCCTGCCCTCATGGGCCTTACATGCTAGGGGAGGGGAGGGACAGCAGGCAACCCAGTAAAATAGATCCTCTGTGCAGAGGATGGTGCGTACGAAGGAGAAGAACGAAGCAGTAAAGGGAGAGAGGAAGGGTGGGGGGTAAGGACTAAGACTGTAATTACAGCGCTCAGGGAAGATTTCGTACTTGCCGGGAACTTTGGAAAAGCAGTACAGACATTTCCTGTTCCCCCAAAGCATCCCAGAGTCATAGACTTGAAGCTGCCCTGAAGGCAATGACTTTTTTAGTTTGCTTGTTTTGTTTTGTTTTAAACCTGAAGCAATGTTGGTTCTGTTGTTGTTAGAAACTCCCTGGGTGAAAAGGATTGGATTGGACCCTTGCAACCTCACGGCGGTCCCTGCATCAGCGCACCTGGGAGCTGTTTAGAAATGCAGACTCTCGGGCTGTGCCCAGATCCGGTGCACCCGACTCTGCAATTTAAGATTGTCCTGGTGATTCTTGTACACATCAAGGTTTGAGAAAAATCCCCTGTTAGAGCTGATTTTCTTTGTCTAGATCATGGGTCTCAAACTTGTGTGTGCATCAGAATCCCCTGGAGGGTGTGTTAAAACACAGATTCCTGGGCCCGCCCCAGAGTCTCTGATGCAGCAGGTCTGAGGGGGAGCCCCAGAATTTGCGCCTCTGGTAAGTTCCCGGGTGCCCCGCTGATGCTGCTGGTCCTGGGACCACATTTTGAGGACCACTGGTCTGCATAAAAGTAGTAGTTTGACAAAAATCAAACTTTATTTTCCAGCCTGACATTTCAGCGTATGAAATTTGTGTTTGGAGTTTTTGTTGTTGAGGTTTTTTTTTTGGTTGTTGTTTCTGTTTTGGGGGATTTTTTTTTTTTTTTTTTTTTTTATAGACTGGTCAATCTTTGCTAACTATTTTTCAGGGCTTTTGTGCTGTTTCACCTCTTGGCCTCGATCCTGTAGACTTGATTCTTATTCGTCATCAACTCTCCAGTACCTTCATCCAGTAAATATTTGTGTGATAAGCCAAACAGAGAAGGCACGATTGGAACCCCGGGCTGTAGGTCAGACACACACACCTGCATTTGAATCCTGACTCTTCTACTAACAGCTGTGTGACCACTTCTGAGCCCCATGTCTTCTTCTGTCCCAAGAGGAAAATAATATCTACCTCACTAGATTGCTAAAAAAAAAGAAAATTGCAAACAAATAAACAAACAAAACAAAAATTAAGTGAGCTAAGTAAGGTAAAATGCTCAGGCCTGTACCTGGCGCGTTATAAGAACTTCATAAATGAAAGCTAATACTGTTACTAACTTTATGCATTAATTTTGGGGTACCCGCCCACCCAGGAAGCCAGGATACTTGCGAACGTCTAACCCCCTTTCCTCCTGCTTCGGCTTAATGGCCACTTCCTCCGGAATTATCATCAGCTGTCTTGTTGGCGTTCTGAATAGAGAGATTAGCGAACTAATAGGAAATTATGCTCAGAAAGCAATTTGCAGTTATCTGAATTGAGGACTTTTCATCTAATAGGTTCATGAGCGCGGAATGGAGTTTCGTTCTAAGTGGTCGGATGTCAGCACAATCCACGTATTGTCTGCTGACTGTGGACTCAGCTGCAGGAAGATGCTGATGGATTTCCCAGCCCTCATCCCTGCCTTGTCTGCATCTTTCCTCCTTCTCGGAGTCCTTCCACAGGTCTCTGCAGAGCCAAGGTCTGGTTCCCGGGAAACCAGTCGAGCCCTATCTGCATTTGTGACAGGACAGTGCACGGTGGTGAATTCGGTGGCATGTGCTATAGGGAACAAGAGTTCGAACCAAGGCGTTTTTGTTGTGTATGTGTGTTTTTTGGTTTTTGTGGGTTTTTTGTTTTGTTTTGTTTGTTTTCACTGCATGGACTGAGCGTGGAAGGGAGGGGGGACGTCTTTCAGAACTGTCCCTGGAGAGGTAGCATTTGAGCGGTCTGTCTGTCGTGCTTTTAGTCTCCCCTCCCCCCACTCCTTCTTTGAGGTTGTGTTTGGTTCGGTCAGCAGCTCTGCTTCAGTGTGTGGCGTGAGGGGCATTTCTGCGCCACCTCTTGGGGTTCGAAGGTTTTTGAAAGAGACACGGTTGCTGTCCTCCAGATGCTCACAGTCACTGCCAGTGACTTAAAGCTTAAAATTGTCACATCTGAGCCCTTCCCAAGATTTCTTGGCCCAGACTCTGGCCATAGGGCATAGAAACCTGCAATTTTTTTGTTTTTTTTAGTTTATTTGTTTATTTATTGAGAGAGAAAGAGAGAGAGAGCGAGCAGGGGAGGAGCAGAGAGAGAGGGAGAGAGAAAATCTCAAGCAGGCTCTGTGCTGTCAGCTCAGAGCACGAGGTGGGGCTTGAACCCATGAACTGTGAGATCACGACCTGAGTTAAAATCAAGAGTCGGATGCTTAACCGACTGAGACACCCAGGCGCTCCGAAACCTGCATTTTGAATAAGCCTCCCAGAGGATTCAGATTTGCACTGAGTGTGAGTGAGGAACATGGCTCTGGAAGGAGGGGTGAAGCAGGTAGGTAATTATTACCGTAGGGGGACATGCAGGGCTGGGGGGGCGGCACATACATGATGCACATCAGGGGAGGCTGTCCTAGGGGCCTCTGAAGTCTTGAGGGAGGAGGGGTGTCTGCTGGCTCAGTCAGTTGAGTGTCTGACTTCAGCTCAGGTCATGATCTCACAGTCCGTGAGTTCGAGCCCCGCGTCGGGCTCCGTGCGGGAGGAGTGGGGAGCAGCCAGGTGGAGCAGGGGGAAGGGAGTTCCGGGCGAGCACACAGGCGCCAGCAAAGCCTGGGTCAGGACTTAGAAGGACACGAGCATATTTTTCAGTTGTTTGTCCCGGGTGAGGCCTGGGGGCCCGGGGAATACTATTCTGCTGTGTGACACCCCACCAGGCCACCTCGGCCGGGATTTGTGCGTGCTGCTACCTGTGGTTCCGGGCCTGGGTAGGGGCTGCTCACTCCCCATCCAGCCCCGTTCCTTGAACCCTGGAGCCGTCATCTTGCTGGAGTGGGTCACTTGCCAAGGGCAAGGCCTTGGGGAGGCCAGTGCTGGTGTCAGGGTGACCTTTGCTTCTGGCAGTGAAGTAGGAGGCAGAAGCCAGGGGTTCTGACGTTCCCCGGGTCACCTGCTTTTACAGCCTGAGACAGGAGGGGTTCGGGAGTCAGAATGTCTCGCAGACGCTAAGCCTCCTTTTTCTCTAAGACCAGGGAGCGCTCAGTTCTCTGCTTTGAAGACAGAATGATGAAGTTAGTGGCCACAGAGCACTGAGAGTCTCCCCTCACCCACATGTGTCTCGATGGCCTGCTTACCTTCCTGCCCACCTCATTTACCGGTTGCTGTGGGCACTGCTGGGAATAGTTCATACCTGAGACCTCCCCTGAAGGCTCACCCCAAGTTTCCCTGGGAGGAAGCCTCCCCCTCCCTGGGGTGGCTCAGAGCCAGGGACCGGCTGGTGCCTGGCATGCAGAAGGCCAGCCTGCTGCCTCGAGGGAGACATGCTCTGCCATGCCGTTCGTAGCCCAGGGCCCCGGAGGGATCAGGCTGAGACTGGAGTCACCTGAAACCACATCTCCCCCATTTCTTATCCTGCTCCCGCCCCCCCCCCCCCACAGTGGAAGCAGCCTCTCTTGGAGAACTCTCTCCACTCACAACAACACCCATCTCAGGATCTGCTTCTGAGGAACCCAACTTAGCCTAGTAAAACAACAGCAGGGTCCAGAGAGAGCTGCTTTTAGGTCCTGGTTCTGTGACTTCCTGGCTCTGTGACTCTGGGGAAGTTACTAAACTTCTCTGAAGTAAAATGAGGCTGAACCGTTCATTGCATGTCATAGGACATGTGAGGACACCAATCACATTAATGACTTGAGGATTCCCTCAAATCAGAATCTCTTCTTTTTTTTTTTAATTTTTTATTTATTTTTTGAGAGACAGAGAAAGACAGCATGAGCAGGGGAGGGTCAGAGAGAGAGGGAGACACAGAACCTGAAGCAGGCTCCAGGCCCGTCGCGGGGCTCGAACCCACAAACTGTGAGATCATGACCTGAGCTGAAGCCGGACACTCAACCGACCGAGCCACCCAGGCGCCCCTCAAATCAGAATCTTTCGATAAGTTGCTCAGCATTTATTAAGTTGCAGAAACGGATTTTCTACTAATGCAGACAAGGAAGAGAACCCTACTCACTAAATCACCTCCATGCGTTGAAGTGAGGGAAAGTTCTGGAACATGTAGCACATTTCCTCCTTTTCTGTGGTTCTTGTTCCCCATTTGTCTTTTAGGATATTCCGAGCCATCTGACTTCCTGGGAGACACGTTCAAGCGCTTATAATAGGGTTTCTCAACCTCAGAACCATTGAAATTTGGGGTCTGATAATTCCTTGTTTGGGTGACTGCCCTGTGCATTGCAGGATAATTAGCAGCATTGCTGGCCTCCACCCCCCAAAGGCCAGGAGCACCCCCACCACACATACACACAGACACACCCTCCATCCCGAGTTGTGACAACCAAACATGTTGCCAGATCTTCCCACCAGGAGCAGAATCGCCCTTGGTGGAATTGCCTCTGGTTTACATAGCGAAAGAGTCATTGCCAACCAGTGGGACTGTGGTATACTTATAATTCAGTTCTAGAGTGCCGCTTTAATGTTTGTTTATTTTTGAGAGAGAGCGCGAGCAGGGGAGGGGCAGAGAGAGAGGGAGACACAGAATCTAAAGCAGGCTCCAGGCTCCAGGCTCCAGGCTCCAGGCTGTCAGCACAGAGCCCGATGCGGGGCTCGAACTCACGAACTGTGAGATCATGACCTGAGCCGAAATCGGACGCTTAACCGACTGAGCCACCCAGGCGCCCCTGAAAGTCCCATGTCCCAGGTGACCCATGTTGGTTGGGGCATGTCTGTGCAAATGGAAATGTTTCCTGTGTTCCAGTTTAGGTCACTGCCCGCTTTTGTAGGGGTGAGACCCATAATTGTTTCCCTGGGAAGGTAAAGAGTGAGTTTGGAAAACTGAGTTAACCAGCCCAAGTCTTCCAATTTATTCCAGTGTTTGAATGCCCTTTATACACGTCCCTTCTCCTTCCGCCTTCGGTAGCCTGGCCGGATACGTTTGCACTTATTTCCTTCCGTAAGCTGGCACTTTACTAATTTTCATTAGAAAAATATTTTAATGTTTTTGTTTATTTTTAAGAGAGAGAGACAGAGCATGAACAGGGGAGGGGCAGAGAGAGAAGGAGACATAGAATCTGAAGCAGGCTCCAAGCTCTGAGTTGTCAGCGCAGAGCCCGACGCAGGGCTCGAACCCGTGAACCGGAAGATCATGACCGGAGCCAAAGTCGGATGCTCAACCGACTGAGCCCTCCAGGCGCCTCTAACTAATTTTCATTTAAATGAGCCGTGGCTCTGTTATTGGGTCTTTCTGCTTGGATTTTGTGTACTTACTGGCTCTTCTCTTGCCCTATATGTTCTCCTAACCTGTGTTTCTGCATCAAAATACCGTGTTTTATCTGAAAATTTCCCAGTTTTGCACAGTGACTCCAGCCACAGGTGACAGGATAGAGAAGTGTGAAGTAAGCCATGGTTGGTTTGAGCAACTGGGTGCACTCATTTTCCCGGCCCGGGAAGGACTCGGGAGCTGATGAGCCCTGCTGTTGCAGCTGCTGCCAAGTTCCTGGAAGCTTCAGGAATTTATACCACACGCAGGATATTGGCAGGATATAATTATAAGCGTGCATTTCAGAGATCACCAGCTTGAAGCCTGAACTTACTTTTCCATTAATAGAAACATTTCTGGTTTTGCAGCAATGATAGTGGGAAATCACGGTCCCTTATAGGAGTTTTTACCTATTACGTGCAAAACTTTGGGTCCAATTACACGTGTATGGGAAGGATGATTATAATTTTACTGGAGGGGCACCCGGGTGACTCAGTAGGCAAGCATCCGATTCTTGATTTCGGCTCAGGTTATGATTTCACGGTTCGTGAGATCAAGCCCCGCATCGGGCTCCGTGCTGACAGCGCAGAGTCTGCTTGGGATTCTCTCTCTCCCTCTCTGCCCCTCCCTCTCTCTCTCTCTCAAAAAAAAAAAAAAGTAAATAAAAAACAAAACTAAAAAAGTAATTCTGCTGGACGCTGAGTTGGGCATTGAGTGTGATGATGATGGTGCTGACAATATCATATATTGAGGGCTTACTAAGTGCTGGACATTTTGCTGAACAGTTTGCATGCATGATCTCATATAATCCTCGCAACAACCCTGAAAGGTAGGATCTGTTCCTCCCCATTTTACGGATGAGGAAATGGAGACCTTCAGGCGTAAATCCAAAGTCTCCCAGGGGGTGGATCTGCCCATCAAACCACCGGTCTCTCTGACTCAAGATCCCAGACTCTTGACCACTTTACATGGGCAAAGGGCCAGCCACACAGTAGGCCAGCAACAAATGCTAGCCCCCCTCTGCTTCTCCTTGAATTAAACAGGCAGAATGGAAGATGCGAATCTGATCTCAGCCTGACCCCAGACCGCAGCTAGTAATCTTTCTCCTCCTCTTTCCCCGAGCCTGCTACCCGCTCTGCTCTATTCCTTGAATTGAAAGATGGCGAACTGGGGGCGCCCGGGGGGCTCAGTCGATTGGGCATCCAGCTTTGGCTCAGGTCATGATCTCACGGTTTGTGGGTTCGAGCCCCGCGTCGGGCTCTGTGCTGACAGCTCAGAGCCTGGAGCCTGCTTCCAATTCTGTGTCTCCCTCTCTCTCCGCCCCTCCCCCACTAGTACTCTGTCTGTCTGTCTCTCTCAAAATAAATAAAAACATTAAAAAAATTAAAAAACAAAAAGAAAGATGGTGAACGGGTCTTTGTGTTCTGATGAGCACCTGCAGGTCCTAGGAACCAAGAAGATTCTGTAGTCACTCTCTCCTCTCTTGGGGAAGTTGAGGATGAGGAGGGGAGGGCATCTCCAGCAGCTAATCAATCCATGGCTTTCTTTTTTTTTTTTTTTTTCATTAACTTTATAGTTTATTGTCCGGTTGGTTTCCATATAACACCCAGTGCTCTTCCCCACAAGTGCCCTCCTCCATGCCCACCACCCCTTCTTGCCGTATATCCTCTTACAGAGAGAAGTGCCGGATTTTCCTGATCATTGCTCATTATTTTGCCGGAGCCTGCGGTATGATTTCCACGTTAACGCTCCCCACCAACCTTGTTCCTCTCTGTTGTTGGGCTGTTTTTTTCTTTCTTACCAGTCGAGGGCCCGAGAGCTCAGCCTCACTGGCGTGCCAGGGGCGAGGGGAAGAAGTGTTTGGATGTCCTCCACTGAGAGCATCTGGGGGCGTTTCTCGAAGCACTGGCCCAAGTGCGAGACCACAGGGGAAGCAAGACGAGACAGAACCGCTCAGCTGGGGGTGTCGGTGAAACCAGCCCCCCTATAAAGGGGGCAGCGATTTGGTGGCGTGATTCTGCAAGAAGCCTTGAGGCTTAATGCAGTGACCTGGGGGAGGGGAAGCAGAAGCAGGAGGTCAGGAAGATAATGCGTGAGGGAGCCTTGGTGCCCTTTAATTGTACATATTCTGCTGCTGAGGGGCGGTGGCGCGGTCTTTGCAAAATGCGTATCCAGCCTTCGCCTCCCCGCTTGAAATCCTTCCTTGGCTCTCTCTTGCCCTCAGGGTAAATCCAGCCTCCCGGGGACGCACCGCACCGTCCCTTGCTTAGCTGTCCTTCCGCCCCCCTCACTACCTCTCTCCCTGAACCCAGAGCTCCAGCCTCACTGAGCCGTCAACCCCTGTGGCTACGGCAGGCCACCTGCCTACCAATGAGCACATCCTCGCACTGCCTTTTATTGCTTCTGCCTGGACCCCCCTGGCACGCTTCGGCCAGCTCCCATGTATCCTCCAGGCTCAGCTCAGTCACCTCTTCCTGCAGGAAGCCCTCCTGGACTCCCCTCAGATGCAAAGTGCCACACCCTGTCCTTCACCGTCGATCCATGGAACATAACTACATTGTCTTCGCCTACATACCTGCCCGTCTCTCTGACCGGACTTTAGCCTAGGTGAGGGTAGGGCTCTGACCGCGTTTGTCACTCTCTGTACCTCCAGGGCCAGCACGGGACTTGGCCCGTAGAAAGCGCTCAGTAAATGTTTGTTGGTGGAGTAGGTCTCAAAAGGAGCTTCTGGAGGGAAAGTGGTTCTTGTCAACCCAAGGCCCCGAGAACCTAGTTCTGGTCCACGGGGGATCCTTTCTAGAAAGGGAGCCACTCCGAGGCAGTGGATGGATGGAAAGATGTTCCCGCTTGAAATACTAAGAGATGGGTTTACATACCTGGACGGCGAACTCCGGGCTGGGTGTTTGCAAGAGAGATGATTAAAGAGAGAATTCTTAAGGCGCCTGGGTGACTCAGTCGGTTATGCGTCCGACTTTGGCTCAGGTCATGATCTCACGGTTTGTGGGTTCAAGCCCCGCATCGGGCTCTGTGCGGACGGCTCAGAGCCTGGAGCCTGCTTTGGATTCTGTGTCTCCCTCGCTCTCTGCCCCTCCTCCACTTGCACTCTGTCTCTCTCTGTCTCAAAAATAAACATTTAAAAACATTAAAAAAAAGAGAGAGAGAGAGAGAGAATTCTTGCCGTGTTTTATTACACCCAGCACCTGGCACAGAGGAGGAAGGCAATCGTACTCCTATGTGCATGAATGAACGAATGACCCCGACTCCGCTCTTTACTGTCTGTATGATTGGGCTGCTTACCGAGCCTCAGTCTTTCTGACTTTGAAATGGGTGCGATAGTTTCCACCCTTCATGACGCTGTCGTTCAGCGCAAACAGGTTACGTAAGAGCACCTGGCCCAAAGTTGGCGTTTCTTCAACATTCCCTCATTCGGATGCAGGGGGCCAGGTTTTCAAAACACCATTTGATCTCAGTAAGGAAGGGCTGTGCGCTGCTCAGATGGGTTGCAAAGCAAGCTGGTGTGGACAAGACAATGTCAGGGTCATGGAGCTGGGCCGCAGGCTTTGTAAACTGGTGACAGTTGCCCAGTGAACCATTTGAAATGGACGTGACTGTGTTCACCGGCAGGAATGTTGCCCGCCCTCTTCGGGGAAGCCTAGCCTTCTGATCCCCGTGCCGCACCAGTCTCTGGGCTCTCATCTGCCCCACAGGAAGGCTGGGGGCCGTGACAGATCCATGAAGGAAAAATAGCAAAACTGCTCACCGTTCCCGGGCAAGGTCCGTGCACGTCCAGTGTGCTCTGGCCCAACCTCTGTCCTGCCCTCACAGTGGGGGAGAGAGGACCTCGAGAGAAGAATGCAGAGAGGGACACGCCTGCATTTCACAAACCGTGAGAGATTCCTTTTGTAAGAAATTGGGCTCATTTTTCAAGAAGTCTTTTGATAGAGACGATTCGTGCCCGCACACCAGTGGCGTTCGATGGCTTTCCCTGCCCTTCCTTCCTTTGTCTTGCCTTTTCTCTTCCTCTGCGTCTGGAGTGTTTATGCAGCCTGTGTTGCGCGCCAGCCACCAGGCCAGGCACCGAAACAGGCAGGAACGGGAGCTTACAAGGTTGAGGAAGACCCAGATCTTGCCCTCAAGATAAATTCGCGTATTTAATTTTCAGATGGAGAGGATGTCTCATTTAGCCAGCAGCTCCTTTGGGGAACAGGATATTCCACCAAAGCAACTTTTCTCCATAACCGAAGCTTATCCTATTAGCTTTGAAAGTTAAAAAAAAAAAAAAAATTAACCCTTTTCCATGAAAAGTCTTTGTAAGTTGCCCGGCTGTGTGAGGTTCGCCTGGCATTCCCTGTGTCTACTCAAGTGTGTTTCAGCCTGCCTACAGAAACCTTGACCTGTGTCCTGTCTCGGTGGACCCCACTCGGGCATTGTTTTGGACAGATGTCCCCTTGGTGTGGGGAGGGCAGAACTGTGATTCAGGCTCATGTTGGCTTGACTCGGAAGCCCAAGCTTCTAACTACTTCCAGAACCCCATCTGACCTTTCCTTGGTGCCTGGCATTGTTAGAGCCACCATGCTCACTCATGGTGCTCCTCCGGGCCACGTCTGATGGGGACCTTTGTCCTGGGCAGTCAGCTGTGCCTCCCCCCAAGCCCTCCCTTTTCTCTGTGTGGAACGGAGCACCTGGAGAACCAAATACATTAAGGACTGTGGGCTTCAGACCCACAAGGGACAAGGAATAGAGGGCTCGGGTTTGCTGTGAGAGCTTTGGGACAGCCGCATTGGGTTTTGAGCCTGCTTTCTTGATCATGGTGTCCTGGTTGGGCTCTCCTTTCCAAAGACCTCCAAACAAGGATTCAAGGGCAAGTTTAAGAGGTGATCCGGACCACGCCAGCAGGGGAGCGGGTGGGCGAGACCAGGAAGGGAAGGAAGGCAGCCAGTGCTGGGTGCTTCGTTGGGCTGGTAACGGCTCTGGGTAGCTGGGGTCCAATCTCACATCTAACACCTCTGAGTTGTCCCGCCCAAGGGGGAGGAGACTGGGATCGTCACCAACCAGGTCCCACTCGTGGGTGTTTCAAAGCTCCAGACGTTGCAGCCAGCCCACAATTCAGCAAGAGAACGTCCTCCGGTGGAGGGTCTCGGGGGCTTGAGGGGAAAGCTACCACACGCACAAGCAATAATAAGAATGCCCATAATAAAAACGACAGTTGCTGCTACTTCGAGTAATTGTCCTGGGCACCCTGTGTGTGTCGTATCCTTAGTTTTCTCTGCAACTCTGGGACTGCAGATACAATGTTTCTTTGCAGCTACAGATGCTGCGATGGTCCCCATTTTACGGATGAAGAAACTGTGGCTCAGAGCGGGTCAGCGACTTACTCAGGTGTCACAGCCAGGAAGTGGTAGTGCCAGACCTTGAACCCAGATCCCTTCCCCATAGTTTCCGGACCCGATTTCGCTTTTTTGGAGGGGAGGGTGCTGTATTCTGGAAGCTCGTTTGGGAAGTAGAATTGTCTCCTTCATACAGCGGTTCTAGTGTGCACTTGATGAAAACCCACATCCCCAGCGCAGACCGAATCAGAACCTTGGAGGTTAAGCCCTGGGCATCTGATTCGGAAGCAGGTGGTCGACCTTAGTAGTTTTCCCTTCTATGGGCAGTGAAAGGAGAAGTCTGACTTGGGTGGAATCCTGTGTATTTCCTTATCTGGGTCCTTCTTCCCCTGCCCTTGAAGGTCTGTACCATCTCAGCACTAGGCCAGTCTCCCAACTCAGTTAGCAGGTGCCAGCGCTTGGCGTACGAGCCTCCGTGCAAAGGGTTAAGTGTCTTAGCGTGAAAGTTCTCTGGGCTTTTCTGCAAGAGCAGCAGCTGTGCCCCCCTTGCCGGGGCTACCCTTTGAAGCGCTGGCCAGAAGGACAAGGGTTCGTTCTCCTACCCTTCGGCCAGAGATGAGGGAAGGTTTTTCTCTAACTGCCAGCTGCGCTCCTTCGAGAAGACTCGTAGGCAGGAGAGGCAGAAAGGAAACATTGCTTTCTGGAAGCTTCCAGGGCAGAATCAAGCGATTTCAAACAGCAAGGAGTGCAGAAGCTTCTTGGTCCCACTCTCATTTGGCATCAGCAGATTCCCCAACGCAGGGCTTCCCAAACATCAGCCTGACCCATCCCAGCTGTGACAGCCTCCGGTGGCCTCCCGGTGCTGCAGCATCAGATCAGACACCTCACCAGGGCCGCTGGGGCCCCTGCCCGTGTCTTCCTCCTCTTCCCTGTGTCTTTAGCGCTTTGTTGTTCTCTTCGGCCTCATTGGCCTTTAGCCTCTGACCCCTGAACCCACCAAGCTTGTTTCTGCCTCCCCCCGCCCCCAACTTTTGCACTGGCTGGAAACCCTCCCCTTCTCATCCCATACCCTCCATCCCATTTCCCTGAAGGAGTTTTTTCTCCATCTCCCTACACCTGCAATTAACTGATATTTGTTTACGTGGTTTTTATCCCCCCCTCCCATAAACGTAGCAACTTGGTCTGCCCTGTCCCCGGCGTGTCCCAGGACTTGGGGCCTGATAGGCCCAGTTAAGTGTTTGCAGAATGAATGAAGGGCTAGTTGCACATTCCCCGGAGCTTTGAACTAGGGTTTGGATGCGATGCCCATGACCTCCACGGGGGCTGGGACCTTCCCTATGGGTCTGAGAGTCCGGGGCGCTTTAGGAAAGAAACAGACAAAGACATTTGCAGTAAGGTGCGATTTGTATTATCCTTGTGACGTCAGGCAGTTGTAGAGGGAAGAGCAAAGTGACATCTTAGGCTCGTCTCAAAGGAGGACATTTTGATTGTGCTGCTTAGAGATCCTCGGACCCTCCCCGTTTATTCACGCCACCCCCAAGATGTAAAGGAACAGATGGAGGTTTTACAGGCATCTGCGTGGTCGTTAGAGCTGGGCTCGGGACTTCTGTCTCTTACTGGCTATTTGACCTTCAGCAAGTTATCCAAATTTGCTGAGCCTCAGTTTTTCACTCTGTAAAATGGGGATAACAATAGTTCCTACTTTTTTTTTTTTTGAGAGGGGAGGGGTAGAGAGAGAGGGAGAGAGAGAATCCCAACCAGGCTCTGCTCATGGAGCCTGATGCAGGGCTCTCTCCCAGGACCATGAGATCAGGACCTGAGCCAAAATCAAGAGTCAGATGCTTAGCTGACTGAGCCACCCAGGTGCTCCTGGTTCCTACTTTTCAGGATTGATATGAGGATTAAATAAATTGCGTAAAGCCCTGGGGGGCATTACCTGGTTCATCACCAGCACTGTGTAAGTGACAGCTCTTGTTCTCAGAGTCCTAGCGTCTTTGAACCTCTTTTTCTCTTTTTTTGTAAATATTTATTTTTGGGGAGCATGCAAGCAGGGGAGGGGCTGAGAGAGGGGGACAGAGGAGCTGAAGCGGGCTCTGCACTAACCGTCTGACAGCAGCGAGCCCAATGTGGGGCTCGAACCCATGAACCATGAGATCATGACCTGAGCCAAAGTCAGATGCTCAACTGACTGAGCCACCCAGGCACCCCGATCGCACCTCTTAATGTTTTTCGACCATATCAGACTTTCAGGGGCCAAGAGCTGCCACCTCTTTTTGATGATTCCGAATTGTCCAAGCCACCTTGTCCGGAGCTAATTCAGTCATGCACTCATGACTGTGTCATGATTTTGTCAAATGTATGTGGCAGCCTTCCTTTTATTTATTTACTATTTATGGCCTTTTTAATTTTAATGCATTTATATAAAGATGAAAATGTGTCTTATTATCATGAGCAGAAAATCAGCATCACTTCCATTAATATAAGGCAAGCAGAAAAAAAAAAGATGTTCAGATGGAAAAATAAATTTAGTTTTTAATTTTTTTTAATGTTTACTTATTTTTGAGAGAGAGAGAGAAAGAGAGAGGGGCACAAGCAAGGGAGAGGCAGGCAGCGAGGGAGACACAGAATCTGAAGCAGGCTCCAGGCTCTGAGCTGTCAGCACAGAGGCCGACGCAGGGCTCGAACCCACAAACCGTGAGATCATGACCTGAGCCCAAGTCGGACGCTTAACTGACTGAGCCACCCAGGCACCCCGGAAGAATAAATTCATTACATTTCCTGCCGATACTGTCGCCTGTCCAAATCTGGGTAGAGAGAGGTAAAGACGTGTTCGCGCCAGAGAGCTCCCCGATGCAGTCAGAGTGCAGGAGAGTTGGAGATGAACTCACATTCTTACGCGGTGATTCGGCACTGCTCCGTGCTGCCCGCCTCCCTCCCTGCTTCATCTCTGCACTCCTGGAGGCCTCGGGTCTCACCTTTCCATATCAGGGAGGAATTCAGTGCCCTGTCAGGGCCACTAAAGACTGAAGACAAAATAAAATCGGGGAAATGCGCGTAGACGACGTGCCCAAAGAATCAACTAGACCAGTGGTTCTCACGCCCGAGCACGTTTCAGACTCAGGTGGAGGCTTGTTCAAAACAGGTTACTGCATTTCAGCTCGGGAGTCCCGGACCCATCAATCCGGGGTGGGGTCCCAGAAGTTGGCATTTCTGAGAAGTTCCCAGATGGTGCTGATATGACGTGGTCTCAGGACTCCACTTTGAGAACCACAGAGCTGGACTAATCAGGGGAGTCAAAGTCAAGTCTATGACTGGGCGTTTACGCCATTCTGTTAAAGAGAACGATCAAATCCCTAGAGGGGAAGAGGGTCGAGGGCAAATCTATAGCTCCCGCCTCTCTGTGTATTTTAATATTAAACCTCTGAGCAGGCTAAGGGTGCCTTCTGGCAAAGATGTCGGCTGTTGGACGTTAGGCTGGCGTGCACAGAAAATGGTAATGGTATGGGTCGGGTGCCCATTGCCTCTGCCACAGTGTATATCCTTCCTTTGACATAAAACTCTAAAAGGAAAAGACAAACCAGGTCAAAATTACCTGGGGTGTTTACGATCGCTTATCCTCTTGAAGTCTGGTAACTTCTTTGGAGGAGAATGAGGGGACATTGTCTCTGAGTAGGACATTTTGACTCTAAACTATTCATACCTCTAAAACTGAATACTTGTCACTGATCTCATCGTAAATGGAAGCCATGGGTAGCTGTCTGCTGTTGCTGAGACTTCAGGAAAAATGAGAAGCCACTATTGGTACCTTTCTGTCAGGAAAGCTCAGTTAACCTGTTTTTCCATCTGTAAAATGGGAATGATAATAATATCCATTGTGTAACATTGTTAGAAAGACCCAATGGCATAGTATATATATAATATGTTTAGTACAATGGCTGGCAGATGAATCTACAAGTAAACAGTGGAAGATTATTAGGATTGGATGATGATGATGATTATGATGATGATGATAAAGATTAAAAATACGGACTAAAAGTGGAACTGTCTTTCAAAGCATAAAGTCCAAGTGGACACTGTTGGTGAAAGAGTTGCTACCCACTCTGGACCACCCAGGGCTGACCTTTGAGGGTGGATGGCAACAGATTCTCTTCCGAGTTAATTTCCTAGGTGCATAGGAGACACTTAGCTGCCCTATCTTATCTCACGTTTTTATATCCACAGCTTCCAGAGATTTCTAAATCACCAGGGCATCACATCCATCTATTCATCATCCACCTACCCACCCGCTCACCCGTTCATCCATCCATCCATCTACCCACCCATCCATCCCACCACCATCCATCCTTCCATCCACTCATCCATCCATCCGTTTCCATCTGTCCATCCATCCACCCATCCACCCACTCACATATCCATCTACCCATCTACCCATCCACTCACCCACCGACCCACCTATCTTTCCATCCTGCTCTCTCTTTCTCTCTCTCTCAGGTTAAAGTGCCACAACAAATGCACCAAAGAAGCCCCACCCTGTCATCTCCTGATCATCCACCGAGGAGGTAACTATTTAACACTTGTTCCCCCATGGGGTAGGGTGGGGTGGGGGCTCCTGCAGGCCCTCTGAGATAGCTGTCCCATCCAGGCCATTTCTGGGTACCTCTTAATCCCCTGATACTTGCCTAATTTTTTCCCCTCTGACACTCTTCCTGACATCTGTCCCCTCCATCCGTTTCCTCTGCCTCTTCTCCCTATTCCTTGCCCCGCTGCTGGTCTCTCTGATACTTTAGCCCCCAGACTCGTCTCCCCCTTCCTAAATCTTTTTCTCTCATACTTGTCTGCTTTCCTAATTTCTACCCTCCTCTCTTCCCCCGCTAATCTCCTTGCTTTTCCTTCCCACTTAAAAAGAGTGCTGGCTGAGTGTTTCCATTACCCGCTCTTCAGACTCAATCATTTGGCCCTGCAGAGGTGGGCGTGGGGAGGGGTCGGGCTTGGGTCTGTTGGTTTTGGGCCATCTGTGTTCAGTGCCCTGGGGCTCTGGGTGTGTCCTGGCCAACCTGTCCAAGCAGCAAGGTAACAGCTACCCTGGGGACAGCCACTGCCAGCCTTTTACCTTGCACAAAAAGCAAGACCAATTTAGTGTGAAGGAAAGACTGGAAGGAAAGGCTTTTCCCTGTCTGCCAGGGACTCAGTAGGAAGCACCTCCTTGGGAAACCTTGGAATCCAACTTTCAAAATACTTCCCCTGATTCTTGTCTCATGGGGGAGTTATCTCTGGCTTCTATTATCTACATTACAATTCATTCACCAGGGGACCCTCTGGACCTCTGCCATTCAATACGGTACCTGCTAGCCGCACCTGGCTATTTAGATTTAGATTAATTTAAATGAAATAAAAATAAAAATTCCATTCCTCTGTCACACCAGCCACATTTCAAGGGCTCCGTAGCCATGGATGGGTACCATATTGGATAGTGCAGATAACGGACACTTTCATCATCACAGAAAGTTCTGTTGGATGTCACCGGTCCCGACCTTTGCCATTCAAAATGCAGTCCATGGATTAGCAATATCCCAGTCACCTGGGAGCTTGTTAGAGATGCAGCTTCTGGCCCCACAGGAGACCTACTGAATCAGATTCTGCATTTTTAACCGAATCTGCGGGCAGTTCCTCTGTCTCTTAATGTTAAGAAACAGGGCTCTAGGGTAGAAGTTGCAAACTCAGGTGCCTGCCAGAGCCAAGCCAAGGTCCTAAACAAGAGAAGGTGGCCAGGTGGGGCCATGCAAAGTGGAGAGGGAGCCCAGGCACCATCTAGAGAGGACAGCTGCT
Organism: Cryptoprocta ferox; assembly: GCA_028646485.1. Taxonomy (NCBI): domain Eukaryota; kingdom Metazoa; phylum Chordata; class Mammalia; order Carnivora; family Eupleridae; genus Cryptoprocta; species Cryptoprocta ferox. The sequence continues at coordinate 13,118,507 of CM053566.1, read as the reverse complement.
CCAGCAGCGACAGAAACAATGTGGACCTGAATTTTTCTCAGGTTCAAAGAAAAGCCCAAATAGCTGTATTATTTTCAGATGTTAGCAACTTCTTAAAGTTTTAAAATTCTTGCTGGCCAATTCCCTGCCCTCCCACCCTCCCATCTATAGGTTGGATAGAGCCTTGGAGCCAGTGTTGAGGTACACAGCCTGCTGATGTGAGACAGAGTCCCTCCTCGTCCCTGATATGTCCCTCCCAGCTCCCCTCGCCTTGGTCAGTGCAGTCTCCAGGGAATCTTCCCTGTCTTAGAATGAACCCAAGGAAAATTTCAAGAAGGAAGCAAATTGCTGCTGCAAGTCTTGGGATGCGTTCCAAAGCCAATGGGCCATTGGTTTTCGATGATCTTTGCATTGTTTACCTCCACGAGGGGAGGAAATTGCAAGTGAAGGAGTCTTCAGCCTCCCTGCCCCTTCCCACCCACATCCTTAATTAAGAACCATCTGCTCCTTGCACAACTGTATATACTCAATGAGGCTATTTTTAGACCTGAGTTCTCACAGCTCCTGAGCCCTTGTCTTGTTTGGGTCGGCTTCATTGGGGAAACCACCTCCTACCAAATTCCTCTCCATAGCAGACTTTGCTGGAGCCCAACTCCCATGCGGAGACCAGAACCAGCCGGCTACAAGGCGACCCACTTTCCGAGGCTGACACCCAAAGGAGGGCTCCCTACCTGCCGCCTTCATGGCCATGCCCCCTTGGCTCAAAGGCAGCAGGTGCCTGTACGTGCAAAGCAAGTGGAACTTTCCAGAAGTCCTCCAGCTGCTTGCTTCCCCCCATCCCCCACCCTTGTTGGAGGGAAGTTTAAAATATAGTTGGTTTCCATGGAGATGGCAGCTCAGGCTAAGCAGAGAAATTAAATCCCTGGGTCACTCCAAAGCGTTAACTTTTCCGCCAACACCCCCACACCCCCTGCAATACAAAACAGCTAACAAGAAACACTGCCATGCATCAAATCTGAATTTGAGCTTCTCAATTTGCCCCTTCCTGTGGTCCCTATAATAATAACAGAGGAGTAACAGGATGAGAAGCTCGGATAACGTGGTTTGGATTTATTTAGCATCAGCTGTGTGCCCAGCTTTTTGTGTGGCTTCAGGGATGATGTTGAGGGGATGTCTGGAAATACTAAGCCTTCCTTTCAGGGGTCCCTGTGGCCTCGTTTAGGACAAATGTGTTTTGACACACAGCAGGCTGCCCGGGTCTGAGAAATCCCACAAGTAACTGAAGAGGATCCCAACACGAAGGTTAGATGGAGGCAGGGATGAGTGGTCATTCTGAGCTTGTCCATTGGTCGTAGATCTTAAGGAATCAGGAACCTCTTATATTTCAAAGGAGGGTCAATTCTGAAATGATGCCGGTGTGAAACAATTATGGTATTCAAAACGAACGGACAGCTTCGGCTTTGTTATTAAAATGTATGGCTGTCAAGTCATTTATTGAGAATAGAAACATTTTAGAAAGCACAGAGGACACCTGATCTTATTGCCGTGACATGACCACTATCATTTTTGGAGAATTCCCTTCCCTTCCTGGGGGCAGACCTTCGAGAGGGGGTCTGAGCTATGCTTTCCTGGTAGAACAATATAAAGATGAAGTGATACTTAAACTCCCGAATTGCTGTTTTTACCCCTACGGATCCAGCAAGGTTAGTCCGGACAGAGTCCGTCCCGTGTGACATCAACAACCCTCTACGAAAGCCACCCCGGTATTCGGACCTGCACATCAGCCAGACGCTCCCCAAAACCAACAAAATCAGCAAGGTAAGGGTGGGGTCCTGCTGGGACAGGGCATGCTGGGGCTGCCGCTGCCTGGGAGGGGCAGGGGAATGGGGGGGCTTGAGCGGATTGCTCTGGAAACCTTCACCTCCCAGCCCACCTTGTTCCATGCGGTTTGTGTAAGTAAAGCTTGGGGGACATCCAGCCATCCTCGGAGAGTGAGTGTGCCAGAAACCTGTCTAATTTAGAGAGAGGGCACACGGAAATGAGAATGAATGAGTATGTCGAGGAGGAGGCGGCAGGGATCGAGGGAGAGTCCAAGCAGGTTTCCTGAGTGGTCCAGACCCGGCTCTCTTTGCTCTGTGAGATGTTTCACCCCCTGCCATGATTTCACCTTGCAGATGGCTCTCGGCCGAGCCATCTGTTGAATCGGACCACCGAGGGACGGAGGACTGTTTTTGAGCCCCTGCTAGAGACTAGATGGATGGGTATGTGTGTGGGGGGCCCCAAGCTCTGAGCCTCATCCAGTTTCGTTGGCTTCTGGCTGGTCCTCAGATGGTGGTCAGCCTCTCTCTGCCCCTTTCTGTCCACCGTGGTGTGGAAATTTCCAGCGTGATTTCCATGTGTTTGGTCTGTTGGTTGGGCTGCACCAGAACTTTCCCAGAGACACCTACAGCCTTATGGTAGGAGGCAAAGCCTGCACGTGCCAACAGGTGATTTCTCAAGCTCCCCAGTGCTTCTGTGTGCTGTGTGGAAGGTGGGTAAAGTGCGAGTCAACCCAAGCGTGTGAGAAGTCACCACCTGTGTTCGGGACCCAGACGAGCGTCACAATGGCTGAGTGACCGCTTGCTGGCAAGGGACTGTCTAGTTTCTCTGCATAAGGCTGGCAAGGGTATTGTCCCTCCCCAGTCCGTCCTCCAGACAGCAGCCAGAGTGATTCCTAATAAATGCATTTTGAATCCCGTCCCCCTCTGCTTAAAAACCATCCAGTGGCTTTCTACTGCATGGAGAAAACAAACCAAGCCCCTTGCTGCACCTGCAAGGCCATGCATAATCTGGTGCCTCACTGCATCTCTGACCTCCCTTTGTGTGCCTCCCCACCAAAGCCCATATGTTCGTTTGCGCGCGCGCTATCACCCACCGTTTTTACTACTAGCTCTCAGCAATTCACCATCTGGCTCCTTGTGGCATCATCTAAGCAGTTGAGAGCTTGGGCTCTGAAGGCCGGCAAACCTTGCAGTCAGCCCTGGCTTCCCCCACTTACTAGCGGTGAGCCTCAGGGCAAGCCACCAATCTCTCTTAGCCTCAGTTTTCCTGTACATGAGATGGGTACATTCCAGTTGTCTACCGCCACACAACACAGCCCCTCAAACTTTGTGGTGCACGACAGCCTTTTAATGATGCTGCTGGAATCTGTGGGACTCCGCTGGGAAAACTCACAGGGGGCTGGAATCTTTTAGAGCAGAAATTGTCAAACTAGGGCTTACAGGCCCAACCAGCCCAGCACCGGCACCCGTTTTTGTGAATCAGGTTATCCTGGCATGAGCCACACCCGTATTGTCCATGGCTGCTGCTTTCACACTACGGTTGAGAATTGAGTGGTTCCAATGGGGACCACATGGCTCACAAAGCCTAAACTATTTACTGTTCGGCCACATTAAGAAAAAGTTGGGCAGCTTCTGAGCTAGAGTCTTCATCAGTCACCTGTCTGGTGTCTGGACTGCGGTGCATCAGAGGCTGGTTCAGCGGAGACTCGGCGGAAGCATCTATGTGTGGACTTGCCTTGTGGTTTGGGCTTCCTCCCAACATAGCGGCTCCAGGGTGGTCGGGTGTCTCACATGGCAGCTCGGGGCCCAAAGAGCAACTGTTCGAGCAACAAGGCGGAAGTTGCCTGGGCTTTTATAACTTAGCATTATCTTGGTGTGTTGTCTTGGTTTGTCACTAGCCAAGGGTTGGAGGTATCAGTTCTGTCCCATCATACTGACGGGGGCTGTCACACCCCTACTCAGATTTAAGGGGATAGAGGCATAGACGCCACCTGCCGATGCGAGGAGCCTGAGGAATTTGAGGCCATGTTTTAAAATGCCCACTGTGGTTGGGGAGCCCGGGTGGCTCAGTTGGTTGAGCGTCCGACTTCGGCTCAGGTCATGATCTCACAGTCCGTGGGTTTGGGCCCCGTGTTGGGCTCTGTGCAGACAGCTCAGAGCCTGGAGCCTGTTTCGGATTCTGTGTCTCCCTCTCTCTCTGCCCCTCCCCCACTCACACACTGTCTCACTCTGTCTCTCAGAAATAAATAAATGTAAAAAAAATTTTTTTTTCATGTCCACGGTGCCTATAATAAGAGCACCAGCCTCAGAGTTGTCTTGGGGATGAAATGAGGTAATCCACATACAAGCATTTAGTCCAGTTCGTGGTGCATGGTAAGCGTCCAGAAAATTCTAGATACTGTTATCAGCTTAAATCTTGGGCTTCCAATCCAGATCTTAGGCTGGGTCCACTTTTTCTTTGTTATTGGCAAAAGATACATATAAGTCTCTAGAAGGAGGGACCCCCCCCACCTCTGGGGGTGCTTAGGAGGCTCAACTGGTGTGGTTCCTAAGAAGCAACTGTGCATGTCTAGAGAACCCCGTCCTTTCCTTCGTGACATCTTAGGGGGTGGGTTGCTCAGGGCATCTCGAGACCTTCCTCTCTGGCTTTGCAGCACCCCGAGCCTCTTGATCACATGGGACAGAAACACGGGTCAGATAGATCAATGACTGTGACATTGTTCTGCTTGTCTGCCAGCAGGAGAATTTGATAAGAGAAAGAAATTAACCTCTATTTAGAAAGCAGCTATGACTTGAAGGTGGACAGGATCTATCACAGGGCCGGGTTATTTTTTCCTCTCTTCCTCTTCTCACTGGCTTCACACAGATTCTTTTTGTCAGGCAATGATGTGGTTAGTGCAATAGATTTCTGAGCCAATTTGCTCTGAAGACTTCCTTTTTGTTGCTCTGTCTCCTCTCCTGTCTGGCTCAGTCAATCCAAGTTCACAGAAGCCCAGCTTTTTCTCCCGATGTAATGGTCTGAGTGCGCATTTTGGAGTCAGAGGGCCCGGGCTTCGAACTTTGTTCCTTCACGGACTCTGTGGTCATAGCAAGCTCTCTCTGCCTTGGCTCCCACCCCTCCTCCCCCATTAAAGGGGCAGCACGATAGCAGATGTGGTTGGGATCATGGAAAAGATTAGATGCAATGATAGGCGTCAAGGATTTAGTCTGACACTGGATGGTCGGGGCATTGGAATGGCTTGATGGGAGAAGAGGAACAGAAGGAGGAAGAGGAGGAGGAAAGAGGAAGAGGGAGGAGGGGAAGGAGGAGGAGACAGAGGAGAAGAAGGAGAAATAGCAGCATCTGCCAGCTCCTTGGGGACCAGGCTATAACACCTGTGCCTCCAGGTCAAGGCATCAAAACCCATCTGCAGTGGTGTCCAAGGCTGAAGATCTGCCTGCGGCAGTGACGCTATTTGAAATGGCTGCATGCCAGCTTGCCCTTTCCAGCTGGTCTTGCACTCGGGCCAGCTCCATGGCCCTACAGCAGGACCTTGGGTCATTGTCCTGTTCTGCCATCATGATTGTGACTCAGCTACTCTTTGTGGGTCTGCTCCGGTCTCTTACTGTTGCCTGGTCTCCTCGTCTTCTACCTTCCCCTCTTCTCCATGTCATTGCTTCTGCTGCCATATAGTTCCTACTTCTCATAGCCTTGGCTTATTTGTTTTCTGGCCTGTCTTGGCTCTTCTGTTCTCTTTGAACCTCATCTTGTCTCTGCCTGTACGCCTAATGCTGTTCAGTATACTTCCTGTTGGCCAGCTCATCTTTTCGTTCCGTGTCATAGTCATGGACCAGCTGCCATCTCGTTCTGACCTGTGGTCCTGTGTTGAGGGTGGGCTATGGAGGTCACAAGGCAAGTGTGGCTGTTTAGGGCTGTCCAGTCACCGCAGTCTATCGGGTTGGAGGGTAGGGACAGTTTCCTTGGGAAAAGTCCATGAGAGAGGCAGTTACTGTCACCACCATGTCCAGATCAGTGTTCAACTGGGTGGAATGGAATGGGCACATGGGAGATGAGAGTGCTTCTGTTTGATTCCCAGAGTCAGATGTGAGTTTCTTGTGACTTGGGACAACCTTGTGTTTCTGCTGCTGGGCTGGGGGTTAGGACCTAGGCCACTAAATCTCTGTATGACTCCAGCAAGTCACTCCCCCTCTCCAAGTCTCAGTGTCCCCATCTATAGAACAAGGATTTGGACTGGGAGGTCTCTGAAGGATGTTTCTGTATCTTAGCTGTGCTCCAAAAGAGAAATTATGCCACTAGCCCTTCCCGGAATGAGTTTGAGTTTCCCTCTGGTGGAATGCAACCTCCAGTTGCTGGTCCCACTGGGCCATAGATATGGGTCTGACCTGAAGGAAGAATTTCCCCTCCTGTTGTAGCAATTTGGCCAAGGAATGTGGGCACCATATGCAGCTGTCTCTTGAGATGATTCTGTTTATTCACATCAGCCCTGATCTACAGAGATGAGAAAGACCTAATTCCTTCCCTCAAGGAGGTAGAGATAAATTCCTTGCTCCAAAAAAATCCTCCTTCCAGTCCTCCTTCTTTTCCATTAATCCACTCATTCATATAACACTTACTACTACCTCTTATGTTTTTGTTTCTATGCTAGTTTCTGCAGATTCCAAGATGAATAAGACACCATCTAATAGGAAGAGATAGACCTTTTCCTCCCACTCTCCTTCTCTCCATCCCCCCAAGCCTCCCTCCGTTCATTTCTTTCTTGTTTTCCTTCATCTAGCACACATCTATTGAAGGACCACACTGTGGCTGGCACATTTCTAAGTGATGGGAATAGGGAGCTCTCAGCCTAGAGGGCAAAACAGACAAGTAGGCGGAGAAGTGACCGGGTGGAAGCAACAGCTGAAGCCGAGGGAGTGGGCGGAGCCAGCACCAGGAGCCAATGATGTGCTCCACCTGGTGGAGCAGGGATCAAGGGAACTAACTTCTCGGAGGAGGGGAGATGTGAGCTGTGTCTTCTAGGCAGACTAGGGCTGGACAGATATTCCAAGTCGAAATAACAGCGTATGCCAAGACTTGAAGATGTGAAGTGGCCTGGTTGATGTTGGGGACCGTGAGCCCCCTAATCCAGCAATAATGCAGCACCCCTACCTGATGAGATAGGTAGGGTCACTGGAGGCCTAGTGGAGAGTCAGGACTTTTACCACCACCCATCATTAATGAGGCCACTCTCTTGTGCTTGGTGTCAGTGAAGGCTTTGTGGGGAGTGGTAATAGTCCTTCTTAGTAGATGTAGTACTTCTCCCAAAGAGAGTGTATCAGTGGATGCCTATGAAGGAGCTAGAATTCTCACCCTGCCCCCGCCACCCACAATTAGGAGCCCCTCCTGCCCTCAGGTGCTGACAGAGGCAGAGGTCCTAGGCATCTGCCCCTACCTGGCAGTAACAAGAGAGCACACGTCCTCTTCCCTGCTAGCACAGTGTCACGAAAGCCAGCTAAAGCTAAAGGTTTAAATAAGACCCAGAGTCTCACAACCTCATAACCAGATGTCCAGGCTTCGGTGAAAAATCACTTGTCACACCGAGAGCCAGAAGGATCTCAAACTGAATGAGGAAAGACATCCCATAGATGCCAACACAAGTGAGATCTTGAAATTATCTGACAAAGATTATTAGAGCAGTCATAAAACTATCTCAGTAAGCAATTTTACAAACGATCTTGAAACAAATGAGAAAAATAGGAAATCACTGCAAAGAAATAGAAAGTCTCAGAAAATGAATAGAAGATATAAAGAGGAACCATATGAAAATTTGAGAACATATAACTAGGAAATGCAATAATTAAAAACCCCATGGAGAGATTGGTAACGGAATGGAGGGGCAGAGGAAAGAATATGTGAGCTTGAAGATATAGCAGTAGAAATTGCACCGTCTGGATAACTGAAAGAAAATCGACTAAAAAAATGAGTAGGACCTCAGGACCCTTGGGACAATAATAAAAAATGCAGTATTGGTGTCATCACAGTGTTGAAGGAGAGAAAAAGTGGTCAGGGCTGAAAAAATTCTCCCAAGAAATAATGGGCAAAAACTTCTCAAAATGGGCAAAAGACATAAACCCCTGTTCCAGTTTTTCTGATTCGGAAGCTAATATGCATACCATATACATGGATTGGGAGACAGAACATAGTTAGGATGTCAGTTCTCCTCAAAATTGATACCCAATTCCTATCAAAATCCCAGCAAGATTTGTTTTTTTGTAGGTGAAGACAAGATTATCCTAAAAGTTATATGAAAAGGCAAAGGAACTTGAATAGCTAAAAACAATTTTGAAAAAGAATACCATGGGAGGAATCAGTCTGCCCAATTTCAAAGCTTATTACATAAGGAGAACAGTTTTCACATCTTGTTTAAAAAATAAACATGACAAGGGCGCCCGGGTGGCTCAGTCAGTTAAGCGTCCGACTTCAGCTCAGGTCATGATCCCGCAGTTCGTGAGTTCAAGCCCCGCATCAGGCTCTGTGCTGACAGCTCAGAGCCTGGAGCCTGCTTTGGATTCTGTGCCTCCTTCTCTCTGCCCCTCCCCTGCTCACCCTCTGTCTCTCTCTCAGAAATACATAAAGATTAAAATATTTAAGAAAATAAAAAACTAAACACGGCAGTTACCATGCTGTCAAGAAATTGCTCTTCTGGGCATTGATCCCAGAGAAATAAACACTTTTGTTCGTACAAAACCTGTAGATGAATGTTTAGAGCAGCTTTATCTCCAGCAGCCACAGAGGGGAAACAACCCAAGTGTGCTTCAGTGGGTGAGTGGGCACACACTGTGGTACATCCATGCCGTGGAATACTACTCAGCAATCAAAAGGGACAAACTATTGATATATGCAACAACTTGGATGAATCTGCAGATAATTTTTCCGAGTGGAAAAAAAAAATAGCCAATCCAGAAAGGTTACATACTGTTTCATGCCATGCATATAGCATTCTTGAAATGACAAAACTGTAGAAATGGAGAACAGGTTAGTGGTACATGGGTTAAAGATGGGAGGGAGACATGTGAGGAGAGAGAGAAGGAAGTGGGGTGGCTGTAAAAGCGCATCATGAGGGATCCCTGTGGTGGTGGAAAGGTTCTGTATCTGGACTGTGTCCGCTCACTGTCTGTGTTGTAATATCGTGCTATAATTTTGCAAGATGCAGTCATCAGAGAAAGCTGGGTAAGCATGCATGAGATCTCTGTTACTTCTTTTTCTTAATGTTTATTTTTGAGAGACAGAAACAGAGTGCAAATGGGGGAGGTGCAGAGAGGGAGAGACACAGAATCCAAAGCAGGTTCCAGGCTCTGAGCTGAAGAGCCCGATGCGGGGCTCGAACTCACAAACCTCAAGATCGTGACCTAAGGTGAAGTCAGACGCTCAACCGACTGAGACACCCAGGCACCCCAGATCTCTGTTACTTCTTAAAACTGCATATGGGAGCACCTGAGTGGCTCAGTCAGGCGTCCGACTCTTGGTTTTGGCTCAGGTCATGATCTCACGGTTCATGAGATTGAGCCCCAAGTTGGGCTCTGTGCTGACAGTGCAGAGCTTGCTTGGGATTCTCTGTCTCCCTCTCTCTGCCCCGCCTCAATAGATAGATAGATAGATAGACAGACAGACAGACAGACAGACTTAAAAAAAATGCATGTGAATCTACAGTTATTCCAAATAAAAAGCTTCATTGCAAATTATGTCATCAACACAATCGCTACCATTTGTTGACAGCGAAGTGCGTTGGCCCAATACCATTGGGGTGTAGGCACATTCATTAATAACCTCATTGAAACTCCCCAGCAGACCCAGAAGGTGGGTGTTCTTAGCCCATGTGAGGGACAAGGAGAGACGGAAACTCCCGGAAGTGAAGTCACATACTCGGAGGCAATGGGAGTGAGTGGGCTCTGGGAGGGTGATGTGCGCAGCACAGGCACCCACCGGGCATCCAGATGGAAAATGTCCATTTCCCGTCGCTCCCCGCCCCTTGCCCTCCCAATGCCCGTTGGTGTTTGTTACACTGACTCTGCAGTTCAACAGGTAAACACACCTGTGGTGAAATAACCGGGTCCTACAAAACCATCCTCAGGCCCCCGGAACTAGTCCGAGTCATGCAGGGACCAAGTGGCCACTGTCATGTGAGTGGACAGATTATGGAGCCAGCTGTGCTGGGACTGAGAGGCAGGAACCCCTTTTATATGATGGTGAGGCTTGCTGGTATTATTCCCATTTTGCAGGGGGCAAATTGAGGAATGGAGAGGTAAAGCGTTTTGTCCGGCAGGCGTGGGGAAGAGGTGCCTATGGGATTTGAATCTGGGTTTGCCTGACTGGGGCTCCTGCTGGTTTTAGTTTCCTGGGGCTGCCTTAACAAACCGGGTAGCTGAAACAACAGACCTTTCCCACAGTTCTGGAGGCCAGAAGTCCGAAATCAAGGTGTTGGTGTGGGGTTGGTTCCTCTTGGAGGCTCTGAGAGAGGATCCGTCGCATGCCTCTCTCCTAACCTCTGGGAGCTCTGGCAGTCCTAAGCGTTCCTTGGCTCATGGATGCGGCAGTCCAGTCTCTGTCTCTGTCTTCATGTGGTCTTTTCCTCTGTGTGTGTCTCTCATTTTCCCTTTCTTTTTTTTAAAGTTTCTATGTATTTATTTTTGAGAAAGAGAAGCACGAGTTGGGGAGGGACAGAGAGGGGGGGGGTAGGCAGAGAATCCCAAGCAGTCTCCGCACTCCGCATCAGCGTGGAGCCCCACGCGGGGCTCGAACCCACAAAACCCGGAGACTATGACCTGAGCCAAAACCCAGAGTCGGACGCCTCACCAACTGAGCCACCCCAGGCGCCCTTCTCATTTTCCACTTCTTATAAGGACCCTTGGCATGGGGTTCAGGACCCACACGAATCCAGAATGATCTGTCCCTTCATTACGTCTGCAAAGGCCTTTTTCCAAATAGGGTCGTTCCTTTGTTTCCCAGTGGGCGGGTCTTTTGAGGGACACCATTCAAGCCACTACCCTGCTCCCGATCCCGCCGTGGCGGGGGCCGCTCTGAGGGTGCACGCGTGGGCTCCGTCTTCGGGTTTGCTCGGCGCGGGCTTGGGGCCCAGCAGAGGCCGCGCCGGCTCCGCTGACAAGTGAGGGAAGACGCTCTCGCGTCCTCTCTTGAGCCGCCAGGCTGTCGATTCTTTAATAAACACTCGGGAGGCGAGGTGTCAGCGTGGGAAGAGCACTCTGGGCACCTCGGCGTGGGACTTTTCCAAAATCAAAAAGGCCCAGGGAGTGTGGCTGTCACCTACGTGGCCTTCATTATGTGGTAACCTTTCAGTCTGGAGTCCAAACAGTGGACAGGAAATTGATGACAGGAAACGGTTCCTCCCACAGCTGGATGCAACCCAGCTTGCAGGTGGGGAGGACGAAGCAGGGGGGACTTTGGAAGGTTCTGGTGGCTGAGGAAAGGCGGGGACTAAGGATGCCGGGGTGGGGGTTCCTTCCTGCTTGCTCACTCTCACTGCATCTCTGCCTGCCCCTGCCCTGTTTTCTCTCCGCAGGACCACATCCCTGTCCCTTACCAGCCAGACTCGAGCAGCAACCCCTCATCCACGACGTCCTCCACGCCCTCCTCGCCAGCACCCCCCCTCCCTCCCAGTGCCACGCCGCCTTCTCCCCTGCACCCTTCCCCGCAGTGCACGAGGCAGAAGAACTTCAACGTGCCAGGTACCTCTGCACTCGGGGGGTCACGGGGGCGGTGGGGGGTGAGGAGGTTGGGTTCGAACCAGAGCCGTGGCCAGGCCGGTCCATGCTTAAAGGCAATGGTTTGAAGGGATGCGGGTGAGTCTTACTCTATGCGTCAGTCATCACACGTCTGATCTTTAGAGTAGTCATGAGGTAAGTTCTATCAGCTCCATTTTACAGATGAGGACACTGAGGCTCTGCTTTGAAGCCGGCAGTTGGCTCATCAGCTAGATAGGTTGAGATCAGCATCAGGATCCTGGGGCCACACCTGGGCAGGGCCGCGGTCGGAGTCTTTCTCCAGACGTTGGAAGAGGGCTCTGAGAAAACAGCTGGAGTCCTGGATTCAGTATCCGGTTCTGTTGTGTTTGTGCCATGTGACCTCTGACGTCAGCTTTCCCACCTCTGAGAGGATACAGATGGATGAGGGGATCCGGAAGGTTCTCCCAGCTCATAAGATCATACAGCTCTGAGACTGTACACTGGGCTCTGAGATGCCACTCGTGAGATGTTTTGGCTTCTTGGCCTCCTTTGTCGTTGGATTTAAGAAAGAGATCTTTCTCTGCTCAGGTGGGCCAGATCTGAGAGTCTTGCCCCCTCTTCTGAGGTCCTGCCCGGCCCACTTTCTCTTCTGGGGCCCTAAGGATTTTCTAGCTCAGCCACAGCTGACGTCAGGAAAGAGGCTGGTGGGATGAGGTCTGGCTTGGCCGGTTGGAACCAGAGTCTAGAACTGCCTTGTTCCGTGTGGTACCCACTAGCCACGTGTGGCCATTTAAATTGAAATGAATTAAAATGAAATATAGTTAAAAATTTAATTCCTCAGCCATGTGAGCCACGTTTCAGTGACCCATTAGCCACTTGTGCCTGGTGGCTGCCATGTTGGGCAGTGCGAGTGTGGAACATTTTTATTGTCGCTGAAAGTTCCTCTGGACGGTGCTGATCTGGGGGGCCAATTTCCGCCTGAGCCTGCAGGTTTCACGCAGAGGGGAAACTTCCAGGTCCTCCAGCTACGGGTCACACTTTCAAGCATCATCAGCTGTGAACTGGGTGGCCAGCAGGCAGATGGAGGCCCAGACCCACACCTGGCCACACCCAGACACAACTACCCGCTTGAGGACAAGCTGTGACCTACCCACACCATTTCGATCTGGGCTCGGTCCGTAGGAATAGGGCACATTTTGAAGTCTTGCAGGACTGGGGTGTTTTGGGGGTGTTCAAGCCCGAGGCAGTCTTGTATCTGTCTGGTGTGAGGGCCATGCACTTGGCAGCCACCACGGACCGTAATGTGAGTCGCCGGTCAGCATCATCCCAGTGTGCGCCTCCCCGAGTCCATTAGGCAAAAACTGCCTGTTGTGTCCACAGACTGGGGGCTCCCCCGCCACCTGCAGGGTGGTCCATTTCCACTTCACTGGAAGGGGACGAATGGACAAAGGACGTTTGGACACTTCACGACCCTCCCCCTGCCCCGGACCTGGGAGGAAGGGGGTCTGGGCGCTTTCTTAGAGCTGTTCCACCCCATTGCCAGATGCTGACTTCAGGGAATTTCCCCTGAAACAGCCCTGCTGCTTCATGGGCCAGGGGCTGGGAAAGGGCCTCTGAAGGGAGACCTGTGTGTCAGAGTGCCACAGCTCTTTCTGTCCCAAGAAGACTGCTGGCAAGAGACCTGGCTAACCAGAGATGATCACTATGTCCCTCAGGGACCCGAGGACGGCTCCTTGCCCCTTTGCGGCCAGCCTGCCAGCAATCTGCACCTACTCCGCAGCTCTTATGGTAGCGACGTCATTTGGGGAGTGGGCCGAGGGGGCCTCTGACGGCAGGCACTTTAGAACAGCAGTTAAGAGTGTGAGCTCTGGGGGGCTCAGTCAGTTAAATGTCCAACTTCAGCTCAGGTCATGATCTCACGGTTCGTGAGTTCAAGCCCCGTGTCAGGCTCTGTGCTGACAGCTCAGAGCCTGGAGCCTGCTTCAGATTCTGTGTCTCCCTTTCTCTCTGTCCCTCCCCCTGTTCACGTTCTGTCTCTCTCTCTCTCAAAAATAAACAAACATTAAAAATTAAAAAAAAAAAAAAGAAAAGAATAACAGATTACCATGGCGACCTACCATGTTTGGCATTTCTCATCATCACTGCTAATTATTATGGGCGTAATCAGAATTGTGGAAATAAGGGTGAAATCCTCCCATACCCCGGCATTGGGAGCAGGAATCGAATTAATCCTTTTGAGAAGGTAATTTCCCATTGTCTATCAAAGTTTTATAGGTATATTCCTTGGACCAGCAATATCACTTCTAAGACTTTATATACAGATATGCTTGCGTAGAGTACAGGGATATGTGTATAAGGATTTCACTGCGATGGTGAAAACTTTGGACTCACCCCAAGTGGGGAATGGTTAAATACAATCAAGGGGGGAATGGTTAAATACACTGTAATATATCTGCATAACCAAACATTCAGCCACCCTTAAACAGAATGGGGTGGCTCTTTGTGGATATCCTGACATGAAACGTATCCACAGTGTCTTGTAAGTGGGCAAATAAGTGATTTGCAAAGCAGTTGGTAGAATAAAATCCTGTTTCTTCTAAAATAATTATATATGGTTGCACAAGTATGTTTATACGCATGTGTGTATATACTTGTCTATTTGTATATGCACAAAAAAGCCTGCAAGAACTTCCTGGCAGCTGTTTCTAAGAGGGAGAATTTTATTTTATTCCTTGCTACAGTGTATAGAATACCAAGGAATGCACAAGTTTTATAATTGAATAATAGTAATAAAATGCAATGTTGAAGTGGAAAACAAAATGGGACCTTCCAGAAGAGCAGCCAGGCCTTCTCCCTTGACTTGGGAGGTTTTAGCAAAATTCCCTGAGAATGACAAGTAGCCATCCTGCTCGAACAAGGTCCTCGTCACCTGTCACACCCTTGACTGCGAGCCTTTGTTGAGGGGAAAGGCTGCTGTGGTTGTGGTTCTGTGCCAAATGTTGGGTTTTCTAAAGACGATTCCAGCTACTGCCTAGGCATAGTAATGTTCTCTGCATTGACTGATCTAGAACATTCTTTTCCAGAAGGGTCTGTGGAGTTGACAGGCTTTTGGCTCACTTGTTCACCTCAGGACATATGGAAGAAGGGTTTTTAGTTGGAAAACCAAGCGCGTCAGGCACAGGCTTGGTAGGATTTATGGTTGACCCCCTTGTTGTCCGCCACTTGCTTCTGAATCCTGGGGCCATGTTTGACACAGCAAGTGCCTTATGGGTGTGTTCCCTCCCTTTCAGAACCCCCTACCTCCCTTCACTCTGCCCTGATTCCCTCTTTTTGCTCAACAGGGCTCCTTCCCTACCAAGATGTTGTTCATTTATTAACTTATTTAGTGTCCGTGTTGTGTGACTCAGCTTCATGAGACTGGGAAACATGTCTGCTTCATTCATGCTTTGACACTTGAAGCCCGACACATTGCCTATAGCTGAAGGCACCAATTAAATGGGTTTTTTTGAATGAATGAATGAATGAATGAATGAATGACGTGAAATTCATGCACTGCCCAAGGCTGCAGATTTTTCTCTTCAAGTCATCTTCTGGCCCTCAGACTGCATCCATCCATCTATTTCCATAACACGTATTTGTTGAACATCTACTTGGTACCCGTTGTAGATGAGGCACTAGGTACAGAGCCTTACACACACCAGACATGCCCTGTGAGTTTCCAGTGGCTGCTGTAACAAATTATCACAAGCTTCATGGCGTAAAACAGTCCAAATGTGTTATCTTACAGTGATGGAGGTCACAAGTCCAAAATCTGTTTCACCGGTGTCCGCAGGGCTGGTTTCTCCTGGGGGTGCTAGGGAAGAAGGCTCTTCCTTGCCTTTCCCCAGCTGCCAATGGCTGCCTGCATTCCTTGCTCATGGCTCCACTTCACTCCCACCTCTGTGTCTGTTCTGATCCGTCTGCCTCCCTCTTGGAAGGACCCATGTGATTGCATTTACGTTGTCCACCCGCAGGGTCCCGGATAACTTCTCCTCAACGGGGGCGCCTGGGGGGCTCAGTCAGTTGAGCATCCAACTTCAGCTCAGGTCATGATCTCATGGTTCGTGGGTTCGAGCCCCGCGTCAGGCTCTGTGCTGACAGCTCGGAGCTTGGAGCCTGTTTCAGATTCTGTGTCTCCCTCTCTCTCTGCCCATTCCCCCGACTCATGCTCTGTCTCACTCTGTCTCTCAAAAATAAATGTAAAAAAAATTTTTTTTAAAAAAGATCGTCAACTTAAGGGTACCTGCAGAGGCCCTCTTGTCATGGAAGGGGATGGAGTCACAGCCTCCAGGGATTAAGATGTGGACGTCTTGGGCAGAGCGGCATTATTCTGCCCGCCACCATCCCTGTTCTCATGGAATTTATAGCTTAGTGGGAGAGACGGGTTCACCGCGCAGACACACACCTGAAATAAGTTGCAGCAAGAGCTATGAAGGAAAAGAACAGTGTTACAGCAGCCACACAGCAAGTTTCAAAAGGAGAACAAGTTGAGGTTGAAGGGTCAGGGGTGTCTGAGTTCTGAAGATGGGGGAGAGTTGGCTGGGCAGAGGGAGGGGAGCGTGTGCAAAGGCCCTGCTCCAGGAAAGAGCTGAAAAAAATGTCCCCATGGGCCCGAGTGCCATGAACCAGGGAAAACAGCACTAGGTAAGGCTCAGCGCTGCAGGGGTTGGCAGGGCCTTGCAGGCCATGGCAGGAATCTAGCTTTTATTTAAATCTCAATTTTATTTAAGGGATGTAGGCAGAAGATAACTTACCCTCTATCCTTCCTTCTAGAAGACCATTCAGGCTGCTTTTGGGGGAGGCCTTAGGGAAGGAAGGAGGGGAGGAGGGTTCCAGGGTAGAGGTGACGTGCCTTCAGAGTGGCCTGTGTATCTCTCTGGCCTCCAGCCACCTGAAGCCTTCCGGTTCCCAAGACGTCTTCAGTGCCAGAAACCCAGGAGCCCCTCGGGCACATCATCAGGAACGAGCTATTCTCTGGCACACGGAGGAGTTGAGGAGCGGGTTGGCTCTGTGCGTGGAGACCCTCTCCAGTGTCCCTTTGCCTGACCCCTGTCCCTTGTCAGAGCGGTTTTTGCCATCCCTCACCCAACTGCTCCTCCATAAAAGAATGTCACTGCCAGCTAGCCTTTGCTGCAGACGCTGAATCCCCCATCCCAGCTGGGGAGGGAAGAGATCAGCTAAGCCTCTGGAGAACCCCGGGTAGTTTTTTTCTTTTTTAATTTTAGCCTCTTGTTGACTGCGTGCAATGGAAAAACACAAAAAGGAAAACAAAAAAACCTAAGTTATCTACCAGAAGAAAGAAAGGTCCTTGAAATCATGGTGGTTGGTTTTCTTTTAAAGCTTTGCTCTGTGACCTTGAGTGAGTTGCTTCTCCTCCTGGGCACCTCATTTTCCAGAGTCAGGAGATGCATCCGATTCCAACGATCTGGGATATTTGGGGATTGCTGTGCTCAGGGAGAGTTGATTAATTCAAACACGAGTCGTGCACCCACTGGTTCCAGGCCCCTCTCTGTCCTGGGGAGTTAATAAATCAGTTCCAGACTCGGGGGCAGCTAATGACTTCACTCTTTGAAACCGATTTTCTCTTAATTATAAATCATTCTGGTCTGTTTATTAAGAGCGCTTAGAAAGATATTGGCTTATTTGCTGCAGCGAATGCTTAGTCAGCACCACTATGCACTCTTATCTCGCAGAATGATGATCTCAGCCCTGTGAGGGAAAGACTGTTATCATCCCGATTTTACACCCGTGGAAACTGAGGCTCGGAGAGAGTCGCCCAAGCCTGTACAAACAGCCAAAGGCAGAGTGAGGATTCAGTCCTACAGGGTCAGCCTCCTACTCCTGCTGTCCAGCTCATCTTTGCTTTAAACCAGAAGTCAGCAAACTTTTTCTATAACGGGCCTGATAGTAATATTTCAGACCCTGTGGGCCATACAGTCTCTGTTGTTGCAAATATTCAGCTCTGACGTCATGGCATGTCGGCAGCCAGAGACGGCATGCACATGAATGAACGGGACTGTGTTCCAATAAAACTTTATATGCAAAAGCAGACGATGGTCCAGATTTGGCCCCTGGGCCATGGCTTGTCAGTCCCTGGCCCCAGCCTCTGAACTGCTGTGCAAATTCTTGGGTAGTCAGCATGCAGTTGTAGGTTGTCCCTGGAGGTATTAAAATTGTTTCTGGAAGCATTCTGGAAGCATGTTCACCTGTTCCGACTTCTATCTGACTCCATTCCTGCTCATTTCCTCTGCTTGGAGAGACGAAGCTCTGTGTGACCTCTCCACTGCCTATGATATCCTTGTCCCCCACCCCTGCTCCAGGCCCTCCACCCCACAGGAGTAACAGGTAACATCAGAAACCTCAGGGATGTCCAGAACAGCTGGACTGGAAGGAAAATGAATTGTGGGTGAATCA
Organism: Cryptoprocta ferox; assembly: GCA_028646485.1. Lineage (NCBI taxonomy): Eukaryota > Metazoa > Chordata > Mammalia > Carnivora > Eupleridae > Cryptoprocta > Cryptoprocta ferox. Next base: position 13,100,538 of record CM053566.1, on the reverse strand, counting down.
GCAGTGAAGTTGAGGTCATCTTTTTTCCCTAAATATTGAAATCAACCCATGCATGTGGTAGGCAGAATAATGGTACCCCCAGAATCGCCCTGCTCTAATCCCAGAATCTGTGGATCTGTGACTTTATATGTGACTTTACTTTGCGGAGATGATTAAGTTAAGGATGCTGAGGTGGGAAGATTACCCTGGATTATTCAGCTGGATCCTAAATGTTACCTCGGGGTCTTATCAGAGGGAGACAAGAATGTCAGAGACGGTAGGAGGTGATGTCAGGATGGCGGGAGCAGAGACTAGAGTCATGGGCTCGGAGCCAAGAAGGGCAGGTGGGCTCAAACAGCTGGAAACGGCAAGGCACGGATTCTCCTCTGGGGCTTCTGGAAATAACCAGCCCTGGTGACACCTTGATTTTAGCCCCTTGTGCCTTATTAAAACCCCTCCGACCTCCAGAGCTGTAAGAAGATAAATGTGTTATTTTAAGCCACCAAGTGTGTCTTAATTTGTTACAGCAGCAACAGGAAAACTAATACAGTGCTCAATGCAGAAAATTTGGAAAACACAGGAAATGCAGTTTTCACAGTTTTGTTGAGATGTAATTGACGTATAACATTGTATGCGTTTAAGGTGCACGACATAATGATTTGAAACATAGGTGTGTTGCGAAATGATCACCACAATCCTAGTGTCCATCCATCACCACACACGGTTACAGATTTTTCTCCTTGTGATGAGAACTTTTAAGATCTACTCTCAGCAACGTTCAAAGATACAAAACAGTAACTGTTAACTGTCGTCACTATGATGTGCGTTACCTCCCCAGGACTTAACTTGTCTTCTAACTGGAAGTCTGTACCTTTTGACCACCATCAGCCCGTCCCCTAACTCACCTGGTTGTTTCTAAGAATTTGTTGGGTTTTTTTTTTTTTTTACAATTCCGCATGTTACATGATCTCATACAGTATTTACCTTTCTCTGTCTGACTTATTTCACTTAGCACATTGCCCTCGAGGCCCATCCATGTTGCAAATGGCAGGATTTCCTTCTTTAAGGCTGAATGGCATTCCATTGTATGTACATATATACATATATGGTGTGTGTGTGTGTGTGTGTGTGTGTGTGTGTGTACACGTTTGCGTACCATTTGCTTTATCCATTCACCCATCAGTGGACACTTGAGTTGCTTCTGTGGCTTGGCTCTTGTAAAAACTGCTGCAGTGAACACGGGGGTACAGATTATTGCTCCAGGACAGTGATTTCATTTCCTTCGGATATATTCCCAGAAGCTGGATCACGTGGTAGTTCTATTTTTTACATTTTGCGGCACCCGCATACTGTTTTCCCCAATGGCTGTGCCAGCTTGCATTCCCGCCCACAGCGCCCCACACTTTCCCCTGTCTCCTCCCTCTCCCCACACTTCTCTTTTGTCTTTTTGATAGTACACATCTTAAGGGGTGTGAGATAATATCTCATCGTGTCCTAAAGGAGTTTTTGAAAGCCTCTGTAATCAAAGGGGGAAAAAATTAATATTTTAGACTATGGTTTTACAGACTTTTCTCTGTGTGTTTGTGTCCCCGTGTAGATAACAAAAATGGGATTGTGCTCTGGGTGACTCTCCAAGTTCGGGTGCTCTGTTCTCAGGGAGCTGCACGTGGGAGGGGTGGCTTGGATGTCCAGAGCTCCGCTTCCTTTATACATGCTCTCAGTCCCTTGTGATTCAGGGGGTCTGCAGAAGTCTGCAACCCCTCGAGGGTGGGCAGGGAACCCGTGCGGTGGCTGTGGGAGCCCAGCCTGTTACTTGAAGGGGCAGCTCAGGCACGTGCTCATGTTGGTGTTTTCGTTCTTTTGCAAGCATCCCACTACTACAAGTACAAGCAGCAGTTCATCTTCCCAGGTGAGTCCGTGCACACTCGGGCCCTTCTGAACGAGCCTGTTGAGGTGCGTGGGTTGCTGGAATGGATGGAGGTGAAGATTGCCGGGGTGGGCAAGCTCAGAGAGGATGGCGGTGGGACCACCAGACCCCAGGATAATGGCGGGACGTAGAGGTGGAAAAGGAAAAGGAAAAAAAGGGGGAAAAGGAAAGACTGGGAGGCCCCAAGGTCACAGTGGTGCCAAGAAGATCCCAAGACACAGGGCAAGGCCTGAGAAGATGGTCTGCAGTAGAAGGACGGGCCAGAGGAGGGGTCCAGAGCCACATGGCAGGGGAGAGGTGGTCAGAGGGCTGAGTTGGGCACTGGGAGACGTGAAACCAAGTAGCCTCACCATCCCAAAGAGAACTCAGGAGTTGGGGGGTGATTTGGAGGTGCCCAGTGGATGCTTCGGGTCAGAGGCTCGGGGTTCTGGCAGCCCCCTAGTCAAGAGTGGGGCATTTTGTTCAGGATGTCATCTTAGAACACTGCTACCTCTGAGCAGGAAAAGTTCAAGTGATTGAGGAAGGGTCGGAGGGGACTGGCCAGCCCCAGGGCCACCATGGTCTGGTGAGAAGTTACTAGCTGTCCCATCTCCCAGGAATCAGGTCTTTGGGGGAGATTGTGGACTCCACGTTGGATTTCTGACTGTCTCATGTCTGCCTCTCAGATGTGGTGCCGGTGCCAGAGACGCCGACCCGGGCGCCCCAGGTCATCCTGCATCCAGTGACCTCGAATCCAATGTAAGTGGAACAGAGACCTCCTTCTCCTGTCCCGGGTCCTCAGTCTGCTCAGGCTCACTGTCTTTTGTCTTCCTAGTCCTGGAATTGATGGGGTGGGATACTGAGGGACAGACATAGGGAATGACTTAGACAAGGAGAGGGAGAGTATGACAGCCTCTCTCAGCCTAGTCCCAATGAGTCATCTCTGCTTTGTGTCCTGGCCCTGCCTGCCAAGTGTGATTTCCAGGGGCTGGACCAGTTCCTTAGGATCCCCAGACTTTTCTATGATCAGAAAGGTAACTTTCTGTAATAGCTAGAACTTAATGAAAGAACAGTCCTTCTCCATCATTGTCCCACCCTTTAAAAAGCATAATTTAGGTCTGTACCAGGGATTAGCAAACTACAGTTGATGGGACAAATCCTATATGCCACTTGTTTTTATAAATAAAGTTTTATTGGGACACCTGGGTGGCTCAGTTAAGTGTCTGACTTCGGCTCGTGTCATGATCTCACAGCTTGTGGGTTCAAGCCCAGCGTTGGGCTCTGTGCTGACAGCTCAGAGCCTGGAGTCTGCTTTCGGTTCTGTGTGTCCCTCTCTCTCTGCCCCTCCCCCACTCGCACTCTCTCTCTCTCTCAAAAATAAATAGACATTTAAAAATATATAAATGAAGTTTTATTGCAACACAACCATGCCCACTTGTTTACACCATCCTGTCCCTGGTGGCTCTCAGACTACAATGGCAGAGTCGAACAGTTCCAAGAGAGACGTACGGTCTGCAAAGTCTAAAAGATGTACTGTCTGGCCCTTTACAGACCAAGTTTCCTGGCCTCTGGTTTATACCATTATAAAAATAATATAAACTAATTTTAGAAAATGTGGACTGTTCTATAAAAAAAAAGAAAACTAATCACTCACAATCATACCACCCTTAGAATTTTGATCTGTGCTCTTTCTCTTCACGTTTTTACATACTTGTGACTCATGATATCTGCCCTTTCCAGCCTGCTTCGTTATCCCTTTAAAAAGCTCTCGCATTGCATTTTTTCATATTATCCCAGACTCTTCATAGACATTGGTCTTCATGGCTGTAAAATCTTACTATCGATGTAGAATAATGGCCTTAACCATTCCCCCGCAGCCAACATCTCTGTCCATGGCACTTTCGCGTCCTTGGGACACACATTCTCTTTCTAGGCGGTCTACCGTTTGTGCCCTCGAAGTGAAACTACCTCCCTTGACTTAACTTCTCCGGTCGTGGCCGAAGTGTAGGGCGTGCTAGACACCTAATTTCGATTTGACCGGGTTTCCCAACTCAGTTTTGCCTACTTGGTTGTTCTTCTGGCTCTCCTAGCTGCTCCATCCTGCCTGACCCGTGGTACAGACTTTGTTAAAGACCCAAATGGTACATCCTTGAAATCAAAGGGGCAGCAGTTTGCCGGGGAGATTGTGCTGACTTCCAGCTCCGGGTCGTTTCTCTGCTGCACATAAGCTAATTCCACAATTTGTGCCAGACGAACTCCGGGTTATTAACTGGCAGTCAGAGAGCGCCCGCGAAATACCGAGTCGACAACTGCCTACGATCTGCTTAAATGTGCGTGGAGTGACGGCCACTAACACTTCGCAGGAGGAAATAATTTAATCGCCCGGCGACTGTAATCACGCCTGGTTGCAGGCGCAGGGGGTGCTGCCTGGTTTGCTGTTGGGTGTGAGGGGGGACTCCAGCTGCTTTGTTCCACCCCGATCTCCCCAAAGTGTCAAGTTCCCGGCAAATGTTTCAGCCCTCATTGTGCGGGTTCAGTCCGCCTTCCCCGGCCGGGCTGGAAATGACTGGTTGATAGGAAAGCAGACGGCACGTTGTGACCCACCCTTCTCTCCCCCGTGTTTCAGTTCTTGCAGCCTTTCAGACTCCCTCTCGCCAGGAGCCCCTCCGGGAAGTGGATTGGCCCTGTCTGCAGGGACAGCAGCTTCTTGGGGTGTCAGGGTTAGGATAGTGGTGGCCCCTCAAGTGAGGAGGTGGGTGGGGCATCTGCTGAGCTTCCAGAGGAGTTCATTGTGATTCCTTCTTGCCCCCAGTTCCAGCTTTTCTGTGCCTTCAGCAGCCCAGTTACTGTCTCCCCATGCGCTCAGGAAACACATACATCCTTTGCTCCAGAAACACCCCCAGAAACACCCCTAACACACCCTGCCCCCTACATCCCGTCACAGGCCACGACAGACTCTGTCATGTGTGCTCTGACACTCCCCTCACACCGAAGGACATACCCAACTGACTGTCAACATACAGTGTGCCCCCAACATCCCCACATTACAGCCAACTCACGTGCGCCCAGAACATCCCCGGCACAGAGCACATCCCATAATACCCACGCAGTACTCAGTCTATACTTAGTACTCACACACGCAAACACACTGTATCCCCCCAGCACCCGCACTCAGCCTGCGCCCACGCTCAGAACAGCTGCACATCACGAGCCCCTGAGTGCATCACACTCGCGCACGGACGCGTGTACGTATGCGCACGCACACCCCTGTGTCTTCCAGTCCAATACGGTTTTGCTCGTTCTTATTCCGCACATCCCGGCTCAACGTGATTGGCAACATCCAACTAACTCAAACACTGCGAATTTTCAAAATACATCCCGTAATCTCTCCGGGGAGTTTTCCATCACACCCCGTTTATTCAATTCATGCCTAACTTTTGGCCCTTGTCACTTTTAGCCTTCCTGCACAGTCTCTCTGTACTTGCTTTCGTCCCTTCGGTAGTAATAATATTATTCCTCAAAGTCAGGAGCCGTGCAGGTTTCAAGTCTGTATCCCTCGGAGGGCCTCGCGCCGGTCCTGACACATCAGGTTTTCCCCACTATCTGAAAGTAGAACATTCCCATGAAACCTTTCATAAGCCAATGTGGTGTCATGCCAAGAAGCAATTATCCTTCTGTTTATGCTGGAAAAATTAGGGGGGGTGTCCCCAGACCTGAAAACTCTCTCTTAGGCTTCCCTGATACCTTAGGACGCATCTTGCTAACGGATGCACAAAGTAAATCGAGATTAAGTACAGATGCTCAGAGATACAGACCAAAGGTATGGAGGCTTGATGCTGAGGGCAGCTCCCAGGGGAAGGAGCTTGGAGGCACCCACCACTCCCACGGCTCAGGGGGCCCGCCGCCTCTGTAACGGCTTGCTGCAAAATGGAAGCTGAAGGCAAGTTTCGCTCTTCACCCTTTTTCAAAAAACCAAAAGTCCTCTTCGAATTTCTTTTGGTTAGCAAAGCAGACACCAATGTAGATCTTTCATAAAAGCAAAGTGGCATGGTGCCAACTTTCAAAAAACGGGGGGGGGGGGGTACCAGTAATCCCGAACACTAAGGTTCTTCCAGAAGATTCCGAACCCGAGTGAAGTTTAGAGCTCTCATTATTTTTAAAAAATTTTTTGTAATGTTTATTTATTTCAGAGAGAGAGAGAGAGAGAGAGAGAGAGAGAGAGAGAGAGAGAGCATGAGCATGAGCAGGGGAGGGACAGAGAGAGAAAGACACACAGAATCTGAAGCAGGCTCCGGGCTCTGAGCTGTCAGCATAGAACCCTACGCAGGGCTCGAACTCGTGAACTGCGAGATCATGACCTGAGCCAAAGTTGGCCGCCCAACCGACTGAGCCACCCAGGTGCCCCACTTTAGAGCTCCCATTAATTCTTACCTAGCAAACAGCCAGAGTTATGAGGACCCTTCCACCCATGGCATTTAGACCAATTTATAAGGAAGCTGCTAGATTAGTGGAAACCAAAGCAATAAAGAAAAATGAGCCCGAGCGGCCCAGAAAAAAATCTATTTAAAACAGTGTCCTTGTCATTGCTTCTTCGTGGCGAGGTTATGGATTAGTTTAGACTCAAGTGTTGAAGTGGATTTTGAGATAAAGGCTTCATGGTGAGGGCTTCTCATTCGAAGATTCTTCATACACGGCTGAACAGTACACAGACCTACCTTTGCACCTGAGGGTCACATTTATTTTTCTTTTCTTTAAAGCTTGGAAGGAAATCCATTACTTCAAATTGAAGTGGAGCCAACCTCAGAGGTGAGATTTGGAGAGGGCGAAGCACCTTTTCCCCTGGGGCTGCCCAGCAGAGCCCATGGATGTCTTTAATGATGCAGAGGGCTTGGGGCGGTGGGGGGTGGGGTGGCCCTGTTTGATGGATGTTCTAACTAGCGGTGGCCCTTGCCAGCCCCAAGCCTAATGGGCCGTTATATGGTGCGCATCATGGAAAAGCTGGCTGTGCAGAAGTTGGCAAGAGATTTGCATTCTTAGCTGAAAAATCAGCTTAGGGCCAGGTGAATACCAAGACAGCTGTCCCCCACTGCCTTCCAAAGACTACATTGGAGGAGGCGGAGTCCTGGGGACATTGAGCCTGGCAGGCCTTTGAGAATAGTCTTTTGAGGAATCAACGAAGTGTCCTGGGTAAGAACCAGGAACTCCTCAGCCCTGCCGGTGTGTCCTGAACAGAAAGGAATAGAGTCAGGCTTTCCAGAGAACATCCCGTCCTTTCTGAAGGTATTGTGGTCGTTGACAAATTATCCTGGGGGAAGCCGATGTGTCCCATGTCATTTCTCCTGAGTGGGCCGTGAAGGACAGTTTGCTCAGGTTTGGGCTCAGGAAGCCCACAGCAGGCCAAGGGCCACTTTCTGAGGCTGCTTCATCAGCCCCCAGGCCTCTGGGAATCCCCACTGGCTGGGGCACCTGCTTCTCCCTCCCTCCAGCTAAAGAAGCCTTGGGGCGGGGCACTCCCAGCCCCCATGCTGGGAATGTGCGTCCCTGGCCCTTGACCGTTTAACGATCATGGTGGTCAGGAGTTGGTGTCCCTGGGCTGCGTGGGTGTGCTGGATAAAAATGCAGATTTCTGCCCCTGGCCTCCTGCTTTCTGATTCAGTAGCTCTGGGTAGGGCCCAGGACTCTGCATTTTCCCAGGAAGCCCAGTGCCTGTTTCAGGTCTGTGCAAGGAACTTAACCAGCGTTCATCTCATTGGAAACCTCACACCATCCCCAGGGGCAGATTTGATTAGCTCCACTTTGTGATGGGAAAAGGAAGTCTCAGAGAAGTCGAGTGGCTTGCCCAAGGTCACACAGAGGCCAGGTTTCAGCTCATTTCTTCTCATCGTTAAGCCCATCCTATCAGCCTCCCTTCTGTCTTCTGCCCTCACGGCTGCGTAGGAAGCCCAGACGGTTGGCCCGTGCCGAGGAGCTCTGACCTCTCCCTTTTGCTGACTCATCAATTCCAGATTCCCTGGGGGAAATCAAAAGGCACTCTACGTTGAGGGTTGTCACACGTTCTATGCAGACACCTGATGCCCCCATAGGTTAGCCTGTCGCCTTTATCACACACGCGTAAGTAGGCAAGCCAAAACACCACGGTAGAATAGGAGGGCGTTGGATATTAGGAGTCGGGACACCTGACTTTTAAGCCTAGTTCCGCCTGTCGGTGTGATAGCCGGGCATCTCCTAGGGTGACCAGTCAACCCCGTTTGCTGGGACTGAAGGATTTCCCAAGGGGTCTTTAGTTTTTAAGTAATCTCTACACCCAATGTGGGGCTCCAGCTTACAACCTTGAGATCAAGAATCACATGCTCTACTGACTGAGCCTGTCAGGTCCCCCCACCAAGGGGACTTTCAGTGCCCAAACCAGGGAAGTCCCAGCAAACCGGAATGGGTGGTCCCCTGGCATTTCTCCTCTATGAACCTCAGTTTCCCCCTTAGCACAGGAGCGTTGGATTACCATGATCTCCCTTTCAGCTGCTTCATTGTATACGATTCTAGACAAGAGTGGCCTGGGCTAATACATCTGTGTGCACACGCGCCCAAACGTGTCTGGACCTGCACTTGCACAACAGGACCCTTGTGGGAAGGTGGGGCAGTGTCAGGGGCAGTGTCGGAGCCGCTCTGACTGCTCTCCCCTTTCCGCCCACAGAATGAAGAAGGCCACGATGAGGCCGAGGAGTCGGAGGACGACTTTGAGGAGATGAACCTGTCCTTGCTCTCAGCCCGGAGCTTCCCACGCAAGGCCAGCCAGACCAGCATCTTCCTCCAGGAGTGGGACATCCCGTTTGAGCAGCTGGAGATCGGCGAGCTCATTGGAAAAGGCCGCTTCGGGCAGGTGTACCACGGCCGCTGGCATGGCGAGGTGGCCATCCGGCTGATCGACATCGAGAGGGATAATGAAGAGCAGCTCAAGGCCTTCAAGCGGGAGGTGATGGCCTACCGGCAGACGCGGCATGAGAACGTGGTGCTTTTCATGGGCGCCTGCATGAGCCCGCCCCACCTGGCCATCATCACCAGGTCAGTCCTGCCTGGGCTCCCCTGCTGTGGACCCGTGCCCAGCGCTGTGCTTCTGACCGAGTTGAGAAGCGTGTGTGTGGGGGTGGGCGTGGGGAGAGGGTTCTGGTTGACTCCTCGTTCTGGAGGATGGAGCGTCTCTACCTCTCCCATTCACGATTGTGTGGTTCTAAGATTTGAGAGTCCAGGAAATGCCTTTGATGGTAAAACTCTTTGGCAGAGCCGTGCCACGGGGAAAGCACTGAATGGGAAGGGAGGGAAGTCGGTTCTAGATCCCCCTGTGCTCTGAGTGCTTGTGAAACAATATCGCTGAGACTCACCGTCTCCATGTATAAATTGAACTGATCGGACGAAGTCAGAAGTCGGCAGACTTTTTCTGTAAAGGGCCCAACAGTGGATAGTTGTGGCTTTATGGGCCAGACAGTTGCCGTAGCAACTGCTCAGCTCTGCCTCTGGGGTGTGAAAGTAGCCACAGACAAGATGTACATGGATATACGTGGCTGGGTGCCAAAAAAACTTTACTTATAAAAGCTAGCGACATGCTGGATTTGGCCCTTGGTCTCCACTTTGCCGACTCTGGGCTAAGATTCTGACAACTGTTACTCTGGCTTTCGTGAAAGCAGCAGAGAGCATTTGGAGAGCTTTACCATTGCTATTTTAAATATCCAGGGTCCGTGGTCAGTAGAGAACTGACAGAAATGTCAGGTGATAGCAACTCTCCTGAGCTTGCTCTCTAACCTCCCCCAGTGACGAGGGGCATTGGGGGGAAAAATAGCTTTGGTTTCAGATGAGCAGTTGTGAAACTGTCCTTTGATGTGTGTTTAAACTCTGGCTGTAATTCCCCTGTTGCGTTAGGGCTGGCCACAGCAGTGCTGTCCTTGGTATGGCCTGTGATGCCAAGACTCACTTAGAAGCTGTCTCCTTCCCATTCTCAGCTCAGGTGATAAGATCCCAAAGACGCAAGCCTCTCCTCCTCCTGGCAGGTGCCCTAACAGGAGCTGTGAGCTCAGGGAAGAGCTGGTGTGTTGGGGTCTGTTCCCTTGTGATGCACAACATTCTTGAGTCCATTTATAAGAGCCCAGTGGTCAGAAGAAAATGGGTTATTGTCTGTCATCACTGCTTATGCAGATGATGGATTGACTGGAATCCATGTGTCCAATGGCAAATGTTTTCAAAGGATTGGAGATCGAGAGATGGCCCTTCAGTCCTCCTTAGACCAGAGTAAAAATGGTTGTCCTCAACTCTAAAAAGGACAGAAGAAGCTCTCAAATAATCAGCTCAGGTCAGATTTAGGGGCTGAACTGTTCTCATGAGGTGAGTGTATCAGTAAGCTCTTGCTGAGTAACAAATTACCCCCCAACACGCAGAGTTTTCCTGTATTCTGTGGACAGTTCTGTGCTGAGCCAGGCCCAGTAGCTGGGCAGCTACTTGGATATGTGTGTGGTCAGTGGGCAGGTCAGACAGGGGGCTGGTCATTCTCGGAGGGCCTCACTCACATGTCTGCAGGTTGGCAGGTTATCAGCCTGGGTGCCCCGATTCTCCTCCTCGTGGTCTCTTATCCCCCAGCAGCTTAGCTTGGCCTCATTCCCATGGTGGTCTCGGGGGTTCCGAGTAAAGGAAGAGGTCAAGCCCTGACGGGCAAGCGCCTTTCACTCCTCTGTGCTGCACTGGCCGATATACATTGGCCAGACCAAGTCGCACAGTCAACCTTGATTTGCGGCATGAAGAAACAGACTCTACCTCTGCACGGGAGGATTTGCAATGTCCCACTGCAGGGACATAGATGAAGGGAGAGGGACGATTTGTGGCCACTTCTAAAACCTGCCACTGCTCCTCTCCTCCTATTATCTAGAATGTGTCATCCTCTTGCCTAGCCCTTTATCGCACACCGCTGGCCTTCTGCCCACTGCTCCCTGCCAGTCCATCACCCCATATTTCTCTCTGGTCAGCTCCTCACCTTCTGGCTTATTAACTCCTCTTTTTTACCTTCCCCGAACTAGAAACTTGAACTCCACCATCTCCTCTCCTTTGCCTGGCCCTTCTGAGAACCTCTCGCCTCCCGCCCTCTGACTTGCCTGGTGTTATTGGTGGATCCCAGTTCCCCACGCCTCCCTCACGCCTTTCCCAAGGGCCGGCTCATTGGAGGTGGACAGATTCGGTGAAAAACCATCCTTGAAGAGCGAGTGGTCATTATGAAAGTGTGTCACTCATCCCGTAAGCCAGCTGCGTTTCTGGCCCTTTTCTATTATGTACAAACTCTGTGCCCCCCCCCTCCCCGAGCGACATAACTGCCTGCAGATTTCGCAAATAGCGCAGCCTTTTCCTGGCGCCGTGATAAAGACTGCAGCTTTGGGACGTGTAATTGGTCTCTGAAGTGTTTTGGTATTTTGCGTGAAGAAGCCAGATGAGCCCCAAAGTGGCATTTATTCCATATCGTTGTGTCATTATATATTTATCTTAGGGAGGGGCTCTGTACGTCCCTCTCTCCCATTTAGCTTCGTCCACTTGTCCACTCAGGTCTCTCTGAACGTTCAGTTTGAAACCTGATATTGGAGTAATTGGATTAATCACCTGCATCCGCATAATTGGCTGGCAGAGGTCGATGGTTGGACAATAGCCAACCAACTGGAACAATTTTTGGACCCTGGATTTATTTTACAGAGAACATAAGACCAGATAATTACCTGGCATATTCTGGCTAAATTCACAATGGCGTGTTCTAGCCAATTACTTAGTAATTATCATCGAAGTTAACAAGTATTCTAAGATTAGCTTCCTTGTAATGCGATGTGTATGGCTCTTAGGGAATGAGTAATAACCAACTAGTTACCCAATTGCTATACCCACAAATACAATTAGCAGCAGGATTGCTAAATCGTTTCACGATTGGGTCATTATGAGATTATTGCAAAGCTATTGACAGTCTGCACAATCGCTCATTTTAAAAACTCCAAATGGAATCTGAAAGCCGACAGAGTTGAATGAAAACATCTCTCATCCTTCTGCCTTGCTGCAGCGTTCCCTAGGCCTCAGTGTCCCCATCTGCTAATGAAGTAGATGTTTGTGGCAGGGTCCCTCCAACGCTGACAAAATGCTTTGGCTCTAGGGGGATGGGCTCAGGAGGAGCAGCCTGGAACAGCTCTGGGGCAGGGCGGCTGGAAGGATGGTCCCCCAGGGGCCCCAGTGTCAGAGCCAGCAACAACGGGGGGGGGGGGGGGGGGGGGTCTTTCAAATGCAGATGCCTGGGGGCTACGTTTCCCAGGGACGTTGTGATTAGCACACACTTGGTGGCTTGAAATGGGGACGCCTGGGTGGCTCAGTGCGTTAAGGATCCTACTCTCGATTTCAGCTCAGGTCTTGATCTCACAGTTTGCGAGTTTGAGCCCCACGTTGGGCTCTGCGCTGAGCATGGAGCCTGCTTGGGATTTTCTCTCCTCCTCTCTCTCTCTCCCTCTCCCCCAAAATAAACAAATGAGCATTTTAAAAACGACACACATTTATCGTTCTGCAGTTCTGGAGGTTGGAAATCCAGAGTGGGTCTCTAAAGTGAAGGGCTGTTCTCTTTTCTGGAGGCTCTGAAGCAGAACGTTTCCTTGTCTTTTCCAGCTTCTAGAAACATTTCTTGCAGTCTTTGCTTGTGGCCCCTTCCTCCGTCTTCAAGGCCAGCAGCATAGCCTCTTGCTCCATGGTCACACAGCCTTCTTCATGGTCAGGTCTCACTCTTACAGGGACACTTGGGATTGCATTTGGGACCCAGCCACCCAGAAACACCTCCCATTTCAAGACGCTCAACTTAAGTTTTTTTTTTTTTTTTTTTTACTGTTTGTTTATTTTTGAGAGAGAGACAGAGGGTGAGCTGGGGGAGGCACACAGAGAGAAGGAGACACAGAATCCGAAGCAGGCTCCAGGCTCTGAGCTGTCAGCACAGAGCTTAACGGATGGGGCCAGCCAGGTGCCCCTCAAGGCACTCAATTTAAATCACATCTACAGAGTCCCTTTTGCAGTATTGAGGTGACAGTTTCCAGGGATCAGAAGCTGGATATCTTCGGGCTCCAGTTTTCAGTCTATCACATCACCTTGGACCTAGTGAATCAAGTCTGTTTGTAGGTTAAGACTTTCTAACCACCCCCCCTCAGGCCATTCTAACCCTACTAATATTTGGGGACCACACCCTAGGGAGTATCGCCAGGGGGTGCCTACAGTGTGCCCAGCAGAGTGCAGAGGGAAATGGAAACAGGGAAGTTTAAAAAAAAAAATAGACCGGACAACATTACAAACAGGATCTCAGCGGGAAGAAATTTGTTGTTTATCTGGTGGTGACAGGAGTATGGACCAGGCTACCTTAGCTGGGTGCCATGGAGACAAAACCAAAGCAAAACGCTACAGTTGATGTCGCCAAGAGGGCCTCATTAAGGGGAGCCTGATCCCACTGAACCCATCCGGGCCACACTACAGATGTGGAAACTGAGGCCAGGAGAGGAAAGTGGGGCCAGGACAAGAGCGCAGGTCTCTATGAATGCACGTCACCGTCTGACCGCATGCAAACCCCATCCTCCCCCAAAGCTTGTCCATTCATTGATTCATTCATTCATTCATCAGATGTTTAGTAAACACATTACGCCCCAGGCACTTTCCTGGATGCTGGGGAATGGTGGTGAGCAAGGCAGACGTGCACCCTGTTCTCAGAGTGCTGTCGTTCTAGTGAGGGAGACAGACTACTGGCCAGTCGTCATGAGATCATTTGAGAAGGTCCCAGCGTGTTGAAGGAAAGAAACCAGAGCCGTGCTGCAGAGAGACTGAGGGACTGGAGTTATCTTAGGTGCATGTTGTGTGGGGGAGGATCAGGGCAGCCTCTCTGAAGAAGTGCCATTGGGGCAGAGACCTGAGTGCGAGGAGCCAGCTGTGCAGACTTGGGGCAGGCCACAGTGAGTAGAGGGAACAGCAGATGCAAAGGCCCAGGGGTAGCCACGAGCAGGGTGTGCTTCAGACTGGAAAGAGGACTTGCAATGGCAGAACATGGTACGGAAGGAGGAGAGGGTAGCCGGTGAGGAAAGAAGCTGGCGGGAGCCAGCCTGGGGCCGGGAGGGGTGCTCACGCCTGGCTGAGGCGGGCACTTTTTAAAACAATACCAACGCCTACAACAGTCTCTCAGCCTCAGTTCTGTGACATTTGGGGCCGGATCATTCATTTATAGGGGTCCGGCCCGTGCACTGCAGGATGGTTAGCAAGGTCCCTGCCCCCTACCCACGAGATGCCAATAGTCCCAAGTCCCTAGTTGTGAGAACCGAAAATGTCTTCAGATATTGCCAGATGTCCCCAGGGGCAAAGTCGCCCCCAGTTGAGAACCAGTGCCCGAGAGCCTCTGATTTAATTAGTCTGTATAGGCCTCGGGTCTCCATACAAAACCTCCCCTCATGACTCTGGCAGTGGGAGACCCCCCGAGACCCTCTCCGGTACAGCCTGGAACACTGGCGAGAGGTCTGGATTTCATGCTCAGGGTAGCAGGTGGGTTGTGGGGGGCGGGGGGCAGGACCTGGTGTCTTTAAGGACAAACAAAACCCGAGAAACTGCCAACATAGAGGGCGGGGGCCCAAGAGGCGTATTTCGACAGCTGCCGAGGCAACAGAAGTTCAAGGAAGTGTCAGTTTATCGCCCCGGCTTCCCCCGATGGCCAGAGCAGATGACTTCACCAGGCGCCAGCGTTCTTCCCCCCCAGCCCAGCCCGCACCCCGCGGCCAGACCAGGAAGCCGGCTTGTGAGGAGCGCCCTGTGCGGTTGCTGTTTGGGGTGTGCACCAGCAGCCGCTCACCCTTGTCATCGCTAAGGGGGGTGGGGGGGGGCTAGGGAGGGAGAGGCCGCCCCATTCTTCCCAGAAAGGTTTATCACAACGTCCCAACGCCCTCACTAGCTCCCGCCCCAGCCGCGTCTCTGGAAGGGAAGACGCGGTGAGCTCCGGGGCCCGGGCAGGGACGTGGCTCCATCACGTGTTTCCTTTACTTGCACCTGCAGGAGGCACAGCTGATGCTCGTGTCTGAAACCATCTCCCGGCCTGAGGGGCACTTGTATTTAATGTTGATAAACACAGAGCCCCCAGAGTAAACCAAAGAAAGCAACGCATTGCACCAGCCTCCTGCCAGGGTTTTGCTTCAGGCCAGGCACGGCGAGCTTCTCCCATTTATTATTGTGCCCGTTTTACAGATGGGAAAAACTGAGGTCAGATGGGCGCCGGGAGCCCCCGCCTGGGTCATAGGACAAGTAAGTGGGAGAACCTGGAATTGAGCAAACGTATGTCTAAATATTAGTCTAGTGTGTTGCTTCTCTGTGGGAGGTCACCACCGCGGGTCACATCACACTTACCTGGGGGCCTTGGGGACAGTACAAGAGCCAGGCCCCATCTTAGTTCAACGAGCCATAGCCTCTGTCGCTTTGATTGCGTCCTGGAGGATTTGATCCACCGCAGTGTGAGAGCCACTGGCTTTTTAAACTGGTTTCATTTCGGGGCACCTGAGTGGCTCAGTCAGTTGGGCGTCCGGCTTCGGCTCAGGTCATGATCTCACGGTTCATGGGTTCGAGCCCCGCGTCAGGCTCTGTGCTGACAGCTCAGAGCCTGGAGCCTGCTTGCGATTCTGTGTCTCCCTCTCTCTCTGACCCTCCCTGCTCATGCTGTCTCTGTCTCTCAAAAATAAATAAAAGACGTAAAAAAAAAGTTTTTTTAACTGGTTTCATCTCTCGTGGCTTCGATTCTGTGTATGCACTGAAATGTCCTGTAAGTGCTACGGGACCAGCACACACGCATACACACGCGCGTGCACGCATCGCTTCCGTACATGTTCCACATTACCCACTTTCTCTTTCTCCCTCTTCACCTTATAAAGCACACACTTGCTCACCTGCTCTTTCCCTTCAGAAGACTCATTTTATTAATATTAGCAATTCACAAAGTTCCCGTAGCCTATAAGCCCCCCATCGCCCTCCTCCAATCTTTTTCTAGAATCTCCAAATTATTTAAAGCCATGCTTCATAGTGTGGACCCCTGGCTAGCATCCCCTGGGGACTTTTTAGGAAGGCAAATGTAAGGGGCGCCTGGGTGGCGAATGGTTAAGTGCCCCACTCTCAATTTCGCCTCGGGTCATGATCTCAGGATCATGAGTTTGAGCCCTGCTTCGGGCTCCTGCTTGGGATTCCCTCTCTCTCTGCTCCTTTCCTCTGCTTTCGATCTCACTCTGAAAGGGGGGAAATTTGTTTAAAAAAAAAGAGAGAGAGAGAGAGAAAGGCAAATGTAAGATAAAGAATCTCTTCCCTCCCAGTTGGAAGCTCTGGGGGTGGGTCCAGCTCTCTGGGTTTTAAGAAGTCCCCCAGGAGCCTCTTCTGTGCGCTCAAGCTCAGAGCCATTGTTCTAAAGAAACGGGTTCCCTCTTCCTACCCTGGGTGAGTGGACTTTCCTGCTGCCAAGGGCTGTGCACCCCAAAACTTCCTGCGCCCTCACCGAGCGATGCTGCCGGGCGGCACTGAGAGGTGAGCAGCTGGGTCCAGAAGGGGTGAGGGCCTGGAATGTCCCAAAGCGAACACCAGCAGTGGCCTGAGAGCCACCCGTTCGCTTCAGTGCTACTGTGAGTTCACGGCCTTCTGCAGACACGTATGGGACCCCGGCTGAGTGGCAGGCTGCACGCAAGGTGCTCAGAACACAGTGCTAGGGTTCCTACCGAGACCTTCCATTCCAGCAAAAGAGACTGTCAGTAACAAAGAAACAGACAATTAAGTATAATAATTAAAGCATGCATGAAGTGCTAGGAGGGCCACAAACAGGGAAGGTTCAGAGTGACAGGAGGGCTACTTTGAGGAGGGGCTCAGAAGAGGTGTCTTAGAGGAGGTGACATTTAACTGAGACCTAATGATGAGCAGCAGAGAAAGAGCAGTCCAGGCATTCCCTAAGGTGGGAATGAGATGGGCACATTGGTGGACCAGAAGGAAGCATGTGAGTGCAGGATGCTAGGAACGGGGCTGCAGGGCCTCAGACATGCGGATAAAAGTGGGGAGTTTATTCTGTTGGCAGTAGGAAACCGGTGACAGATTTTAAACCAGTTACTCACACCACTCTGGAAGCTTCCTGATGGCCTGGCTGCTTGCTGCCCCCTCTTGCACTCAGCTCGTTGGTTCAGTGTATCAGAGCTCATTTGGCAGAGAGCAGGGACGGCACCAGCCCAGCCCAGCCCTGAAGGACACACGCAGAGGAAACAGGAGTCTGGCGTGTCCTGACTGTCAGCGTGGCGTCCCCACCTGTGTGGGGCTTCAGGAAAGACGCCTGAGCGGTTCCCTGCATTTGTGAACTTCAAGATGCTTTCTCAGGGCTACAAGTAGGAGGGAGCAGGACAATAGGGACATTACGTAAACATCTTACTGCGATGCAGGGGCTTGGGATGTGCCCCAGGAAAGAGAAGGAAGGACAGGATTCCCCCCACTGCTTTCAGGAAGATTTTTGTTTAATTTCTCATTGGGCGAGTGTCCTCCGTCCCACCCAGTCGCCGGGCGCCCAGAGTCTGAGTACAGTTTTGCGGTCATGTGAGGTTGACTGTATACACACGTGGCATCCAGCCACACCCGTCTCCCGGGGACAAGGTAGTCATGAAATCCCGTGGGGCCTCATTTGCACATCATTCTAAATCTGGTCAATATCAGGAGCTGTTTAATAGGCGATTTCCAACTCCAAATCAGTTCTTGTTTTTCATGCTTTCAAACATAATAGCTCCAAGCTGCAGTATTTGACAGACAGACAAATGAGGGGCCCTGCCTTCTGCTAAAACAGTAGTAACTCCGTGCCCGAATGAGATCTTGACTTGCTTTTCCTATAACTCTGTACTTGTAGGCTTTCTGATTTTTTTCCCCCTCCAGGCCAGTTTGATTGTCCTAAATATAACATACAGGAGTGGGGGAGGGGGCGCTGAGCACATGAAAACTCTGTCCCCCGTCATCTAGTAGAATCGGCTTCCTTTTATGTTCAAAAAGCTGAATTGCTTTCCCTTTATAAAGCACAGCTGAAAAGGTTTTTTGTCTGTGGCTGCCTTTAATTGTGCTAGAATGTAGAGCACCCCGGGACTTTTGTGAAGGAAGCGCTATAAATGCACTGCATCATTATCATTATTATTATTAGCATCATCTCATGTACGTTGCACACGCCTGTTGGTAAACGATCACATGACCAGCAGAGGACCTGCCTGGGTGAAGACTTTGCCACCGGCCCCCATGTTCCTCGAATCTCAAAGATCCTAAATGAGCGTGCGTGCCATCTGTTAATCGCTTAACAAGTAACTTGTGTGTCTTACTGCCCAAATGACAACTTGTTTGTTAGTCAGAATGCAGATCAGCAAGAAGAAGAAAGTGAAATTCACCTGTAACGTCTGCCGCCAGAGGCAATCACGTTAGCATTTTGGTGTATATCCTTCCAGGCAGTTCTTTCAATGTACATGCAAACTCAGTTTGTATTTGTCAGAGCAATAGAGGCTGCTGTAACAAATAAGTCTTAAAGCATTAGGGGGCTGTACACAATAGAAGTCTGTTTCTTGCTCACATAATAGTCCCAGATGAGTGTTTCTGGGGGGTAGGTGGCTTTTCCTCGTGTGTGGGGAGGGATCTAAGACCAATCCCATCTTTTGGATCCATCCTTAAGGCTCAGAGTCCTCCGCTTCTAGCTGAGGAAAGAAGAAAACTACATAGAGGTCACGTGGGATGTTTCCGGTTGCCAACCTTACAAGTGGTGCGCAGCGTTCTACCCAGGCATCGTGGGCTGGCACATCCCGTGACCACATCTGACTGTGAGGGAGGCTGAGGAAGAGCCAGCTGTATTCCCAGGAGGAAGATGACATGGGTTTTGGTGGAGAGCCAGGCGCTCTTCGACACACATTTATGGATAGATCTTCTATCCCACTGAAGACAGACTCACCAGCAGCGCTGTTCTATGTACTTGCGGTTTTCACCAAATACATGTATGAACACTCCCTTTTGGGGGACTTGAATCTACTACAAATTTCTTCGCTTTTATGTACCTCTGTTTCTCCATCTGTAAAATGGGATGACCTTTTTCTCTCTTCCAAGGTAGTAATAAGAAGAGATGGGGCTATAGCCCAATGCCTTCTATAAGCAGAGGCCCTCAATACCTTGTATCTTCCAGTTGCTATAGTAATAATGATGATATTCCTTTTTTTTGGAATTTATTTTTTTATTATAGTTTATTGTCAAGTTGGTTTCCATATAACACCCAGGGCTCATCCCGACAAGTGCTCTCCTCCATGCCATTACCCCGCTTCCCTTCTCCCTCTCCCCCATCAACCCTGTTTGTTCTCAGTATTTAAGAGTCTCTTAGGGTTTTCCTCCCTCCCTCTCCTTAACTATTTCTCCCCCTTCCCCTTCCCCATGGTCCTCTGTTAAGTTTCTCCTGTTCCACATCTGAGTGAAAGCATATGGTATCTGTCCTTCTCTGCCTGACTTATTTCACTTAGCACGACACCCTCGAGTTCCATCCACGATTTTACAAATGGCCAGATTTCATTCTTTTTCATTGCTGTGTAATATTCCATTGTCTATACAAACCACATCTCCTTGATCCATTCGTCCGTTGATGGACATTTACGCTCTTTCTATGCTTTGGCTATTGTTGAAAGTGCCACTACGAACATTGGGGTACATCTGCCCCTGTGCAATAATGATGACATTCTGATAATGATGATGGCGATAAGGATAGTGGAAGCAGCAGTTGAGAGCAGCAGTATTTTTCCTCCTTGGCATCCTACAAGCCGCAGGTGTTTTGCGTTTATTATAATAACAAATGATACAAGGTGATGGCTGTGGTTTGACCGCTTGGCCTTGTAGCCCACCTCCGCTCCTGGCCATGTTACTTAACCTCTGTAAGCTTCGAGCTGTCCGTAAAGAGATGTTGGGAAAGGAGCCGGATGTACTGGTCTCTAGCTCAGAAGGAAGGTTGCGGCTGGAAATAACCGTGTGTGAGTCATCTGCGTAGAAGTGGTGATTGAAGCTGAGGCCGTCCAGGGAGGAGCAGGGGGTCGCCCAAGGACGGAGCCTGGAGCTTTCCGGCACTGCGTGTCTTGCGGGGGGAAGGGTCCCCGTGCACAGGGGACGGAGAAGGAACGGGCAGGGCTACAGAAAACCAGAAGAGCCTGGGGTCCTGAAGCCAGTCCAAAGTGGTGACCGCTACCCACCCCCACCCCCACCCCCGACAATTCTCTTCTGTGACATCACTGTGTTTCATTTTCTTTAGAGCACTTCTCACCATAAGGTAATATTTTGTTCCTCAGTTTGTCTGCTTGCTTTTCCTCTCTTTTCCCTACACCCCTTCCCCCACCTTAGAACATAAGCCCCAGCAAAGCAGGATCTCAGCTATTTGACTCACCCCTGTATCCCCAGCCTCTAAAATACGAGCTCCTCCTTAAATCCTTGTTGAATGAATGGATAACCGTTTCCAAAAATACATTCACACATATTATCGCAGCCCGATCCTCTAGGCAAGTATAGCAGCAAACAATGAGTGGTACTATTTATTCAGAATCACCGAGAAATGAGTGGGACATAAGTGAAATGTAGTACAAACTGGGTGGGGGTGTGTGCCTATAGGATGTGGGAGAATTAACAGGGATAAAAAGAAAAGAGATGCCAATCATGTGATGTAAATTATAACAATACAACACAGAGACTGAGTGATTAGGGGGTATTGGCCGCAAACATTCATCATGTGTAAGGTTCTGGGTGTGATGGTGGGAGTGAGGAAGGGAAGGCTTGACCTCTCCCGTGGAGCTCACAGACAGGTTACTGGATGATCCCCAAACAGTGTCCTAATCTCTGCAATAGGATCTAGGGGATTATGGGGACCCAGAGCCGGCCACTTACCCAACCAAGGAATCGGCCACATGGATGAGAAGGTATTGGCATCCTTGGGGGTGCCGGGTGGCTCGGTTGGTTAAGCATCCAACTCTTGACTTTGGCCCAGGTCATGATCTCACGGTTTGTGGGTTCGAGCCCCGCATCGGGCTCCATGGGGGCAGTGTGGAACCTGCTTGGGATTTTCTCGCTCTCCCTCTGTCTCTGCCCCTCGCCAACTTGCGTGCCCTCGCTCTCTCACTCTCCCTCAAAATAAATAAATAAACTTAAGAATGCAAATACCGGTTGTGGTTTTTTAACACCAAGAACCGTAATGCAAAGAGCTGGAGGTGGGAGGGAACAGGGCAGGGAAGGGGGCAGAGGAGTCGGGAGCTGGAGTGTAGGGTCCATACGGGTACTAGCAAGAGAGAAGAAGCTAGAGACAGTCTGAAGGGACCTTGTGAGCCAAACTAAGGAATCTGGACTTTTCTCCCAGAGGCAAGGGGAGCCGCCCAGAGTTTCCGCCAGAGGAGTGAGAGGATCTGGTGTACATTTTAGAAAGACCACTTTGGGGTAATCCCTCTTCTTAGAGGAGTTTGCAGTGGGTTGTTCATCTGTCCCCCACCTCCCTCCAAGAATGGTGTGGACAGTTAGTGTTGATTCTCATCAGACATGGGTGGGAACACATGTGGGTTTGAATGCCTTAGGTTCTGAAGGATACTTGGCAGGACTCCCTTGGGGAGAGCAACAGCAAGCTGGCGGTCCCTTGGAAACAAAAGCATTTTCAACAGCTTTCACTATTTACCCACGTTAAAAATAGCCAGCCGCGCTCCCATGCTTTGAAGGCAAGTGTGGGCAACATCAGGTCCTTAAGATGTGTTCCAGAAACCGGAGTGACGGTTTGCTCGGCATCGCTGACAGGCCGTGGTTAGACAGACGCGGGAGCACGGGGGTGGCTTCGTGGAGGGAGGCGAGGCTGTAATTAAAAGCTAGGTCCCTGCAATCTGATCCGCCTGCGTGCAAATAGTGGTTTTCCTGTCTTTTGAATGGGTTTAACAACCCTCTGAAGGAGAGTCCCTTCAGCTCCTCCACTTATGGACAAGGAAGCAGATGAAGCAATGTGCCTAAGGCTACAGAGCTGGGGAGAGGCAGGATGTGAACTCAGGACTGTCTAATGCAGACCCCAGTCCGCATCAAACTGTCCTCTCCTTTTCTTTCCCTTCCCAGCTGTGCCTAAGTCCATCACTCTTTTTTTTAAGTTTATTTATTTACTTTGAGAGAGAGATAGTGGACTGGGGAGGGGCAGAGAGAGAGAGAGAGAGAGAGAGAGAGAATCCCAAGCAGGCTCCAGGAGCCCAATTCAGGCCTCAAACTCATGACCCATGAGCTCATGATCTGGAGCTGAAATCCAGAGTGGGACGCTTGAGCCACCCAGGAGCCGCTTCAGCCCTCTTTTTGTTTTTGTTTTTTAAAATTTTTAATGTTTATTCATTTTTTGAGAGACACAGGAAGACAGAGCATGAGTGGGGGAGGGGTGGAGAGAGAGGGAGACACAGAATCCGAAGCAGCCTCCAGGCTCCGAGCTGTCAGCACACAGCCCGATGTGGGGCTCAACTCATGGATGGTGAGATCATGACTTGAGCTGATGTCAGATGCTTAACCAGCTGAGCCACCCAGGAGCCCCCTCATCCCTCTTTTTAATTTTTTTTTAATGTTTTTAATTTATTTTTGAGAGAGAGAGAGACACACACAGCATGAGCAGGGGAGGGTCAGAGAGAGAGAGAGGGAGACAGAATCTGAAGACAGGCTTCAGGCTCTGAGCTAGCTGTCAGCACAGAGCCCGACACGGGGCTCGAACCCATGAACCGCGAGATCGTGACCTGAGCCGAAGTCGGACGCTTAACCGACTGAGCCACCCACGTGCCCCTCATCCCTCTTTTTAATGCCCCATGGTTCTCTTAGAACCCTCCCCCGATGAGCCTCTCCCCTAGGCCGGGGAAAAGGCTGACCTACTACCTCCCAGGCAGGCTCATTGTCCAAACCACACACACGCCTGGCTCATGACTTGTTGAGTTGGCAGGTGCAAATTGAAACCCTGGCATGTGTCCCTTCCCTCTCCTTGTGGCGGCCTCCAGAGGGGCGTGGGTGGGCAGAGAGTGCGGAGTGTCAGATCAGTCTGTGTTCACTGCTCTGGGAACGCGCCAGACCCCGGGTTTTGGTCTGATGTATTTCCACACCGGCCACGGTTGCTTGAGCACTGCTCAACTTCTGCTTTGTCCCTGCCTGGTTGTGTTTAAGATAATTAAGCCCATAAATCAAATAATAAATAGATATTGACTCTTTGTCATGGAGTCTATCAGGATTGATTGACCGGTGGGAATACTGTTTTCCTCAATCAATGGGGAGCCAGGGGGATAAATAAATCTTGATAATGACTGGCAAGAGGAAAATCAATAGGTATATTAAAATATGCATTGGGAGCCTGTATCTTTGAATGTGAAATAAGAGTTTGTTTTGGCAGAAGAGGGGAACCAGAGAGGCAGGGAGCATAGAGACAGACTGTCAGTTATCCCTAGAGGCAAGCACAGTACCTAGCACAGCTTAGGTGCTCGTTGATGTGTGTGTGTGTGTGTGTGTGTGTGTGTGTGTGTGAACTGCAGAAATGCAGTGAAAGGTCTGCTTTAAAGAGAAACTGTATTTAGTGTTTACTTTTTTCCATTCTCTGGATGTCGCATGCGCAGAAATCCCATCTGCCTGTGGGCTGCTTTGCTCTGTTCTGGAAGAAAAGAGAGGAGGGAGGGACTGCATATGATGGAGAACAGAGACCAGGCTCCTTCAGGGCAGGCTGCACCTGTTGAAAGAGATTGCCGAGCTCCATCAGGGACAGGGAGCAAAATCCAAAGAGTTTGCTTGGCACGTCGTGTGGAAGGGGCCTCTGAGCCTTTCAAGAGGCGATGTCAAGTAGGCAGTTAGGTGGATGGCTGTTCAGAGTACAGTTCTGGACAGAAGATACAGCACTGGGCGGCCCTCTGTGCTGGAAGAAATCCGGAGCTCTGGGCCTGGGGAGATGGTCTGGGACAGCGCTTCCCAAAGCGGAACTCCTGGGTGGGGCCTGAATTTGCATTTTTAACTGGTTCCCAGGTGATGCTGATGCTGCAGGTGTTGGGAACCCCACTTGGAGAGCCAGGGGTCCCTGGGGGAAAGATTTACGTGAGAAGAAGGCAGAGCGTTCCTGTAAGAAAGCCTGGGAGGGGCCGGAGAGTCGAGGAAAACCAGGAGGGGGTGTGATCACAGAAGCCCCGCGGTCCGCAAGGGAGAGTGGTCAGCAGTTTCGGAAGCTGGTATGGAAAAAGCAGGCAAGATGTGGCTGGAATAGTGTCCCTAGAGCTCTTGCGGCTTTACGTTTCACTGGCCTGTGGTTTTACACTATTTGCAGACCTCCCTGATGACCTGCCCGGTGATGTTTGACAACGGCACCTGTGCTCTTAGGTGAATTTCCAGGTTAGGGCTGAATGGTGACGATACCATGTGAATTCCAGGTTAGGGCTAGGGTTCAGGTGGGAATGGCTCTCTTCGCCCTCTGAACCAGGAGGATGGTGATCATTTCAGTGATGCCAGTGACAGGTTCAGAGGGGGCTGGGGCACAGCTGGAAGATCCATTCCCAGGAAGACTTCCCAGCCGGAAAGAGCTGCAATTCATCAGAATGGCTGTATGGATTCACCGCGGCTGGAAATGCATCCACTTCTGGGAGATGTTCTCTCTGGGCACTGCGCAGTATTGTTTTCAAAACCAATCAGGGGCGCCTGGGTGTCTCAGTCAGTTGAGCATCCGACTCGGGCTCAGGTCATGATCTCACGGTTTGTGGGTTCGAGCCCCACGTCGGACTTTGTGCTGACTGCTACTCAGAGTCTGGAGCCTGCTTCAGATTCTGTGTCTCCCTCTCTCTCTGACCCTCCCCTGTTCACACTCTGTCTCTCTCTGTCTCTCAAAAATAAATAAATGTAAAAAAAATTAAAAAAAAACAATCATTGATGTTCAGCCGTTACAGTCCTTTCAAAGGAAGGGCAGCTGGTTGCTTGGTTGAATCCTTGTTCATAGAAGAGAGGCCTGTGTTGTGAAATGGCAGTCTCAGAATTAAGGGGAACATACGTGTTAAGCACCTATTGCATGCAGAGTTCTGTGCTGAGGACTTTAGAGACACTGCTTCATTTAATTCTTGTCCCCATTTTACAGATGAGGAGGCTAGGACATAGGGAGAGGAGGTGACTCTCCCTCCTCCTCATACATACAGCTAGTGTGAAGGTGAATCAGGCTGTAAAGTTGACGTCTCTGATCAGAGCCTTAACCCCACCACGCTGTACTGTGTCCTCTTAAGAACTGAATTAATTTGTTGTTCGAATGTTCTTTGTGGCTATCCTCCATGGCTCTCAGGATGAGTTTCATAGATCACTGTCATGGTCTGGTCACTTCTCTTATCCTTGAGTACAGAATAAAATTTACGAGAATTTTCCCCATATGGAAATTTTAAACTGGAAACAAAAAGTTCTTACATGTCAAAGTCAAGTTTCTGTGTATCTCCCAGGGCCTGACCTTATGGGTCACGAGCAAATATAAGGTGGGGGCACTTGGGTGGCTCAGTTGGTTGAGCCTCAGACTCTTGATTTTGGCTTAGGTCATGATCCTGGGGTCATGGGATTGAGCCCTACCTACATCAGGCTCCATGTTGAGTGTGGAGCCTGCTTGGGATTCTCTCTCTCTCTCTCTCTCTCTCTCTCTCTCTCTCTCTCTCCCTCTGCCTCTCTCCCCTGCTCACTTAGTCTGTCTGTCTCTCTCTCTCTCTCTCTCTTTAAAAAAAAAAAAGAAAAGAAAAGAAAATACAAGCTGATGATCACCAAAATAGCCTCTAGAAAAATGTTGGTTTACCAGTAGTCTAGGTCTGAGTAGTTAGACTTCAGTACAGGTTTCTTCATATAAGCTTTTCTTTTGTATTGGTAATTATTTAGCCTTTATGAGCCTCAGTTTCTACATCTGCACAATGGAGAGAATAAGTCCTTACCTTCTGGGATTATTGTAACGATTGAGTGAGTTACAGTGCTCAGTATATGAAGCACTGAGCCTCTTACACATTGTGAAGATTGATAAAGGAAAGCCTCACAAAGTGGGCACGGGATGCTGGCAGGGAAGGCTGGAAGGGGGGGGCCGTACCACCCAATGTCAAGGACAGGAAGAATTGTCGATTACAGACCCCTAACAGAAGTATCTCAATGGGAAAGAATCTTAATTCCAGGCAGGGAAAAGATGTACACTGTTTCTCCTACAAGATGCACTACCCCTGGAACTCAGCCGATGAGAAACTGTCATCACCCTGAACTTTTTTTTTCCTGTGAACTTTCCTTTCCAAACAGACCCTCCCAACTTCCTCTTCCTTCTCCATAAAATCATGTTCCTCTCTCTTGTTTGTTGGACTGGGCCTATGGTTTTGCCGTAGCTTGCTTATGTGGGGTTGCCGTTCTCTGCTGTTCTCGGATAAACCTGTTTGCTCGTATAATAACTGGCAGTTTTATTTTTAAGGTTAATGTCAAGAGCTATTTAAGTACTGGCAGTTCTTGTCATTGCAGTGATTGTTGCTAAGTAGCCCAGTATCGTGGGTACTCAAGGGAGGTCATGTGAATACAACGCTGTCCTACGCTGCAGTAGGAAGAACATTGGATGTGGAGTTAGGAGTCCTGGATGAATAGTCTAGATTGGTCACATGCTGGCTGTGTGACCTTGGACAAATCACTTCACCTCTCTGAGCCTCCGTGTCTTCATCTATAAACTGGGGATTATAGTATATGTTTCTCTGGAGGAGCAAATGGAATGGCAAGACTGAAAACCCGTCATAAAATGACCAGGACTAGAGAAATGTGGGATAACTTAAACAAGCGTATAATAATAATAACAGTTTACAGCACTTGGACCTTTCCCAACTGCCGGGTGAGGTTGGTACTTTGGGACCAGTGGAGCTGGGATCTGACCTCCTGTCTGCTGTGGTCAAAGCAGATATACATAAGCACTTTATTGGTGAGGAGAATTTTCTCGTTGAATTGGCAGGTGGCAGGGACCCGAGTTGAAAGTTGGGGCTGCGGCTGAGGGCTGCGGCAATCAGTTTCCCCTTCTTGGGGTTCCAGCCCTTCAGTGGTCTCCTGGGAAGCTACTGTCTCTGCGCCGTGGCCGACTGATGAGAAGCAGGGCCACCTCTCCCCAGCTGTCATCTCAGAGAGTCTTGTGGCTGAGAAGTTGTTCTTGCCTTTAATCAAAAGGTCTGTCTCCCGGTCCTCTTCAAAAGAGGATTCTGTTTCTTCTAGGTGTTCAAAAGGCCCGGAGGAGCACCGAGCAGGGAACAGACCGAGTGTCTTCAAAGGCAAAGAAGAGGTCCCACCCATCTTCAGAATTTCCCCAGCTGAGGCCCGTCCCTCCAAGGCAGTTATTAGAGCAGCCTTCCAGGACTTTCCGGGCACAGATCAAGGATTCTCAGTGGACTTGTCTGGGGTGTCTGCAGATCACTGAGACCTGTCCCGGCATCTCAGTCACCCGGGTCTGATCCCTCTCTGAGCAACAAGGGCTCCCTGTGACAGGCTCTCAGAACCGGAGATGCTGTGCCTTCGCCCCGTGGGTTATTATTCTTTCTTGTTAATAAAAAGCACTGTTGCTCGGGCTCAGCTGGCCTTCCAGGCCTTCCTCCTGCAGGAACTCTGCCTTCTCTGGCTTCCCTTGTCCCCCTCTTCCTCTCCAGCTTTCGGCCTTGGTGCTGGAAAACCTCTGGGGCTCATCTCTCCAGCTCCAGAATATAGAGGTGGAAAATGGGTGCTGTTTACAGGGCATCTGGAGGGATGGGCTTTCCTTCCACCATCACATGCTGAATATGGCAACAAAAGGACGTGGAAAGGAAGGAGCCAGGAGTTCAAGTACTACTTCTGTGACCTTAGACAACCCTTTAGCCTTTCTGGTTCTCAGTTTGGTTGTTTGTGGAATGATTATAACATTACTTCATCATTATCTGGGTCATTTACTTCCCAGACAGCCTGGTTGGCCTAAACTGAACCCTTAGGAGTGAATGACCACTCATCCATCTGTTCGTACATCTATCTATCCATCCATCCATCTTCTCATCAGTTCATCTATCCATCCATCCATCCTGCCATCTTCTCATCAATTCATCTATCCATCCATCCATCCATCTATCCATCCATCCATCTTCTCATCAATTCATCTATCCATCTATCCATCTTCTCATCAATTCATCTATCCACCCATCCATCCATCCATCCATCCATCCATCTTCTCATCAATTCATCCATCCATATCATAACTCCTACCCCACTTTACAGATGTACCCACCCAACATGCATCACCCCTCCTTCTCCCCACCCATCGAACATTCACCCGTCTTTCCCATCCATCCATCCAACATCCATCTGTTCAGGTACCCCTCCTCCTCCTAATTCATCCTCCCACCTTCCACCTACCCATGTGCCCATCCACCCACTCATGTAATGATCTCGCCATCCAGCCATTCAGCAAATAGCTGAGACCCCATTAGGCACTGATAGTTGCTGGAAATGAGCAATTTGGAGCTTTCCTTCTGAGACCTGGTGGAGTCAGACAGTGTGTCATAATTAAAGCCAGCTTCTTGTAGGAAAGCAAGACAGAAACATCCCTAGA
Organism: Cryptoprocta ferox; assembly: GCA_028646485.1. Taxonomy (NCBI): domain Eukaryota; kingdom Metazoa; phylum Chordata; class Mammalia; order Carnivora; family Eupleridae; genus Cryptoprocta; species Cryptoprocta ferox. The sequence goes on along the minus strand of CM053566.1, from coordinate 13,072,027 downwards.
TGGGAATTGCGAAAGACTGCACGTCCATGGAAATCAACTGTGGGTGTCACATTCCCAGATGGGAAAAGAAAATGAACCACCCAAACGAAAAAAAAAAAAAAAAAAAGCAGGGAGCAAGGCTAGAAGTCTCAGAATCATGTCTGCCTCCTGTTTTCTCGTTCTTGGTTCTAATTTTTGTGGAATTGTACGCTGATGAGCTTGGAAGTTGAGACCCTGGAAATACATGGAGGAAGAGGGCGATTTGGGGCAGCGGGGGGCGGGGGAAGGTGCCGATTTAGTAGGCTCGGAGGTGGCTTAGCACATTTTCCAAAGGTTGGCAGTGGGGAAGGGAACCAAAGGTAGGGCTGCTCCCTGCCTACTTTACACCCCATTAACTCTCAACTTGTAATAATTTATCAGTGGCAGGCTGGAGTTTACTTATTCATTATTTATAGAGAAAGAGTTTGCTAAGCAAATCAGTTCAAACAGGATCACAGGGGGGTAGATTTAACCCACTCAAGAAAGCCAAGCAGAGGAAGTGCCTCGGCACAATCATTGTCTACAGGCAGATGGAGCTGCTGGGGACAGACGGACACCCGCTGGCCTTAATGGTTCCTGCCTTGCAATTCCAGAAGCGTTCACTTTATCTCTAAGTGGGCTTTCTCTAAAGAACATGTCCCCCCCCCCCACCTCCCCTGCCCCATCCAGCCCAGATTTGACAGTTGGCTCTGTGTCGCCCTTTCTGTGTGGCAGTAGAAGCCTTCAGTCACCCCTAGGAAGAATATCTTTGGGGGTCAAGTGTCAAAACCAGGTCCCTTGAGCTCCTTCCCCTGTGTGACATGAATGGCCATCGCTTTCCTTAAACGTCTTAAAGATCTCTGGTCCTTTCATTTAAGGACGTCCTCTTAGACTTGATGTCGGGACACCTGGCTTCCCATCTGGATGCTAGATGCTGTTGGATCCTCTACTTCCGTATCTGTAGAATGGGCACGCTGATCCCTATCCCACAGGGATGTTTCAAGCAATAGATTAAACTGGGAAGATGAGAGTGTTTTGTAAACAAACAAAAAAATCAAAATAGATGTGAAGAGGCAGATAGTTTTTCGGATGGATGTCAATGAAAATGAGGGTTTTTTTCCCCCCTTTATTGAGTCAAAATGAGTGGTTTCAGTTTTCCTGGTAATTCTGAACCTTGGCCTAACATTAGGATTACCTGGAAAGCTTTAAAAAATTTTTTTAATGTTTATTTATTTATTTTGACAGAGAGTGTGTGTGGAAGCACACAGGGGTGGGGGAGGCGCAGAGAGAGAGAGAGAGGGAGAGAGAGAATCCCAAGCAGGCCCCATGCGCTGAGTAGAGCCCAACGTGGGGCTCGATCTCTTGACCATGAGATCATGACCCAAGCCGAAATCAAAAGTCGGATGCTCAACCGACTAAGCCACCCAGGCGCCCCTAATTGGGGACCTTTTTTAAATTTGATTTTCAACGAATGATGCCAGGCCTCCACCCCCAAAAGGTCCTGATCCAAATGTTCCGTGGTGTCATTTCATCCAACCTCTCCAGATGATTCTGTCGTGGAGCCAGGATTAGGAACCCCTGTACAATTCCCAAATGAGCCATGTCAGACTTCTCCCCCGTCCCTAAATCAGGAAAGCATCGTGACAGGGACCTTGGAGTCTTTACTTCCGGGCTGCTATATTAATTCTCTCAAAAGGGCAGACTCTGCCTTAGTTATCAGAGTCATTGAGAAGAGTAAAGGTGCCGGTGCAGGTAAAGTACATTTCTTTGATGCCCACAGCACAGTCTGGGCTTGATAATTGGTAGCTAACATCACTGTTGTTACTTGTTAGGGGGTGGCTAATAAAATGCCAGCTGCACGTGGCATTCAGGTTTCCCCAAGACAAAGTTAAGGGACAAAATTCAGTTTCCAAAGAGCTACAGCAGTAAGGAGAGTTAGAATTGGTTGAGTGCTTACTGGGTATCAGGGTTCCTGCTAAACCCTTTACTTGAACGAATGATTTGGGGCCATCTTTCAGATACCCTCCTGAAGTGGGTGTGACCATTAGTCCCATTTTACAGATGAAAGACCCAAGGTAAGTGACGTCTAAGGAGGAGGCAGGAAGGCTGGGAGTCAAGCCCAGCAGCCAGGCTCCGAGCCTCTGCACTGGGAGTTGGGGAGGAGACAGCTAATGAGCACGGCGGACCTACCCCGGATGGTTAGGCATGTGCCTGGGATCTTTCAGGTTCTACCGAAGCAAAGAGACCATTCTCTCACCTTGTCCTTTCAAGAGCATCTATAGAGACCTGGGTTCTAGTCTAGGTTCCCTGACTTAGTGCCGAATGTGCTCAGGCAGTCGCTTCCCTTCTCTGAGCCTCAGTCTCCTCCCTGTAAAATGGGGCTGATGAGAATACACAGGATTATGTGGAAGCTGCAAGGTGGTGATTATTTCAGCCATCCTGTTTTTCATGGAGACTGCACAGACCCGAAACTTTTCTCTACCACTTAGCTGTGCATCTTTGGGCAAGCTACCTCCCCTCTCTGTGCCCGTACTTTCTTCATCTGTACAATGAGGACAATATTGGACCCACCTCATCTTAGAATATGCTGGGTTTTGGGGGCGCCTGCATGGCTCAGTCGGTTGAGCATCCGACTTCGGCTCAGGTCATGATCTCGCGGTTCGTGGGTTCAAGCCCTGCGTCGGGCTCTGTGCTGACAGCTCAGAGCCTGGAGCCTGTCTTCAGATTCTGTGTCTCCCTCTCTCTCTGACCCTCCCCTGCTCGCGCTGTCTCTCTCTCTCTCAACAATAAATAAAACATTAAAAAAAATTAAAAAAAAAAAAGAATATGCTGGGTTTTAGTTGTTCCACCTCAGTGACTGTCTGCCAGTTTGTCATGGTGTGATGTGACTTGGGAACTCAGCCCTGGCCGAGACTTTGCCCACCCGTCTGTCTGTCTTAACACAGAGAGACCTTACTCCCTCTTTTAGAAGAGTTGCCCATTCCCTGCGTCACCCAGATGTGAAACCTGGCAGTTCTTTTCCCCTGGATTTAGGCACTGCCCTGGTCATCACTGATGTGTCACTCAGGTGATTGCCTGTTTGGGCTCTGAAAATCCCTAAGATGAATCACTGCCTCGTTGCCCCAGCCATCTTGGGCCAGAGTGGCAGTAGGTTGGAGCCAAGTCCCATGGGACAAGGTTTCATCACTCTGCTATGGACGACTCTAGAAGGATTTCTATCGGGGCAGTGGACGGGGCTCATAATGTGATTTCCCTTTTGACTCAGTCACAAAGCTTATCTCCCTGTTGTGTGCAGAGCAGCTTAGAGGAGGGAAGTGGGGAAGGAGGAAGCCAGTGAGAGAGCATTGGGGTTCATCATACAAGGACTCTTAGAACTTCCTGACAGCAGCGGCGGAGGGGGAGGTGACTCTCCTTGGGCCCCAAAGTCCGGAGGATATTGGGACGATGTCTGAATGATGGCTGACACTTTCCCCCTTTGCCTTCTCTGCACCTCTTCTGGAAACCTGTTCCGCAGCAGCCCCTTGCCCCATGAGGCCGGCTCTGCTTCTTCCTCTGTGCCCATCCTCACATTTGTGGTCTGAGCTGGGGATGGAGGGTGTTTTCACATCTGCCTCCTCCATTAGACCAGAAGTCCCAGGCGGTCCTGGATTGTCTCCCTGAGCCCTGTGACCAACCCCAGAGTCTAGCACTCAGCCTGGGACCCAGGAGACCCTCACCCGTCTGTTGTTTGAATGCATGCCTTGGGCAGTTAACTTCAAGGGAGAAAGGAAATGAACGCGCTGTTACTGTGTTTAATCCTTATAAGGAAGAGTAGTGTGTTTATTGGGACCCTGTACGTGCCAGGCACAACAGTAAGCTCTTTAGATGAAGTGTTTAATTTTCAATACAGTGAGTTCCGTTCATCAAATCCAGCTTATGGATGAAATAAACGGAGGCTCAGGAAGATAAAGCCACATGTTGTGGTAGAGGCAGGGTTCGCATCTGGGCATTTCTTTGACAACTCGTGAGGATGGTAGCATCACCCTTACTTTGTAGATAAGGAAGCGGAGGCTCGGAGAGGTTAAATAACATGCCTCTGTTTTCTCCTGAGAAGCGCCCGACCCCATCCGTTCACGCTGAAGCCCATGAGCTGTCTCTGGGCTTCTGTCTAGCTGCTCCCCTTGCAAGAGAGAATCTGAGTCTCTTGTCCCCTTTTCTCCAGGAAAGGCCCCCACGCCGGTGTCTCTTCTCCCATCTCCGGTGTGGTTTTTGAAGACGCATTGGGAGGTGACAGATAGGCTTGTGGACAACACGGGGCTCTTCTGACACCAAGAGAATAGTATTTGTGAATCTCTGAAGCATACAGACCCTGGCACGCATGCACCAAACAGGGATAGAAATTATAACCTGAAACTGACAAGTCAGGAAACAAACAAACAATGTTTGCTAAGTGGGGGAGGAGGGAAGAGAAATGTCATTTACAGGCTTCCAAAGAAAGTATTAACCTATGATATAGAGAACCAATAAAATCCACAGTCTAATTCTTCTGGGCTGCCTGGTTGAAATGATTTATGAAATTACATCTGAGAGCCTTGACATTTAGTTTCTAATGTTGACAGAGATGATGTCTTGTTGGCCCAGTGTGGTGGTGTGTGCGTTACCTCTGAAGACGCCTTCCCGGTCATAGACTTTCGGGGATTCAAACCCTATGTCCCCAGTCAAAATTTTCAAAAATGGCTTTGTCAGTAATTCACGTACGTGTTCATTCGCTCACCCGTCCGGCCAGCCGGCACAGACAAGAAACTCGGCACTATACAAGGTAGAAACAGTGGAAACACGGGTGTGGGCAGGATGTGATGAGAGCCCGTGGAGAGGGGAGATGGGCAATTTCCCGATGAGTCCGACGTTTTGGAAGTGGGAGATGGAACGCCAGGAAGGCGTTCTTGGTGGAGGGGACAGTAGAGGCAAAAACAAGAGGGTGGGAGAAAGAAGATGCCACGTTTGGAAAAGTACCAGTGGTTCAGTTGGATTGGCACGAATGGTGCCCATCGGGGTAGGGGGTGTATGGAAGGTCCCAAAGTGTAAGTATCTTGACCCTCAGGGGTGAGTAACCATAATGATAAGAGTAGATGGTTACTAAGCCTTAGCGTGTGCTGGGCACTATGCCGAACAGACTGTCGAATACTACTTTGTGTTAGTGAATGCTCACGGCCATCCGTGGAGGTGGATGCGATCACTCATCACCTTTTACAGATCCAGCTCAGTCTTTGTGCATTTGGGCTGCTATAACAAAATACCATAGATTGAGTGCTTTATTAAAGAGACAATTATTCCCCACAGTTCTGGAGGCTGGGAAGTCCAAGATCAAAGTGCTGGCAGATTCAATGTTTAGTGAGAGCCTGCTTCTTGGCTCATAGATGTCTGGCTACCCCACACCGTGGAAGAGGCAAGGGCACTCTCTGGGTCTCTTTTATAAGGGCACTCATCCCATTCATGAGGGCTCCATCATCATGACCTAATCGCCTCCCAAAGCTCCCCCGTCCTCCAAATACCATCACCTTGGGGACTAGGTTTCCACAGGCATTTGGGGGTGGACACAGACGTCAGTCTATAAGCAGGCTTGTTCCTTGTCTGGGGGCTCCCCCGGTGGCGGGGGGGGGGGAGGAGGGGTAAGCAACAGAACCACAGCTCTGCTTAAGCAGGAGTCTGGGGAGGGCTAATGAAACTCACAAAGACATGGGAGCAGAATATCTGGGCTCTGGTTTTAGGGGAAGGGGGCGGCATCACCACGTGCTGGCTCGAGGTTTGAGTTAAACCCTGGACCCCCATTTCCTCCCCGTTCAGCAGGGCCGAGTACACCCACCCACTCGTGGTGTTCTCACAGCGATGTGACTGATAGCCTCATTCGCAGGATGGTGTAGAGACTGGCGTGATGTCTGAGCTCTGGCCCTGAGCCGTGGAGAGTGAGTGGTCTCGCTGGTCCTCACTCTCTCTGTATACATCCCAGCCCCCACCCGCCCTCCCCTCCTGGACATCCCCTCCCACCAGCCTCCCCAGAGCATCCTCAAGGGCTGGGGGCCCCCGTGTGTTAAAATCTCTGCCTCTTTGCCCCGAGAGCTTTGTAGGTAGAAGCTAGAGATTTAAGCCAGCCTGAGAGGGCAAGATTCCCCAGTGAATGTTGGGAAGGAATTCTCTTGGCGCCCTGGAGTTAAGAGCTTAAGGGGGGCAAAAAAGAACCCCACATGAACTTGAGTTGACAATTTTTCCCATCTCTGAGAAATTGGCGCAGACTTACATTTTGTTTGTGCACCTCCTAAATTGGGTTTTGGGGGAATGACAGGACTTTGAATTGAAACAGATTACCAAGGTGAGGCTTGGTGACTAATGGAAATATTGGTAATAGGATTACATGGAGTGTTCATCTTTCCCATGAAGATGCCAACATTGTCACATGGCCACCTCTCAGGGCACAGAACCTGTGTTTTTAATCTCTCTGGACATTTATTTTCTGTTTTTAAATGATTGAGAGGTAAGGTCACATCCCCGGGGTGACTTGCTTTCTATCTGTGAGAAGCAGGAGAAAGCTATTAACAAAAACACGACATTGAATCTCCCCGAGCACAGGTTCCCATTCGCCTCTGCTTCTTTGAAACCACTGCGCTGCCCAGTGACATACAAATTGGAGGTGTCTGTGGGCTCGAGGAAGAGAACCGTGCTTCTTCAGCACCACGGAGGACACAGCTCGCATCCCAGAGACCGGTTTCCCTGGTGACGTTTCCCGTGGAAGCGTGACCCTGGGCAGAGCGTCTTATTTTCATGTCGCTGTCGTCTTTGTCTTTTCATGCACTTCCAATGCCCTGACTCGTATCGCTATGGTGTGATTCCGTGCTGTTTGGGGCTGGGGGTACTGATCCTCTGTTCTGGGAAACCCTGATTCATTTAATGCCCGTACCTGCAAACCGTCCCCTTCTTTCAATAGTGTATTAACCAGGAGCTGTAGTCAGGAGAGGATAGGTTCGTGCAGCAGTGACAGGCGACCCTGAAATCTTCATGGCTTTTTCAGAAAATTTATTTCGGGGCGCCTGGGGTGGCTCAGTCAGTTAAGCGTCCAGCTTCGGCTCAGGTCATGAACTCGCAGTTCGTGGGTTCGAGCCCCGCGTTGGGCTCTGTGCTGGCAGCTCAGAGCCTGGAGCCTGCTTCAGTTTCTGTGTCTCCCTCTCTCTCTGTCCCCCTCTCCCCCTCATATAGATTTGCTGTAGGCTGGGCAATGTGCCAGGAGGGCTGTCTCCCATGCAGTCACTCAGGGTCCAGGATATTCTGATCTGTGGCCCTGTCCTATTTAAACAGAGATTATAGGGGCACCTGGGTGGCTCGGTTGGTTAAACTCTTGAATTTGGCTCAGGTCATGATCCCAGGGTCATGGGATCCAGCCTTGGGTCGGGCTCCATGCTGAGCGTGGAGCCTGCTTGAGATTCATTCTTTCTCTCTCTCTCTCTCTCTCTCTCTCTCTCTCTCTCTCTCTCTCTGCTCCTCTGCACCCCTCCCCCCCACGCTGCTAAGCACACACTCTCCTCTCTCTCTCTCTCTCTCTCTCTCAAAATAAAGTATCTTAAAGAGAGATTATAGATGGGCTTCTCAGTATCCCAACCAGAAAGTGACAGAGGTCACCTGTCACTGGCCGGAACCAGTCACCTGGTGCTGCATAACCGCAGAGACTGGGCAGTGTAGTGTCTGGTGGGTCTGAGAGGGAGCACCACGGGACAGAACTGAGTGAACACACGGCGTTGGCTCTTCTGGGGACATTTTCTAACTGAGTCCCCCCAGAGCCAAGAGGCAGATTCTGGTTCACCGATCTGCATTTGTTTTCAGCAACCTGCGGAAAAGCCTAAGAGTGCCCGGACTGGATGAGGAACTCAGTTCTGCCCAGCTGCGAGTTCTGAGCTCCCCTCCGCAGGGAGGTGCTGCCTCCCTGCTCCATTCTCCATCCCATCCATTCTCTTTTTCTGTCGCCACGTGTAAAAGGGGCACTTCCTCCCAGCACCTCCCCCTCTCTAGATCTGTCTCCATCTCTCTTGGGATAACGAAATGGTAGTTGGGGCCGGTCCCAGTGGTCACCCCAGCAATGCTGCCCATCCAGCCTACCCTAGATCCCCTCGGTGTCTGGCTTTTTCTACAAAGCTTCCAGTGCGAAGGGCACATCTGGCTGGCAGAGCATGGGTTGTGGAAACTGGGCGAACTTCCTTCCCTGAATGATTGACAAGCCTGCGAAATGAGGGGGTTTTCCTGTTTCCCACGCCAGGGCTCCTCTGTGCCATGCAGCAGGAAGAACTGAGTGGGGATTTTTGTAAACTCCCCATTTTCTTTCTTATGTAAACAACTGTATTGACTTTATTGACGTATCTCCTAAAGGTCGCTCATTTCCAGTATCCCTACGCTTCTGTGGTTTTTTAGTATATCTACACAATTGTGCAACTGTTACCAAATCTAATTGCGGCAGCTTTTAATCATCTCAAAAAGAAAAACCCTGGGGCGCCTGGGTGGCTCAGTCGGCTGAGCATCCAACTCCGGCTCAGGTCATGATCTCGTGGTTCATGGGTTTGAGCCCCGCGTCGGGCTCTGTGCTGACAGCTCGGAGCCTGGAGCCTGCTTCGGGTTCTGTGTCTCCCTCTCTCTCTCTGCCCCTCCCCTGTTCACAGTCTGTCTGTCTCTCTCTCTCTCTGAAAAATTAATAAATATTTAAAAAAAGAAAGAAAAACCCTGTCTCCATTAACAGTCACCCCCATCCCTACCCTCATCAACCTCCAGCCCCTGGCCACTGGACTTGCAGTTTTGGGGCAGAGAAGCCATGTTTCTGTTGGAGCATGTCAGAGGCCAAGGGACATGCAGACAGAGTGCTCTCTGAGAGGTGAGAGCCTGTGGTGAGTTCTGCAGGGCTCTCCCAACGCCAGCCACAGAACATACCCAGAGATAGGCAGAGACGCCCCCGCACACGTGTGCATGACTACACACACAGAAATGTGTGCACATGCATGTACTTCCTACATGTGCCCATTTACACAGACTCACTGCGTGTGCACACGTGTCCCCATACACATAAACGTACGCACGCAGAGGGGCGCTGGCAACCGTAGAAGCGAGAATGTACGCGTACATATGGGTACGCGCAGACCCGCATCATGCCTGTGGCTTTTGATGCAGCTCCAGTGACCCATTGTGTGGTGGCAGAGGCTCAGGAATCTCCCCCGTGGTGGCCCTGTGTGAGCCAGCAGTCTGTAAGGGAGGTGTTGGAAAGCAATTTGGGATTTGCCTCACTTGGATGAACACTCGTCCTGCTAGTCTGGACTAGCAGGGGGCTGCCTGGGAAGGCTCTGGTGGGGCGCAGTAGGAGGATTCGGGCAGGGGTCGTGGAGAGGAAGACGCAGCAGACGCAAGTGTAAATCGTAGGACACAGGCTTGACATGCGTGTCTGTGTCAGAGTCATGGCATGTGTGACCCGGGCGTGTCTCTCACTGGAGCTCCTCCTGTCCTGTCCAGGAGGCAGCTCGGTCCGTCACCACTGTTGCTAATGCAGGCTTGCAGATAAATTCCCGGCCTGCATTTGTGCTGACCCAGTTCCTGCTTCTCCCTCATCGGCCCAAGTGAATCCCAAACAGAGCCCTGTCCCTGCACCTGTGACCCTGGCTGACACTCCGGTGTAGTGTCTGCCTTGCCCTCCAGACTCGATATCCCCACGCCTAGCGGGAGGCTTGGCTCACATGCATGGACAGATGAATGGTTGAACAAATGGAAAAGCCACTTGGCCTTGACCACACCCAGTTCCCAATGCAAAGAACAGTTCAAATTTGTTAAACTGTCTAGTTCTAGTAGCCTCATTTCTGTTGCCCCACCCCAGTTTCTTAGAACAAGGGTGAGCAAAGATTTTCTGTGAAGGACCTGACAGTAAATATTTTTAGCTTTGCCATAAGGTCTGTGTCAGGAGGACCCACCTCTGTCATTATAGCTGAAGTATCTACAAGAGAATATGCAAATGAGGGTGTGGCTGTGTTCCAAGAAAACAGTATTGACTAGGCCATGGTACCTATGCTCTTCCAAATCCTCTGAGAGCTCCGGACCTAGAACAGTGTGAACAGTGAGCTAGTGGGGTGTATGCTGGGGTTCCCCAGTACCACAGGCTTTGTCAAGAAAGGGAGAGGCAGGGGCGCCTGGGTAACTCAGTCGGTTGAGTGTCCTACTTCGGCTCTGGTCATGATCTCATGGCTCATGAGTTCCAGCCCCGTGTCGGGCTCTCTGCTGTCAGCACAGAGCCCGCTTCGGATCCTCTGTCCCCCTCGCTCTCTACCCCTCCCCTGCTCCTGCACTGTCTCTCAAAAATGAATAAACATTATTTTTTTAAGAGAAAGAAAGAAAGAAGGAAAGAAGGAAGAAAGGAAGGAAGAGAGAAAGAAAAAGGAAAGGAAAGAGGAAAGGAAAGGAAAAAGAAAAGAAAAGAAAAGGGGAGAGGCAGTGAAAAGGCCGGGGGTTTGGGGCAAACTGGATCCACAACCTGGCCACGAAGGATCTTGGACAAGTCATTCATTTCCTGGAGCCCTTGCTTCCTCATCAGAAAAGTGGGAGGGTGAACAGTCCCCCCACAGGGCTCCGGTGAGGTGAACTGAGCTCAGGCTTGTCGCAGGAGCTTGGAAAATGTTGGTGCCCTCAGCCCTCAGCCCTGTTCTTTCTATTTCCCAAAGAGGCCATGTAGCTAAGTGGCTAAGAGCAAGACGCGGGTGTCAGGTAAACTGGGGGTAGACGGTTCTCCTTCGTAGATCTCCGCAGGGGCTTAGCAAATGACTTGACCTCCCTGAGTCTCAGTTTTCCCATCCATGGAATAGGAATTCTACTTTCCTAACAAGGCTGAGGTTGGGAACGCAACTATAGTTGACCCTTGATCAGCACTGGTTTGAACTACAGGAGTTCACTTACATACAGATTTTTTTTTCGAGAAATATAGTACAGCAAATGTATTTTCTTTATGATTTTCTTCACATTTTTTTCTCTAGCTTACCTTTTTGTAAGAATGCACGTATAATACATCTAACATAGAAAATATGCGTTAATTGACTGTTTATATATGATCAGTAAGGCTTCTGGTCAGCCATAGGCCTTTGGCAGTTAAGCTTTCAGGGAGTCAAAGTTATACACGGATTTTCAACTGTGTGTGGCGTCTATGCAACCCCTGCATTGTTCAAGGGTCAGCTGTAAATAAGATCATTCGTGTAAATCCCTTAGGGTGCTTGTGGGAAGGTTCAGCGAATAGTATTGATGATTCTTAGGAGGCAGCATGGCTCTGTGGATGCAGACACAGAATATAGCCCCAGGCAGATCTGGGGTTCAAATCTGGCTGTGGGAAATTCTATTTTCCTCTGTGTTTTGGTATCCCCATCTCTTCTATGAAGGAGGTGGCCCCAGTGATCTATAACACTGGTCTACAGCGTGAAGTCTAGAAATTTCTATACATGTTCTCTTACATCATGGCCAGGTAGGTGCCACACTGAGATCCATCTCCTGGGAAGGTAGAATTCTCCCATCCCTCTTCTGCGTCCCCTCTCCACCTCACCATGTCCCTCCACCTGCTCGGGACTTGGACCTCATGGGCAGAAGGGACCCGGCCATTTGTGGGGTTATGCACACCATTCATTGTCTGCCCCCTCTTGTCTTATCAGACACACAGTTATTAAAAAAAAAAAAAAACAGATAGTTAACTCTGCCTTCTTCATTAGGGATTGAACTTTTCCGGGATGAGAGTGCTATTGGGGCTTTCAGATAAGGACAGGTCACTTGCTGTGTGCCCAGAACATGCTATACCCTGTGCAGAAGACAGGGCACACACACACACACACACACACAAACAAAAACAAACAAACAAAAACAAGAAACAAAAAAACAAACACACACACACACACACACACACAAACCCAAAAAACCAAAACAAAGAAACAAACAAATGCTTCCTGCCTTGAAAGAGTCACAGCCAGGGAGGCATCCAAGTGAGGCTGAGGCTGAGCCGCTTGGAGCACAGATGAGGTTCACAGTGTACTTCATTCCAGTCTGTGACCAGTTCAGTATTTTCCAAACTGTCTATAGAATAAACGTGCGTCTGGTTTCATTTCAGTCTGACTTTTTCTCTCATTTGACAAAAGTCAATGTGTTTGTTGGGAGAAAAATTGGAAAAGAGAGATAAGCAGCAGGGAAAACACTTGTAAAGCTCTTAATCCTACTACCTGGAAATAACCCTGCTGACACCTCGGAGCCTGTCCTCTGTGGGTTTTTAATGCATATAAATTAGGGGCTCTGCATATACATTTTTTAAATGGTAATTCAGTTTACCATTCAGCTTTAAAAGAAAAACTGGGGTTCTGGTCAGGGAGCAACAAGAACTGATGTGTTTCAGCATTTGCAGCCCTGGAAGGCAGGGCCCGGTGCTCTTTGTGGTGTCTTGGTGCCCTGCACAGACAGGGAGAGGCTGAACGCTTCGTCACTAACTTGCTCTGGCTTGGCGCCTGGTCTGTCGTGTGCTAAGCCAGGAGGGAAGGATCTGCCTTGGCACAAAACACCGCTCTCTCAGCTGCAGAGGATGACGGGAAGAAGGAAAGTGATAGGAGTCATGTGCTCACTCGCTTGCTCCGGGAGCATTTCCGGAGCCCCTCCCCTGGGCTTGGTCGGCTGAGTGGCTCAAGGGTACATCAGGAAGCTCTGAAGACCCCCTCACCTGGCCAAGCCCTCTTCAGCCTGCCTGGCATCTCTCCGGGTGGCAGCTGGGAATTCCCAAACCGAAGCAGCAGCGGACAGTGAGGCCAGACACAGGTGGGGGGCTGGCTGTGAATTTGGCCTTGAGCTGGGGGGAGAGGTATCTCAGCGGGGCTCAGGGGACAAAGTTTTCCAGAAGTCGGGCCATCTCGAGTGGGTTCGGTTCACTCCTCTTTGCCAAACCATCTTTTCCCAAGGGATCTTACAAAATCCTAGAAGGATGTGGTGCTTTCAGAGCTGGACTCAGATCCGGAGTCTGAACGGCAGGACCCTGGGCAGGTCACGTAACCTTCCCGCACGTGAATTGCCTGCCCTCCTGGGAAGGATGGCCTGAGAAACGCTCAGCTCAGGGCCTTGTCAGACGAAGCTCTGTAAATGGAGAGCGGTGTCAAACTGGACGCAGAGGCCACATACTACTCGTATGGAACCAACTCCCTTCCCTCCTCACCCCACCTCACAGATCACAAAGCACTGCGAGTTCCAGAAGTTTCCAGTAGCCTGCCTGAGATCACATAGCCAGGAATGGGCAGAACTTTAATCCCAAGTGGTTCTGATTCTGAAGTGTGTTCTCCTATCCAAGCTGACTTATTGCCTCAGTTTTCCATCTGTACAATGGGAATAGCCATACCCACTTTAGAGAGTTCTTAGAAACGTTGAATGAGATGATCCCTGGAAATCTTTTGCTTCTGTCCTGGTCCCCTGCTCAGTGAGAAGTTGCCAGAAATGAATGCAGAGTCTTTGCCCTGAGACAGCATGATGTGGTGGGAAGGGGGCGCCTGGTGTCCCCTCCCAAGAGGCCAGCCTGACCACTTATTAATGGAGACACCTACCCCTCTCTTTTTAGTCTCTACGTGACCCATGTTAGTTTCTCCATTGTCCTGTTTGTTACTTGCACTTATTCTATTGGCTATTATCCATTCCTCCATGAGAATGTCAGTTCCAAGGAAATGGCCCTTGCATTGCACAGACCTGGCCTGTAGTGCTCTGTTGTTGCATAATTGGCAGGAGGGGAGGGTTTGCAGGGGGAGGGATTACTTCCCGGGTTTCCCAGAGGGTGGGACAGGTACCACGGGCCCTATATTGAATCATATAGGGAGCGACCATTCTTTTCCTCTTCAATTCTCTTTCTTGAGAGAGATGTCCTTCCAGTGACATTAAGGAGACAGTCTCCATCCAGTGCTAGTATCTGACATCTTCTTAACCCTGACTTGCTAAACTTTTTTTTTAAGTTTATTTATTTTTGAGAGAGAGAGAGAGAGAGAGAGAGAGAGCATGCATGTGCAACCGGGGGAGGGGCAGAGAGAGACAGAGGTTCCAGAGCGAGCTCTGTGCTAACAGCAGAGAGCCCGATGCAGGGCTCGACCTGTGCCAAAACCAAGCGTTGGATGCTTAACCAACTGAGCCACCCAGGTACCCCTAAACTTCTTTCTTTAAAAATTAATTAATTAATTAATTTTTAAAAAATTTACATCCAAGTTAGTTAGCATCTAGTGCAACAATGATTTCAGGAGTAGATTCCTTAGTGCCCCTTATCCATTGAGCCCATCCCCCCTCCCACCACCCCTCCAGCAACTCTCTGTTTGTTGTCTGTATTTAAGAGCCTCTTATGTTTTGTCCCCCTCCCTGTTTCTATATTATTTCTGCGTCTCTTTCCTTATGTTCATCTGTTTTGTATCTTAAATTTCTCATATGAGTGAAGCCATATGATATTTTTCTTTGACTAATTTTGCTTAGCTTCATCACCCTCTACTTCCATCCACGAAGTTGCAAATGGCAAGATTTCATTCTTTTTGGTTGCCGAGTGATACTCGATTGTATATACACCACATCTTCTTTATCCATTCATCCGTCAATGGACATTTGGACCCTTTCCATACTTTGGCTATTGTGGATAGTGCTGCTATAAACTTTGGGGTGCATGTGCCCCTTCGAAACAGCACACCTGTATCCCTTGGATAAATACCTAGTAGTGCCACTGCCTGGTTGTAGGTTAGTTCTATTTTTAATTTCTTGAGGAACCTCCATACTGTTTTCCAGAGGGGCTGCACCAGTTTGTATCCCCACCAGCAGTGCAAAAGAGATCTTCTTTCTCCACATCCTCGCCAACACCCGTTGTTGCCTGAGTTGTTAATGTCAGCCATTCTGACAGGTGTGAGGTGGTATCTCATTGTGGTTTTGATTTGTATTTCCCTGATGATGAGTGCTGTTGAGTACTTTTTCATGTGTCGGTTGGCCATCTGGATGTCTTCTTTAGAGAAATGTCTATTCATGTCTTCTGCCCATTTCTTCCCTGGATTATTTGTTTTTTGAGTGTTGAGTTTGAGAAGTTCTTTTTAGATTTTGGATACTAGCCCTTTATCTGATATGTCGTTTGCAAATATCTTCTCCCATTCTGTCAGTTGCCTTTTTTTAGTTTTGCTGATCATTTCTTTCGCTGTGCAGAAGCTTTTTATTTTGATGAGGTCCTAATAGTTCATTTTTGCTTTTGTTTCCCTTGCCTCTGGAGACAAGTTGAGTAAGAAGGTGCTGAGGCCAGGGTCAAAGAGGTTTCTGCCTGCTTTCTCCTCTAGGATTTTGATGGCTTCCTGTCTTACATTTAGGTCTTTCATCCATTTTGAGTTTATTTTTGTGTATGGCGTAAGAAAGTGGTCCAGGTTCATTTTTCTGCATGTCACTGTCCAGTTTTCCCAGCACCACTTGCTGAAGAGACTGTCTTTATTCCGTTGACTATTCTTTCCTGCTTTGTCACAGATTAGTTGGCCATACATTTGTGGCTCCATTTCTGGGTTCTCTGTTCTGTTCCATTGATCTGAGTGTCTGTTTTTGTGCCAGTACCATACTGTCTCGATGCTTACAACTTTGTAATATGTCTTGAAGTCCGGGATTGTGATGCCTCCAGCTTCGTTTTTCTTTTTCAGGATTGCTTTGGCTATTTGGGGTCTTTTCTGATTCCATATAAATTTTAGGATTGTTTGTTCTAGCTCTGTAAAGAATGCTGGTGTTATTTTGAGAGGAATTGCATTGAATATGTAGAGTGCTTTGGGAAGTATCAACACTTTAACAATATTTGTTCTTCCAACCCATGAGCATAGAATATTTTTCCGTTTTTTTGTGTGTGTCTTCTTCAGTTTCTTTAATAAGCTTTTATAGTTTGCAGTGTATAGATTTTTCACCTCTTTAGTTAGGATTATTCCTAGGTATTTTATGGTTTTTGGTGCAATTCTAAATGGGATCAATTCCTTGATTTCTCTTCCTGTTGCTTCATTATTGGTATATAGGAATTCAACTGATTTCTGTGCATTGATTTTATATCCTGCGACTTTGCTGAATTCATGGATCAGCTCTAGCAGTTTTTTGGTGGAATCTTTTGGATTTTCCATATAGGGTATCATGTCGTCTGCAAAGAGTAAAAGTTTGACTTCCTCCTTGCCAATTTGGATGTTTTTTATTTCTTTGTGTTGTCTGATTGCTGAAGCTAAGACTTCCAGTACTATGTTGAATAACAGTGGCAAGAGTGGACGTCCCTGTCGTATTCCTGACCTTAGGGGGAAAGCTCCCAGTTTTTCCCCATTAAGGAGGATATTAGCATGGCTTTGATGATCTTGAGGTATGATCCTTCTATCCCTACTTTCTTAAGGGTTTTTATCAAGAAAGGACGCTGTATTTTGTCAAATGCTTTCTCCGCATCTATTGAGAGGATCATGTGGTTCTTGTCCTTTCTTTTATTGATATGATGTACCACATTGATTGTTTTGTGGATGTTGAACCAGCCCTGCATCCCAGCTATAAATCCCATGTGGTTGTGGTGCATAATTCTTTTAATGTATTGTTGGATCTGGTTGGCTAGTATCTTGTTGAGGATTTTTGCATCCATGTTCATCAGGGAAATTGGTCTATAGTTCTTCTTTTTAGTGAGGTCTTTGTCTGGTTTTGGAATCAAGGTAATGCTGGCTTCATAGAATGAGTTTGGAAGTTTTCCTTCCATTTCTATTTTTTGAAACAACTTCAAAAGAATAAGTGTTAATTCTTCTTTAAATGTTTGGCAGAATTCCCCTGGAAAGCCAACCGGCCCTGGACTCTTGTTTTTGATTACTAATTCGATTTCTTTACTGGTCATGGGTCTGTTCAAATTTTCTATTTCTTCCTGTTTCAGTTTTGGTAGTTTCTATGTTTGTAGGAATTTGTCCATTTCTTCCAGATTGCCCATTTTATTGGCGTATAATTGCTCATAATATTCTCTTATTATTGTTTGTATTTCTGCTGTGTTGGTTGTAATCTCTCCTCTGTCAATCAATTTTGTTGATTCCTTCAAAGAACCACTTCTTGGTTTCACTGATCGGTTCTACTGGGTTGTTTTTTCTTTGTTCGTTTGTTTGGTTTTTTTTTTTTTTTTTTTTTTTTTTT
>CM053566.1:12895584-13054761 GCA_028646485.1 Cryptoprocta ferox | reverse complement strand
GGTTTCACAGCGTTGTGGTCTGAAAATACACATAGTATGATCTCGATCTTTTTGTACCTGTCGAGGGCTGCTTTGTCCTAAACTTCTTTTTTAAGAAGAGGTTTTTTTTTTTTTGTTTTTTTTTTTTGAAAACAAAGAGGAGGACTCAAGATCAGACCATTTGGCCACAAATGCCAACCTAGGATTTCATTTTGTTTGACATGTTGGCTTTCACTGTACTTATTTTGACATTTATTTGGGACTAGAGATTCAGGCTTTCTACCTGGCAATGATAGAAAGTAATGATACAAGTTTTTTTTTTAATACACTTATTTTTTCAAGGCAATGCATCCAAAGAAAAAGTATTCACAAGTGATAAATAACATAAGGTGGCCGATCTGGCAAAAATATTAAGGTGGTTCTGGAATGATGCAGTCTGACCCTTAGGAGATGATAAAATATATATATGTACATACATACATATACATAGGGAGGGAACATGAGCCGGCATGTCTTTGGACAAGGTCAAGAACAGGTCTCAGATGGCGGCCAGACCACACAATGTGACCAGAGGCAGAGGACCATTCCTGGAAGCTAGAGCCCCCCCCCCCCCCCCAGCTGGCTGCCTGTACCCTTGGAGCACTCACCCTTGTGAAGCCTAGACCATGGAGGGCAGAATGTCACCAGATGCTCCAAAGCCTGAGGTCACAGTCAGGGACGGGAGCATCAGTAATTGTCACAACCCCCTCTCAGTACTTAAAGGGCCCAGAGGAGCCAACCCTTGGCCTCTGGACTCACCCAAACTGAATCCAGGAAGACAGAGTCTAAGCTTCCTTCTCCCCTCCCTGCTCCTCCGAGCCTTGCGGCAATGTCCAGGCTGGAGGAGGGGGAGTGCGCGTCAGGGAAAACTAAGTCCTGCTTTCACGGGCAGCTAGGCTCCTGCTTTGCATATTCCGGTGTCTGGCCGGCCACTGTCTTCCTTCTTGTCTGGCTGGGACGTGAGCCTTCTGCCACCAACCCCTTACTAAATGGAACTCCATAACTCTTCATTTCCTAGACGCACATCGGGTTAAGCAGGTGGCGGACAGCTGGCATTTCTCACTTGCTTTCTGGCATTTCCCATTTTTAATAGGAAGCTAACCTGGCAGTTTTTATTAGAAAGCCCCTGAGTCCCGAGGTTTAATATCTTCAGTGTTAGATTCATGAACGACTTGGAAGTTAAGAGATTGCCTGTGGCTGGAATTTGAGGGAGTGTGCAACCTGTCGCTTGAAATGTGATTTATTTGCTCGAGGGAAGGGGGAAGGAGAGGGGCACTTAAGTGGGTTTTGAGTTTTGAGAGGTGGGGAGTGCTTAGAAGTGAGTGAACAACCAAAGGGTTGTAAATCCCTTCTGACAGAACAGAGTGTTTTAAAACAACAGCTGACTTTGAAACCAACTGCCTTGGGAACACCAATCAGGCAGAGCCAACGACTGTTTCCACCCAGCTGTTTCTTTTATTTGGAAGATCAGCACTTGAGGAGAGCAGGCCCTGGGAGATGTTCTCTAGAGCCCAGCCATATGGCCTTTCCTGTGTTACTCAAGTGTGCCAGCCTGGTCCTACATCAGGGCCTTTGCACTGGCTGGTCCTTCAGCCCAGAACTCTCTTCTTCCAGATTTTCACACGGCTGCCTTCCTTCTTCATTCAGCTCTTGGCATGGGGGTCACCTCCCCTGAGGGACTTACCCTGACTATCCCAGTAAAGAAGCCCCCAGCCCTGCCACTCTCTGTCCAGTAAATCTATGTATTCTCTCCTTAGCACTTATGCTTCTCTGAACATCTTTCTATTTGCTTGTTTACTTATTTATTGCCTGCCATCTCCCCTGGCCAGTCAGCTCCATGAGGTTAAGGACTGGGCCTGTCTTGCACACACCGGGAACAGAATACTACCCTGCCCACAGTGCCACTCTCACTACATAGATTGTGAACTTACCTGATTACATCTGGGCCTCAGTAAAATCAGTTTGGTCTTGACGGGTGCTTCGCAAAGTGGGAGTGCCTGCACCACCAGCATTAGCATTACCTGGGAACTTATCTGAAATGCAAATTCCCACAGGTGCCTGGGTGGCTCAGTAGGTGACGCATTCAACTGGGACTCAGGTCATGATCTCGCAGTTCGTGAGTTTGAGCCCCACATCAGACTCTGTGCTGACAGCTCAGAGCCTGGAGCCTGCTTCAGATTCTATGTCTCCCTCTCTCTCTGTCCTTCCTTCTGCTCATGCTCACTCTCTCTCTCTCTCTCTCTCTCTCTCTCTCTCTCTCTCTCTCTCTCTCTCTCTCTCTCAAAAATAAACATTACAAATTTAAAGAAAAGGAAAGAAACGCAAATTCTCTGCACCCAACCCAGACCCTCAGAAGCAGAATTCCTTGGGGTAGGACCGGCCATCTTTGTTTTAGCAAAGCTCTTCCAAGGGACTGTGGTGCACCTTCAGGTTCATCAGCCCCTGGACTTGTGCTTAAACACCTCTGAGGTCTAGGCAGGTGTTACTGCAGGAAGGGGAGCAGGTGTGGCGGAGGCGATGACGCATGCCAGGTCTAGGGACAGTCCAGTTTAAGGCCAGCCCTACCTAACAGCACAACACCCCCCCTTCCATCACCAAGGGGTCATGTTACCCTCAACTGCAGCCCCTGAGGCCCTCGAAATAAAGCCCCCAAGCAAATGAGCAGAGAAAGGTGAAGACAGATGCCTGAGGGGTAGTTTCCGTGTTTTTGGATGTGGTGTTGTGCTGGGGATCTCACTCCCCGGGAGGGCTGGCCATGTGAGGCAGCCCGCAGCATGGCGTGCCTGGATGCCCTCAAGACCCGCTGTGTGTTGGGAGCGCAGCTGTGGCCAGGAAGACCTAGACCCTGCCTTCACGGAGTGTCGTCTGGAGGAGGAGATAATCTGTCATCAAAGATTCCAGCCAATGTGTGTACAGTTCCAACCAGGATGCGTGCTGCAGAGACGGGGTCCGTGGTGCTGCAGGGACTTACGGGTCGGACAGGGAACTAGTTGGGGAGGCCACAGAAGGCTTTTGAGGACACATGGGGAGAGTGTTCCAGGCTGAGGAAACAGCACAAGCAAAGGCCCTGAGGTAGGTGTGTGGGACTGGAGCTCAGTGAGCAAAGGGGAGAGTCCCAGGAAGAAGGGGTGGAAGAGCCTGCCAGGGCCTGTCTGTGTAACATCTGTGGGCACTGGAGGAGATGGGCCTGTGTCCAGAGACCCTGGGTGGGGCCGGGGTGGGGGGGAGAGTTGGGAGAGGGGGATTGTAGTTGGGAGAGACCCGGTCAGCTTTGCATTGTGACATGGCCACTTGGAGCGCTGGATAGAGACCAAAGTAGGGAAGCCAGAGAGGCCACGAGGGGCAACTGTGGTCACCTAGGCAAGAAAGTATGATTATTAGCAACAATAGCACCAGCGAGCTTATTAGCAGTGATCTGAGCTGCTGGCCAGATGCTGGGCCAAGCACCGAACCCACGTGATCTCATTTCCACCTCCCGCCCAGTACGTCCTGCCCCACTGGGTTGGTGGCCCATGGCTGCCGAAACAAAGGGCCACAAACTTCGTGGCTTGAAACAACACAAATGTCTCTTACAGTTCTAGAGGTCGGAAGTCTAAAGTGGGTCTCACGGGGCTACAATCAAGGTGTCCACTGCGTTCCCCTTGGCAGGTCTAGGGAGCAAATCTGTTCCTTGCCTTTCCTGGCTTCTAGAAGCCGCCTGCACCTGTTGGCTCATGGCACCCTCCTCATCTTCAAAGCCAGCAAGGGCTGGTTGAGTCTTTTACTCACGTCTCCCTCTGCCTCCCCCCTTCTGTCTCTCCCTTTACTATAAGGACCTTGTGATGACAGTGGACCCACCCAGATAAGCCAGGACAATCTCCCCACGTCAGAAAGCCCTAATTGCCTCGCAAAGTTCCATTTGCCATGTACGGGAAATAGTCACTGTTTCGGAGGATGAGGACGTGGACAGCGTCGGGGGACCGCTGTTAAGCTGACCGCACCACAGTAGCCGATGGGGACACTGCGCCCCTGCTGAGTCTCCAAAGCCATGTGGGCTTGGAGGTGGCAGAACTGGGCTGGGGGCGTGTCTGTCAGTCTTTGGAGTAGGTGGCCCCCAGCCCCCACTCCCCATGGTTCATTCACACGGGCCTGGGTCCCCGGGCTTGGTGCTGAGGGAGTTGGAGGAGGGGAGGGAAGTGGCCGCCTCAGGCATCTAGAATCCTCTCCCAGTCACTGCCCAGGCAGAATTAGCCAGTGTGGACAGAGGCCCTTGGAGATAAGCCTTCTAGATGGTTTTATCTCATTGCTTCTGACAATCCTCTTTGGGGCTGGTTTACAACCATCTTACAGTGTCATCCTGGCCAGAAGGCTCACTGTGTCACCCGGGAGATGGGGTCAGAGGTCAGAATTGTACGAGTGCCCTGCCTGGCGTCAGGGCTGAAGAGACGTCTGTATCAGCTGCAGATAAAGTGGGACATTTCTGGGCCTGCTCTTCTTGGAGAAACGTGATCTTTTAGCAGAGAGAGATACGGAGGGGTGTGTGTGTGTGTGTATACACACATGCACACTCACATGCACCTGTATATGTGTGTGTGCACGTGGTTGTGTGCTTACTGCCCCAGAAGCTAGAGAAGTACTCGCTATATTCTGAAGCCACTAACACACCTTCTCCTGACGTCCAGACCGACCGCTACCAAGGCCAGCGGGCCTCATTAATCTTCATTGCCGCAGCAGTGACATTATGGCTACCAGTTACTGAGGGCGTAGGACGTGCTGGAGTCTCAGAGAAAGTTATGGAGCCAAAGATGGGGGTTAAGAGCATACACTCTGGAGCCAGGCTGCCTGGGTTCAAGCCCCAGCCCTCCTGACCCTCCCCGAGCCTCAGTTTCCTGATCTATAAAACGTGGCTGATCCAAGACTTGGTTAAATTCAGGATGCTGTCGATTACAGTATGCACGTTGTATTCATGCACTTACAGTGCCGACAAAACTGTTACCTGTCCATCAATAAGACGCATTTCTCTTTTCGGAGATGTTACATTTCAAGGAAAGACGCGTCTTGGAATCCATGGAAAACGGCCAAGAGTACCCACCGTGTAGGGCTTTTGTGCTTAGGCGGGTCCCTGGCACGTAGCCAGGGCTCATACACCTTAACTGGTATTATTACTATTACTCCCATTTTTTAGATGAGGAAACTGAGGTCGGAGTCACTTCCCGACGTCACCCAGCAAGTAGTAAATGGCAGAGTCGGATTTGGATTCGCTTGGCGGCGTGTCTCTTAAATGGCCCCCGAATCATGTCCTGTAACTGGGCACCCACGCCGCAGAGGAGATGAGAGAAAGATCGGGAACGGGCTGATCCCATGTCTGCGTGTCCGTGAGCAGGTCCTCTGCCCGTCTGGGTCTCCATATCCTCGTCTGTAGGAATGGGGCGATAGCGCGGCTCGCGCGGCTCCTGCAGGGCTGCTATGAGGGTTTGTACCCATGTGTCCAGCAAACCTTCATCCATCCTTTCCCTTCCCCACCTCCCACGCTGCGAACGGCTCTTTGGGCACCGGTGTTAGCCGCAGAAACCCCAAGCCCAGAGCAGTTGCCAGAGACACTTGGACTGACTTGTCTGCAGTATCTGAGGCTCAGCCGCCCTGGATACCTGCCCGATGCCTGCTCCTGCTTCGAGCTCAGCCTTCACCCCGCACCTGCTCTCCGACTCAGCCCCCGATAAATACCTAATTGCTTCGAGCTCAGCCTTCACCTCGCACCTGCTCTCCAGCTCAGCCCCCGATAAATACCTAATTCCTCTGTAGACTCTGCCCCTCGGGACTGTGTGAAGGGCTTAGAAGCGGATGCCTGGGGTATCAGTGTTGGTTTAGACTTTCTTTTCACTTTCAACACCATATATCGTTCATCCTTGCCGATTTGTTTCCGGCAAACTTTTTTAAGTATAACATCTGGCAAAGTGTCCGGATCCTGAGAGCACAACCTGATGAATTTCTACTAAATTCACACTCATGTGCCAGCACCCCGGTCAAAACAGAACATTGCCTGCACCCCGCCCCCCCGACACTGGACCCCTCATGCCCTTTCCAGCCTCCCCAGCCCCCCAGGGTCACCGCTACACTGACTTCTAGCACATGGGTCCGTTTTGTCCAGTTCTGCATTTTGTGTGAATGGAATCATTCGGTGCGAGTCTTGTGTGCCTGGCTTCTTTTGTTTTACACTGTGTTTTGCAGGTAGCAGTAGTTCGCTAATTATTACACAGTACAATACGAAGGTACGCTGTATAGCGCATACACATCGTATGTACGTATAGCACTGTACTGATGCTCCATCACAGTCGATCCATCTCTCTGTTGATGGACATTTGGATTGGCTCCAGCGTGGGGCTGTCAGGAATGGACTGCTATTAACATCCTCGTGCCTCCTGGCATGCCTGTGGGTGCATCTGGGCACGGATGTCTGTTGGCCATATACTTAGGGAAGGAACCGCCGATGGTGGGCTATTTGTATATTTCACTTTGGTAGCCGTGCCAAGCTGTGGTTGTGCAAATTTACATCCCACCAGCCGATGGGATGTCCTCCAGCATCCCGAGAAACCGCAGGGCAGTGAGAGAAGGAAAGGTGTTAGCAGCTGCTCCTGGGAAGGAAGATGTGAGCAGCGAGAGAAATGGACTGGGTAGTTGAAGCCGGCGACTTGTCGGCAGTTACCCAGGGAAGGAGAGTCTGGGAGTCTCGAAGCCTGTTGCAATTATTTGCTGTGCCGTCTGCCGTGGGAACGGTGTTTTCTGGGCTCTGGCCTGCAATGAGTGTAGGTGGCTGTTCAAGAACCGAGTATCCAGGGGAGGCAGTCCGCCCACGCTTCCCAATATTTAAATGTCAATATGGTTTCATTGGCTGCACAGCCCACCTCCCTCCCTCTCTTCTGCAGTAGCCACAGCAAATGTACCTACCCCCCCCCCCAGGACAGCAACAAGAGGGGACAGACGAGTCACCGTGACTGCCTCCCACCAGCTTACGGGGCAACCTTGGACGGATGAATCAGACCCCCCAGGGAGTGAGCTACCCTGAGAATCTCACTTTTTAACAAAGTGAAGAAATGAATCTTAGTGAAAGATCATAGGTAGCGTTTTGGATGGGTATGTGGGTGGATGGGTGGATGCGTGGCTAGGTAGATAGGTAGGAATATAATGGATGGACAAGCAGCTGTCACATGGGTATGAATATATAGTACATATTTGCACAAGTGTGTGTACACATTTGCCATTTTATTGATCACTTACTACCTCTCCTAACAGCCAGCAGTTCGTGAGTACAGTGCTCCCTGTGTGCTGGGCATGGGGAGGTGCCCACACCTTTACACACCTGATTTCATGGGGTTCTTTCTCCTCACCACCTCGTAAGGCAGGAGCTATTGACTCCATTTTACAGATAGTGAAAGTGAGGCTCGGAGAGGTAACTCACCTGCCCAGGATCACACAGCTACAAACCGATAAACCAAGATACTAACCCACAGACTCTGACCACTAGGCTACCCTTCCCGCCGGGCGCAAGGCACGGCACTCAGCTCCTTCTCTCATTCAGTCCTCGTAGTGACTCTACAAGGTAGGTATCACTCATTCTCTTTGATAGGTGAGGAATCCGAGGCCCAGAGGGGTTAAGTAACCCACCCAGAGACCCTCAGTAAGGAGCAGAGCTGGGATCTAGCTTCAGCTGCGCGATCTCAGCTAAGTCTAGCACAAAGCAAGGGCTCGAAAAATACTACAGGAAGAGCTAAGAGTGTTTTAGCAACGAAATCATAGATTAAAAAAAAATCCAAGCCCTTAGTTTTGACAGAAGATGGGACATGAACTTTCCTCATGCCATCCCTTCCTCTGTCCGCCATCACTGGATACCCTGAGCTAGACACGGTGCTAGGGGCTGGGAATGCTGTGGTAAATCTAGAATTCATTCATTCATTCATTCATTCACTTACTCATTCATTCTTTCTTTCACTTACTCATTCATTCTTTCTTTCACTCATTCGGTGAGCAAGTATCGAGTGCCTGCTCGGTCTACGCCGGGCACGGAGCTCCCTGTAGAAGGGACGGACAGATGGGCACGCCGGCAGCTCAGTGAGAAGGCGTTACTGTCACCGCATTACCGTCCTTTTCCATCTTGTCATTTATCTTAAACCACTGGTCCTCAAAGTGAACTCAACGAGGCTCAAAAAAGTTTGAAACCCTCTATCTAGACAGGCGTCTGGTTTGCGGGTAGGAGGACCCGTGTTTACACACAACTGTCTAAAGGCTTGAATGCACCGTCCGCTGATGGTACTCGGTGATGAGCCACCACTTTGCTGCTGTTTCGTCACTGTCCCCCCCCCCCACCTCAGCAGCCTCTGGTGAGTGGGAGCCACTGGGACGAGTGGCCGGCAGAGTGCTGTCTGAGTGGCTTCTGAGGACCCCAGAAGTCAGTGGTTTATGCACAGCTTTCGTTCTGGGCAGCCCTGGGACAGAGGGAGCGTGGCAAGCCTGCCTCTGGACCGGGTTCGGTTCTGAGAGCATCCTGAGACCCCGAAGGACCCCCAAGAACGTGCTCCCAGATCTGCCTCCCAGAGCCGGGGCTGAGGTCCAGTCACAGGCTTGTCACCAGCAGTAGCGGCACGTCCACTGTCACTCGTCACATCTGACAACTGTTGTGTCGCTCTCATCGGAAAAAGTGCCGATAACGTATGTTCTCCGTTTTGCTTTGCAGCCTGTGCAAGGGACGGACGCTCTACTCTGTGGTGAGGGACGCCAAAATCGTCTTGGATGTCAACAAAACGAGGCAGATCGCCCAAGAAATTGTGAAGGTACCACAGGGGCTGGGGGCTCCCTCCTGAGAGATGTTAGTCTGGCTTCAGACCCAACAGTCTGGATTAAAACAAAAAAATTTAGACTTGACCTGAAACATAGCAGGCTGTATGTGAGTCAGAGTTTTGCCCAGAGACCACCATTAGGGATGGCCTCCCGATGTCCGGCTTCCGTTTGATGCCTCATCGTCACGATAATTGGGCACATATGTACGGGGACCAGGAGAAGTTTGTGTTGCTAGAATCCCTCACCCCTCGGATGCTTGAATTCCCGGGAGTGTAAGCCCTCTCTCTCTGCAGCTGCCCGGGAAACATCCAATTGTTGGGATTGTTCTTGGGATTAAAACACACTGGAACATTTTTTGTTTTCTGGCAGGTGCCTCGTTAGTCAGTTGACTGGGGCTTTTGGTCCTCATTGGAAGTGTTAGGACTGAGCTGTTAGAAGAGATAAAGTGTGACTGCTCATAAAGGCAAAAAAAAAAAAGAAATCATCCAGACACTCACCCTTGAGCTAGCCTCTCCTCCGTGGTCTTGCTCACTGGATCGTGATCTGTCCCTTGAGGGATGTGGTGCCTCCTGCACTGATGTGGGTTAAGTAGATATAAAACACACGTCCTGCCGAGGAGTTTTGTTTGTTTTTTTTTTAAGAGGAAGTGCGGGGAGGTGGCTGGTGGCATCCCTTAGCATTCCCTGGGGACCACCTCTCAGTTTTGTCTTCAGTTTTTCTCCCACTGGGGACGTCTTCCTTTGTCTCTTCTTCGGGAAGCTTAAGAGCTAGGTGGGAACAGTTTGGCAGTGGTCTGAGGGCGGCGGCAGACGTGTGTCTTGAGGACCCTGTTCCCACTTGCCCTGTCTTCCCCCACCGCACCTCCAAGCCTGTGCGTTGGGGCCCCAGGCAGTGCAGCTGCTCACAGCGCTCTTGAACCCACGCCGGGGCTGCGGCGAGCCTGGGTAGCGGCGAGCGCTCGGGTGTTCCCTGGCAACACCCCGTTCCCTTGCTCCTTCCAGGGCATGGGCTACCTGCACGCGAAGGGGATCCTTCACAAGGACCTCAAGTCAAAGAATGTCTTCTACGACAACGGGAAAGTGGTGATCACAGACTTCGGGCTCTTCAGCATCTCCGGGGTGCTCCAGGCTGGCAGGTGAGCGGCGTGGAAGGGCACAGAGGGGTCCTTGACGCATGACAGGGGGTGAGAAGTCACCCAGACGGCTTCAGTGGACCTAGACTGGGTGCTGGGCCTGCGGTTGCCCCGCTGAGCGGCGAGGCTGTTGCTAATGCCAGGTCATGCTGTGATCCCCCTGGGGCCTGTTGTGCAAGCGGTGCCTTTAAGTGCACGTGCGTTACTGGGCACAGAGCACCCCCAGATCCTGAAAGCCCTTGCCCTTGAAGTTAACTAGGCGACTCTCCCTTTGCCCGGAAGACCCGCCTGGCAGTTGGCATCACCTGAGAGCCCTTGCTCCACGTTTTCTTAGGAGTTCATACATGTGAATGCGGCACGAGTATCAGTCAAGGGATTTAAAGTCAGACCCTCCTGTGGCCCCACTTGAGCGTGACTTTAATTCCCTGAACTTGAGTTTCCTTGTCTGCAAGAAAAATGACGGTCTGATCATGCCTACCTCGTAGGATCCTTGTGTGGATGAAATAACACCATCAGGCGTCCAGCGAGGTGCCTGCAGCGCAGAAAACACCACAGAGTAGCTGCTGCCGAGCTGTTGTAATTACTAGCCATTTGCATATACCACCCCCCAGGGTCCCCCAGGAGAATCATTAACCATCCTTAAGTAATTAACTCTCAGGAGCCACTCACCCACCCGAGGGCAAGCTGCCTCCAGTTGACCGGGAGAAACCGCTTGATTCCAGATAAACAACCTGTGATTCAGAAGGTCCGCCCTCTTGACTTTTCGTTTGGAGCGTGCACCGCACACACACACACACGAACTTAACAACCCTGCGGTTCTCTCTAATCACGCCCCTTCTGTGCATGCCTCCTCCGACCGGCAGCCTCACTCACACGCTCCTTTTACTTCTGTTTCAGCTGCTTTGGGGAACCACTGATCTCTTTGAGGGTGACACCCCAAGCCCCGCCGGCAAAGTGAATTTTGTGCATGCTATATACCTGTGATATCGAAGGGCATCCAAAAATCGACAAAACTTGATCCAGCTGCTCCTGTGTGATCTAGAAACAGAGCACAACAGAAGCCGAAGTTTCCTTTTAGATTTTACTCCACCCAGAAAGATAGCGTGCAGTCTCCAAAACGATCTATAGCACCTAAGCTAGGAAAAGAAGTAGGTAAATGACCAAATAGATCAATGGGTAGATAAATGGAAAGAGTCCCTCAAGTTAGAGCCCAAGAAGCCAGGAGGGCTGACTCGTGCAAATTCCTTCTTCCCTCTGTCTCCCTTTGCACTTGCATGTTTGCTGGTGGAGGAATTGCACACACACACACACACCCCCATTTATCCATCACTCCGGGCTGAGGGGCAGAGAAGGCAGTTGGTAACACCACTATGAACTCGGGTATTTGTGTCCAGACAAAAAGAGACTCTCCAGATGTTTTCCTTATCCTACTTCAAGGCTCTTTAAAACCCAATTCCTGGGGTGCCTTGGGTGGCTCAGTCGGTTAAGCATCCAACTCCGGCTCAGGGCATGATCTTGTGGTTCATGAGTTCGAGCCCCGTGTTGGGCTCTGTGCCGACAGTGCGGTGCCCGCTTCGGATCCTCTGTCTCCCTCTGTCTCTCTCTCTCTCTGCCCCTCCCTCCTGTTCTCAAAAATAAACAAACATCAAAAAGACAAAAACAAAAAAAAGATTCCTCCCTCCTGGAGGCCTGTCCACACTCTCTCTCTCTCTCCTTGCCGTGGATTCTCCTACCGGTGGAGGAAAAGGGGGCAGGGCCTCTGATTTTCTTCCTTTTGATGCTTGGTTTGCTAAAGCCCCAGGGTAACAAGGAAGAAAGGAAATGGAATGACCTGGGCATCCTTTCCCTTACGTCAGTCATAGAGGCCCCCTGTCACCCAGAAAGCAAGTTCAAGTCAAGGGCAAGGTGGCTGCTGGCCTGGTTGTGTCCACACAAACCTGGGTAGTGTTGGGAGAATCCAGGCGGCCCTCAGCGACCTCTCCCAGAAGAATCCACATTTCTTGGCTGCCCACCTGTCGCCGTCGGGGTTTCTCCTGTGCGTATCCCCCCTTCCAGTTGTGGGTCGGGCTTAGTGTAGTGCAGGGCTTCAGTTTGCTCCCTAAGGGTGTGACTTCCCCAGGAATCACTGTAAAATTGTGGGTGGGAGTCTGGAGTCACTGCGCCGTGGCTTTGGGCAGGCCGTCACCCACGGAACAGGGTTGTACTCTGCCTGTCTCGGCTTTGTTAGGACTAAGTGGGATAGATAATGAACGGGACACACAGTAGGCACTCAGCAGGGGTTACCTGCCATTGTCCTAAGGGGGGGGGGCGCGGGAGGGGATCACAATGCCGGCTTCCCAGCAGGGGTGGGTGTCTGCTGGGCCTGGGCGGGGGTGGGGGTCACCCAGGGAAGTGAGCACGTCCTGAACAACCAGACAGATCCCAGGGCCCCCCCCCAAACCCGTCCCCAGCGTTGCTAGCACACAGCCGTTCTGCCATCACTGAGAAAAGGTGTCATTTTCGGTGCCAGCCACTCTCGCGCCAGCCATGCGCAGGCCGTTATTAATCATAATAACCATCATGAAGATGATTTGAGTTTGTCACCCGGTGACACGGGAACGGGACACCCTGGAGTGCCTGGGTCAGGCCTGGTGTCCAGCCCTCTCCCAGGTATGTGCCCACACCCACCCCAGGCTGATGGTTAAGGAGTGGCCGGCACCCCTCCTCCTGGCCCTGTCCACAATGCCCAACCCGCCCTGAGCCAGCGAGTCTAGAATGGGCCGCAGGCACAGCTGGAAAGAGATCAGAACTGAGACACTCTCCCTTCGTGGCATCAGCTCACCTCACTGCACCCCCAGTGGCCTTGATCATACCTGGAGAGTGTCAGCGGGCCCAGGCCATGGCCCTTCCTTCAAGGATGATGTCCTTTGTGCTCTAATCTCAACTCCATCTCTGAGCCTTCAAGATGAACAAATTACTTAATTTGAAATTACGTGTCCATTGTGCAGATGGGAAAGTGGAGACGCAGGCCTGCTCAGGGTCCCACGGCTAATAAGCAGCAGATGGGTCCTTAAGTTCCTGCAGGCATCCCCATTTCTGGAAGCAAGAACTCATTGGGCCCTGCCAACCCGAGGGCTTGCCAATGTATTTCAGTCTTGCTCTTCAGCAGAGGATGTGTTCTAATAGGTCTGCTGTGTGGAGTAAGTCCTGTGTTACTGATGCCAAAAGACTGCAATTTGGACCATTCCCTTATTTTATGTATAAGTTAGAGCAGTGATTCTCAACCTGGGGCTCTCCCGCCCGCCCTGGGATATTTGTGATGTCTGGAGACATTTTTAGTTGTCACAACAGGGGAAGAGGTGGTACTGGGGAGAGGCCAGGGATCCTACGGTTCACAGGACAGCCTCCACCACAAAGAATTATCCAGCCCCCCAACTCCTGGAGCCTCTCTTGTCGGGGGTCCACAAGGATGTGTGGTCCACAAGATAGCTTAAGAGATGACGTGAATAAGCATTTTTCATCTTAATGTTCGTGTACTAAAAAAAAAGTGCAGTTCCCATTTATGGTCATGTTAAGAAGGAAATGAAAACATAAAGCCCATTTGTAGTAAATGATAGTCTAGAGCAGCACTGTCCAATAGCCCCCGGCCACCCAGGGCCATGTCATTTTAACTTTCATTAAAATTAAATAAAATTAAATGTTCAGTTCTTTAGCTGCACTAGCTGGATGTCGAGTGCCCAATTGCCATGATGGCTAGTGGCTGCCATATTGG
This sequence comes from Cryptoprocta ferox, assembly GCA_028646485.1. Taxonomy (NCBI): domain Eukaryota; kingdom Metazoa; phylum Chordata; class Mammalia; order Carnivora; family Eupleridae; genus Cryptoprocta; species Cryptoprocta ferox. Next base: position 13,041,049 of record CM053566.1, on the reverse strand, counting down.
ATAGCACAGACAGAGAACATTTCCATCATCATGGAAAGCTCTGCTGGATGGGGCTGCTATAGAAGGTGTTCAGGTAGAGCAAGAATCACGATCATGGGATATGAATGAGTGCAGCCCAGGGAACAGCGCATCATGCCTGACATAGCTCAGAGGCCACCCTAGGAGAACGGTAGAATCCAGTCAGCCCCAGGTCCCCACATTCTGGAGGCATGGACCATCACAGTCTCACTGTTGATGGTTGCAGATATCCATGCCCCTCTCCCCTCCCTGCCCACTGGCCCTTTCCTGGGAGTCTTGAATCAGTGGAAACCTTGTAGGAGGTCTGTTCAGATTTCAGTCCCAAAGGGAAAGGTCTGTACCTACTTACAATGTGAAGAAGGCAGCCGGCCTCTTTCCTCTTCCAGGAATTTACCCGAAGGAATAATCCTAGACCTGAGTGGGAATGTATTCACAGTACCTACCTACAGATGTTCTTCACAGCATTGCTCATAATGATGAAAGGGGAGGAGCTACCTAAGGCCCATCCACCAAGGGCTGGCTGTATACATTTTAATAAATAGCATGGGATGGCATATACATGCCAATTACACTCACCTTCTTTAAGTTTCTAGAACACCCCAAACAAGGCCTGCCTTACACCTTTGTCCTAACTTCCCCTTCTGCCTAGAATATTCTTCTCCTTATTCATGTGGCTGGATCCTTTATGTCCTATCAATTTTAGCTCACATTTTACCTAAAGTGAGTTCCTTCTTATCTTTAACACATTCCCATGTTTAAATTTGTTTTGCATGATGCTTATCACTATCTGTATTCTTCCAATTTATTTAATTCATCTGCTGTCACCTTCTCCTACAAAAGCGGGGACTCCAGGAGGACAGGGGCCTTGCTGGTCTCCCTCACCGCTTTGCTCCCAGTGCACAAACAGAGTTTAGGCATAGCGGGTTCTCCATAAATACAGTCAGTCCTCATCATGTGTGGATTCCAGATTTGCGAATTTGCCTCCTCAAATCTGTCTGCACCCCCAAAAGTCAATCAGCACGTTTGCAGTCATTCATGGGCACACACAGGTGGTGAAAATTCGAATCACCTGATTGATGTATGTGTTCCCAGCTGAGGTCAAACAAGGGGACGCTCTGCGTTCTTGCTTCTGCTCTCATACAGAGATGACCAGGGGACAGAGATGGGAGGGGCCGTGCGGCGCAGGCCCCGGGCCAGTTGGACGGAGATTTGCAACTCTGCACCTGCTTGTGGGGCAGCCTCAGACACAATCACTCACCACTTCCAAGCCGTTGTTTTCCTCTTCTGTAAAATAATGAAAACCGAATGTACTAGGATGAGTCGCTTTTAGGATTTAAGATTACAATCTGTGTGAGCCGTGCGTGTGAAGACCTGTTTCCCCCAGGAGCGATGATTCCATATTTGCTACCTCACTATGTGCAGAGACTTTATGAAACATAACTACCATGAATAACAAGACTCAGCTGTGGTTGTTGAATGACTATGTAGAAGGGGGTGCCTCGGAAGCAGAGGGACCCGATGATGGTTTGGGTGTTCGGTGTCTCTGTCCAGACCAGTCTTCCCTTCCCCTTCCACTGGGTCTCAGCCTCAAGTACAAGGTCGGTCAGTGCCCAGCTCGGGGGCACGGAGGAATCCAAGAAAGCCAGCAGAGATGGTCCAGAGACTTGGGGTCAGTGCTGGGGGACTGGTCCTCCCTGGGCTGTGAAAGGGGGCTCACTCTGTGTTTCGCTTCTCCAGGCGAGAGGATAAACTCCGCATCCAGAATGGCTGGCTGTGCCACCTGGCGCCAGAGATCATCCGCCAGCTGTCCCCCGACACAGAGGAGGACAAGCTCCCCTTCTCCAAGCACTCAGATGTCTTTGCACTCGGGTAGGTGGCCCACGCTGGCCTTGGAGAGCCCCCAGCCGGGCAGAGGGACATTTCCCAAGCCTTTCTTCCATGGCTCTTGAAAGGGACAGGGCACTTATCTGCTGGGACCAAGGTGGTTAGGTTTCAGGGTGAGTTTGGGGGTATCCAAGTGGAGTGTAGTAGAGGGATGACCCTAGCAAACCTTCATGCCTGGTTTCTATCCATGTGACCAGGGTTTTTTGCCCATGGCAGGTTGCTTCACCCATTCATTCATTCGCTTAGCCGAGTGGTTCTGAGCTGGTTCAGGATCTCTCAGAAGGTTGTGGTCAAGATGTTGGCTAGAGCTGTGGTCTCATCTGAAGGCTCGCTGGGCTGACGGTCCACTTCCTAGGTGGCCCACCCACATGGCTGTTGGCAGGAGGCCTTGGTTCCTTGCCCTGTGGGCATTTCCATAGGCTGCTTGAGTGACCTCACAACACGGTGGCCTGAAGCCACATTGCCTGTACGAGCTGGTCTCAGAAATTACATATTGTTGTTTCTGCCACATTCTGTGTGTTAGAAACAAGCCACTAAATCAGGAAGAGGTGGATGAAGCTCTACGTTTTGCAGGAAGGAGTATCAAAGAATTCGGAGACATATTTTTAAGCCACCAAGATTCCTCCCCTCTCTGATCTAGTAGAAGACTGAGAAGGAGATAGTCAATTTTAGCTGAGCATGATAAATGCTATGCTGAGGATAAACACAGGACTGCGGGAGTCAAAGAGGAACTAAATCCAGCCTGGGAGATCAGCGAGGGCTTCCCGGAGGAGGTGACTCCTGAGCCTAAGTGAGGGGTTGAATATAAGTAGGCCAGATGAGGGTAGGGCAAGGTGTCTAGATAGAAGGAACGTGTGAACAGGCCCAGAGTAACAGAAAACGAGTTGTCTACAATGGAGGAACATGTGAGGAGTGAGAGGGGAGGGAACTGACAGATAGAGAATCAGAAGAAAAATGAGGGGGGGTGGTGACATGAGAGACTAGAGAGGGAATTGGGGTCAATCCTGCAGGGACTGAGAGGCTGGGTTGAGGAGTTTTCATCTTCACAGCACTGGGGAGCCATTGATGGTTATTGAGCAGGGGAGTGGCGTAATCATACTTTGAGTTTCAGAGCAGTCCCTCTGCTGTGCAGAGAATGGAGAGGAGAAGGACAAGACTTCGAGGCTGGGAGACCAACCCAGGGGGAGATGCTGGCACTGTCTACCAGATCACTGCCAGTGGGCTTGGATGCTGGGAATGGACCTAAGAAGCATTCTGGGGGTGGATGGGATAGGGTTTGATGGTGGGTAGAATGCGAGTGGTGCCCAGATCCCTACCTTAGGCAGCTGGGTAGAGACTGGTGTCTTTCACCAAGATAGGGACCCTGGAGGGGAGGCCTGGCCTGTGCTGGGAAGGCAGATTTGGACACCGTGAGTCTGGGCTACCTTGGACATGGCCGCTGGAACCAACCAGAAGGCAGCTGTATCTACACATCTAGAGTTTGGGAAAGAGGAGTTTAGGGCTTCTCAGCAAGGAGAGAAAAACCGTACTCATGATAGAGAATGGGATGTCTTCGGAAGCGTAGAGAAGGAGAGAGGGTGCAGGACAGAGCGCCCTGAGAAGGTGCGTCCAGGAAGGCTTCCGGGCTGCCCTCCCTCAAATGGCCACGCTAATCCTCGCCTTACCTTGTGCACTTTGCAAGGTGCTTGCAAAGATTGGTGGTTACAAGCAGAGACAGCGGCTGGGGAAGCTGGGAAATTTGCAGCCCTGCAGATGTGCGCAATTAGACTTAGCAACACCAAGAGATGTTAGAGAGACCGTCTTCGGTGGAAAAGCACCCCTATTCTGTCCTCTCTGTAAATCTCGGTGGCGGGGGATGGGGGAGGCATTTGCTGGCCCATCGGGATTCTCGACATCTATCACTTGGACCCCTTTAGATGTTGTCATTTGCCCCGATGCATTTATGCCCAAGTCTTTACCTCGTTAGGTACTGTTATCTGCAGTAATTAAGTTGGTATATTTTCGTATAAATTTAGCGAAAGGAAAAAGAATGTAATTAACAAAATGTACCAAAGTGAGTAATTGGTTTTCCACTGGAGTTTTAATCTTTAGCAGTTTATTTTTTTCTTCGTGTGAGTTTCTCTTGAAAGTCGGGTTTGAACGGAAGTTTTAATGAGGCTTTTATTCCTGACACTGCTGAATTCTGAGGGACCTGGTGCTCTTGGTTTCCTGCCAATTAGGTGCTTCTCGTGGCCTGGGAACATCGTGCTCAGGCATGACTTAGAACAAAACCGGACTTTTAAAAGCACACAGAGCACCATGGTACGGTTTTGTGGGTGCTGTCTCATGGAATCTTCACAAGCACCCTTTGTGGCCGGTACCATTGCTGTTCCCACATGACAGGCGAGGAATCAGGCTCCCGGTGGCTCGGTGACTTCCCGTATGGTAGTCAGGGGTGGATCCGGGAGTCCAATTTGGGACATCCGAACCCCAGAGTTGGAGCTTTTAGCCATGGGGACTTCAGAGTCATTTTACCACGAAAAGCCCTATTTCCCTAAGCTGAAAATCAAAGATAATAAAACCAGTGAGGCTTTCCGAGGATTGAGTGAGAAAACACCTGTAAGGCGCTCAGCACAGGGCCAGGCTCCTGATAGGCTCCCTTCCGCCTTTCACATGAGCCCTTGCCGGCAATCTGTCTGTGCCTCCTTCCCCAGACCCCAGCCATCAGCCGCAGGATTGCACCCCCCCCCCCCCAGCCACCCCCTAACTCCTTCACTGCTCCAATTAGAAAGGACTCTGGAACAGGCTGGAGCGTAGGTGTCTCATAGCATAATGGCCAGTGGTGCAATTCTGCAGGCAGATCAACTGAATTCGGCTTCTGGCTTGCACCTCTTATATGCTGAGTGATCCTGAGTAAGATACATACATAACCTTCCTGAGTCTCCGTTGCCTCTTCTGTAAAATGGGGATAATGATAGTGCTTCCTGTTTGAAAACGTAGGTCTTACTTTTGTTCAGGTATGAGGATGGTCGGGAAACAGCCGTCATTGGAAAGATGGTTTGTCATTCGGGGTTTCAAAAGGAGGAGGCACATCATATCACACAGGGCCACACCAGCATCAGTCAGGAGGAGGATGTGGGCAAGAGCCTTAATTACGGTTTACTTGGGGAGGAACCGGTGAGGCAGGGTAAACAGGCTAGCACTACTTTTGCAGGGTAGTTTGACTAATTTCGTGGGCTCTGGAGTGCAAGAGTGTCCCGGGAGGGCAGGGGAACATTGGCCCTGAGTGGAAGTCTGATGGGGGTTAGGGGGGCTTTGGATTGGCTAGTTTGCACATGAAAGGCATACTGATGGGAAGGTCCTTTACCATCTCTAGGAATAAGCTGGCCCTGCAGAGAGGGGCAGTCCCTCCAGGGTCAGGGAAGCCCCCGGATGTCAAATCATAAGAAAAAGGCATGCTTCCTACACCTCCCCCACAGTCATTACAAATGCAGAGGGCTTAGCATAGTGTCTAGCACAGAGTCAAACCTCAGTCAGTGTTATTGATTATTACGAAGACAACAAGAATCATCTGGCACCTTAAGGTGACAACTTCCTGACCGTCTAACTCAACACCCCAACCCCCCCACCCCGGGCAGGGGGAGAATACGTAGGAGAAGTGGGACCCTAGAAATAGCTGATTTGACCTAGTCCTCTGATCGGTAAAGAGGATAGCAGAGTGCTTCATGTTCTTTAAAGCAAATTTGCATAAATTATCTTAGATTAGAGGAAAGATCATTTTCTAGAATTGTTTCAGCTATTTCCTGAGTTGGGGAATTTTGTTCTTATTCCCATGGTACAACTCAGCAATCCCCCGGAGTATTCACCCTGTGAGTACCCCATGGCGTCCGCCAATGTCCTCACTGCCACCCACCCCACCCCCCAGCAATTTTCTCCACTGTTCCATGAGATAATTTATATTTAGAAAACAAGACTAAAAAAAATCCTATCCTATTACCCAGAGTTAGCCATTATTAACATTTTGCTGTGTTTCTTTTTCTCCTGTCAATACATATATAATTTTTTTAAAGAGTAGGTATTACCTTATACGCAGTCTTGTGTCCTGCGTTTCTTTTACTTAGAGTTATATATTAAGTATTTTTTCCGTGTGAGCAAAATTTCCTTGAAATGTTGTAATAATATCATATTCCATTTTGTTTTATGGAATTACCATAATACATGCAACCTGTTCCTTTTGTTGAACGGTTGTATCATTTCTCCTTGTTTTGATATTATATATGATGCTGTAAAGAATATTCTTGTAAGTGATTTTTGTCTACCTAAGTGTTTCCTTACAGTGGTTTCCTGGAAGTATACTTCTAGGGTCAGAAATCCTAGCCATGTTCTATTAAAGTTCCAGGTGCTGAGTTTTGGCTCATTTTAATTCAGGTACCAAGGAAGGCATCCCAGGATAAGCATGGCTTCTAAGACATCAAGAAACTTTTAGGTGTATCTCAGCTGGCAAAACACCAGCCCTGTGAGGAAGAAACTAGGAAGTAGAGGGCTGGGTGTGTGTGTGTGTGTGTGTGTGTTGGGATACAGGGTCAAGAGTGACATAGCATACCAACACCCCTTAACAACATCTGCCAACAGCACAATTTGGTATGAACTCCACGCCAGGGAGTGGCCTTTCAAGACCCAACCAGCGGAGGCAATAATCTGGCAAATGGGCACAGGCATGAAACCCAACCTCAGCCAGATCGGCATGGGAAAAGAAATCTCGGTAAGTCCTGGGACAGTGCCAGCTCTTGGGGACAAAGAGAGAGGTAGGCACAGTTCTGGGCCTTCTTTTTCCTGCGTGTTAAGGTTATGAATGCTTCCTCAGAGGGTGATGCAGTAGCATACCCACAGCCTTGTCAGACAGGGATTTGGAACTTACGAAGTGCAGTTTCTGAACTTTGCCTGCAATTCAGGCTCCTGCCTCAAGGGTGCAGTAGCACTTGGCCAGATTTTTCCTAGCAGTGGATTGCTGAATCAAGTAGAAACAGTGAATCCCTCTCTCACTGTTACTTTTAAAATATTACCCATAGTAATGATTCTAATTTTATTTGTACCTATGTAAAAATTTTTAGGGGTTATCCAACTCAGAACAAGATACACAGAAACAGAGAAGCCTGAGTATAAATTCATAATCACCCTCTAAAACACAGCAGGAAGAGTCCTGTCTTTTGATCAGAAGACAGATAGGTCAGGGGAGGAGTAATAATCTGGTATGTTTTTAAGGATTACCTGGATCTAGGTTTCTTTTCTCAGGTGAGGTGATTATTAAAAGTAACCCTCTACTCTGTGACTTCGAAGAGCACTTATGGTATGGGGATGTGGATAGAGACCTCAGGATTCACTTTTCTCCATCCCTTTGAGGGGAAAAAAATGCCCAAGAAACTCCTTGGGGAGCATTATTGATTTTAGCATGCCCCAGACTTTCTAGAATAGGAAGGACCTGTCTAGTTTGCTATATGGGCTCCTGAGTTGGATGAGTGGAAAAATGGATGGATAAAGAGATGGATGGATGGAAAGATGATAAATAAATAGATTAGATAGATAGATAGATAGATAGATAGATACAAATGCATGAATTGGGATGGGTGGTTGAATGGATGGATGGATGGGTGGGTGGGTGGGTGGGTGTCTGGATGGATGGATGGGTAGATGGATGGGTGGTTGGATGGATGGTTGGGTGGATGGATGGGTGGGTGTCTGGATGGATGGATGGATTGGTGGATGGGTGGATAGATGGATGATGGAGGACTATGCAAGTGGGGCAAATGGGTAGATAAATGGACAGGCCCAATGAGATGCCAAAAAGTATCAGCACATCATCCTTTATGTTAAATCATCACATGTTGGTTTCTTTTAGGACATTCTTCTCTTTTGCTGGGCCTTTGAACAAGAAGAAAGACCTACCTTCACTAAGCTCATGGACATGCTGGAGAAACTGCCAAAGCGAAACCGCCGCCTGTCTCACCCCGGACACTTCTGGAAGTCTGCAGAGTAGGTGTTCTCCTTTAGCATCTCTCCCCACTCCCTTTGTCCTCTGGCCTTTGCCACCTTTTTGCTCCCCTCCCCACCCCTGCCAGCCATCTCCTTTCCATACACCCACCTCCCTCCCCCAGCCACCACCCTTCCCTACCAGGTTTCCGTTCAGGGGAGTCTGCTCTGAGATTTGGGTCCTGGAGTCTGCCATCCAGGCTCTTGGTCTCTGTGGCTACCATGGCTACCTCCTTGCCTATGCCCCAGTGAGTCTGAACATCATGTACAAGGCAATACCCTGAACTTACCCAGTCCCCTATGTCAGCTACTCAAGCATACTCTTCCAGGAGGCCTGGCTTTCAGGAATCCACCCCCCTGGGCCAGCAGCCTCTTCCCATGATGGCATCTCTCAGCTTCCGGAACATTCTGTTCCATGAAGACAAGAGTTTTCAGCTTCTCCTTGCCATCAGTGTCTCTCTGGCTTCCCCATTAGAGGCTCTGTGCTTCTCCCCTTACTTGTTCTTGGATGGAGATCAGTGGTTCTGAATGAGGCATCTCTCTGGGGGCCTCCTTCCCAGGCCCCAGCCTCAGTGATTTCTCCAGAAGGTGAGGGTGAGGCTGGCCCAGATGAGGCTGCCAAGAGCTCCCTGCTCCCCCCACTGCCCTGCCGTTTCAGGCACTGTGCACACACATACATAGAAACTTAACCTGAAAACACACCTGTGCACACATGCGCACACACAGGAGCCCTCAGGGACACACACACACCCGCCGCACGAACATCACATGAAAACACACCCCGGTACCCAAGCCCACACATGTGGGCAGACTTAGGCATATACACATATGCGATTACATTGCATGACACACGCACGCACACACACGGCAGCTCTTCACCACACCATGCCTATACACAGACACGCAAATGGAGGTTCACACTTCTCCGAACCCCCAGCCACAGGCACAGGTACGCCGGAGCATGGGTCAGCATCTCCCACGGGACCCCGCGAGGATCCCCAAGGCAGCAGGCTATGGAACAGATGCCCCAGGAGGCCCTCAGCTACCCCCCACCCCACCATTTGAGCCTGCTGATCCTGGAGGATGGGGTCTCTTCCCCCCCACCGCCCCCACCCCAGGGGCTCAGTCTTTTCCTAGACAATTGAAGACAGCACAGACTCCCCATGTCAGACAGACATGGATTAGAACCCCGCCCCACCACTTCATCACTGTGTGGCTTCGGGCACGTGACTTGGCCTCTCTGGGCTCTAGTGTCAGCCTCCAAAGCAGGAGGGCGGTAAACGGCTCTAGCGGAGGTGCTGTGGGGGTGCCGGCAGGTGGTGCGCTGGGGCATTTGGTGCAGCGCCGCCCACCTTAGCAGGTGTTCTGTGTACTTGAGCAGCCTTAGTCTGCCGGGAGCGAGAACACACTGTATTCTGCTGGCCTTCCAGGATTGAGAATGGGTCGATTATGAAAACGGAGGGAGGGACGCTCTAACAAGTGAGGACTCTGTCCAGCTAACAGAGTGCAGGCAAGTCGGAGAACGAGTGTCGGAGCTCTGGGCGGGTCCCAGGAGTGACTGGGTGCTACAGAACCCAAGGGTCATTTGGGTCATCACCCAGTGGCCTCTGCTTTCCTGGGGGTCAAGGCAGAGAGGGCAGGAGTTAGTTGAACAGAGGGGCTTAAAGCTCCCTGGTTGGAGGGAGAGCAGAGGGCCTTCTTTTCTATATTTTTCCACGCAGTTCTGGGTTTTCCAGAACACAGGGACCATAGGGATCCTGTGGTCTGGAAGGATGGGATCCTGGGATCAGTGAAGTTTTCTATTCACTCACTGTTTTACTCCATCTTGGTGTATTGAATACCTACTATGTGCCAGGCTGTACTCTAGAATGCAAAGGCAGTTGTGAACAAAACCAATAAGCCCCTAACCTCATAGGGCTTACCTTCTAGAGCAGGTCCAGAAGCAGGTAAACGTGTTTTAAAAGGGTCATCATTTCAGACAGAATTGTGTTGAAAAGACAATAGAACGGGTTTGTAATAGTGATGCTTGGGGACTTTAGGTGGAAGGGTGGGGTCAGGGAATGCCCTCGGAAGAGGTCCTGTTAAAATGAAGGCTTTGAGGGGAAGCCAGGCCCCCATGTGGGAAACCCAAGCCCTCCAGGTAGGAGTGAGCACACAGTGCTGGCAGAACAGATAGGAAGTGGGTATGACCAGGCCGTGGTGCGTCGGAGGGAGACAAATAGGAGGTGAGGCCCCAGGGGTGGTCAGAGGCCAGATCAGCATGGCAGGAGCTGGGGTTTCTTCAGAGGATGTCAGAGCATGGTAGAAACTTTCTCAGAACCAGAAGAACCCCCCAAGAGGCCATGTGGACCCATACCTGCTCCCCCCAGGGTCATCCGCTGAGTGAAGGTTATGGGGGGGGGGCATGTGGAGGGCTTTTCCTTTGTGGAATAGCTGGCATTGGGTTTGGAGGTCCAGAAATCTGAAGGTGCAACTCCCACTGCTGTCCCTATCAACTTTGTGACTTGAGGCCCTCTGTTCATTGCCTAGTGTGGCCATTTTCTTGGCCACATCATAACCCCCCAGGGAGAGGGAATATGAAAAGACACGATGAATTGAGGCCTGAAAGGAAGAGAAGTCATCTTTGCTTCTCATTGTCCAAGTAGAAAAGTCCTGGGGATTACCTACCTATCTGATGGATGCAAATGTGTGTGGTGTCTGTGCCCTATTCCTGCACCCGTGGCAGACATGACTAATCTATCACAGCACATCCACCATCCCTCAGCCCTTCTGCTAGCCACCACCAGTCACTCAGAATCCATGCATGGGATGCTTTCATTGGCCTTTCCAGATTGATCCAACCTCCTTTTACATATGGAGGAACTATGCCCCAGAGATATTCTGAAACTCAGCCACATCCGTTTGGGGTTGCTAGTGACAAAGCTGGGAACACAGGTCAGGCTCCACCTCCTTAATCCAGAATTTTCTCTCCCCACAACATCAGCCCCTATGGTTCCCTTGGTCACGCTCATCTGGCTTTGACATGATCACACTGGTGGTGTAGTCAATGCTAGAGTCCTTCCAGAAGCCTCCTGAGTCAGCAGCAGATTGGCAGAGGGTTTGGCCAAAGGATACTCAGGATCTGGGTCCTAGCCAGGCCTTTGTAATCTGTGGAGGGGACCAACCAGGAGGTCTCAGCTGCAGCCAGCATGTTTCAAGGATGCAAGAGGCTCACTCCAGACTTACCTCTGGGGTCTTGGGTCTGCCCCTCTGGTGGGTCACACTTGAGGAGCTGGGGTTTCCAGAATCCCAGTATGCGTTAGCACATGGTGAGCTGGAGGGAAGACTGGGGACAAGCCTGCATTCCAGAGCAGCGCATCTTGAATTTTAACATGCATCCAAAATATCCGGGAAATTTCTTAAAATGCAGATTCCCGTTCTGTATGTCTGCGGTGAAGCCCAAGATCTTGCATTTTCAGCAAGCCCCAAGGTGATGCTGGTGTTGATGGTCCACGGACCACCCTTTGAGTAGCGAGGGTCCAGACCTATGCTGCCCAAGAGTGGCCTCTCCCCTCGTGGGGCTCTCGAACACTCAAAAAGTGGCAAGATGGGGTGTCCTGTGAGTGTGTAAAATCCACACAAAATTTTAAAGACTCAGGATAAAAAAAAATGTAATTTGTCCCATTACACATACAGGACTGGTGATATGTTGAAATTACAGTGTTTGGGATATACTGAGTTCAATAAAATATACTACTAAATTCACCTTTTTTTTAAAAAACCTCTTAAAATATGACTAGAAAATTTACAACGACTTGCATGGTATTTCTTTTTTAAAAAAACAGCTTTTTTGAGCCAGAGTTCACACATCATATAATCCTCCCTCTTGAAATATACAACTCAGTGGGTTTGGATATATTACTCCTTTTTAAAATTGTGGTGGGATATATATAACATGAATTTGCCACTGTAGCCACTTTTAAGTGTACGACTCAGTGCCATCAATTACATTCACAGTGTTGTGTAGCCGCCGCCACCATCCCCAAAACCTTTTGTCCCCTCCGAACAGAAACTGTTCCCCTTCACCAGTAACTTCCGATCCCTCCTCCTCCCAGCCCCCAGGAACCTCTCACCTACATCCTGTCCCCACGAACTCACCTGTTCTAGAGATTTCATGCAAGTGGAATCACAACGATATTTGTCCTTTTGTGTCCGGGGTCTTCACTTAGCATGTCCTCAAGGTTCACCCACGGTGTGGCATCTCTTAAATCATCACTCCTTTTTATGGCTGAGTACTATTCCGTTCATCTGTGGGCGGAGACTCGGTTTTTTTGCACTCTGGCCACTGTGAATAACGCTGCAGTGACAGTGGTGTGCAAGCATCTGCCGGACTCCCTGCTTCCGATTCTTTTCAATAGTGTTGTAGGTCCGTTGCGCGTCATTGGTCTAGGTCATCACCACGACCACCAGCGTGATCTCCGTCATCTGGGTATCGCTTACATTGGTAATAGGTACTGTGTTAGGCATTCTGTCTGCATTGTCTTGCTGACTCCTCAGAGCCCCCACCTAGGAGTCAAGCGCTGTTACTGTTTTACTCTTAAGAAAACCAAAGCACAGAGAGGCTAAGTGCCTTCCCCATGGTCACACAGCGAGTAAGGAGGAGAGCAGGCCTTGGAACCCAAGTTGGTCTGAACCCTGAATCCGTGATCTTCACTCCTCTGTGCTGCTGCCTACTAGGCGAAGATTACCTGTGTACCTCCACGGTCCCTTTCCAGAACCATGCTGGGAGAACGGGCCTGAACGTCCCCCGTGATTGCCCAGATCCTGGCTCGACAGGTCAGCAAAGCCTCTGCCCACAGCAGGAGTCCGAGGTGTAGATCCTGGTCTCGCCTCCTCTTCCTGTATTTCCGGTCCTTACCGAGCATGCTACGTGTGCTGTGAGTGCTGGCGTCCCTGCACTACATGCCCTCAGCCCAGCCCCCACGCTGGTGACCATCCCTAGTGCAGAGGCTACCTGATCAAGTGGGAAGACTTCTAGGTTCAAATCCTGACCCTGCAGCTTCCTGGCTGGGCACCCTTGGGGAAAACACTTAACCTCTCTGCGCCTCCATTGTCTCGTCTATAAAAAGGGTATAAGGCACGTATTTTGCAGGCTGTTCTCAGGTTTAAATGAGATCAGGTACATGTGACACTTGGCCCAGAAGCCAGTACATAGTAGGACCTCAGTACCAATGTGCATCCCTTCCACTTTGTCTCGTAGAGGACGGGAGCAGCTCATCTCAAGCCTCCCAGCCCACCGAGAGGGCGCTCCTCTACCAAGATGGCACTGCTATATCCATGTGATCTCTTGCCTCTCTCTTTTCTCCCCACTCCAGGCTGTGACCATTGGACAGAGGGACAGCGCTCAGCTGCCTCAGCCCCCGAGCCACCTCTCCTTCCCTGCTCTGCCCTCTGCCAGCTCAGGAGGCCAGAGGCTCACCATCAGAGGGTACCGACCCCCGCCGGCCTGGGAGCACTGCGCGACCGAAATCGGCAGCTTCCCCACTCCCCAGACCCATGCGCTTTTTGCGTGGGCAAGGTTGGGGACCCCTGAGCTAGGACTTACCAGGACCAGCCAGGGAGATGTGGAATTGATCCGTGAGGCCCCGGGGTGGGGGTGGGGGGCATGCAGAGGAGAGAACTGGAGGCTGAATGCAGAGCGCCCCTGGGCCACGGGGACGAGGGCATGAGACCCACGTGGGCAGGCTCGCAGGACCCGTCTGTGTGTACACGTGTGTCCCCGTGCGTGATGCCATTCGCTCTAGATCCCCCGTGACAAGCAAGAGCCAAGCTGCCCCAGCTCCGGAGCGCCCCTCCGCTGACTTGGTCCCCGGGTGGCGGGTTCCAGCTGTGCTCTCTGCAAAGATGGGGTGGGGGACTGGGGAGCCAAGCACCAGCTTCGTGGAGGCCACAGGGCCGAGACCTGGGCAGGGGAGCTAAGCTGTTCCTTTGTGACATCTTGTCCCCCAGGCCTGTTGTGGGTTGCGGCCCCTTTGCACATAGCTCCAAAGTACACAAAACAGTCTTGCATGTCTTCTGAGTTCTGGGTCTCTCTGGGGTGTGGTTCCCCATTTCTGCCACCTTCGCCTGTTCTGTGAGAGCGCCGTCCCTTTCGGCCGCCTTGCCCCCATGCTCCCCCCTGCCGTTTGAAAAGCACAGTGACTTCCTGGCCAAGATGACTTCTGGGGAAGCTGCTCCTTGCAGCTTGCCTTCGTCCGTGACACCACCCTCTCCCCGGAGTCTGGGCCCTGAGAACTGGGGGTCTGGGGAGGAAGTTCTAGGACGTTCCTTCTCCTGCCTCCTGCTCGGGCGTCTACACCAGCTAAGTTTGTCTACCACGGCGATGGGATGTGGGTCCCTGATATAGGGATGTTGGACTATATGGCATTTGCATGGCATCCTGTTTGCAGAGCATCCCCCCTTTTCACCCTTAGTCCGGTTGGGGAGGCGGGGAAGGAGACCCTAGAGGTTCTGCATTCTCAGCTCCAGCCTGGTGTGGAGCCCTGAGTGGTTTCCCCATGAGAGGTCGGTCTGTGCTCTCTCAGGGCCCATGCCTTCTGTCCCCTGCCTCTTGCTCCCTTTTTTGGGACCACGTGTTCTACAGGAAGGATCCAGGAAGCAGGTCACGCGTGCAGAGTCATGCGGGGGACCTCGGTCCTGTGTTCTTACGTTCCATCCCTTACGAGGGTGTGTCTCCTGTTCCCAAAGCCCATCTGACCTGGCACCGAAAGGAAATCTGTCCCCCAGCAGGGCGGCAGCAGGGCAGCTGGCCAGCAGGCAGGATGCCCAGGGTCAGCCCACAGCCTCTCCACACTCCCTGGGCACTTCCCAGGCTTGGTTTTCTTCTGGTCACTACCTTATCCCGACGGCCCCCTCCCAGAGAGGGTACCGAAGACTTCAAAAACCCTACCTGAGTATAGACGCACCATCCCACCTGATGTAAGGGGTATGTGGGGATCTTCCCCACCTCGGGTGATGTCCAGACTGGTTCAGGCTTGAGGGGCCAAGCCTGCTTCCAGACTGGGAAAAATGATGAGGTAGCCATGCTTCCAGAGACCTGGCCAAGGGGAAAGCTCTGAGCCCCCCAAGGGGCCTTCCTAAATGGACTCCCACCTGCACAGGACCAGAGACTGAAAGCCCCCCCCCCCCGTGTGGTGTGTTCCTAAGTGGATATTCCTCTTCTTGGGGCTTCTATAACTCTGTGGCTCTTGGCTCAACATCTGTGTATCTTGGGGCCATACACCGGCACAAATCCCAGCAAGCCGCTCGGCAGACCAACTCCAAAAACGGGCGTGAAGCTGCATCGGCTCTGCCCAGCAGCCCCTCCAAGGCCGGAAGTCCAACCCTGGCTTCTGGTTAATCCAACCAGGACTTCTGGGGTCTCTGTGCCCCAGTCTTTGTCGTGGACCTGAGTGCAGGGAAGGAAATGAGGAAAGGAAGAAGTGGGCAGGACGCAGCTACCCTGAAGCCGAAACGCTCACCAGGACAGCAGCTGGCTCCTTCTTTCTGCTCTCATTTCCAGAATTCACCAACATGGTCGCCCAGAGCCTTTGGGCAAGACCCAGCAGGGCCTCCAGAGACTGCTCTTTCCATCTGTTCACCAGCTTAAGATTGAGTACGAGGTGTGAGGGACCCAGGCGGAGACCCCAGCCTTCCTGGTTCCCTAGGACCTTCCCTGCTTAGCAAAACAGGGTTCCTTGGGTCTGTCCCAGGCCCCAGGTCACCTGCTCTTGACTTCTCCCTCGTCGCCCACATCCTTATCTTGCTCCCACCTTCCTCAGTCTCCACACCCAGGTTTCCAGCCCCTCCCTGCCCCCGCCCTTCCTACTGGAAACCACCCTGAATTGTTTAGAGGGCAGTTTTTATTTGCAGACATTTCAATTCAGGAAGAACCAAACCTCTGCTTTCCCTGCTGACCTCAGTCTTATTCACGAGTCAAGTATTGGGAGGAGGTCATATTCATTAATCTTTTGCGAGGAGAAGAGAAAGGGGTGTGTGTGTATTTTTACATCGGAATTGCCAACCTCATCCTTGACTCATTCTGTAGAATCCACACAACAAAGAGTTGTGTGTGTGCCTTGTCCCAGTCACAGCCGTGTGCTGGTGCCCCGTGCCCAGCCCTGAGCTGCTTATCTCTGTGCCCTGCTTTGAGCAAACCCTTATACACACAGGCTTTCCAAGTGCGTCGGTCCACAGAGACCACAGAGACGATTCACAGGGAAGTCCTGACTTTGCCTTCTTTGAAGGATGTGTGGATTTGCACACTGAAGTCCACCCAGCTCCCTGGGCCATGTGTATTTCCTCAAATGGGGACTCCTTTCCAGGGAAACCCCCTGGGCCATATGTGGGAACATCCCCATGTCACCATCCACAGCACAGACCTGGAGACTCAAAGTCTCAATTCTCTTTTGCCCTGGTTTTCCTTTTGCTGGTCAGAGAGAAAAAAAAAAACTCATCTTGCCGCAAACCAGCCTTCTCTTCTTGGATTCTTGATCTGTAGAGGCCTTAGACTGATCTCTGATGACTAGACTCTCATCTAGGACACCTGGTTTTGCCTCTTTCCCACCCCACCCCCACAAAACCAGACTTTATCACTTCCCCCAATTATTGCCCCCCCCCACCAGTGGCTGGTAATCTAAGGAACATGAACGAGGTGGCATACACTTGGCCCAGGCCCAATCTCTATCTTGAGAAATCTAGAACTGGGGTTGGCAAATGATGGCCCTGGGCCAACCCACCAAATAGTTTTTACATTCTCTAATTGGGGAAGAATCCGAAGAGTATTCGGATTTCATAATACGGGGAAACTCCATAGAATTCAAATGTCAATGACAATCAACAAAATAGTGCTGACACAGGGCCACAGCCATTCATTTACATATGAACCACGGTTTCTTTTGTGCTACAACGCCAGAGTTGACTACTGGTTGACTACAGTGTGGCCCGTAAAGCTGAAAATATTTATAACCTTGACCTTTACAGAAGACTTTTGCCAACCTCTGACCTAGGGAACTGTCTTCCCGAAGAAGCAGCCAAATTGCAGATGGCGCCCAAGGGAAGCACAAGAGCCAGGCTGGGAGTTACAGGGGCAGAGAGCTTGTTCCAAGGGGGGAAGAACTTTCTAACAGCTTGCCCCAAGATTCAGTGGGCTGCCTGGGGGCGGTAGAAAGGTCCCTGTCCCAGGAGAGGGGTGAGCAGATGTTGAGGCCACTTGATACGCTTGATAAAGAGGGAATTCAGGCTTTGGAGGATAGAGGGACAGGCTCTAAGACCGTATTGAGCCCAGGCCACCATAACAAAATACCGTAGATGGGTGGCTTCAACAACAGACAATTCTTCCTCACAGTTCTGGGGGCTGGAAGTCCAAGACCAAGGTGTCTGCAGAAATGGTTTCTCCTAAGACCCACCCTCCTTGGCTTTCAGACAGTCGGCCTCTAGCTGTGTGCTCACATGGCCTTTTCTCTGTGCACACCCATCCCCAGTGTGTCTGTCTTCTAGGACATAAGTCTGATTGGATGGGAGTCCATCCTTGTAACTTTTTCATCTCGATTACCTCTTTAAAGGCAGTGTCTCCACATACAACCACCTCAGCAGTTAGGGCTTCAACATGAATTTAGGGGCGTACGGTGAGGCGTGTGCTGTGGTGGGGGGAGCAGCTCAGTCCCTAAAAAAGACCCTTGATATTTTGAAGACTGTGATTGTAGGGACCTTCTGGGCAATCCTCCTCTTCTTGGCTTTGTCCCCATGTTGTTCTCAACCCTGAGTCCCCAGATTTGACCTCCCTTCCCTCACCCCCTGCCAGCCTTCACCCACCTGCCCCCCAAGGTCTTGTTCCAAATATTCCACCACCCAGGCCCCTCCTGACCAGGGCCGTCATAACGAAGCTCACAAACCAGGCAGCCTAAAATGACTGTAAGGGATCCTCCCACAGTTCTGGAGGCTGGAACCCTAAAATTGAGGGGCCGGCAGGACCATGCTCTGATCCCCCCTCCCTGCAAGGGTGTCCTTCCTGCCCTCCTCCTCTTAGCTTCCGGTGGTTTGCTGGTCGCCGTTAGCATTCCTTGGCTTGCAGCTGGACGCTCCATTCTCTGCCTCCACCATCACATGGCCTTGTCGCCATCTGTCTCGCATGGCTGTGTCAAAGGACAGCACCCCACTCAAGTTTGACCTCAGCTTAATCCATTACACCCGCAACAACCCTATTTCCAAGTAAGCTCACATTCTGAGGTCACCAGGGCCCGGGACCTCAGCATATCTTTTTTTTTTTTTTTTTTGGTGGAAGGGACACAATTCAACGCCTGACACCCTGTAAGGAGCTTTCTCTCATGCCTTGACTGGTCACCTTGGTCCCTCCATAGCAGACGCCCTGGGACAAAGGTCCCAGAATCCCAGGGCCACGAGGCTCAGGACCAAGAGGTTACTCTTATCAAACCTGACGCCTTCACCCCTGGGTCCCAGAGTCCCAGACTTTGTCTCCACGACTGAAGGCGGGCATCCGTCTGTTGTGTGATGGTCACTGGGCCCCCGAAAGCGTGTGCTCCAGCCCCGTCGGGAGGGGTTGCCGGCACCACGCTTGCTTTAGTTGATGCCCTTGCTCAGTGACAGAACAGACTGTGGCGAGCTGTGCGCTTGCTGCATCCCCTTCTGGCCGTGCCTGAGAAGTGAGCAGGTTCCGAGCAGGCTCAGGCGGGTCCCCCTGGGTCCCCGTCGCCCCTGGGTTTACGCCCATTGCAGCCGGCGCCTGCGCACACCTGTGAGGGAGTAGTCCTAACCTCGGAGGGGAGGGAGCAGCAAATGCAGTCTGGGCTTCACAACATGGGGACCCAGGGGCTCGAGGATCCTTGTTCTTCCTGACGCTCCCCTCATCATGCCAGCCGGGCCACGATCCTCTCCAGTCACCACTCCTGATGATCGACCCGAATGACCGGCTCCTGGCTTGAGTCCTACCAGCCACGCCATTCTCTAATGTGGCAGAGAGTCAGTGGGAGGTCTGCACCCCGAGCTCCTCAAGTTACCTATGTGCTAGCACCTGGCATGCCACCTGGCACAGACTCCACGCTACGGTGTGCAGAGAGGGAGAGTTGGGGATGAGAGCGAGGCACCAGAACAAGGGGCCAGGTGCCCTTCCTCGCAGGGAAGGCAGAGGGGATTTACAGACAAGGCCAAGGGCTGGTGGGATTCCCACAACCAGACCTGTGCTGTGGGTCCCACATCACCCCAAATGAATTTGCCAGGTTGAACGCATGTGACTCATAAAGAGACCCAATGGTCAGGTGTCCCAGGCCATCTGGGCCCTGAGAGGCAAGAGCGTGATCCATCTCAGTTCACTGAGCACCTGCTATGTCCCAGGCCAGCTGAATCCCCGAGACAGGACAGGCCTGGGAAGTAGGTACCGTTACCCCCATTTTGCAGGTGAAGAAACTGGGGGAAATAGATGGAAGCCAGCCTGGTAAATGGTAGAGCCATCATGTTAAATATGAATCTTTGGACTCATGCGCTTCCAGCAACCCACCACCATTGTGCGTGGTTTGTGCCCAGCTGCCCATCGGGGTCTTACTGGACCAGCCTCTGATGTCATGTGCAGCTTGTAACCGGGAAAGAGGGAGGGAAAACAGGAAGCGATTGAAGGAAGGTACTGGGGAGGGTGGGGACCCTCGGGGGAGTTGCACAGCAGCTCCCAGAATGACAGGCTCCCTCCAGTCCCCCTGCTCCACGCAGCCTGCGCCGTCAGCCCGGCCCTCTGCCTCTCTCATCCTGGACATTTCTGTGATCCCCTGTCCCAGGAAACTCACCAGTGAGTGCCCCTCCCTCTCAGGGGTGGGAAAGGGTTCTTTCTTCCTGCTCATTGGGATCACACAGCCCCTTTCCTTAATACCAAGAATACAAAGGAGTCCTCTCCCTGGGGCCGAGATGGCCGCTGTCCTGTTGAGGACTGAGCTGGAGGAAATGGGCTTTGCATAAAGCTTGCCTGATCTAGGTTAAGGCCTAGTTCACCAAGCGTGTTCTATAGACCTTTCATTTCACAGCGAACTAGACGGAAATAATGTTGCATTATCAGAAGGGTCCCGGGACAAATACTTAGGAAAGTATTAGGAAAGACAAGATCAAATTTATTTCTTGGCTGCAGGGCTTATCAGAGCATTTACCCACACTGCTGTGGGCTTGAAATCTTTAAAAGGCTGACAGCAGGCTGCTTTTCCCAAGCTTTCCCAAGCTGGTTTCTGAATCCAACAGGACTCACCTCTGTGAATTGGCCTTGATTACTTGCATGGTGCTTTGAGAGCAAAGGCCAATGTGCTGGCTCAGAGAAAACAGCACCGGTATATACAGACCACCTGCCAAGAGTTGGCCTCCCCGGGGACTGGCACTGTGAATGATGAACGTGGAGGGTGAACGAGATGTATCTGGGCAGAGAGATGAGGCTGGGGATGACCACTGGCCACCGGATGCTCCTGTTTTTCTACTCAATGCTGGTAGGAAACGCCGAGCCCCAGAAAACTTTGCCCCTGCCACTTCACATGCTCCGCCCAGGCCTGCTGAGGGCAGACCTCCGTTCCATGCATGTGGACAGCGGTTCCGTTCACAAGGACGCCACAGAATAGAAAGCTCTGGCTGATTGATTGTGTCTTTCAACGCAGGGGTCAGATTTGCTGTGTGTTGGGGACTGTCCCAACCTCCCATGGCATGGAAGCCAATGTGGAAATGTTAGAGGATGTTACATGCTCTCAGCGGGGGAAGCGGGGGTCAGCTAGGTCTCCAGCGGAACTTTTATCTTCAACTAGGTTATTGGGATGAATGTCTAGAACGATCTCTGTCTAGATCTAGAAGGGTGATCTAGCCCAAAGAGGGCAAATACGTGCCATTCGTGCCACCGCTGCTCCCTCCTATACCCTTGGCAGACATTGCTAATCAATCACAGTGTGCCTTTCTGCTGAGCCCAGATAGAGCCTCAGAGCATCAGAGTTGCCTGTTGATGGGGACACAGGTGACCATCCCTGATCTCGTGTCGCCCCTCCTTTCAGAGACGGAGCTCAGGCCCCGAGAGGAACGTAAAGTCCCCCAACGCAGGTCCTTTCTCAGAGGCAGAGGTGGGTTTAGTACCGAGGCCTTGGAAACTTCCAGAAGCCCAATCATGTGAAGTTTTGGCTGTACCTGGTGACAGTCTGTAAGGACCTTGCAGAAGTTTATTTTCGGTCAGGAGATTTGGAAAATGCAGAAAGAAAGATTCTGTCCCGAAGACCCTGCAGTGTGATCCTCTTTGGTGATCTGCCTGCTTGGAGAGAAATCATTTATCTTCCAGAGAAGCGCTTCTCCTCAAGGCCCGAGCACTACCGCGTAACAGCTGGGCGGGAAGGCCCGGGGACCTTAAGGAAATACGGTGTGTGTGTACGTGTGTGGTCCTAGGCAGGGGAGCAGGAAGGGCTGTTCCTTGGAGTAATCTGTCAAAGTTTCTGTGGTTAGTTTCTGTGGTTCTGAAGTTAAGAGATGTTGCATTTAGAGGGGAGGAAGAGGAACCGACTCCAATTGCTTTTGGTTGCAGGGAAGACTCGAAATCCAATTTTCACCCCAGTGAACTTCCCGGAGGTCCTAGTGGACCACCAGCTCTGCTCCTGAGCTCTTGAAATGGCTCTGATGGCTCGGTGGCTGAGAGTGCTTTCCGTCTGCGCCCTCTTCGTTTCCTTCCTCCCCTTCTCCTCCACCACCACCGCCCCCTGCTCGATAACATCTCCCCCCGGACCGTGAGCCGAGGAGAAAGTTACACAATAGTAGAGATGAAAAATAGCGGCCATGTATTTAGCTTAAATTAGCTCAGAAGAAAGCCTCCCTCCCTCCATTGAGCGGGCAGCAATTGTTTATGCCAACGTGCTATTTGCATCGTGCCTTCTTAGATTTGAAAGTCTAATGATTAAAAACAAATCTTAGTTTTTCTTTTTCACCACTTAAAAAAAAAAAAATCCCCACCAGCTTGGCTAGTTCTTCTTGTTTAAAAATACCCTGACTTCCAGAGCCGGAGCGAGGATGTTGGAAAGCCTGGAGCTAGAAGAGCAGGAAGAAACAGAGGCAGGCAATAGACAGAGAGGCCTTTGCGGAGTGGCGAGTGATGAGCTGGTGAAGGTCAGAGACGGCTCTTTGCGTCTTCACACACATGCCGACGTCCGGGTCAGTTGGGAATGCTGCAGGCCTGTTTCTTCATCCGTGGGTTCAATGGGTTATTTCTTGAGCATCACTACATCCTGGACCCTGGCAATTCAGTCACGAGTGAAACAAAGTCGTTCCTTTTTTTTTTTTTTTTAGTGTTTGTTTATTTTTGAGACCGAGACAGAGTGTGAGCGGGGGAGGGGCAGAGAGCGAGGGAGACACAGAATCCGAAGCAGGCTCCGGGCTCCGAGCTGTCAGCACAGAGCCCGACGCGGGGCTTGAACCCACAAACCGTGAGATCATGACCTGAGCCGAAGTCGGCCGCTCAACCGACTGAGCCACTCGGGCGCCCCTGAAACGAAGTCATTGTGAATCTTGAAGCCCAGCGGGGGAGACAGACAAGGAGCCACCCAACAAGATATAAATCACAACTCACAGAGGCCTATGGAAGGAAAACCAATGGGGGGGGGGCAGTAATGGGAGGTGGGGGAGCAGAAGACAGAGATCTTTCCCAGGAGGTGACATTTGAGTGGAGACCTCAAGGAAGAGAGGGAGGAAGGGACGATCATTCTAGGCCAGGGTCTCTCAAAGGCGGCCCTGTTGATACTTGGGACCAGATCATCTGTTGTGATGAGGGCTGTCCTCTGCTTTTGCAGGATGCCGAGCAGCATCCCGGCCACCCCCATGCCGTGACAACCAAAGATGATGGTTGTCACCAGACATTGCCAGGTGTCCCCAGGGGTGGGGGGAGGCGATCGAATCACCCCCTATGCTTGAGAACCACCATTCTAAATGTTTTTAATGTTTGTTTATTTTTGAGAGAGAAAGAGTTCAAGTGGGGGAGGGGGAGAGAGAGAGGGAGAAGACACCGAATCCGAAGCAGGCCCAGGCTCTGAGCTGTCAGCACAGAGCCCGACGCAGGGCTCAAACTCAGGGACCATGAGATCATGACCTGAGCGGAAGTCGGACACAACTGATTGAGCCCCCCAGGCGCCCCAGAACTACCATTCTAGAGAGAAGAAGGGAGCAGAGGCCAGGGCCGGCGAGTGGGGTGGACAGCGGGTGAGGGGTCCTGGGGGCCGGAGAGTTGGAACACCCAGGCTGGAGAGGGTCCCAGAAGTCTCCTGAAGGCAGTGGCAGAGCACTGGGCGGTGGGGGCGGGGGGGGAGTTCCGGAATACCGTGTCGCCATCTGATCTTCCCTGGTCTGAGCCAAGGCATGAGGCCCTGAGCGTGCTTCTCCTGGCCAGATCACTGGGATCCGGATCAGGCGGCCGTCACCTGCAGGAGACAGAAAAGGAAATCGGACGGAGGGAAATGGGAGAACTGGCCGAGGAAGATCCTCGAGTGACCGTGGCATAGTGGATGGGATGGTCTAGAGGTGGCAGTTGGACCCGTCCCGCGTGGCTGGCGTGGGCATGGTGGCAGCGGGCGTGGACAAGCCCAGTAGGGCCTGCAGATCCAGCCTAGAAGCGGATCTCACGGACTCCGGCAGTCCCCAGCGCGGGCAGTGGGGGCAGTGGGGCATCGCAGAGGGCCAGGGCCGGGAAGGCTGCCTTGGGAGCTGGGGACACTCAGCCAAGCACCTTCCAAGAAGGATGCCGAGCCGATCGGGGTCCCGTTCCCTGGGGAGGGTGGGGGAGGGGGCCGACCCCTCCCCACCCCAGCCCTGCCCGGCTTGGGGCAGTGGCAGCTTACATGTGTCTTGGACAATTAATGCAATGCATTGGTCATCCAAGATTGTAGCCATTTTCCTTTGTTTATTTTTCTATCTGTGTTGCTAATAATAATAATAAAATGGGTACATATGAACTCGTGTAAGTTCAAGTAACTTCCGTGTAGCTACAGTGTAGACACCAGGCTACCCTCAGGTGCTGGTCCAGCCCCAGCGAGGCTCCCAGCCTGGCCCGCTGGCCTCCCAACCAGCCTCCTGCGGAGCGCTGGCCAGCGCCCTGCAGATCCCGGGCAGCCGGCTGGGCACGGAGGGAGGGGCAGGGCCACCGCGGGCTCCCTTGACCAGGCCTGAGCACAACTGTGAGATGCCCAGTCTTTCGTGGCTCCTCCCGCCCCCTCCGCTGGTGGGGGGGGCTGTGCTCCGTGACCCAGAGAGTGCTATTCCTCTCCCAGCCCACCCGTACCTCCCAATCCTGCCGTCGGGAAGAGATCCTCAGAAAGCCCCAGGCCTTGGCGCACAGAGGCCAGAAGCCCAAGTGGCGGGATGTCAGGCATTCGGTCCCTGAGATATCTGACCCCCCCCACTGCCGAGCTGTGGCCCGGCTGGGAGCCTTTGCTCCCCATGGGCTCCCCGTGCCAGTCCCACAATCCACATGTTCCTCCAACATCACTGAAACTCCAACTTTGTGGCCTCTTGGTGGATTTTAAATGCCACCGTTTGAGCTGCTGAAGGGTTCTAGAGCAGTCTTCCCCATATATACAAGGCTGTGCCCCCAGCCGCACTCCTCACACCCACCCACCCATCCTTGGGGGTGTCCTGTCCCCAAGGCTGCACGTCATGTAGTTGTTCGGTAAGTATTTAGTAAGTGTCTCCTGCGCCCCTGGAAAAACGGGGAAGGAGAGCGGAGCTGCCTTCCGGGAAACTGAGTCCCGAGGAGCAGATAGACCAGTCCTGAGAGATGTCCCGAGGCCCGGGAGGAGACCCCCACTCCAACAAGGGCCTTCGAGGAGGTCTTCTCAAAGGGGAGGACTTCTCAACCTTGCCTTGAGGTCTGAGGAGAGAGTGGGCACGGGAGGTAGGGAACAGTGTGCCAGATAGAAGGAACAGCCCGTGTGCAGAGGGAAGATGGTGGGTTTATCGAAAGCCTGACCCTGAGCACTTGTTCTCTTCTCGCCTGCTTCCCCCCACGCGTGGCATCCGTCCCTGCACAGAGGGTGCCCGGGCTCAGACATAGAGACCTCGACGTCTCCTGCCGTGTCCTGGTCCTGGCGACTGGCCTTAGCATCCCGGAGAAGACAGTGTCCCGGGAGGGTTTTGTACTTGCTAGACTCGGGCCAGACTCAGGCTGCCTCCGGTTCTCTCTGCGTCTCTCTCTGGCCCTGGGGGCCTCCCTCCGTGCGCCCGTCCGCCCGCACACGGGTCTCTGTTCCTCAGTGCTCCTTCATGCGCTCTTCAGACCGTAGGCATCCCGGCCGTGGACGGGCTGGTGACCAGCCCTTCCTCCAAAGCATTTTCTTCCCTGTCTCTGCTTCTGCTTCACAGTCCTTCTACCTCTTCTTGCGACCTGTGTCTCTGATCTCTCTGAGCCCTGCACGTCCGTCTTGCCTCCTTCCTGGAGAGGTTCTATCACTCTATGCATAGGCCACTCGAGTGTCGAGGTCAAGGACATGCATAAACATGGAAATTGTTTTCCAACTAAACATTACAGGCATGACGGGCAAAATACAGGTTTGTTACAGAGTGGCTGAAGAAGACCTAGGGATCATAGTAGACCACAGGCCAGATCATAAATTGTAGGAAAGAATGTATCAACCCTCTTGGTGGGATGGTGTGTCTTACTGTCCTATAAATGTATGTCAGGCCTTGAAGGATAGGAAACATAGCTTCTTTGCGGCCCATAGGACCCCCACGGGATGTGTGTGTGGTTGCTGTAAATTTTCAGGGCTTGCTTATCTGCTTCAACTTGACTCGACATGCATTTCTTAAGCAACTCCCTATGTGGATAATGACCTCACCATTTTCTCAGTGCCAGCGGTTCCCCCAAAATTTTCCTTGGAGTTTTCTAAGCTTCATGCAGCCTGCCAGCACGTAGTATAGCCCTAACCCTCAAGGTTATTGGAGGGAGTACATGAAATAATGAATGTCAATCGCATTGCACAATCCTGCCACACAGTAGGTGCTCAGTAAATGTGGTTTCTCTTCTCAATGCCCCAACCGAAACGTCCCCAGGAATTCCACCCCTAGGGAAATGTTCCTGGGAAAAAGCTGAGGAATGGAGTGGAGAGGTGGTGGGTGTCACCCATTTGCTGAGGCGCCGGAGCACCGGCAGACGCAGGGAGCACCGGCAGACGCGGGGAGGGGTGCCCGCGTCTCATGAAGACACCTTCCAGCTGCTGTGGGGTCAGCAAGACCAGTCCCCTCCAAGGCCCCAACGTGGAGGCCACGGGCATTCACCGGGGTCCGAGGCGTCTGGTCCCACGCAGTGAGTGCCCTTGCCCATGACGGGGCCGGGCTGAGGACATCCCAAACTTGGGCCGCCAAGTCCCACCCTGAGCTTCTCGTTTCTCTCTCCCTGTGCTTGGACCTTGCACCGGGGTCCTCTCCATGAACTTTACCGCATGATTCATTTGGTTGATTACTATCAAAGTTATTGACCTTAGGAGAATTCTCAGTTGTAAAAAGCCTTTCTCTCTATGTAAATTATGCTGTTACCTTTTCTATACAAAAAGTATATATACCTATAAATATTATACATATATATATTATATATATTATATATATTATATATATATATATATAAAGATGAATTCGTGTACAGACCAACATGGACCAATGGCCCATATTGTTTTCTCCATGTGTGTGCGGACTGTTGCAGAACGGGTTAATGTAAGAGGTTGGTTTCATGTTTTCCTTTTGGGGCCACTTCTTTTCTTCCCTTTCTATCTTTGTCTGTCTCAGTCTCTGTCTCTCTCTTCCTCATTGCCAACATCTCGTTGCTGGGAAAGAACAGTCGATTCAGATGCCATCCAGGAAAGGAAGGCCAGATGGATGGAGGGTCCACTGTGTATATTTGTACAGAATCATTTATAAAGTTTTCTACACTTCTCAAAAAAGTATTTCTAATTTGGGCTGTTGGACAGGTTGTGAGCCTCTGAGCCGGCAAGCCTATTGTTTCTTGTGTTTAGTGCAATGTTTAGTGAGAATCCAATTGTCTGAATTATTTATGCCAATAAAGAATTTGAGAATTACTGCATCACACTGCCGCCAAAACAGGTATGAATTCTGTTGTTGTTTGTTGTACAGAAGAAATCTTGAGATGTGACATAGTCTACTAGTCAGCTACTGCCATGACAATGGTGTGTAACAAATATCCCCAAAACTCTATGGCTGACAACAACTAGCATTTATTCTCATGTTCCTGGGTCTGTAGGTCTTGGAAGGCTTAACTAAGTCTCCTCTTTAGGCTCCTGGTCAACTTCAAGTTAGCTTCACCTGTCTCCCTGTTGCAGGACCCAGGCTGTAGGAGAAGTGTCCTGGGGCATGTTCGTCCTATAGCAGAACACCAGCGCAGAAAAGCCCAAGCAAGTCCTGTGACCCAGCTTCTCACCAGGATGGGGCGGTGAACTTCACCCAGAGAGGAGGGGGAGGGAAGTGACTGTTTGCTGGGCAGTAATGCAAATTACCGTAGCCTGGCCCAGAATTGTTCCGGCCAGCCAGGCACGGTGAGTTTTTTCCCTCGGGGTGAATTTGGTGGGATTAATAAATATATACGCACGCACGTGCACACACACGTACACGTCTACATACGTACGTACAAATAGGGCTCTGCATATTGAGTTCTGTGCCCAAGCCAGAAAGCACTTAGCAATGTCTCACCGGTCCTTACATCCACCCAGCTCCGTTTGAGAGATGAGGAAGCTGGGTGCCGGGGGCTGAAGTAACCGGCCCAACCCAAGGCGAGAACCCAAAGCGGATGCTATCTTGCACACCCGCACAGCACAGCGGCTCCTCAGCACCCTGCATTGCTAAAGCACGCTTTGCAAAGTGCTTTTACGAAACAAGATCTCTTCCGAGTGAGCCGGGGAATATTCCACTCATGCAGCCGCGGAAGGAATGGAGAGCTGGCGAATCAAAGCCATGGGACGACTCCGGCTTGGATTCCCAGCTGCCTCCCTGGGGCCCCTGCTGCTGAGAGAGAGAGAAGAGCTGGCCTCATCCGACCTAGAAAGCTCTTCCAGGAACACGCTCCAGGAGTGAGAGCACGTCGGCGGACCTGGAGGCAAATTCTAGCTGCACCACTTGCAAGCTGTGTGGCTACAGGCAGGCCGCTTAGCTTCTCTGAGCCTCCTTTTCCCCACCCGTGAACTAAGGATGATTATTGTCCCTCTAGTACCTACCTCGCAGTGTTGCCAGGCTTACATGAGTTACCAGTACTTGGAGCACTGCCGGCCCCTAGTAAGCACTTACAGATGTTAGTTGCTTGCCGTGCTGTGGCACCAGCCTCGGTGGCTGCAGAGCAAACCCTACCCCGAGTCTCCACCCTCCAGAATGCCCAGTCTCTGCTGAGCGTTGACCCGGGTTCCGGCCGACCCCCCTCCAAGATCTCTCTCGGAGCATCGCAACTGGGACCTCACACTCGGACCTTGTCGACACACCTTCGAAGCGCGATGTCTTCCCACTCACCGCAGTGGAAGAGCGGGGTGGGTAGAGGTGCCCCATTTTTACAGGTGGGGAAACTGAGGCTCCACAGAGTGAAAATCACATGCGGCATCTGAACTTCAGTCCTGGGCTGTGCTACTCAGAGAGCCAGTTCTCAGAGCCCTGGTTTATTTGTGAAATTGGATAGTAATCGCTCTACTTCAGGGATTGAATTGAAAGCAGGTAATAAAAGCTTTAGCACCATTCCCGGCATAAACACCCAATAGACATTAGTTATTTCAAGCCCAGATCTGACATTTAGCCTGGGACAGCGTTGACGTGGGGAGGGGGTGTGGGACAAGACCGGAACCTTCCATCCCCGTCACTCCCATTTCAAGCAGAAGAGAAGGGGCCAGAGTCTTCCCTGGGGCCTGGAACTAATTGATTGTCCCGGTTCTGGCTTGTGGTCCTCTGTGGCCGCAGGGCCACCATTAATCAGGCACTGCAGGTGTTGAACTGAGTGAAGGAGCCCTTTCAAGTCAGCGGAACTGAACAGCTCATTAACCTCTGTGCACGAGCTGCGGGCCAAGTACCTGGGAGCCAGAAACGAGGTACAGAGGAGGCCACCCGGCTGCCCAGGTGGCAGGGACAAGGGCTCTCAGACCCTTCTGGGTTCCCAGAACCCAGGGTTCCTCCTCGCTTTTGCCCAAATGAAGACCCTCCAAAGCCCACCCTCTTCTCCCAACTGCCGTCAGCTTGTTCCCAGACACAACGCTAAGCAAGTTACACATTTGCCATCTGATATAATCGTCACCATCGTCCTATGAAGCAAATACTTCACTGTCCCCCTCATACAGATGGAGCAACTGAGGCTCAGAGAGGTTAAGTGACTTGCTCCAGGGGTGAGCGTGGAGCCGGGTTCCAAACCTACACGATTTGAATCGTGGGCCCGTGTTCTGAACTGCAGTGGTGGGTGACCTCCAGAAAAGACAGGCTGCAGTGAGTTCGAGCAGTTGCCGTGAATCATTGATTGTCAACCAGGGCCAGTGTGGCCCCCTGGGGACATCTGGCAGTGGCCCGCTGGAGGACGCTATTGGCGTCTAACGGCTGGAGGCCAGGGATGGTGTCCAACGTCGTGCAGGACGCACGACAGAAACCCCTCCCACGACAGAGAATTATCCGGCCCAAAATGTCAGTAGTGCCAAGGTTAGGAAACCCTGCTCTAAGTGTTGCTAGGGATAGGGTAGGGAGGGGTGAAGGCGGGGTGAAGGCGGAGCATTCAGGAAAACGTTCCGAGGGGCGCCTGGGTGGCTCAGTCGGTTAAGCTTCCAACTTCGGCTCAGGTCACAATCTCACGGTTAGTGGGTTCGAGCCCTGCGTCGGGCTCTGTGCTGACAGCTCAGAGCCTGGAGCCTGTTTCGGAGTCTGTGTCTCCCCCTCTCTATCTGCCCCTCCCCGACTCATGCTCTGTCTCTCAAAAATAAATGTTTAAAAATTTTAAAAAAAACACTTTCCTGGAAAAAGGCAATTTGACCCCTTTCATTTTCAAGTTACAGAAATTATTAAGAGACAGATTCATGTGCAAGTCGTGGTTCCTAAACGCCTTCCGCGTGGCCGGCATCCTTCCAGGCTGCCCCCAGTTTGTGCATTAACAATCATTCACTCAGGGGCGCCTGGGGGGCTCAGTCGGTTAAGCGTCCGACTTCAGCTCAGGTCATGATCTCACAGTTTGTGAGTTTGAGCCCCGCATCGGGCTCTGTGCTGCCAGCTCAGAGCCTGGAGTCTGCTTCAGATGCTGTGTCTCCCTCTCTCTCTGACCCTCCCCTGCTTACGCTCTGTCTGTCTCTCTCTCTCTCTCTCTCTCTCTCTCAAAAAATAAATAAACATTAAAAAAATTAAAAAACAAACAATCATTCACTCAGACGTCAACTTGCTACATCACAGCCCTGGGAGGTGGGAATTCACACCCCGTTCCCTAGTGTGGAAGCGGCTCCGGAGGGGTGAGCGGGGCTCCGGGTTGCGCAGCCAGAAGGGCCCCAATTAAGCCCGGATCCTGGTTCTCCAGTCGTCTGCACAACCGCACTTTGAGAACATCACACTGAAGACATCCACTCGGGGGCGTCCGCACGCCCACACACGTCAGCACCAGCCAGGAGCGTCGGGATGCGTAGGCAGGTGGGTCACCCCTGGATTCGCGTTCGAGCCTTGGGCGGTAAGCCACCTAACAGCTCTGCGGCCCCGGGTAGGTCTCCAGCTCTTGGAGGCTCCTTGCGCTCATCTGGAAGATGGAGAAGTTGCCGGCGCCTGTTGAGAGCCTTAGGGATACTCACCGGCCTGGCATAGAGCACTTAGAGTGGCCCGCACAGGGTGAGCCCTTGGGGCTAGTTTGGGACGTTCTGGAAACGGGGTTGGGGCTTGGAGAAGGGGGGTATTTATGGAGGGCCTCGATCGCCAGGTGGGGGCTGGGGGCTGGGCCTGGCGAGCGGCAGGGATCTGGGGGTCCCAGGGCTTGATGTGAAGTGGTCATGACTCCCACACAGCGCTGGGGTGAGCTTCCCTCCCTCCTGAAACAAGCCCTGAGCCGGGAGGATGCCCCTTGGGCCTTTCCTACGTCTTCCACGGCGCCCCGGGAGGTCCAGGCGGCGCCCGGCTGGGGGTGAAGCAGGTACCGCTTGTGCAGTGGCTGGAGCTCCAGGAGGGGTGGAATTGGGGGGGTGGGGAGGGGAGGCTGGCTCAGACCCTCTTCTCACTGGCCTCCAGGTTCCAAGGGTGGCCCCACCCTCAAGCCCCTGCCCCTGCTTTACCTTCCAGAGCTGACCGCTGGGTGCTCACAGGAAAACGTGCGTGCACATGCACCCTCGACGCACACGCCTGCGCTCGCCCACTTTTAGAATACTCAAGTTCCCACTGCTCATCCCATGTGCCCACACACCCCCCTGATCCCCACACACACTCACCCCTGCTCCCTCACCCCACCCCTTCCCTCCGCTTGGGGCCGGATACCTGCAGGCCTTATGTGACTTCCGCGTTTGTGTCTCTAAGACATGCCCGAAGGTCGCTGCTTGTCTGAACAACCCAGAATCATTGCGTCTGGAGCGGCCGGCCCGCAGGCTGGGACTTGCCGGCATCCAGCTCTGTGCCGTGTCATAAATGTCCTTGCCCTTCCCAGGGCTCCAAATTACTATGTCTGACAATTGGGTCATTGTTTCCCCTGCACCATTTATAACTCAGAAAGCTCTCCTGGGGGATTATGCACATATGAAACGCCACTTCAGCAAGCCAAACAAGGAAAAACACGTTCTTAGGCCCCAGGAACAGTGGTTTTAGCCTGTAGATGGAATTTTCCTGAAATATGTTCATGGCAGGCTAGTGAGTGTGATCAAAAAGCAACAGGATGAAACTCAGTTAAGCACATTTCTTTGCTGCAGGACTTGTCAGAACCTTTAATATGCTCATGTACCTTAGCAACTCTCCCAGAGGGTACTAGAGGATATAGGTTTCCCAACTGATGTGTCCCCAGAACGTTGTGTTCACTGTATCTTAGAGGATTCGTGGAATGCTTCTAGAAGCATTGCTCTCATCCATGGAAAAAATCCAAAGTATATTCTTGGACCCTTTACAGACCGCATAGCCTAATGGCTCATGTTTCCTGGACCATTAAATGAAAAGGAAAAAAAAAAAAAAAAAAAAAAAAAACTTTAGGGAAACTGATATATTGTCTCAGCTTCTTATTCTATCAAGTAAATACATCAAAAAAGAAAGGGAAAGAAAGCAAAACTCAAATACATCTGCAATTTACTGTCACCATTGTTTCACAAAAGAAAGGCAAGCTTATTCCCTAAATAAATAAATAAATAAATAACTGGGGTGACCATAATCTGAGGAATAAAAATTAAAATATCCTTACATTTTTCTCGTTTCTCCAAAGCCCGGGGAACACTTTGACACAGACCAGCAGGACTCCAGATACGAGTGCTCGGGGGCCCCACCAGCTTAGTGTTAACGGTCCAGGCTCCGGAGTTGGAGGCCGGGGCTTTGAACCAGCTCTTCCACTCCGGGACCTTGGCCCTGGGTAGTTGCAGGTTACGTGTGCCCCTCCCCCTCCTCCGAGCGCCTTGCTTCTACAGCTGCTCCTGGGACTTCTTGGGAAGACTGTCCTCACGGTGCTGCAGATTTTCCGCATCCCCCCAGGGCAGCCCTTAGCAGCGACTGAAGAAGGAGGACCACTTCTAAGGTGCACCTTACACCCCCCGACAGCGTCAGGCTGAGGCTGGCACCTCCCCTGAAATGGCTCCTCGATTGCCCCCTCTGTTACCGTCTCCCCTGGGGACGCTTCCTTAATAAATGGTTTACCTGTGTCTCTCCATCTCAGGTTCTGGGAGAACCCACGCTAAGACCTTATGCAATTTCCGAGCCTCAGTTTCCTCAGGCGTCCTATAGGGACATGCACCCTAACGACCACTCCTACCTTCCCAGCTGGAAGCCAAGACCCCAGGGAGAGATCTATGCGAGCCATTTAGCAGGGAGCCTAGCTCCCAATTCCAGAAAGGCTGGCAATCGCCATTGTTTGTATACTGTTGTGCGAGCCCATGTGACTTTGGAGTTTGTACCAGCTGTCCCCAGCCCTCGGACCCAGGAGATCGGTTTGGTACAAGAAAGACGGGCTATGGAGTCCCGACCCACTTTGGGATCCCTGCTGGAAGCCGCAGACCCAGCCTCTCCCAACCCCCTCCCTACTCCAGCCAGGACGACCAGCCAGGATGATGGGCTGGAGCTCCGTCCCCAGAGAACCAGCTCTGTCCTCTTTGTTCTGTGTGACACTTTCCAATCCCAATGACATTCTTTTTTATTATTTTTTAATGTTTATTTATTTTTTTAATATTTTTAAAATTTTTTTTAACTTTTATTTATTCTTGAGAGACAGAGAGAGACAGAGCATGAATAGGGGAGGAGCAGAGAGAGAGAGAGAGAGGGAGACACAGACTCTGAAGCAGGCTCCAGGCTCTGAGCTGTCAGCACAGAGCCCGACGCGGGACTCGAACTCACAAACTGCAAGATCATGACCTGAGCAGAAGTCAGACGCTCAACTGACTGAGCCACTCAGGCGCCCCCCCCGCCATGAGATTCTTTTAAAGAAAGGAAGCCAGACCCCACTTCAGAAACGACGGCTTGGAGTTCTTCAGGAAACCCGAAATTGCTAGTGGCTGATGCCACTTTGACAAGGAGGCAGATACGAAACACAGTGATGTCGCCTGGACGCTGACCAGGGGGAAGAGAAAGATTGTTCAGCATCACTCACTGATGCCATTTGCAATTACTTTACTAAATTTTAAATTATGTCCTTTTAAGGCCGATTTCCTTTTCACTTGCAGCATATTTGAAATGATATTTGGCTCCGTTACGGATTTCTCTATCTCAAAGTAAAAACTGAGACCAAAGGGCCTAGTGTTGTTTTTCATTACAGCAGGAGTTGGCAGCCTACAGCCCCCCCAAACCCCACCTGACCTGCCACTTATTTCCATACAGACTGATTCTTATGTTCTCTTTATTTTCTTTATTTTTATTTTTTTTAAATGTTTATTTATTTTTGAGAGAGAGAGAGAGAGAGACAGAACACGAGCAGGGGACGGGCAGAGAGGGAAGGAGACAGAATCCGAAGCAGGCTCCAGGCACTGAGCTGTCAGCACAGAGCCCAACGCGGGGCTGGAACCCAGGAACCACAAGGTCATGACCGGAGCCAAAGTCGGACACCCAACCTACTGAGCCACCCAGGCGCCCCTGATTCTTGTATTTTAAATGGTTGGGGGGGGGGGGATCAGAAGAATATTCCATGACATTTGGCAGTTTTGTGGAATTCAAATTTCAGTATCTATAAATAATGTTTTATTGGAATATAGCCATGCCCAAGGTATGGTCTGTGAAGCCAAAAATATTTACTATCTGGCCCTTTCCAGGACTTGTTTGCTGACTCCTGCGTTACCGAATCGTCAGCGCTCTCTAGGGACGGAGAAGACAAGTCTGTTCAGGATGGGACGGTGAGAGGACATCAAGCCACAGTGGACTGGGTTTGGGAAGAAGGTTCTTTCCCTGACGTCAGTCCCTCTCTGCCCACCTTGCCTCCTCCTTGCAGGCGCATGCATCCCAACAGCCGTTTCTATGGCAGCGAGGCGTGAGTCTGCCCGCCCCCGGTCGCTGATTGGTTTAGGGGCGAACACGTGACCCATGCTGGACCAATCAGATTTATTTTCCTGAGAATTTAGAATTCTGACCTGAGACTCGCAGGTGGAATTGGGTAGTATTTGGAGCTAAATCTGTCACTCAAAGAAGGTGAGGGAATTTCTGCTGCCGACAGCCCCAGACAGATGGTTTCTGCATTTCTCGATTCCTTGGACTGTCCAGACACTCTATATTCTAATCAATTCCCCACTTCCTCTTCTTTTCCTCCAAAGCCCAAAATCGTTTTTGTCACTTGATCCCTAGCCCAGAACTCTGCTCAAAATCCATGTGATGCCAAGTCAGGTCGTAAGGTCATTTTGCCTCGCCAAGAGGTATTCATTGCAAAAACATCCAGAGCCATGGAGATGGAGACAATTACCTTCTAAGTAAATTAGAAAGATATGAACAGAGCAAAATATGACCAAGGGCTTCTTGTTTAATATAAAAGAAAATTGTACAAAATGATTTCGGAGTCAATTTCATTAAAGATGCCCTTAAATTAATATTTTATTAGGTGACTTGTTGAGCCTATTGGCGGCCCAGTTTTTTTTCATCGTTGCCAGATAGGGATATGACATGACCTTATAGGATGGATGTCAAGACCGAGGCGAAGTTACTGAGAAGCTGTGGAAACATTTAGGGGTTTGGACAGAGAATAGTATTACTTCTGTGAAGAAAGAGCAAGGGCTTCCCAGTCAGCCAGACTTAACGTTGGAATCCCAGCTCTGGGGCTCACTGGCTGTGTGACTCTGGGCAGGCTGCATGACCTCTCCGAGCCTCAGTTTCGCCATTCCTATCATTAGAGACAATACTAGTCTCTATGCCACAGAGACTATAGGGTTGCTGTGAACATTAAATGAGATAATACAAGTAAACCACTTAACCCAGTGAGCGATTTTAGGATAAGCCTCCCAGACACATGTCAATGCTATTTCTAGGTGGGAGACATCTCTCTATCTCCATTGGTCACAGCGTAAACAGTCCTACAGCCTCCGAATATGTTGGGAGAGCAGGCTCTTCTGAGAGTTGAGGGGGTTTGCCCCACCCCCACCCCCCGCTGCGTCCTTAACCCCCTCAGATACTTCTTTTCCAGCCTTGGATGACTTCCTGACGCTCACTATCAGAATTTGTGATTTCTCAAGAGGGGCCTCCACCGTCTTTATAGGCCCACTGGACAGGTAAACTAGGCACCGGGTGGGGGGAATCCTGCTCCACACGAGGGACTCCTCCCGCGACACTGGGAAGCTGTGCTCCTGATGTGGTAGCCCATAGCCACAGAGAGCTATTTAAATTTAAATTTAAATTTAATTAATCCAGTAAAATCCGAAACTGGGTTCCTCTCTCACACCAGCCACATTTCAAGCGCTTGATAGCCGCACGTGGATAGCTGCTGCCGCCTCAGT
Source organism: Cryptoprocta ferox (assembly GCA_028646485.1). Taxonomy (NCBI): domain Eukaryota; kingdom Metazoa; phylum Chordata; class Mammalia; order Carnivora; family Eupleridae; genus Cryptoprocta; species Cryptoprocta ferox. The sequence goes on along the minus strand of CM053566.1, from coordinate 13,005,053 downwards.
GTCCACATGTTCGTCATGGCAGAAAGTCCTTCTGAACAGTGAGGAAGCATCGTATAAAAGCGACATCAATCCCCACTTCACAGATGAGGAAACTGAGGCTCAGGGTCATGCAACTATGTGACCGAGCCAGGGCTGGCACTCAGCCCCCTGAGTTCAAACCACCAGAGCACACCACCTCTTCTACTGGGAGACCCAGTGTCAGCAGTAAAGAGAATATTCTAGTAAGAAGCAGTAAGAAATCACCGAGCGGACTGCCTTGTGAGTGAATGAGTTTCCTGCCGGTCAAAGTGTTCTAGCGGGGTGTTATAAAGGGGAGTCAGTCCAGAAATTGGGAGAGGGTTCTGGAAAAGCTGGTGCATTTCCAGCTCAGCACTGGGCTGGGCTTGAAGGCCAGAAAGACGGAACATGGAGACGTGCCCAGTCAAGCAAAAGAGAGAGATGAGTAATGAAAAAAAAGTATAACATGGCAATCCGCAGGCTCTGTGGGCTCCGGGACACCTTACCCACTGAGCTGAGAACGTTCTACCCCCATCTTCATTCTATCAGTCAGCAAAACTTTCCAGACCTGCCCAATGCCGGAAACGCTGGCCACATGTGGCTACTGAGCCCTTGAAAGGTGGCAAGTCTGAACTGAGATGTAAGTGTGAAATACCCACCAGATTTCTAAGATGTTCAAAAAACCAGAAAGAACGTAAAATATCTCATTCACAATTATATATATTTATGTTTATACATATTTTTATATATTTATAGTCTTTATATTTTTATATTACACATTGACACGATCATTTTCGACCATCCTGGGCTGAGTCAAGTACGCTATAACTCATTTCACCCGTTTCTGTTTACCTTTTTAATGTGGCTACTAGAAAATTCCAGCTAGGTCTGTGGCTGATAGTGTATTTGTACTCTACAGACCTACTGTGTGCCCGTCCCTGCCCTGCAGCCCGCAAGAGGGCACAGCGCGGCGGGACTGGGACCAGAAGACCGGAGGGGCCGGCTGTGAGAGCCCAGACCGGGGACAGCTGATCAGTGCATCGGTGCCCTGGGTGTGTAACAGGGAGGACAGACAGCGAAGGTGTCTCAGGTGGAGCTCAGTCTTGTGGCTTAACTGGGCAAGTGGAGCTCAGTCTTGTGGTTTAACTGGGCAAGTGGACAGGCAATTCTGGCCCCCACGAGGGACGTGCTAGGGCAGGGGAAGCCCAGGCCCTGGGAGCTTGGGGGAAACACCTGCCTGAAGGGGCGGGGCGGGGGGGGGGAGATGGTCTCGGAAAAAGTTCCAGGAGAAAGCGATATCCAAAATTAGGTCTGAAGGAGGCGTAGAAATCATCTAGCTTTCCCGAACCCTCTCCCAGTTTCTGGAGTCCCCTTCACCTCTCACTGGAGATGACTTTGACAGACAGGGAGCTCATGCACCCACAGGGCTCCATGATTTCTCACTGCTTCTTACCAGAATATTCTCTTTACTGGTGACACCTGCCACCAGGGCCCGGGGCACAGTCGCCTGAGCCCGGAGCCCCTCCCTTGTCTTCCTGAAGCCCCAGTCTGTCCCCTGGGCACCTGCCCCACGTCTGGCTCATGACGGCCCCATGGCTCGCAACCCCACCAGCTGTCTGCTCCCTTCTCACTTGACAAGCCAGGCAGGCTGAGTCACGGGCTCAGCTTCTCCCAACCCACGTGGGGCCTGGGTCTGGGCCAGGGGGATGAGCTGCCTGCCAGGGTGTCCGTAAGTCAGACCAAAAGGAGCTCATGAGCCTCACTGAAGATTAGACCTAGGAATGTTCTGGAATCCCACACTGCACCTCAGAGCTCCCCAAGGGGCAGACCCAGCAGACAGGCATGTTACCCTACCAGTGAGGAAACCAAGGCACACGGGTGGGGGTGGGGGAGGAGTCCCGTGCTGCCTGCGAGTGCTCTTATAATAATTGTTATTGCTACGTACCGTCATGGTTAATTGTCAGAACATGCCAGCTTCCTGTCCCCACTGCTCACCGCTACCTGCCCGGTGCCCGTAACAGTGCCTGGCACGTAGGAGGTATGTGAGTTCTTTTCCCGAATAAGTGCGTGAACCACAATAACTACTTCTATTTCTCAAGGAGGTACTATGAGAAGTTACATATTTATTTGTGTGTTCTTTTCATTATTATCTGTCTCCACCACCAGGGCACCGACTGACTCTAGTTTGCCCACCCCAGCACGGTGGCCCACGCATAGTAGGTGCTCAATAAATGGTGTGGAATAAAGAGGTGGGTGCCGGGTCATTTCTCACTGAGCCTCCCGCAGCCCAGGCAGGGAGGCAGGGCTCTTTAGCGCATGTTGGAGATGAGAAATTGAGACCCGGAGAAGTGAGGTGACCTCTGAAGGCCACGTGGTTGATGAGGCACGGAGCCAGGATTAGACCCAGGTCTGCTACTACAGAGACCGTGTGTGCTCTAACTGCTGGGTCTTGTGGCTTCCCGTGGTAAGGGGAGAAAACACGGGTGGGGGGGGGGTCCCTGGGAAAGCCTACGGAGGCAGAATCGGGACCACCCCAGCACCCCCAGGCCCTGCCCAGGGAGTCCCCGTCGCAGAGCCCTGTCCACATGGTGTCCCGTTTGGTGCTCACCACAGCTGCAGCAAAGCCCAGAGAGGGAGAGGAACTTGCTCCAAGTCACACAGCAGGTTCGACACAGGTCTTCTGACCCTACATCCACTGTTCTTTCCCCTAAACCCCAGCTCTTACTCACTCGGAGCCCTAATATGAGCAGGGATGCCCATGTGGGTCAGGAGACAAAGCTTATGTTTCAGCCCTGGACTTGGCTCTCCTGGCCCAGCACATCTGGTGACAAATCCAGATGTGTGGCCTTGAGAACTGGCTTCCTCAATTACTTTATCTGGAATGTGGCGACCTGCTTTGCAAATGGTGGTTAAAATCCCTGACTAGGTGTCTCTCCTGCTGTGTGACCTTGGGAAGAAACTTCTCGTCTCTGGGCCTCAGCGTCTTCATCTACAAAGTGGAATTGATATGCACCCACCTGTCACAGCACAGTGTGGGCACCGCGCAGGGCCCGGCACGTAGTAAGTGTTCAATAAAAGATGATTTGGGGGATCCCCTGCGACCGCAATGGGTGGCCCTCCCGGGGAGCCAGCCGACAGGGCCTGGCCGCTTTGGACCCAGGGCATCAGTCCTGGCTGCCCCCAGCCAGGCGGGGGAAACCTGAGCCACCCTCCTCCTGGGCAGACACTGTCACTGTGCTCTCTCTGAAATGAAAGAAAGGTCAGAGCCCAGGAAAGCAGGGCTGGAGTGTGCTATGGAGGCGGGCGGCAGGAGAGGAGGGGAGGGTCGGCCTGCAGCTGCCTGACTGCCCTGGCCTCTCCAGGGGAGGCTCGAACCGGCCAGGCCTGGGCGCAGGGCCCCCCTGCCCGGGGCTCGGCCTCCCTGCCAGGCAGAGCCGCCTCCCAGCCTGCCCCTGGGGAGGGGCCACCTGGTGTCAATTAAACCCCAGCCACTCGGCCGCACCACGCCAGGCGGCTGATTAGTGCCGCGGCCTGTCCAGATGGGGAGCATTGCCTGAGAAGGGTCGGCTGCCACCACGCCAGGGTAAGGTCTCTCCGGAGCGGGTGAGTTCCAGGCGGGGGCCCTGCCCCCTGGAGTGGGCAGGTGTGTGGGGGCATCTTGGGAAGGGGGCTCCCCTGTGCTTTGCTCTCCTGGGGCATTGTGGGGCCTCCCAGCATCCCTGACCTCCCTCACCTCCGCCCGACCTGGAGGGTACCCATGGGGGACCCAATGCCAGCCCCATGTCTTCCCCAGACCAGGCAGCTGCAGGGGCCAGCCCCAGACCATGGCTACAGGGAACCTGATAGGGGAAGGAAGGATCAGTCGGCACAGACTGAGGCCTTCGGGTCCCAGCTGCCTCCCCACCACCCCACGTGGAGCTGGTTCTTGGTACCAGGCTGTCTGGGCATCGAAGGCTGCATCCCTCCAACTGGCCGGCCCACGCTGTAGGGGGGCCCCATGTGCTTGGCGGGCCTGAGACCCCTGCAGGCAGCAGGCACGGGCAGCCTGCTACACCGCAAACTAGGGCTAGGGGGAGGCCTCTGGCTTGCACGGCTGGGGGCCAAGTAGGGCCCTGGCCCAGGATCCGGATACTTCTGGGGACACCGGTCCAGCCTGCAGGCCAGGCAACTCTAAGGGGCCGAGTCACCACCTCCTGGTCCCACGGGGCCAGTGAGGAGGAGTCAGTCCCAGCAGTGGCAAAGGAAGGAGCGGCTGCCTGCCCGTGGCACAGAACGCAGGGTTAGGGAGGGACAGTTCCTGTAACTCCAAGCAGTGAGGTGACACGTGACTTCTCTCTGGTTCTGCACTGTGAACTCTGACCGCAGCTCCTGGCTAATCGGGGTGCTCTGATCCATGGAAGGGGTCCCTTGGGACAGGTGCTCTTATCTCTTGGTGGTACTGCAGGGTGGTCTGTGGCCACTGTCTGCTCGGGGCCGAGGCGAGGTGTGTTTGGATGGGATGGCAGGGGCGGGGGTGGGGGGAGTGGGGCGAGGCTGGGTGCACATCCACAGGCTTGTGCCCCCTGGGGTGCGTTGGAAAGATGCAGGATCACTCGTGGGGATCCCTGGAGCCTGTTCCAGACAGTGGCTCCAACATGTAGACAGGGGAGGAAGGATGGATCACTGTGGAGAGCTCTGTGCCCAGTGGGGCGTGGCCATGTGTCCCCATCTGTGTGTGTGCGTGTATGGTTATATTGATGCCAACGCCGTGTAGGTGAGGGCTCCTTGGCAGCATCCCTGGGTCACTGTGCTCCGCGCCTCCCAGCACAGTCCATCCGGGGGGGGTGAGTGTTTTCCAAGGGCATCACCTACGAGCATGCTAGCAAGCCAGCTAGACGGTCTCCCAGGTGTGCCCCGTGGGGAGGTAACTAGGTCTGTTTGCTGGACCCCATTCCTCTGGCTGAGGCCAAGCTGGGCTGGTGACTGGACTCAAGAGCTCTGTCCCTGGAGCCCATGTCTGTGACTCTGGGGCGAGTGGGGAGGGAGGGGGCCACCACAGCTGAAGCCCAGGGAAACACTGGATCTGGTCCATTTCCTCCATAAATATTCATCACCCACTTCCTCAGGGCCGGGACTCGGGCTCGGAACTGAGAACAGGGCAGTGAACCTAGACTTCATTCATTTGCTCCGAAACATTTATTGGAAGACACCTGTCCTAGATGCTGAAACTCCACGGCAGAGCTCAAATTCACTCAAATACTCTCCACAATATTTACCGAGCACGCGCTGGGCACAAGCTTTGTGTATGTAAGCTGCTGCCGATAGGCCAGCGAGTCTAGGAAACGGGAAACCATACTCTCTTCCAACTTTCCCTGCTGTCTAACCGCAACGAGCCTGGGTCTGGGAGGAAGCCAGATGCGTTAGAAGCAGAGGAACATCGGGGTTCCTTCTCTAGGCCTTTTGCAGCAAGGGACGAGGGCTCTATTTAGCCGTGCAGCTGCCTCTTGGAATGTCCCCAGTGTCCTCCTGGGACTGGTGGCTTTCGCTAGAGCCCACTGGTCATGGCCACGGCACACGGGGTTGGGTCCCTGGGAAATAGCCACACGAGGACAGGGTGAGCTTCACGCACATCCACGGTTCAGCTCCCTTTGCCGGAGGAGAGGGTGATCATTTTGGCAGTTAATTTCCAAGTGTACCCAAAGCACTGCTTGGGTAATTAAAAAATACTAGAAGGCACCTTTTATTCCTTCGCCAGAGTCAGGCACCTGCTGAGCACATCACATGACCCACCGTACTGCATTCCTGCCCAACCCTCAGGCAGTAGCTCTGTTACTTTCCCATTTTACGTCTACAGGAACTGAGGCTAGGAGGGACTAAATTAACTGGCCCAGGGCCTTTCTGACTCCCAAGCCTATGCTTTTAACCTCTAAGCTAGAATCCTCAAGTTCCTGATTGGGTGGGGACGTAAGAGGACGTCTACACGCAGAATTTGGATGGGGCAGCATGAAGGACGTTGTGCCCCACGTCAAGAGGGTGCGCGGGGTAGATAGAAAATGCAAGACAGGGGCTCCTGGGTCGGGCACCCGACTCTTGACTTCAGCTTAGGTCATGCTCCCAGGGTGGTGGGATGGAGCCCCGTATCGGGCTCTGCTCTGAGCATGGAGCCTCCTTAAGATTCTCTCCTTCTCAAAAGAAAATGCAAGACAGCAGAGGGGCTTCTCAGTCTTTGTAACCACAGAGCACTTTTGTCCAAACCAAGCCTCATGGAAATGGGTCAGACGGAGCTATTCTGCGTGAAACTCTGATCCCTGGGCTCGTCTGATCCCATGCCCTTGGGGGACCCCTGAGGACCCTCAGCGAACTGCTGAGGTGTGCGGGCAGCCGGCAAGGTGCTTTGGTATGAAGTTAAAGCCGGCGGGGGGGAACACGGCAGGTGAGGATAGCTGGCAGTTGACAGCAGAGGTGGCCTTGAAGGGTTGGAGGGGATAGGAACAGGAATGAAGAAAAGCAGACAGTCATTCGTTTAAATATTCACTCATTGGGGCATCTGGGTGGCTCAGTTATCATCTGACTTCAGCTCCGGTTGTGATCTCGCGAGTTTGTGAGTTTGAGCCCCGCATCGGGCTCTGCCCTGGTAGTGAGGAGTCTGCTTGGGATTCTCCTCTCTCTCTCTCTCTCTGCCTTTTCCCCACTTGTGCACTCTCTCTCTCTCAAAATAAATAAATAAACTTAAAAATAAATAAATATTCACTCATTCAACAAATGCTCACTACGCTCCTACTATGTGGTCCTACTATGTGCCGCCTAGGAGTGGTGGCCACAGAAAACCAAGCTCCGCCTTTTGAACAAGAACGGATTCTCCACACGGCCTGGGGAGGCCCCTGTGACCGGAGCAGGGGCTCTGCATGCAGGGCAGGAGAAGGGCTTGTTCCTTTAATAAATGCGCCCGACGTCCCTACCATACCCTGGGCCTTGACACTGGGGTCTCCATGACTATCAGGCTGGCCCTGCCTGTCTCAGGTCAGGGTCTCCAGAAGCAGAGCCCGAGATGTGACATCCTGTGCACATGGGTTCTGGAAGGAGAGCTTTCCAGGAAGAGCGAGTGAGGAAAGCCGCAGAGGGCAGAAGGACTCAGCAAGGCTGGGGTCTCAACTGGATCCCGTGAGGAACTGGAGCGTGACTTGTGCTGCAGAGTTGATCCCGCCTCCCCTTGTCCGCCAGCCGCTGGTTCAAGTTGTGGTCGGCTGGGGTGAGGGGGGTCATAGCCTGGTGAAGGGGTACATCAAAACAGTCTAGTTCACTGTCCCTGAGTCGTTCCTGGCCCAGCGTGGGAGCTGAGGACCATACAGAGGGCACGTTGCCCCAGGGGGGGAGACAGAAGCTGAGGGAGCCCAGGACCCAGTGCAGGCAGTCAGGCAAACGCAGCATTGAAGAATTTGGGCCCTGGGTTCAAATCCTAGGACTGCCGCCCGCCGGCCTCTGACCTTGGGCCGGTCACTTCACTGCTGGATCCTGTGTTTGCTCGGTTTTAGGATGTAGATGCTACTTGGTGGGATTAGGTGATAATCGCACAGCCCCGTCCTGGCACGTGGTAACCTACGGGGACCTGGCGGGCGGCAGTGCTGGTGTGCGGAGGTCGGGTGGGATGGCAGGGCACCTGTGCCCCCGGGGAGCCCCATCCTTTCCTGCAAACTCCGGAGGCATCTGGGGGGCCGTGGGGGATGAGCCAGAACCAGCTGCCAGTGGCGGGTCCTGAATATCGCCAGCGCTTCGGGTCCGTGGATGGAGCAGAGCTGGCTCGAGAAGGCCCAGGGCGTGACCGAGCGCTGGAGAGGACAGGGCACTGACCCAGGGGCAGGTCCCCTTCCCTTCCTCTCCCCACGCCGACTCCAGAGCCCGGAGCCTGGTCTGAGCAGACCATGGCCTTCCATAGATCTCATTCATTCATTCATTCATTCAGCCAGCACTTCCTGAATACCCACTACGTGCCATGCCCTGACGACGCTTTCATGGATAAGGCAGAAAGGGTCCCTACGGGGGCGCCGGGGTGGCTCAGTCGGTTAAGCCTCCGACTTCGGCTCAGGTCATGATCTCACGGTTCGTGGGTTCAAGTCCAGCGTCGGGCTCTGTGCTGACAGCTCGGAGCCTGGAGCCGGCTTCGGATTCTCTGTCTCCCTCTCTCTGCCCCTCCCTTGCTCACCTCCATCTCTCTCTCTCTCAAAAATATATAAACATTTTAAAAAATTAAAAACAAACAAAAAGAAAGGATCCCTATACTCATGAAGCTCAAAGTTCACAGTGGGGTTCACCAAGTGCCAAGGACAGGGGACAAAAGGGGGACACTGCCAAGGGGACAAAAGCATTGAGCAGTTTCTGGGCACCATGGGGCAGAGCCTGGTGGCGGGGCTGTGAGGTCGCGGGCTCAGCACGGGGAGTGGACGTAGCATATGCTCCACTTTCAAGCCAAGTTCAGCTTGGGAGGGGCGGAGGGGACATGGATCTCCGGCAGGGACTGTCATTTGGAGAAGAAGGTGTGTGTGTGAGGGTGTGTGTGCAGGGCTGTGCATGGGGGATTGAGGTGGGGGTGAGGTGGATGTGTGCGTGCAAGGGTACGTGGAAGGAGGTATTGGGGGGACATGTGTGAACGGGTAGGGTTGTTACATATGAGAGGGTTGTGAGAACCTGCATGTGTGAGGGATTGTGGGGGGCTATGTGCAAAAATGTGTGTGAGGTGTGAGCGTGTGTGTGTGTGTACATGAGGAGTGGGCCGTCGATTGTGAGGCTGTGTTTAAAGGTGTATCTATGGGTGTGTGAGGGTGAGTGTGCATTCGCTTGCATGTGCGCGGTTTATACATGGGTATAGGTGGGGTGTGTGAGAATGAGTGTGCGAGTGTGTATGTGTGTATCTGTCTGTGAGTACGTATCTGCACCTGTGAACACGTGTGTGTATCTGCGAGTGTTGCCTGTGTGTCAATGTCTGCACCTGTAAACGTGTGTACCTGTGAGTGTGGGTGTGTGCGTCAGTGCATTTTCATCAAAATCTGGATTTTGGGAGCTAGAAAGAGTCTCGAAGCTTATTCAGTACTACCTTCCCCCCGACCCCACTGCCCAAATAACACCCCGCTTTCCATGCGCACAGCACCCCACAGCTCGCATGCTCCCACTCATTGTTCCCTGGGGCCCTCACGGCAGCCCTGTGGAGGTGGCTTCATCCCATTCCACAGATGGGGAAACTGAGGCCCGGGAGCCCAGAGTAGATGGCAGCGCCTCTAAGTCACAGGAACCAGGAACTGGGCTCTGGCCAGATATCAGCTCTGACTCCTCACTGCTGTATCCCTTCTACCCCAAGAGCGTGTGCACGTAACACGATGCCTCTTCAAAGCCCACGTGCATTCATTACATTATTTCTCTTCTCCTTTGATTCTATCGCTTTCTTTTTTTATCCGATTTCTCCCCTGGGTTCCACTTCCCTCCCACTTTATAAGAATAAATGAGACTGTAACTTTAACATGCCTCACCCCACCCCCCCCTTGCCAAATGCATTTTAAAAATCACTTTTCCATTAAGAGGAAATTTCTCATAAAAATGTGTAAATCAAAGTAGAGTTCATTATTCAAGAAAATACGGTTAGGAAAAAAAAATTGGTTTGCATTGCTCCCCGTGATTCCCTGGGAACAACGCATTAGAAAGCGACATTTAATGCTTACAAAGAAAAACAAACGATCTCAAATAAGACCAAATATTTTCACAGAGTCAAGCCCCAAAGCAGAAAAAATAAATTTAGTCTTAAGCAAGCTGGCAGTACTGCTGGCCAGCAATTCCTACAGATTCAGGGGACTCTCCCCCCGCCCCCGCCCCGCCTTCCTGTCCCTCACTGGCTCCTGAGCCGTCACTTACACCCTCCATATCCCTGACCTCATTGCTCCAGGAAGTGGGCAAGGCTGGAATGATCCCTTGTCCTCATTAACATATTGGGAGCCAGAGGATCAGAGACATCAGCTAACTTGTCCCAGGTCACACAGAGCTGGACCTTACCCCCACTGTGTGTTTTCCAGTCCAGAATGTTCCTCCCCATGGCATCACGGAGCCTCCCGTGTCTCCTTCCCAGGTTCCACTCTGGTTGAAACCTTTATCTCAATTTTCCTGCTATTTTCTTGACCAGGATATAAGAGATGGAGACAGGAACTTCAGGAGAGGGTACTAAGTTTTTATTTTTTTAATGTTTATTTATTTTGAGATTGAGAGACTGACAGCGCAAGCAGGGGAGGGCCAAACAGAGAGGGAGAAAGAGGATTCCAAACCGCACTGTCAGCACAGAGCCCGATGTGGGGCTCGAACCCATGAACTGTGAGATCATGACCTGAGCCAAAACCAGAGTCAGATGCTTAACTGACCGAGCCACCCAGCATCCCTGGAGAGGGTATTTTTGTACCATTAGATACCTCTTCCCCGAGCCCCATGAGGTAAGAGTAACACGAGTATTCGCAGTGGCTACCGTTTATCAGGCATTGACCGATGTTCAGGCACTGGTATGAACCACCAGCACAGCCCGGCCTCACCTACCATTGCTGGCAACTGGCACAAACTGGTTGAAGAATATTAAATTGACCTGTTAGCTGGTGTGGAGGGCCTGTCCATGGTGACCGGGACAGGACCAGGACACCAGCTTTTGGAATATTAACTCCAAGTGGGCAACAATTTTTGAGCAATGGGGATGGCCTGCAAAATGCATGTGGGCTCAGTGTCTTTCACACATAGAATACTTGTATTTATTTATTTTTATTTTTTTAACGTTTATTTATTTATTTTGGGGGGGAGGGGCAGAGAGAGAGGGAGACGCAGAATCCGAAGCAGGCTCCAGGCTCTGAGCTGTCAGCACAGAGCCCGACACAGGGCTCGAACCTACAAACTGTGAGATCATGACCCGAGCCAAAGTTGGACGCTTAACTGACTGAGTCATCCAAGCGCCCTAAACATAGAATACTTTTAAAGGGCACATATTCTCGGGGCGCCTGGGTGGCTCAGTCGGTTGAGCATCTGACTTTGGCTCAGGTCATGATCTCACAGTCCGTGAGTTCGAGTCAGCTGTGCTGACAGCTCAGAACCTGGAGCCTGCTTGGATACTATGTCTCCCTCTGTCTCTCTGCCCCTCTGACACTTGCGCTCTGTCTGTCTGTCTCTCTCTCTCTCTCTCTCTCTCAAAAAAAAAAAAAATTAAAGGGCACATATTCCCTCAGATGCTTCCCTCTCAACATTACCATAAAATGTTTTTATTATGATGCTGCTTAAAAGATGCTGCTTCATCATCCTAATAACGCAATAAACCAAAACAAATCCACAAATTAAATGTAATCGCAACTGCAAAACAAATCCAATTTGAATTCAAAGCCTGTATGCAATGGGCAGAGTGATGGTTTGCTCACCCTGTGAGCGTAGGACATGCCGCCCAAAGGTCTTTTTGGATATCCCCCCACCCCGGCCTGGAGTAGGTCCTCCGCTGACTCCATTTTCTGCCATTTCTCCCCTCCGTACACTGCTACGGATCCTCTGTCCATACAGCGTGGCGTCCTGGCCTCTGGCCTTCGCCAGGCCTGAAGAGAATCATGTCTGTGTTACATCCACAGCCTTTTCTTATTATTGTGCGGGGATTAGAGCAGGGTAGCTCTGCCCAGTTCCCTTCAAAACAGAACAGCCACTGAAACCACGTGGCAATCCTTAGCGATTAGACGGATATCGGGGAATCCAGGAAAGGTTGATGGTAATGTCCTACAAATAGCGACACAGTTATAACACAATCATAGTAGTATGTGACACCCCCCACCCCAGACGACCCCAATTCCAGGCACTCAGGTGCAGGTGCATCTGGCAGTCACAGGGTAGCCTGCATCACAGTTGGGGAGCCTAATTAGGAGGCTGTGGGGGCATTAAGGTGTCATACCAGGAGGACTCCAAAGGCTGGAGTAGGAAGGAGGATTTGAACCATGAGCTAACGGAAGGTGGGCAGGATGTGAGCCTTGATGGTGATGCCCAGGGAACTGGCACGGGCACCACAGGGGAGAAGGAAGGAATCAGCAGGCAGCGGGGCAAGGGCACACCTCAGCTGGGTTGTTCCCAAGCTGGGATCCTGGGCTTGGCTGCATTTGATTGCTCTGATCCTTGATTTCCTTATCGGTTCCATGAGAACAAGACTTTCCTTTATACGCGGCAGCATAGGCGACCGCTTCTGGCCACGAGCTGGGGAATCCTGTGGACCACTGTCCGAATTCTACTCTGTGACTGACCAACTCTGGGGCCTCAGGCTAGTCCCTAGACATGGCTGGGGACGCGTATCCCAGGCTGTAAATTGCATTTGTACCTTCCTACAGCTATTGTCATGGGCGATCTCAGTGTTTGCGAAGGGCTTGGGGCCTGTCCGGAACCGGTGAGCCCAGGAGATGAGAGCTGCTGGTGTTTTCGCCATGAGTGTGCCATTGTGCTAGCACCGGAATGCCTTCACGCACCTGTTACCCACCTCTCCGTTGGCCTGGGTCCTAGCTGCCTTCAACACGTGGATCCTGCTCTCTGTCTCCAAAACTTTAGCAAATGCCTTACCCGCCCCCGCCCCCCACCCCCCCCACACACACCCAAGCTCTTCTTCTTTTGCTAAAGCAGGTTCTCAACCTCTTTCATGCTGTACTCTCCTTGGCAGTCTGCTGACGCCTACAGACCCCTTCTCAGAAGAAATGTTTTTCAATGCAAAACAAAAACCAAACAAAACAAACCCAAAAAACAAAAAATGCACAGGATTGCCAAGGATGCAGTTACAGTAAAACCTTGGATTGAGAGTAACTTATTCTGCAAGTGTTCTGCAAGATGAGCAAACATTTCTAATAAATTTTAATTTTTTAAGTTTATTTATTTGAGAGAGAGAGAGAGAGAGTGAATAGGGGAGGGGAGAGACAGAGAGAGAGAGAGAGAGAGAGGAGAGACAGAACCCCAGGCAGGCTCCACACTCTCAGCATAGAGCCCGATTCCGGGGGCCCGAACCCACAAACCATGAGGTCATGGCCTGAGCTGAAACCAAGAATTGGGCGCTTAACTGACTGAACCGCCCAGGCACCCCTCTAATAAATTTTAACTCGATAAACAAGTGACATCTTGCAATACGAGTGGTCCGTGATGCCGAACATCACATGATCACAGCTGAGCCAATGGTTCTTGAAATTTGCTTTGATATACAAGCGCTTTGGGTCACAAGTATGTTCCCAGGACGAATTATGTTCCCAAACCAAGGTGTTATTGTATATTGAAATACCATTGTCAAAAATTTACGTTAAAGAAACAAATGTGGTCCGTGCTTCTCCATTGATGTATCAACTCACAAGAGAAGCTGTGCGTCCCAAGACACTCATTTGGAAGTAGTGATGAGCGTAAATACCTCAAGATGTCTGCAGCAACTCTAAGGCCATAGGAAAATACCTATGATTTTCATCGGTGATAAAGCCACAGGTCTGGTACCACGACTGTGGCTTTTTGTCTATATTTGTAATGAAAGCACGTGCTGAATTTCAGTTAGGGGATAGTAAAATTATGGTGTGATTCTTTTTCCCACCCAAGGTCATAGCCTCCCCAAATTGTATCCATAGACCCCCCCTGCTCCAAAGCCAATGGTGCTGACTCTACCATGCATTTGGCTTTTGGCCGCTGATTCTGTTAAGCTATGATTTATCTCTATTCAGATGTCCAAACTCTTTTATCTAAACACCCATGAATGATTAAAAAATAAGTAGGGGCGCCTGGGTGGCTCAGTCAGGTAAGCGTCCAACTTCGGCTCAGGTCATGATCTCACAGTTCGTGGGTTCGAGCCCCGCGTCGGGCTCTGTGCTGACAGCTCGGAGCCTGGAGCCTGTTTCGGATTCTGGGTCTCCCTCTCTCTGTGCCCCTCCCCCGCTTGCATTCTGTCTCTGTCTCTCAAAATAAATAAATGTTAAAAAAATAAGTAAAAGAGAAAGCCTTACGTTAGGCAGCAGATGCCCACCCCTCCCCCTCCTACTGAGTCTGTTCCCCGGAGTTACTGTTCTCAGGTTTTCTATCTGTCCCCTCTGTGGTTAACTACAGATCTCTGAAAAACATGCGTATATTTGATATTTATTGGTTTACAGACCTTAGACCCTATCTATTGACATTTCCTGCCCTGTCCTCCTAATACAGGTGTGTCACTATTTTTAGGTCCACACTAGTTACCTTGGCAACTTTAAGAAATGCCTTCACTCTCTTACTTCTTATTCCATCAACTACAGGCAGTGTATTTTGACTCCACACTATTTCAGATGAAATGTTGGTGTCCTACCCTCCTCTCTTCTCCCCCTTCCCCTGCACTGGCATCATTGATGACCCACTCTCTTTAATGTTAGGTCCTGCAGGGATCTGGTTGATTTCTCCTGTATCCCGGCACAGTACGCGGGACATGGTGGGGGGGGGGCAGTAAGTCTGTGCCCCGTGCACTGCCTCTTGGCTGTCTCATGCACCCCCTAACCTGGCTGCCTGTCTGGGCAGTGAGCCCCCAGCCAACACCATGACAGGGAACAGAGCAGGACTAATGCAGGGCAAGCTTCTCCCTCCCGATTGGCCAAAGGACATCATTGCCCATAATTATGCACTGCAGGAATCCTCTCCTGGTCTTGGGTCTGAATTTCCCACTAGAGCTTCAAGGAAGCTTCAGGGAGAACATTAATGACTGTCTGAATCATTAGCTTCCCTCCTGCTGGCATCACTAGATTTTCAGCCAGGCAGAAAATGGCTCTGGGAGAGGAGACAGCAAGACCAAATTTCAGAAGGAAGAAGTCTTTTCAGGATCCTTTCCAAGTGTGATGACTTGCCTCCCACACGGCGTTCCTGTTCAAAAAGGGAATCTATTTCCTGTGAGAGAGACCTTTCTAGAGCCTGCTCTCTTCACTCAGGCCTCTCTAATGCACATCCAAGTTTCCCAGTCTCCCGGGACAAAGTCCAAACTCAAACTCAGCCTGAGGCTGTGGACTCCAGTCACTCCTCTCATTCCTTCCCAGCTTTGCTACCTACAATCTGGCCAGACAGAGCCCCTCCCAATTCCCCAGGCCAGCACTTTCTCTTGCCTTTGTCTGCGCACATGCTGTTCCTTCTGCCTGGAAGGCCCTTGTCCCCATACAGTGGCCCCTCCTGGGCCTTCCTGCCTCAGCTGAGATGTCACCTCTGCCAGCAAGTCTTCTGATTCTCCCCGGTCTTGTGCCCTCCAACAGCCCCTGGACGCATCCCTATTGTAACCCATATCCTACTGAACCCAGATTGCCTATTTGCTTGTTTGCCTCCCTGTCTAGAATATAAATCCCCCGAGGGCAGAATCCATATGTCATTCACTGTTAGGTCACAACAAAGCGTTCAATGCATATGTTTATGATAGGGATGGATGGATAGATGTTCTAATAGATGTGTGAATGGGTAGATGGATAGATAGATGGATGGAGGAATAGATGGACAGAGAGATGAATGTTTGGATGGATGGATGGTTGGATGGATGGATGGATATGCAGGTGAGTGAAAAAGTTAGTGGTTGGAATGATAGACATTAGATGACCTTTCAGTCCCTGATAATGGTGTATATAATAAGAAATGCCACAGGGAACAAACTTCATATTTCTGTCATCCTAAACTCTGTCATTGATGGAGACATCAAAGCATGTGCCCTATTGAATGGCCCTATTTCATGTAGCCCTGAGTTTTAGTTCATGTTCCAACTTGCCCCAGCTCTGCCAGTAACGCTTGAGGGATATTTCGTTCAAAAACGTCTCTTACCCTGGGGTGCCTGGGTGGCTCAGTCAATTAAGCATCCGACTCTTGATATCGGCTCAGGTGGTGATCTCACAGTTGTGGGATCAAGCCCCACGTGGGGCTGCCCACTGAGCGGGGAGCCTGCCTGGGATTCTTTAGTAGGAGAATAGGACATAGATGGAGGAAGAAGCGAGGGTCTCCCTGACAGGAGGAGGCACGAGAAGAAGATAACGCTCTCTCACGTGAGATAGGCGCTGTTAGCTTCACTGTAGAGATGTAGACAGTGAGGCACAGAGGGGTTCGCAGAATAATTCAAGGTCATGTAGCTGATAAGTGGCAGAGTCAGAATTCTCCCGGCTTCCAGGACCCAGGCTTTTAACCACTGCATGCCCCCTGGCATGGCATGCAGCAGAGCATGAGAGGGGGACCGAGAGTGGTCTAAGCCGGGTGCCAGCTACTTCCCGGGGGAGAGGTGGGGACTTCACGCAGGGCTGTGAATTCTCTGTGGACTTGAAGGGAGGTCATTCACAGAATTGGAGAGGGGTTGTCCCGTGGTCCCTGATACCTCAGCGATGAACTCTGTGGTGTGAAGCGCGAGCTGAGACTCTGATCAAAGCCAGGGATGCACTTCCTGGCTAGGGCGCCCCACTCCACTTCCCAGAGGCAGCGCAGTGCCAGTGATGGAGCCCAGCTTGGCATCAGACAGGCCTGTGCCAGCCGTGGGACAGGCAAGAGACCAGGGCCAGTGTCTATCTCCCAGTTTGAGCACGTGGAACCTCTGTTTCCTCAACTGGAAAGTGTGAGTGATTGTGTCTACTTTACCCGATCGTTAAGGTAAATATATGTAAGCCTGGCACATAGTAGGGCTCAGTAAATGGTGGGTCCCTTCTCCTGCCCCTGGGCACAAGCAGCCTGCTCAGACCATTCTCAGAGATGGTCCCTTTGTAGACAGAACCCCTTTGAGAATCTGATAACAGCCAGAAACTTTCTCTAAGTATATGTATATATATTATATATATACTTATATATACGAAGAATATATATTCTCTAAGGTGTATATACCTTGAATTGGGTATATGCCAATTTAGGAGGTTTGCACACCACTGCAGTGCAAGGTCAGACCTTCTGGTCTTAGGGCCAAGGTGTAAGTCATACAGTTGCTCACATTAGCATTTTGGTGACTTTGGATTTTGGAAACCCAAGGGACCACAGACGATCTGGTTTGAAAGTCTCTCTATGGATAAGGAAGAAAATGCTCTAAAGCATCTGCAAATCGATAAAAACAACCACCACCGTCCATTGCTTGGAGAGTTCCCATATTCTGAGCATTGCACAAAGCCTCTTATATGCATTAGCATTTCTTTTTTTTTAAGTTTATTTATTTATTTTTAGAGAGAGAGAGAGAGAGAGAGAGAGAGAGAGCGCAGGGGAGGGGCAGAGAGAGGGAGAGAATCCCAAGCAGGCACCAGGAGCACGGAGCTCGGAGCCCAATGCCGGGCTGTGAGATCATGACCTGAGCCGAAATCAAGAGTCGAGCACTTAACTGACCCAGCCACCCAGGCACCCCTGCATTAGCATTTTCTAAACAAACAACCATTTCAGCTATGATCCCCATTTTACAGACGAAGACACTAGGCTCAGAGATGTGATATTACTCGCCCGGAATAAGGAAGTGGCAGAGCTCGGATTTGAACCTGGGTCCATTTATGTCTAATAGTTGTGTTTCTAACGAGAGAGGATTAATGTGACTGAGGGCCAGTTGTCGCTCATACTCCAAAGATCAGTGTCGTGGGACGGCATCCGTGTAGGACCAGAGCTCACAGGGCTGGATCAGAAGCACAGCGGATGCGGTGTAAACCCCTCTAAGACCTCAGAGGTGGCCAGAATCACCTTCACTGAAGTGTGCTGTGCTCCCTGCCTTGGGACACACTGTGTGGATTGCACGCTGACCTGAAGGTCCCTACGGCCATTGCTTCCAAAGCTCTCCTAGGTTCCCAGGCCTGCAATACAGTGGCAGAGAACAGCGGACATTTTAATAACAGCACAAGGACACCCTTGAATCAGATGGCCAGTCTCATTCCTCAAATTCTGAGACTGGCTGAGAAGAGGAGAAAGCACTGAGCCATGCAGATATCGGAAATCAGTTGCCCAGTGACTTTGACTCCTGGGAGGGATGTGAGAGTGAGTTTTCCTCCACCCTAACTTTGATAGGCAGAGAAGCCCCAGGCTGACAGCCTGATGGTGGTGTCCTCCCACACACAAGGCCGAACGACCCACTGAAGTGGGCGGCTTCAGCCCCTGGATGGGCTTGGCCGCCATCCACGGCGGGTGTGACTGAATGACCAGATCATGCTAATTAGAGCTGTGGCTGGTGGATGCTTTGTCACCCACTGTCACCTCCACCCACCCAATTGGGAGATGCATAAGGGCAGAAGGGAAGAAAGAGGCAGCCTGGAAAGGTTCCCAGTCTAACCCTTGCTCAGGACTGGAAGTGCTGGGGGATGCCAAGCATAATATTGACATCCCTGGGCGCCATGGCCCCACTTCTGAAATGTAAGGGGCAGTATCTATTTTGTGGTTGGGCTGTGGGCTATTAACCATCTTGAATAAGAGATATATTAGTTTGCTAGGGCTGCCATAGCACGTTCCCACAGGCTGGGGACATGAACAATAGAAATCTACCATCTCAGCATTCCAGAGGCTGGAAGTACAAGCTCAAGGTGCTGGCAGTGGGAGTCCTTCCAAGGGCTGTGGGAAAGAATCCGCCACCCACCTCTTTTCTGGCTCTGGTGGCTTTGGGGGATCCTTGACTTAGAGGTGGCTGAGTCCCTGACTTTCCTGTGTGTCATCTTCCTCGCTGGCTCTTCATACGTGCTCTTTTTCTAAGGACACCAGTCCTACCCTAGTAGGACCTCTTTACTAATTACATCTGCAATGTTTTTATTTCCAAATAAAGTCATGTTCTGAGTTACGGGGGTGAGGACTTCAGTATACGAATTAGAGGCTGGGGGAGCACAATACAGCCCACAAGACAGGACTTCATAGCAACTTTGAAAGAATGGTGGTCATTCCT
Source organism: Cryptoprocta ferox (assembly GCA_028646485.1). Taxonomy (NCBI): domain Eukaryota; kingdom Metazoa; phylum Chordata; class Mammalia; order Carnivora; family Eupleridae; genus Cryptoprocta; species Cryptoprocta ferox. The sequence goes on along the minus strand of CM053566.1, from coordinate 12,986,221 downwards.
TCTGTGAGTGGTCCGTAGACAGAGAAGTGGAGGAGGAGGAAGAACGTGGCGGGAAGAGAAGGGAAAGGGAAGGTGGTTATGAATGAATGTTCCAAACCCAAGCGTCAAGGACACACGCCTGTCACCAGAACTGGGTTGTGGTTCTTCCCCTCCCTTCCCCCCTCCCCCTCCTCCCCTCCCTCCTACTCTTCCTTGTACAGATAAGTGAAGAGTAAGATACTTGGGCATTTTGAGGATAATTCTTTTAGAGGAAAGAAGACACCCCTACAGACAAGGGAATTAAGTGGCCAAGGACAGGCGGGCAAGCTGTTGGGGGGTTGGAAAAGAAAGAGTGTTCTATGCATTTTCCCTTTTTAAATGAGAGGATTCAGAAACTTTCCCCCATCTTTGTGCTCTTATACTTTAGGATCCCTAGAGGGTCAGCTCATAAACTTCAGCATACATCCAATCCATCCGAGGACCAGGCTTAAAAAAGAAAAAGGAGATTCCCAGGCCCCACTTCCAGAGATTCTAACCAGGATTGGTGCTATGATTTGTGGGGCTCAAAAATCGATGAGCATTTCAAGATGGCGACAGCAAAGCTCAGGAGAAGCACAGGGCCCCTTTGAGTGTGAGGCACTGTGTAGCTGTCCAGCTTGCTTGGTCATGATTCTGACTCGGAAGGTCTGGGGTGGGGCCCTGGAATCAGCATTTCACCAGGTCCGTGTGTGAATGCACTGCCAGGGGCTGCAGACCATCCTCAGAGACACCAGGAGATTTCTGGACTTGCAGGCTTGGGCTGCGGCTGCCTGACCTTTCCACTCCTCACCAATCTCTTAAAGATGGTTCTGGAAACATCACCTGGCAGGAAAGATGTCAGAGCAACCTTCAGAGTCCTGAGGGGCTGCCTGTGGAAGAAGGTCCCCCCTTCCACACCCCTGGAGGCAGTTGGAGAAGGGGTAACCTCCAGGGGTTGGTCCCCTGCTTGTCCCACCTCTGGAGAGGACTTTGGCAGAGTCCAAAGGACAAATGTTTGGGTCCTGGGCTCTCAGCCCCTCACGACTCATAAGCCCCAACACAGTTTGTGGGTGGCTTTGGCCGAGGCTCACCGCAGAGGGATGTCGGGGAGGCTGGCCTTGACTGTGCAGTATGACTGTCCTGGGCTAGACAGAAGGCAACAGCCGGAATCCCCCACAAAGTCAGGGCGAGCACTGTTCCAGGGGACAGGTGGCCTCCCCAGTACCACATTTCAGGGACCTACCAGAAAGCTCCAAAGAGAATGCTCCCTGGGATTTCAAGAGAAGCCGTGCCTAAGATAGAGTCACATTGACTCTCGCCTCCTCTTGCTGAGCCTGGGATTGGGATCAAATCTACCCCAGTGCCTGGCATGTTGAGGGGGTGGATAATCAGTTTACATGCAACATGAAAGAATAAAGAAAAACTAGAGACAGAGGCCCGCGTGATCTTTAGCTTCCAGTGCTGAAAGTAGCCAGCATGTCCTCATCTCGGACCAAAAGATCAGGGGCTTTTCTCAGGTCTGTGAGGGCTTTTGAGCAATGGTCAACTGGCCAGTCTCTCCACATCCCAACTATTGACCCTAAAGGTGTACACACCTTTGACACTCCCCAGGTGGGAGGGCATATTGTGTCCCCCCAACCCCAGCCCAAGCCCTGATCCCAGGACTACCTTCTCACCACATGGCTGGACCCACAGGGGCTGATCTAGCCCTCCCGGATCTGGTCCTGGACCCAGAGAAGTTCTAGGTGAAAAATCAAGTCACTCCAAGACCCCAGCCTCCACATCCTGGGATCCTGCAGTCCAGTCGGTGATTTTAGATTCTGTAAGAAAATACTACGTTCTGTAGAATGAGGCAGTGTGATCAGTACTGAGGGTTCAGGAGGAGAGAAGGAAGGTGGTCGTGAACTGGACCCCTCATGGGGGGGGTTCCGGCAGAAGGTGGGGGTCGATTTGGGCACCTCCAGCCACAACCCATTACAGTAGTTGATCAATGGGGTTCAGTATCCAATTGGATGTTTTTTATTCTCATTCCTACCTTTACCTCTTGCTGAGGGTTAGAGTCCCCCCAAAAAGATATATCCAAGTTGTAGCTCCCCCATACCTGTGAATGGGACCTTATTTGGAAATAGGGTCTTTGCCAATATGATCAAGTTAAGGACTTATTGATGAGATCATCCTGGCTTTAGGGTGGGCCCCAAGTCTAGTGATGGGGATCCTTACAGGGGGAAGGAAGCCAGGGAACACCATGGATCACCAGCAAACACCGAGATGGTGAGAGTACCTAGGACTCCCCCTTGCCCATACGATTATTGCAACTTCCTGGGACTCTGTAATTATTTCAAAATAGAAAGTTGGTTAAAAGAAAAAATAAGAAAATAAGTGTGATCTGCAAGAAGGAAGAAGAAACTGAGAGGCAGGGAATGAATTCTTCCCTAGAACCTTCAGAGGACATGTGGCCCTGCAGGTACTTTGACTAAGGATTCCCAGCTTCCAGAACTGTGGGACAATACGTGGCTGTTATTTTAAGCCTTGTTACAGCAGCCAGGGGAAACCAGTACAGGCGTAACAGACACAGGCACACATAGTAAGTGCTCAATAAATACGTGTTGGTTTTAGGGAGTTGCTTTTCCTTACACAGACTTTTTTTTTTTTTATGTTTTTTACTGTTTATTTTCATGAGAGAGAGACTGGGTGCGCGCACGCGCTTGAGCGGGGTGAGGGGGCAGGGTTGGTGCAGAGAGAGAGGGAGACACAGAATCCAAAGCAGGCTCCAGGCTCTGAGCTGTCAGCACAGAGCCTGACTCAGGGCTCGAACCCACAAACCGTGAAATCGTGATCTGAGCCCAAGTCAGACGCTTAACCGACCGAGCCACCCAGGTGCCCCTCCTTACACAGACTTTTAAAGATAACTTGCATAAACTTTTAAACTTTCTACCATGGATCTGAAGGTCAGCATAACTTGCGCATTCCTCAGGGATGTAGGGCACAAGACTGCATTTGAAAAAGGGGGCTTGTTGTTATATCTGAAAAGCACCTTATTGAATGCGTGGTTGCCCAAAATGTGGTCCACCAGAGAGTTGGTTAGAAACACAGCCTCTCGTGATTAGAGGACTAATACAGGACTGAATTATAAACTTCAAAGTTGCTAAGAGACAAGATCTTGACTGTTCCCACCACCAAAAAGAAATGATAATTATGTGACGGGATGGAGGTGTTGACTAATCATATGACGATATATAAATGCATCGCATCAATGCGTTGCATACCTTAAACTTGCACAGTGTGGCAGGTCAATCACAGTTCCATAGTAATAAATAAATAAGAAAGAAATGCGGACTCTCAGGCCCCGGACTTGCGGAATCAGAATCGACATTTTAGCAAGAACCGCAGGTGACCCATATGCACATCAGAATTTGAGAAGCCTCAAGCTAGGGCACCTTTGCCCCACTCCCAATTCGTGGTTTTTTTTTTTTTTTTTTTTTTGCTTCTTTATTTTTTTACAGAAGTTACTTTAATTTTTAAGCAGCAGGGCAGATTTCTTACGGTATTAAAAAATCAGTGGAAGGCAAATCTCATAATAGAGTTGAAGACAAAAATATTAAAAATCCCTGTTTACGGTTTTTTAAAAAATACTTTTTTAAAAAAAGTTAGATACAACTTACACCATTTGTGGAAATAAAGATTCATCACCCCTAGAATAAACATACATAAACTATGTGAAATGGGCTGAGTGCAGGGGCCAGAGGCTCTGAGAGGCTCTCTCCATGAGAGACCTGCCCCAGGCCGGGGCCCCTGAAGACTGCTGGGGCCCGGGGACAGTCCCAGAAGGCCGGCTGTGCTAGGTGGCTGGGCAGGCGCTGGTCCCCACTGCCCGCTGGGTGCCCACAGAGCGAGGCAAGGTGATAGGGGTTGGGTTCACCACCAGATTCCTCATGCAGCCACAGGGGGCGCATCTGGGTGAGAGGCCAGCCTGTGTGTTTGTGGGCTCGGGCGGGCCCCTGAGGTGTAGACGTGCTACAGAGCACAGCCCGGGGCACGGATGCCCCGCGTATCCACCTCCTGCTGGAGCACGTTCTCACCCTTGGTCGCTGCCAGGCGGGGCCACTGCCTGTCACACAGGGCGTGTCACCCCCGTGGAGAGTGGGGGTGCCATGATCTTCCCACAGCAAGACGTGCTTCTCCAACACCTGCAGCTGCGCGTGGGGGGGAGGGAGGACCCAGCCCAGGTGTAAGATGAGGCCACACCTCCAGCTCCAGGGGCACAGTGCAGAGTGGCCCCCAGGCCCCCCCGCCTGCAAAGAACAGGCCCTTCTCCAGGGGGCCTGGGAAGCATGGTGTGACCCCCACCACCCGCATGAGGGCCCCCAGGGGCTGCCTGTCCAACCTTGGTCTCCTCACACAGCCACTGATGCCAGAACAGCCAATGGCCACTGGGATCCTGGTGCTGAAGCCACTGGCGGGGAGGCCCCCCCACAAAGAGAGTCTGGGGCCAGGGGCTCCCTGTCCCCCCCTGCTGGCCAGGCTCCCCTGGCCCTGGGCCCAGACCCCATCTATCCCCAGCTGGATCCCATCACATGGACACCATATGCCACCCACCAGCCCATGAATGCTGGAGGCTCTGGAGGCAGAGCTGGGGCCCAGGCCCTTCTGTCTGAGTGACAAAGTGTCTGTGGTCTGGGAGGAGCACCAGGGAAGGGCTGCTGGCCACGAGGGTGCCCCCCCTTCCATTTTTTCTTAAATGGGCTTTGTGCCTCTCAACAACCTTTTTCTATTTCCGGAGCCTCTGGTGCTTCATCTATAAAATGGGACCAAGATTGCTTAACTCCTAGGGCTGTTCTGAAGATTGAAGATCAAATGGAACAAGTCCTGGACTGGACACGCTGTCCCCTGCCTGGCCCTCTCCCTGTCCCTCTTGTAGACATCTTTCTCCCAGCATCTGGCAAAAACAAACAAACAAACAAAAAACCACTGGCTTTTTCTCCTTTCCAAGGCTGTCCCAAGACAGTTCCTGAGGGAGGTCCTTCCATGCATCCACAGAAGAAATCACAGTGTCCGTGCGATGGGGTCCAGCCTCACAGCCAGCGCAACCGTGGCTGCCAATCATGGCTTTCTCGAAGCCCCTCCTCTGCCGCTGCTGCTGTATGTCCCTATGGCTGAGACAAGTCCCTGGGGCAGAGAGTCAGGTGACACCAAACCCCAGATCAGGGCTGCATCTTGATAACAAGGGCCAGACCTTCCTCCCAATGAGAATCCCAGCAGCTTTCATGGGACAGATCCGAAGGTTAAGTCAGCAGAGGGAGGGAGAGAGAGGGGAAAGTGCTCCAAGTGGAGGAAGCAGCATGTGCAAAGTCCCTGAGGTGAGGAAGAGGGAGGGGCAGCCAATCACAGAACTGAAGGCAGCCACATGTGGCTGGAACATGGAGCCGGGGTGGTGAGTGGTAAAGAGAGATGAACCTGGGGCAAAGGCAGGTCTGGGTCAAGGAGGGGCTGCCAGACATCTTAAGGGATTTGGGCAGTGGGGAATCAAGGGAAGAAGGAAGAAAAATTCAGATTGATACTTTAGAGGAGACCAGCGCCCCTGCCGGCTGGATGGGCATCAAGAGTAGGCAAGAGACCACTTAGCAGCTGTTCACGGCAATCCTGGTGAGAGATGGTGGGAGCCTAAGGTTTTCTAATATGGCGAAGAAATTGAGGATAAAAATGATGCCTGTCTCACCTCTGAACTCCCAAACTTGACCTAGTCCGATGGCAGGAGCTAGAGAGCATCCCCAATGGAGGTCAGGCACATCCCAGTTCAGATCCTGGTCATGGAGGAACTTGCTGTGTGGCCGCAGGCAACATACCCAAGCTTTCTGAGCCTTGGTTTTCCCAACCATAAAATAAGGCTAATTACCTACCTCACAGGAAACATAACGGCATCTACTCTATGGCTGTGTGAGGATCACAGGAGCAAATGCGCAGAAAGAATGGCGCCCAACAGAGTAAGGACCCCAGAGTCGCTGTAGTTATTTCATTTATCCGTTGTTATTTCTCCGATGTACCAGCACCTGTTTTATGCTGTGTTCTGGGGACCCAGTGAACAAGACACTGTCCCTCCTCTCAAGGCTATCACAGGCTAGCTGGAGAGGCAGACATGTATATCAAGGGAAAAGAAGAGTTAATCATGCCTACTGTACCTCGCAGGTACGGGCCATGGATGGCCAGGGGAATGTTTGAGGGACGAGAGAGAAGCTACGAGTGTAGACAGGCAGTGAGAACAGCCCCTGGGATCCCCAGCGCCAGCTGCCAGCCCGGGAACACAGAGCAGGGTAACACGATCGGGTCTGGAAATCTCTCATTGGCATGGAGTGACCCAGGGATGGGGTGTGTGTGTGTGTGTGTGTGTGTGTGTGTTGGGGTGTGTGTTGGGGTGGGTGAGGTTGCCTAAATAGCCCAGATCACGAGGCTCGTGGTGCAGGGTTTGTGACAGCCCCTGGATCACGGGATCCACGGAGGAGGTGCCACCAGAGATGAGAAAGGCATCCTGAGCCTCGCCTGGCTCTGGGCCGCCCAGAGAAAGGGCAAGGGTGAAAATAACCCCGGACTGTCAGAAGCTACAGGCTGGAACAGCCTTCAGGATGGCACCTGACAGGACCTATTAACCTGAGAATTCAGCCTGCCTCTGCCCTTGCCATGTCTCGAGCAGCTGTGGCCAAGGGGCACGTTGTTTATAATAGTGAAAAACTGGAAACAGCCTAAATGCCCATCAGGAGGGGAGTGAATGCGTCAAGTGTGGTTTCTTTAACGGATACAGCGATTTAAAAAGAAAGTAGAGCGGTGAGCATTCACGTAACAAGATCTCAAACACACCCTGTAGAGGAAGAAAAGAGAGTTACAGGACAAAGTGTAAAAGGAGAGAATATTCGTGTCTATTTTAACATCTGTACGTAAAGAATATAATGCTCTGTGTTTTGCTGATACATGCATTTGTCTGTATCCGTACAAAGCAAGGTTGGACACATGCACAAGAAACTCACGGCACAGAGTGCCTCCGGAAGCAGTTAACCTTAGAAGATGTTTCACACCTAGAACAGACCAAGGTTTAACACGCCTCTTTATGACAAGACTACTTGCAATAACAGTTCTATAATAATAATTCTTCTTCTCACGGTTTGGTCTTTGGTTTTAAAGCAATAATGTTAAAAGAATACATGTCAATGTTAAAGATACATTCAAATTCACCAAAATAGATCGTGAACATTTGTGCTTTACAAAAACACCAAACCAAACAAAAAAATATTATACCTAGCGATTTGTTCTCCATTTCGCTCTTAAATTTTAAACACAGATAAGTTTTAAATGCCGCTCCAGGTAGTGACAAAGAATGACCGAAGTAATTTGTTTCTGTTGCTGTTTCTCCGTGTCTATAATCACTGTTTATTTTGAATCTACTGTTTAAATGTAGGAATATATATTATCCCAGAGGTTGGAGACACAAACCGAGCCCAAAGGTGACTTTGAACAATTCCAAGCTGTTAGGAACTTTCGAAATGATCACATGGAGCTGAGTCGCTGAGTCTGCCTGTGTCAGGAGTCAGTGTATAACCAACGGGTTCTCTGAATTAGCTTCCAGGTGCAATACCATGTTCATTAAAAGTCATAAAAATGGGCTAATTCGAAGCTTATTCTCAAAATTTAACAGTAAATGCAGCAGTGGTTTACAACTTAGACAAACAAAATGCTTTCTCAGGGAGGAGTATTTATTTGATCACTGACACTCCTCAGTGATAATAAAAAGCAGACTGACTTCAGTCGGGTTTATTATTCCTGTAAACTTTTCTATAGACGGCTCATTGTTGCCTGCTTTCAGGGTGGGCCATCCCCCTCATCCCTGCCCTTGGGACCTCATTGCCAGGGAAGGCTAGGGTCTAGGCTAGGGGTCAAAGATGACTTTGGCTTTACCTGTAATTTTTAATTTTTTCCAGCATAGTTGGCTAAGAGCATGGACTCCAAAGTCTTACTTCCTAGGTTCAAATCTTGGCCCCATGGATGTGTGACGCTGGTCTAGTTACTTAATCTCTTCTGGTCTTGCTTTCCTCATCTGTAACGTGGAGTGTTTGTGCCAATGCATAGAAACACCTCCTGGCATATAGTAGGTGCTCAATAATGTTAGCCATGTTTTTAGAGGGACAATGTATCCATATATTAAGAATGTTGTTTTTAAAAATACATGCCTAACCATACTTCTACCATACAATCCAGCCAATTGCATTCCTTGGGATTTACTCAAAGGAGTTAATCTTTTGTCCACACAAAAACCTGCAGACAGGGGTGCCTGGGTGGCTCAGTCGGTTAGGCGGCCGACTTCAGTTCAGGTCATGATCTCGCGGTTTGTGGGTTCGAGCCCCGCCTGGGGCTCTGTGCTGACAGCTCGGAGCGTGGAGCCTGCTTCGGATTCTGTGTCTCCCTCTCTGCTCCTCCCCCACTCACACTCTGTCACTGTCTCTCCAAATTAAATAAACATTTTTTAAAAAATCTCTAAAAGGGCTAAAATCTTTAAAAAAAAAAAAAAACCCTGCAGACAGATTTACAGCAGCCTTAGTTATAATTACTAAGATTTGTAAGCAACCAAAACACCCTTCAGTAGGTGAGTGGGTTAACTGTGGCCCAACCACACAATGGAATCTTATTTAGAGGGAAAGAGAAATGAGCTAGCAAGCCACGAGAGACATGGAGGAACCTTAAACGCCTATTACTAAGTGAAAGAGGCCAATGTGAAAAGGCTACATGCTGTATGATTCCAGCTATAGGGCATTCTGGAAAGGGCAACACCAGAGGGAAGGTAAAAAAATCAGTGGTTTCCAGGAGGTAGTAGGGAGGGAGGGATAGACAGGCCGAGCACAGGGGAATTCTAGAGCAGGGAAAGTATTCTATCTGATACTTGATGGGGGTACGTGTCACCGTACATTTGTCCCAACCCACAGAACGCGGTTTTGGACACCACCAAGAGCGAACTTGAACGTAAACTGTGGACTCTGGGTGATAACGATGTATCCACGTAGATTCTTCGATAGTAACAAATGTCCCAATCTGCGTAGCATGCTGACTGTGGGGGAGATTGGGAGGGGAGGGCAGAAGGATATAGGAACTCTGTGTACTTTCCGTTCAATTTTGCTGTGAACCTAAAACCACCCTAAAAATTAAAATTTCTTTTTTAAAAAAGCATGTCTAGGGACGCCTGGGGGACTCAGTCAGGCGTCCGTCTTCGGCTCAGGTCATGATCACCCAGTCCGTGAGTTCGAGCCCCACGTCGGGCTCTGTGCCGACAGCTCAGAGCCTGGAGCCTGCTTCGGACTCTGTGTCTCCCTCTCTCTCTGCCCCTCCCCCACTTGTGCTTTGTCTCTCTCTTTCTCTCAAAAAATAAATAAACATTAAAAAAATTTTTTTAATCATATGTCTAGAAAAAGGCTAGGATGCCAAAATGTTAATCAAGGTTAATGCAGGGTAGTAGGAGTATGTGGGGTGGTTATTTTATTATCTGTGCTTCTTACAAAGTATGACATCCCCCACCCCCTGCTCCATCTCGAGGCTGGAAGGCAGGAAGGTAGTCGGTCTCCTAGGGCCTCAGCTGCTGAATCAGAGCCCTGTCCTCAGCACACCCTTCAGCTTTGGGTCTGATGCTTCCAGATCTATTCAGGACACCAATGACCTGGCCTATGGAACTCTCTGGCATGACCCGGGAGGCGCCTTCTCTCTCTGAGTAGATTTCCTTTGTCTGGAGTGGATGCGGGGAGAAGCCAAGCTGCCGAGGAGGTAGGAGGGCCTTGGGCCAGGTTGGCAAAGAAAGTGGGGGCTGCTTCAAGGTTTGGAGGGGTTCTTAGGGTGGAGAGATAGGGCAGGGGACTGGGCAGGAGGCTGCCTGGACACCAAGCCTGGTGCTTGTCCATTCACCTGTCCACTCACCTTTCTATCCCGCTGCCTGTCCATCCATCCAACTATCCATCCATCCATCCATCCATCCATCCATCCATCCATCCATCCATCCATTTGCCTATCTGCCTGTCTGTTAGTCCCTGCTCTCAGGTATCCATTTCATTCATTCATTTAGTCCACTTATATTTATTGAGCACCTACTATGTGCCAGGAACTGGGCTAGGCCTGGGACATTGCTGCGTTCTAGAGCTGACACTCTAGTTCCGGGGGGTGCGGTGGGGGGAACAGCAAGAACAAGGAAACAAACAGATAATTATATCATCACAAGTTGGGCAAAGACTCAGGGCGAGACACCTGGCTGCTGCCTGTCTGTCCATCCGGCTGGCCCTCTGTCCCCGAATGCGTGCACCTCTCCTGACATTTCTCGGTCTGTCCTGCTAATGAGGGGGTCTGTGCCGCCAAAGCTTGCCTTTGCTCTTACCCCAACTCACCCATTTGTGGGGATTTCTGGTGCACCTGTGAAAAATACAGATTTCTGGAACCCTCCTGGAGATACCCATGCAGGTAACCCGGAGTGTTCTAACAAGTTCCCTGTTCTGACCAGCTGGTGTGTGCTGCCCAGGGGCGCAGGTGAGCCTGGAGGTGAGCACCTTCTCCCTCTACCCTCAGCTGCAGCCCTGACATCTCACGTACAGCCCCAGGATCGTGGGGACAGCTGGACCGGGGCGGGGGGCAGGGCCCCAGAAGACTCACCTGGGCTGGTTCCCACGGCCCGGGGCCCTGGGAGGGAGGGCTCGCTGGGGCCAGGGGTCAGACCTGCTCAGTGCCAGGCTGCCAGGAGCTCGAGGAGGCCAGGCCTCTGGGAAAGCAAGGAGAAAGGCGCCCACAGGATCCGCCCGCCCACCTCCGAAGCAGAAGGAGGAGGAAGAGGAGGAGCCCTGAAGGGTCTCCGCAGGTAGGGAGGAGCACAGCCCTTCTGCCTGGCAGGGGGGCCACTTCTGCCAAGACATTGTAAACAGCCCTCCGTGAGGCCCAGCCCTGGTACCACCCACCTGACCGTCCTGGGCAGGGTCTGAATTTGGTTAAGGAAATTGCCCCACTGAGGGCACTGGAGGGGTCGGGCGGGTTTGCCTGGGCAGAGAGGAATTAGTAAGGTGTTCCTGGGGGTAGCAGCCGTGGGAGCCAAGAACAGGGCTTCTCAGCCTTCCGGAGAGATCCAGACCACCCTCATTTCCTGAAGTCTCCAGGAAAAGGAGTGTTAAAAACTTGCTGCTGTGTTTTAAATGCTCGCCATGAACTAATGGGACTACATTTAACACCCACCCCACCACAGGGCAATACAAGTGTGCTGGTCCTGGGGAAAGACTGGGACTTGTTTTAAACATTGATTCGTGGCCCACCGCAGGTGGCATAGCCTGGGGCTGGGCAGAAGTTAAAAGCTGTCTGATGAATGTCCCTGCTTGGGACCCTATCGCTGCATCTTGGTGACTGTGTGAGTGCCCTGCAGTCATTCTGTTCAGAGATAACAGGTATCTGCATTTGAAGTCCCTGCTCCGGGCAGAAGGAGGCCTGTGGGCGCTAGGTCACTAGGGAGACACGTAGGACTGCGGAGAGGAGACCTGGGGGGTGTGCACGTTTATTGAAACTTAGTAAGTTTATTTGAGGAGCACAGAGACAGGACCCGTGGGCAGAAAGGGCTGCACTTTTGCTGTACGAAGCTGCCGGTTACTTGCTTAGTGCTCAAGGGGGAGGGGACGCGCAGGGAGTAGCAGATCATCAGTGTCTTTTCGAATTTCTACACGTAAAATTACTTGCGCAAGATTTCTCTGGGGCTTATCATTCAGTTCGCTATGAACTATCCTTCCATGTCCAGGCAGTCATGAGACCCTTGAAGAATGTAGCCACCGGCGCATGTTGGATCCTTATCAGAACCGAGCAGGCTGTGGTTCACCTTCTGAGCTAAAGGTGAATGTTTTTCTGCTTCTGTCCCTCATCAGTGGGAGCATGAAGGAAAAATCTCACCCAACCCGGGAGAGCCAGGGGGACTTCCTGGAAGAGGCGGGTCTCACCTGGGACCTGCAAGACGAGCAAGCATGAGCCATGTAAGGGGGCTCCCAGAAGAAGGAATAGCAGGGACTGGCCAGAGGAGGCTGGGGCCCTTGGTAGGGCTGCTGAGGACAGAGAGGTGCATCGGCAGATACAGAGAAGGACGTCCTCCCAGGTGTATTTAGGAACTCGATCTTTAATTCCTGAAATCAGTTCAGCCAGCCTTCCTTTGCTTATAGATATTGCCAATGCAGGTTCTTTGTTGCCAAATTGGAAAATACGAAATGATACAGAAAAGTACGGATACACAGAAAAGCAAAAGGATTGGGGTGTTTGTCATGATAGGGAAATGCACGAGCAGCCTGTGGCTTTCTCCTTCCCACCCAAACCAGTAACGTGAAAATAATGGCTTCCATTCCTGGAGAGCCCAGTTGGTGGGTGTCTGGCATCAGTACTGTATAGACAAGAGAGAGACAGACAGACAGATAGACACATGGATAAGAGAATAAATAATATATGGTGTGTATATTAACGATTAAAAACATTAGCTATTAACTTGCATATAATTATTAAATATATAAGATAAGATATATTAGTTCTCTACTGCCTCATGAACAAATCACCACACACTTAATGGCTTCCAACGACACACAGCTATGGTCGCAGTTTCCATGAATCAGGAACCTGGGTTTGGCTCAGGGCTGGTTCCTCTGCTACGTGATCTCTTATGAGACTGCAATCGGGGTATCAGCCAGGGGTGAAGTCTCATCCGAAGGCTCAACTGAGGACAGCTCTGTTTCCAAGCTCCCGCGCCAAGCGCTTACGAATTAAGAACTCACGTTTATGGGGTACCCAGCAGCATCTCTTTGCCTCTGGGACCTCCTACTGCTTCCTGTCCCATCTCCTCCCTATCAGCTCTGATGCGGGACTGTTTCTGAATGTTTTGGGGGCTTCAGTTCCATAGGGAGAGATCTGTCTGGCTAGATTTTGAGTGCCAGCCTTCATAAGACTCAGGCTTGCCCAGGATTTTGGTTCTTTCCACATGAGTCCCTGACCATGACCTAGAAATAAACCCTGACTGGGGCACCTGCCTGGCTCCATCGGTTAAGCATCTGATTGCGGCTCAGGTCATGATCTCATAGCTCGTGAGTTCGAGTCACATGTCAGGCCTTCTGCTGTCAGCGCAGAGCCTGCTTTAGATCTTCTGTCTCCCTCTTCTTCTGCCCTCTCCCACGAGTGCATAAACCCTTACCTTGGCCCTTGTTAGCATGTGAATCGCCTCGGGGCCAATCCACCACACCCAAGGGTGAATGTAGTCTCATACACTCATTCGTCCTTTCACTCATTCGCTCACTCCACATTCTGCGTGCACACCTACTGCACTGGCCGGCACTGTGTGACTCAAGAAATATATCGTTCCTACCCTCCTAGAGTTAAGTAAGGGAAAGGAAGAGGGGTGTAAATCAAGTAAACAGGTTTACAATAATGGGAGTTATGTTCTGTATTAGAGGTGTTGGGGGCTGGCCTGGCTCTGCCTTGTGTCAGTCTAGAGAAATTAGCAATGAGTTGCCTCTCTTGGGATGAGTAGAAGCTGGTCCAGAGGGGAAACAGTGGGGAAGGGCGTTCCAGACACAGGGAACTAACTCTATGTGCAAAGGCACAGAGGTACAAAATGGCAATGATATATTTGGAGGCAAGTGGGAAAGTCCATCATGTGTAACATTTTGCTGAAAGGAGGTCATAGGAATGGGGAGTGGACAGAACAAAACTGCAAGAGAAAAAGAGAGACTTTTTTTTTTTAAAAAAAAAAGGGTAGGATTCCATACAGTGAGGCGTAGCATTATGGTCTCGCCATTCCACAGTCCTTCTGTCCTGATCCTGAGAAGCCAGCTGTCACACACAAGCGGCCCTCGGGTGGGCATGTTCGGTTCAGCGTGCAGTGCTAGATCTTGTTGGGTTTGCTTTTGGGGTGAGTTGCCCGATTTAAAATTCAGGAGAGTTTACATTAAAAGAACAAAACTCTAGCTTTCCAGCTTCTTGTGAAAGATCAGATAATCTGGCCACGTTGGATCCTCCAACATCCCCCCTGGAACGGTCGGCCAGAGCTGAGGGGCAGGCGTGGGGACTCTGGTGGATGGGGGGGAATGGACTCTCCGGTTCAATCCACCCCCCTGCCCTCAGCCCACTTCCTCACGGACACATACCCAGCCTCGTCCCAGAGGCATCGGGGACTGAGGTCCCTGCCCTGGAACCTTCCATGTCAAGGTTCCAATATATCCCACGGGTCACCCTACTTCCCGCCGTGCCACCTGACTCGTTCAGCACCCCTGGGCGCAACAGGGCATCTAGGGTGGTCCTACAAAGTGTCCTAAAGCTCTCAGCCACCCTTTCCAGCGCCCACACCTAGAGGGGCTGATCTGGGCTGCTCTCTGGAGGCCAGGCTGCCTGAGTCGGCTGCAAGACAGCTCTAATCTGCCCAGACAGAGGGAGGCAAGGGGAAGGGGACAGAGAAGTGGACAGAGAAGACCCCACCAAGCCCCAGCACCTCTTTCTGCCTCATCCAAGGCGATTCTCTCAGTTCTACTTACTCACCTATGCCTCTCCTTATCCTTCCCGTAATCCTGTGCTCACAGCTCAGAATTTGGTGCCAGGAAGAGTGGCACTCACCACTTCCCCTTAAGCAGGAGCAATAAAGACATCGCCTCATGGGTCACTGTGGGGCTGAAATGGGCTCATATCCATAGAGTGGTGGGCATGGTACCTGGCACTTTGCTCGAGAAAAGGCAAATGCGTCTGTGCATTATTATGTCTTCAATCTAGTTCTTTCTCTGAGTGTCTGTTGCAGACACGGCCAGTGCCCTGCACCTATGCATTAAGATTTTTTCACCGTATTTGTGCACACTGGCTCTCCGTGTGCATTCACTCCCAACAGCCAGAACCTGCTTTGCCTGGGAGAGAACCTGAGTGTCTGGGAATTTACATCCTCCTGGGGGTGATCCCTACCCAGTGATTGAAGGGTATGGCTTCCTCACACCCTAAAGGGGTCTTGTCTACACTGTCTGCAGTGCTTCCCTACAAGACTGAGCCTCTGGGGATTTTACTGATACCACATCCCTCTCTTGGTCACCTTCCCTCCCTGTTCCTACTTTCCTCTCTCCCCTGCCATTTTTCGTGGAGACATATCCCAATAAATCACTGCCACATGAAGCCTCATCTCTGGGTCTGCTTCTGGGGAACCCAACCAAAGACAGTATCTCTTTTCATCGCAGCCTTCCAAATGCCCCTCCTTCCCAACCTGGTTCCATTGCTTCCTTGCTCTCCCCCTCTCCTCCTTGCTCTGCCTTCTCCTCCCGGCCGGCTCCCTCAGACACCTCCACCACCGACGTGGAAGCAGATGGCATCATCTGGGCGAGAGAGCTCCCTTTGTGGTGATTTATGATCCTTGATTGGGCAGCCGTTATTTTTAGCTGCCTCTCTCCACCTTCTGCCGCCCTCTGCGATGGAGAAACTTCTGCCCTGGTTTGTGGGCATCAGAGGGTGTCTATGTCAGTGGTTTTCAACTGAAGACAATTTTGTCCCCCACACTCCACCCCAGAGACAAGTGGCAATGCCTGGAGACATTTTTGGCTATCACAGCTGGGGCAGAGAGTGCTAATTGCATCTGGTGGGTAGACTGGGGATGCTGGCCCACCAAAACGATTGTCAGGTCCCAAATGTCAATGGTGCTGAGGTTGAGAGCCCCTGGGCTATGTGTTTCTCTACTTCCTTTATTTTGTCACAGTATGAGGATGTCACATTCTCCTCCTGGAAACATAGGGGGAAAAACTCAAGACGCTATGTGGGCTGCTTTTTGGAGCTTGCAATGAGAAAGAGGCCCAGAAGTGCTAACACCCAACACGTGTTGGCATTGACTCTATGCTAGGTCTGTAGCAAGAGGCTTATGCTGTTAGGTTCATTCCTTCTCACAGAAACCCTACAAGGTGGGGACTCTTAATACTCCCCATTTTGCAGGTTAAAAAATTGAGGCTTGGTGAGGTAGGTAGTGTGACTGTTGATGATCACCTTTGAGACTGGACTGTCCATGCCCTTAAACTCTACACTAGATTTAGTCAATTGACGTACAGCTTATAGAATGCTTACTCCAAACAGAATATAGCTACATCTGTTTATTGTATAAGAGACACGTGTGGTCCCAGCTTGAAAGCAGGCTGGGTGGGTACCCAGGAGAACTGAGCATCAGACAGCAATTACCAAGGCTGTGGCCTCGTGAGGGGATAAAGTTGGACAGATGTGGGTCAGTGATGGCCCTTTGAAGCCTCTCCTCATGATGTATCAGTCGGCTTTTGCTGTGTAACAATCCACCCCAAAATGCAAATGCTTATGATTTTAAGTCACTATTTAACTTCATAATTCTGCACATTGGCAGTGTAGGCTGGATCAGGTGAGTGGTGCTTCCGGTTTCCAGGGGCTCATTCATGCATCGGCGATCAGTTAACCGGATCAACCGGGGGCTGGCTGGTCGGGAAAGCTTTTAGCTAAGCCGGTTTCTCATCCTGGAGCAGGTGATTCTGAACTTGTAAATGTGGTGGCACAGGATTCGAAGAGCACGATGGCAGCTACAAAGGGCTCCTGAAGCCTATGTGGGGCGCTGGGAAACGTCACTTCCGCTGTATTCTGTTGGTCAGAGCAAGTTACATGACCAGCCCAGATTCAAGGGGTGGCAAAATAAACTCCACCGCTTAGCAGGAAGAGGCACAAGACGTTGCTGTCATTTTTTGTCATCTGCCACAGTGGCATGCTCCTTCCAGGCCCAGGCCAGGTATTCATGTACAGTCTTCACGGCCAGTGGAAGCGGCACTTCATCTGGCTCTAAGAAGTTGTCGATCACTTAGTATGTAGCCTTGGAAAGTTACTTAGCTTCTCTGGACCTTGGCTTTGTTTTGTTTTTCAGTTCTGTTACAGGTAAAATATACCCCTCCTGTCTGCCTCATAGGTTGTCATAAAGCTCAAATAAGATTGCAGAGAAAGGAAGGCCTCTTATTTCATTATCTGTCCTTGAAACAGAAGGAGGCCCGGCTGCTTACGCGGGGCACGTGCATCTCTCCCCCTGAGCTGAGTCTCTGGTAATTCATCAGTAGCCAAAGCTTGACAAGCACCCGGTGGTTCTCCATCAATCCTCCTGTCTGTTTTCCCAGAGAAAACCCAACTGGTTTGGCCAGAAAAATCTTAGGACCTTTTTTTCCCCCCAAGTTTGAATATTAAGCATGGACGAGGGTCCCTTTTATGGCTTCATTATTTCATATAAAAGCAAACTTTTGAGATCCCAGGCCCTGAGTTTGTCTCAGTGAACCCATCTCACTAGCAAAGCCTCCCCATTAAAAAACGCAGCCTAGGACACAGGCCATGAAAGAGCTGGGTCCTCCCCGATGGGGCCAGGTCTGTGGAAGAGTATCAGGCTGGCTCAGTGCATGGTGGTCCTCCTGCAAAGATCAGCTAGCAATCCTCCCACAAACCTGGGGAAACTGAGGCCAGAAGCATTAAAAGAAAAGCCTGATTATCCCTGCTGAGATAATGGGTCTTTGGACTATTTGGAGAAGAGGAGAGAGAATGAACATTGTCATTCAGTTATTATAACAGATTCATACTATTCAGTGCTGGCTTTGTGACAGTGTCCCCTGGTCAAGACCAGGGACCATTCCTGTCCCATTCACTGTTGTATCCCTATGCATGGCACTGGGTCCAGTCTATGAGAGGCAGGAGGTTTGGAATGGTCTCATTTAATGCTCCAACAACCTATCCAAGTGGGAGCCATTATTACCATCCCCATTTTGCAGACGACAAAGCCAGAGCCCAGGGCGGGGAGAGGATTGGCCAAATCACACAGCTGGGAGGTGGCAGAATCAAGATTCAGACCAGGTCTGTCTGGCTCTGAAGTTCATACTCTTCATGGCTACACTGTGTCCCTTCAACTCCGCTGGCTCCGTAATAGTCCAGGACCTTAGACAGGGTGTGGGAAGGGTACAGAAAAGCCCCTGCAAAGCAGACGGATGCCCTGGGGTGGGGGGATCTTCCTGGGAAGAGGGCTGCAAACCGCTGTTCTCTCCGACCTCCTCCAGATCAAATGCACCCTGCCCCCACTTCTGGTGCCAGCGTGTCATGTAGCAACAGGGACCAATTTGGACTTTTTGTACTGATTTCACACTTATTACATACTTACTGGTAGCAGACACTGCTCAGAACTTGGCAGCAGTCACAGCCACAGGAGCAAAGCCCAGCGGGTCTATCGTGCCTTGCAAACAATCGCTGCACAGACAGAACCCTCTGGAAGGAGCAAGATTAGAAAAATAACAATGGACATTTAAGGTGCCTCCTCTTTTCCCATCCCTTATAACAAAAAGAATCCTGCTTTCTCCTGAGTACACGGGCAGTAAGGCTTAAAAAAGCATTATTGAGCATGGCTGTGTGCCGAACTCTGTGTTCCCCATGACCCCTGGCCGTCAAGCATATTCCTACAGTGCCCCTACGTTTATTCTCCCACGTAGAGGGATTCCATGAAAATATGAGTCAAATGACATCACTCCCTGCTCAAAGCCTTCCAGTGATGTCTGAGAAGAATCAGCTCCCTTCTCACTGGCTCTGCTCAAACCACACTGCTGTTTCTCTTATTTACTTATTATTTTTTTAGAGAGACAGAGTGAGAGCAGGGGAGCGGCAGAGAGAGAGGGAGACCCAGAATCCGAAGCAGGCTCCAGGCTCTGGGCTGTCAGCACAGAGCCCGACGCGGGGCTCGAACTCACAAAACGTGAGTGCATGACCTGAGCTGAAGCCAGACGCTTAACCGACTGAGCCACCCAGGTGCCCCCACACTGCTGTTTCTCTAGCACACTGAGCATGCTTATGCCTCAGGACCTTTTGCACTGGCTGTTCCCTCTAGCCAGAAACCTGTTCTCCCAAGTATCCACATGTCTCATTCCCCCACTGACATCAGGTCTCTGATGAAATGATTCCTCATCAAAGAGGCCTTTGCTGACCACCCAGCATCCTCAGTCCCCACCATCTCCCTCCCTTGTCCTATTTCTCTCAAGATCACCATTACCTCCGGACACACTAGAACGTCAGACGTTAGCTTCATGAGTGCTGGCACATGAAGCGTCCGCTCTGTGTCCCTGGGACCTAGCACAATGCCCGGCACTTAGGAGGCGCTCAAAAAGCATTTGTGGAATGAATGAACGAATGATGAATGACACTGTCAGATTGGAGTGAATGATCCTGCTTTCCAGATGAGGAACTGAGACTTGGAGGTGAAGGGGCTCCCCACCCTGTAAGAAGACATCAGATGAGGAAGGGGACAAAGCTGTGTGAACTTCATAATATTCCGTTAAACCCTTATAGTGTTTCCTCTCTCCAGTCAATAACTTGATGACCCTACTTATACATTTGCCTTTTGTCCTGTGTCTGCTGATTTCCTTAAGATTTCATTTCTTCCCTTGTTTCCCCTGTTTCTGCCACTCTATTCTGGAGGCTTAGATTCTAATTATTATTATTATTATCATAAAATAATTTCATGGACTAGGTCTTGCTTTAGATAATTATTTTATATTTTCACTGTCAATAACCACCAACAAAAAAAAATAGATCTATCTTTTCGTTTTCCTGGTTTGATCACTCAGTATCAGTGCTTAATTTATTATTTGGTCAATTGGGGCTTATATCTGAGTACTTTTTGTTTTTTAAGGACACATAGGTGACAAACTTCACAAGCCTGTGAATGTATGAGAATATATTTCTGGTGCCTTAACACATAAAGGCAATCTGAAGGGTGCAGAATTCTTGGATTATGACTCAGTACCCATGACTCTGTGTGTGTGTGTGTGTGTGTGTGTGTGTGCGTGTGCACGCACGTGCATGTGTGAGAGTACTGTACTCAATTATCATAAGGATACAGTAAAATACAGAAATCTTTAGCATGCAATTCAAAAAACTTTCAACAAATAATTTACCCATGTAACCATCAACCAGGTCAAGATAGAAAATATTTCCACCACCACAGAATGTTCCCCTTGTGCTCTTTGTATTCATTCTTCAACCCACACGATGTGTTCTGATAGTACGATTGTCTTGTTTCATCTGTTCTTGCACGTAGTATTCCATTGAATTAATATTCCATTCTCCCATAGAGGGACACTTGGGTGGTTTCCAGTTTAGGGCTACCATTCTCACGCAGGCCTTTTTTGTGGACATTGGGTATGTATGTGGGAGCGGAATTGCTAGATCAGAGCAAAATAAATGCTTACTTTTATAAGGACCCGTCAAATAGTTTTCCAATGTGATTGGACCAATGCATACTAGTTCCACACCTTGAACAGCTCTTAAAATTGCCAGGGTTTCAAAAAATTGCTGTTTTTGGTTTTGTTTTTGGTTTTTTGTTTTTGTTTTTTTTTTTTTGCTTTGCTTTGTTCCAACCATTCTGATGGGTGTGGAGGGAGATCTCATTTCGGTTTTAATTTGTGCTTCTCTGATGACCGGTATCATCTGCCTTTTTATGTACTTATTGCTTGTCCTTTATTCTCTGGTTTAGTTTTCAGCAATACTTAATCTTCAGTTCCCCGTTTCCACTGTAGTTTTTAATTCAGCAGTCATGTGTGTATCTCTTCAGTCTTCCCTAATCTCAGACATGCCTCTTTCACGAATGCCTCCTATGGTTTCTTAGATGAAGCATTCCTTAGAGTTGTCTTAAGAACACAGATTAGAAATTTGATGGTTTAAGGGCACCTGGGTCGGTTAAGCGTCCAACTTCATTCAGGTCATGATCTCGCGGTTCATGAGTTTGAGTCCCGCATCAGGCTTTGTGCTGACAGCTCAGAGCCTGGAGCCTGCTTCAGATTCTGTGTTTCCCTCTCTCTCTGCCCCTCCCCCACCCATACTCTGTCTCTCTGTCTCTCTCTCTGTCTCAAAAATAAACACTAAAAAAAAAAAAAAAGGAAAGAAATTTGATGGTTTACCCTGAATCCTTTGGATCTTTCCATTACATAAGGATATGCTGTCCATTCTTTTGTATACACCATCTTCTCCTATTTGCTCATTCTTTCTACACGAGCTTTCTGCTGATACAGTGCAGGGAACTGAATCCAGCTTTTCTAAGATTATGCATCTTGTTGATCCTTTGGGGCCCGGTAGAGGAGAGAAGGGGAAAATTGAAGCTGTTACAGTGAAACATTTCTGGTTTGGGATCCCAGCCACCTGGGGGAGCAGGGTGAAGATTTGTACCATGGGCAACCTCATCAGGAAGCTCAGCTTTAGGTCAAAGAGTATCCTTTCTCTGGTAGTCGTGAAATCAGGGGAAGGGTTGAGGTAATGTCCTTAGTCCCTTGCCACGTCTGGCTTTCCTCAGCGGCAGCCGGCCATGGCAGCGCCATGGGGTTCCCTATAACATGGCGGCCCCTGCTACACCCTTCCCATAGGCACCAGCTGGATTAGCCGAGCTGCTTGTTACTCCCCATTCCTGACAGTGGTGTGCTCTGGGATCTCACTTGCTGACTCGAAAGTGACTTATTCTTTCACACATGACCTTCCATGGATCTGTTTCGACCTCCCTCCAATCATCCCATCTATATTCTATTTTACATAATTTATCTGAAGTTTGGGGCCATGTGGATGCCGCTTCGCTAGTTTACAGCACCAATAAAGGCTTTCCCCCTGGTTTTTATATTCCAGTGCTAATTTCAACAGATATCCTGAAGAGAAACATAGACCCTGCTCCAAAAGCTATCAGCCAGCCCAGAAGTCCTTTGCTGTCCCCTGAAGCCACAGGAAGCTGGCATCTAATTAAATAGAGATCAGACCTCACCTGATAACCCACTCATTGTATTTTATTACACAATCCAGGAACCCTCTTATTAAATCTAAATTGCTCACATAACTGAGTGTACTGTAGATGTTTAATCATGGCCCAGGGCCTGTTTTTCTGCTCAAACCATAGCACTTCCAGGTTTGGAGACAGGGGAAGAGGAGTTATTATACTAAAGCTCCTGAAGCTTTGAAGGGCTTTTGTTTTTAAATGAGGGGCAGTCTGGGGCTGGCCTCTCCCTCAGAAATAGTTCCCTCCTTCCCCGAGCACCCCAACTAAGTTAACAGCCCAGGCTTCAGCAGAATCATAGACCAAGAGGTCGAGCCAATATTCATCTCCTTCCAGGCACTGAGGAGCACTCCCAACAGCTCCATGAAGTACATGCATTTAATATCCCATTCTACAGATGAAGAAACTCAGGGCTCAGAATGGTCCAGTGGGGGGGTCACACAGCCAGTGTGTGACACAGCCGGGATTCGGATCCATATTTTATTTCCATTACTTCTCAGAGCAGACCGATGAGATATGTATCGTTATTTCCACTTTAATGTGAGGCAACTGATGCCCCAGGGAATAAAACTGAGTGCCAAGCTCCCCCCACCCCAGCCCCGGTTCGGGCACAGTGAAGGTGAGACTCAGCCCAGACGGAGGGGTCTAGGGACCTGCAAGTAGTTCAGGATAGAGGTGTGACCCGATAGGAGAGTCTGGGGACAGGACAGCAGGTAGATGACGGCTGAGGTCTCCAGCATGGGGGGAAGGGGTAGGGGGTGGCCCAGGAGGGAGAAAAAAGACCAACGAAACCTGGATGGGAGGAGGCAGAAGAGGCATCCACAGGATGAAGAGGGGCCGAGACAGGGCAGCTGTGAAAATCAAAGGAAGACATTCTTTCATATGACTGGGAGTCATCAAAGCCACAGCTCCCTTGGAAGGGGCACAGGGCAGAAGGGGCTGGTCTGAGACCTGATTCAGGAAGTCTGGGGCCAGCTCGGAAATGTACATTCCTAACACGTTCCCCCTTGGCATCCATGCTGCTGCTCCAAGGACCGCCTTGAGAACCTAGCTACATCCCAGAGGCGTGGCTTCAGTGAGAGGAGGCAACGTTAGCATGGCTGGGGTTCGAGGTGCTCAGCTGGGTCCCTGAGCTTTTCCTCCTTTCTCTCCTGTCCCAGCCCTTCCTGTAGTCTCCCCCAGAGCCTCCATTTATTTCTCGCCCAGTATGGTGCACTAATCTTAAAGGCACAAGCTTGGTAGATTTTTACGTGAATATCCACCTGCATACCCAGGTGTCTGTCCACCTCCAAACCCAGGTGTACAGCCATACATCTGGATCAAGATGCAGAACATTTCCAGTGCACCTTGCAATCTCACTCGTGAGCTCTCGTAATCAATAACCTAGAGGTAACTACGATTCTGGAAGGAACGGGGTCCTTCCTCTTGAACTTGCTAGGATGGAAACACACAGAATGTTCTTTTTGTGCCATAAGCCCCTTCTTGTTAGTTGGACAGTGTGTTTTCTTATCTCTCCAAAAAACTCTCTCTCTCTATTACCTGTTTCCATTCTCAAAACAGCCCTGTAGGGAAGGTGTTTCTATTCCTGCCATCTTACAGACGAGGTTCAGAGAGGGGAAGACATTTGCCCCAAATCCCACAGCCTGTAAGAAGCAGCCTCAGCCAGTTTGAAGCCAGAGCCTGCCCTTGACCACTGGACGACCCTGCCTTCCCTCCCAATGAGCGCTGTGACCTACTAGACATGCCATCCATGTTTGCTAGCTGACTAGGTGACGTGAACCCCCTTAGAGCAGCTGCCTTGCTGGTCTTTGGGATTGTTATGTTGAAAGCGCCTCGGACTACTTCCCAGGCGGTGAGTCAAAGTCAGACCAGCCTTGCTCATGGGGTGGTAACTGGATTCATGCCCCCAGTGGTCCAGCCTCAGCTTGACTCACACCTGAGCTGGCCAGTTTGGGAGGCTGAGTCCAGAGGCCTGGAGGTTGGGCTCGCTGATAAATGTCCCCAGGAGCCATCGAGGGGCGCAATCAAGCGCACTGCTTTTCGAGGCATCCCGGAGCCTTTCCTGGATCCCCACATGTGGTCTTTATGTGGTATTTAAACCAGCCAACGCACAAGGCTGCTTCCGTAGGTCATGGACGGGACCTGTGAGACAAGCGAACAGCCAATAGCATTTATGCTAGCAAAAGCGATTTTTAAAAAAGGATGTCAAAAAAGGATCAATTTTTCCCCCTTGGTTTTTCGAAACAGAATTGAGAGAGAGAGAGAGAGAGAGAGAGAGAGGCAGAGCTGGGGAAAATGGGCCTAATTATAAATGAGGAGCGGCGTGAAGTTCATGATGACTCATTTTTTAAATTGGTGTTTGACAAGAACAAGAAAGAACTGAAATCAGGACAATTAGGAAGTAATGAAGAGATTAAAAAACAGAGAGGAAAGCAGGTAAGAGAATGAGCCTGGAAGGCCAGGCCTGGAAATGACTAAGTGTGTCTCAGGGCCAGGCTGGGAATGGGCGTCCCACAGGGGATCTGTCTACAGAGTGGCCGTCATTCCCTCCTTCCAGATCCTTCTGTAGCTTCTCCATGAACATCAGAGAAAATCTCCATGTCCCACCTTGACCTCCCGGTTCTAGTCTAAGTGATGAGCTCATGTCTACCTGTCCAGCCTCATCCCAAGCCATGCAGACCCTCACCCTGTCCACATCAGGACTCTGGCATCCTCAAACATAACCCCAGGGCCTTTGCACATGTGCTCTCCTCTCCCTGGAATACCCCATCCTCACACGAGGGGCAAGGCACTCATTCTTGGCCTTCAAGTTTGCATTTCAAGTCAGAGTAGATGTTCCCGAACACCTAGCTAAAGTAAGTTTTTCTGGTCATTCTTGCTCACTGCACCCTATGACATTTCTTCATAGCCCTTATCATGGATTGCAGTGAAAGCTTTTGTTCATTTGCTTGCATGTATGCTGCCTAGTTCCTCCTCTGAACTATGAAAATGGAGACCATGGGTGTTTTATTTCCCAATATATCACCCAGCGCAATGAAGTGTACATAGTAGAGTGTGAAAAGCAGCCCCTAATGCTGTGGTTTGAAAGCTGGCTTCAGGCACAGCTGGATCTAGGCGGTTCGGTCACCAGGGATCTTTCTCTGTTCCCTTGGATCTGCTTCCCTCCGGGTGTCTTCATTCTCAGGCAGGCACTTGCTTCTCCTCGAGGCAGGCTTAGCATAGCACCTCCAGTGGGAAGAGAGCCTCTCTCCCCTAATCACTTCAGAGTTGCGCCACTATTTATCCACTGGACAGGTCTTCAAATCACTCGAGCACCTACTAGGCACTGTTCTAAGAACTGAGGAGTCATCACTACACAAAATGGACAGAGTTCTCGTCCTCTGAGTCTGTGTTCTAGTGGACACAGACAACATATAAGTTAGGATAATAAGGCATCTAAAATAATTGTCGCTGAGAGGGGGTTGGATAGTGATGGGCAGGAGGGAGTGGATGTGTGGCACCTCTGAGTGCCCTGGCTGGAGCCATTAGCTCCTCAACCAATCTCGTGGCAGTGAGAGGAAGGGGGAACTTGTTCCCCAAGAGGAAGAGGGGAAGATCCCACTCTTTTCCGGGTGGGATGCAGGCAGTCAGGCAAACCCAGGAGATGCTTTCCACCAACTGTGCAGGGCACAGGCTCCAGTACCCGGGACTCGGGATAGTATGCCTCCAGCAAGTGCACGCGGCGTGAACTGCTCCGGGCCAGCTATGGGGGGGGAGAGACTCGGGGCACTGGATGAGGGAGGTCATTTCTGGCCCCATGGCTTAGGGTGGTGGTTCTCACCCGCAGGGTGGGACGATGGTGGGGCAGCATCAACCAAGAGACACTAGAGCCCCCCGAGTGTGTGTAAAGACCTGACTCAAGACAAATCAGAGCACATTCTAGGAGGTCCCCATAAAAATGTCCCTTTCAGTAAGAGAAACTTTCCGGAGCAGGAGAGAAGGACCTGGAGTCTGTACACACGATCGCCCTATTTCAGCCACACTCTGCCTGATGCTGTGCACTCCTCCCCGGTGGGAAGTGGCAGTCCTGGTGGCGGCCAGGACTTTATCTCTATGCAGAATGTTTTTGCAGCCTTAACATCAGGCACACCCATGAAGGTGCACTGCCTTATCTGGTCTGTAGGTCTTAGAAGTGTGAGAGCCAAGAATTGCAACGTAGTGATACTCACCGAATATTGGCTCCAGAAAGGGTAACTCCCAGAAGTAATTGTGTTTTCTGGGAGGCAGCCAAACCTTGGGTGGGGTTTGTTTTCAGCCATCTTTGAAGCATTTTGGGGTTCCCTCATGTTATTGGGAAGTCATCTGAGATGGCGGGATTTGTGACCAAGGGCTTAGAAATATCTTGTCCTCAAGATGACCCTCTGGGACAGGAGTAACACCTGATTTTTATGTCAAATGCCGTCTCAGAAAGTTTGGAAATGATTGCCTGGACCCCTGCGTTGAGCACAGATACAGGCTCAGCAGGAAAGTGTGCTGTGATCCACTAGTAA
Organism: Cryptoprocta ferox; assembly: GCA_028646485.1. Classification (NCBI taxonomy): domain Eukaryota; kingdom Metazoa; phylum Chordata; class Mammalia; order Carnivora; family Eupleridae; genus Cryptoprocta; species Cryptoprocta ferox. The sequence goes on along the minus strand of CM053566.1, from coordinate 12,959,881 downwards.
TGTCTGCCAGGGGCAAGGGAAGAGTGGGTTGTGTACACAGGCCAGCGGTTTACCAGCTCTTACCTGATCAAATGAATAACATAGTGCATCCTGGTGAAAAATGCCCAACCAGAAACAGATGCAGAGCAATAACCGAGGGATTGTCCCGAGGTCCCATGTCACAGGGAGAAGCAGACTGAGTTCAGATGGCTGCTGGCTCCACGATACGTCCTGTGTGAGCTTGGGCAAGTCAGCTGCCTCTCGTAGCTTTCATTTCCTCATCGCGTTATTACAGCAGTGACGTCACTCCTATCGAGTAGTAGTTTTTAAAGATTAAGCAGGATCACATATATGCAAGACGATTCAATATGCTCTACGTCTCTGCTTCCTGCCCTGTCCCCCTACCTACAGCCATTCACCGTGGGGAGGTGAGAGTCAGGAAGGGAAGGGAGAAGAGCCTGGAATAACTGGACAAGGAATGTGTGGAAGGGCTGATCTAGACAGGAACTGAGAGTGGAACAACTGGAAAGGAACAGGAAGTTTATTAAAAAAAAAAAACAAAAAAAAAACGCCCCAGAGCCTCCTTAGAGATAAGAGCTCATCCGGCTGGCATACGGCCTCCTGGAAAGGCTGTTGGGACTCATGGTTAAGAGCATGAGTTTTGGAGCCAGACTAGGCAGGGTGGAAGCCCAGCTCTACCTCATCCTGACTGTGCACTATCACCTCTCCGGGTCTCAGTTTTCTCATCTGCAAAATGGGAACAGTAAAGGAGCCTTCCTCGCAGGGGCAAGGTGTTAATTAAATGAGACCTGTGGGGGCGCCTGGGTGGCTCAGTCGGTCGAGCATCCGACTTCGGGTCAGGTCATGATCTCACGGTTTGTGGGTTTGAGCCCTATATCGGGCTCGCTGCTATCAGTGCAGGGTCCGCTTTGGATCCTCTGTGTCCTCCTTTTCTCTGCCCCAACCCTCAACTTGTGCAGGCACACTCTATCAAAAATACATAAACATTTATTTTTTTTTAATGTTTTTTATTTATTTTTGAGAGACAGAGAGAGACAGCATGAGCAGGGGAGGGTCAGAGAGAGAGGGAGACACAGATCCCAAGACAGACTCCAGGCTCTGAGCTGTCAGCACAGAGCCCGACGCGGGGCTAGAACCCACGAACCGCGAGGTCATGACCTGAGCCGAAGTCGGACGCTCAACTGACTGAGCCACCCAGGCGTCCCAACATTTATTAAAAAAAAAAAAATTTAATGTTTATTTATTTTTGAGAGACCGAACATGAGCAGGGAAGGGGCAGAGAGAGAGGGAGACAAGGAACCCAAAGCTGAGCTGTCAGCACAGAGCCCAACACGGGGCTTGAACCTGTGAACTGTGAGATCATGACCTGACCCAAAGTTGGATGCCCAACCGACTAAGCCACCCAGACTCCCCAATAAACATTTAAATAAACAAACAAACAAACAAACAAATAAATGAGACCTATGGAGAGCGCCAGCACAGTCCCCGGCACGTAGTCTACACTGTGATGATCGTAGTCATAATTACTGCTATCATCACGGTCTAGCAGCATTCGCTTCCCCGTGGCCTGGAAGTCCACCACTAGGCTCCTTCTTTCTGCCACATGATCACCGCATGAACCTGGGGAGGCAGAAGAAATGACCACAGAGGAGAATGCCTCCCGCTGCATCCGAGAGACGCGCCGTTCCTGTGGCCTGGGCTTGGAGGGCGTCCGGGGCCGCTGGGTGACCACGCCACGCGGAGGCTTCTGAGTCCCATCCGGGCAGATGGCGTCTCCTGGGTCCTTCATTAATTATCACACAACAGAACATTGCTGCTTCCCACTCTGATGCCCTGTAATCAGCCAAGAAGCCTCACAATTCGATATTGGGAAACAATCAGCCCAGTTCACGGCCTCTGCAGCATCAGTTAATGTGGCCGTGAACATAAATTATGGGGAAGCAGGGACGGACGCGGGGGATGAGGTCACAGCAGCCGTGAACCTCTGGCTCCGATGCGATTCCCCCGGAACGGGGCTGATAGTGGGGTGCTTTGCCCCCCAATCCCACAGGCGGGGCCGTTCTCCATCAGGGGCCTTCAGGGACCCAGAGCCGGAAGCCTGTGGCCGGGCCTCGGAGCTCCGATCCATGAGGATGCGGGAGGGGCCCAGGTCGGCCAGCGCTCATATAGGCCACCTCGGCCATCCCCCTGCCTCCGCTGCAGACTGGTCCTCCCCGGACGATGCCACAAAACCACTTACCTCCTGGGACCGGTCTCAGCTTTGGATGTCCCTCCGGGCAAGACAACACTGATGCCCTTCTCCAGCCCAGGCACAGGCCAAGGGTCCTTCCGGGACCGAGCAAAGGGCACCTTGGGGCCCATGTCCTGGAAGGCCCACCCTGATCTGTTGAGAAGCAAAGGCTCAGAGGTCAGGCTGACTCTGACTTGAGTCCCAGCTTGGCCATGTAGCAGCTGCGTGACCGCGTACAGGTGTCTTAACCTCTTAACTGTGCCTCAGTTTTCACATCTGGAAAATGGGGATTTCACATCTGGAAAATGGGGATTTCAAAAAACCAGGTGGACAGATGGGTTTCACACAGTGCCTGGCACACAGAGGGTTCTTGGTCAGTGGGATTTGCCCGAATAATAGTTAATGGATCGCTTGATAGTATCTCACGGGGCTTCAGAGTTTACAGAGCCCTTGAACCACAGTCCCCATGGATCCTCCTAAAGGCCGGGAAAAGGAAGCAGACCAGAAGTCATCTCAAAGCGCTACTGGGGAGGAGCCCACATCCAGGCTCGCTCACAAGGCTCTTGGCAGGCCTCGGGGCCTCGCCTGACGTCCTGCGGAGCCCTCAGCCCTTCCCTACGTGGGCTTCTCCAAGGGGCTGCTCACAGCTTTCCCCAGGGCGAGGGCTCCCAGGGCCCGGCGGGTATCGAGTCAACCGGCTGCCACTTTGCAGCCATCGTCTTAATGAATCCTAAGGCAAGGGCAAGAGAAGGCAAGGAGACAGAGCTTCTGTCTTTTTGGAACCTAGTCTCAGACGAGGCATCCGTCATTTTAGCTGTACTGTTAGAAGCAAGTCACACTCAAAGGGGGAGGCTTCACAGGGACGGGGATGTGACGCCAGGAGGTGGGGATCACTGGGGGCTCTGTGGGAGCCACCTGCCCCAGGGGGACAGCTAGCCAGGCACTGCTTTGCCTACAGGTTGACTGCTTTGCCGGCATCGCCCTATATAATCCCGATTTACGAGGGGGCAAAAACGTCTGCCCAGTCCTTTTCCTATCCCTGTTTTATAGGTGAGAAACTTGAGGCTCGGAGGAGTCAGTTCACCGGCGCCGAAATCAGGAAGAGCGGCTGGAATTTGAACTGTGTTTTTGTCGTTGGCATTTTACTCCACAGAGGTCAGGGCCACTGTCCTTTGAGATCCAGCCACAGACCGTCTGGGCTGCCCTGAACTTGGGAAGTTGAATATCTGACTAATGGGGTCAGGAAGCCAGCCTCCTGGCTGGTCAGGGGAACCTTGCAAACGAACCGTAATTCAGTAATGCAATTTCCTCAGCCAGGGAAGTCTAAGTATTCTGGGCCCGCAGGAGCGAACGTCGTGCCCTGTCTGGCTTCGGTCTCATTGGAGGCCTGAAAGTTACTGAGGAATTGCGGCCACCCAGCACTGTGCTCAGATGGAACTCAGGGGAGTGAAACTGATCCCACTGGGGGGAAATTGCCTTGGACCCTCAAAGATGGGGAAGCACAGTGGCCTAGCCAAGGAGGCAGAGGGAAAGGGCCTGCTCATTCCTGACCCCAGCAAGCCCGGGGCAGCACAGCCTTCCAGATGTAGGCAGAACTCATACCCAGCAGGGACGGGGACTCACACCCCAGCCAGCCTCCTCCACCATCCCACCTCTGGCACTATCTGATTGTGGGACCCTGGGCCAGCCACGGACCCCTCAAAGCCCCAGTTTCCAGAATTGCAAAATGGAAGAGATGGTCATCTAACCTCACAGGACCGCCGTGAGGGCCTGCAAAGCGCCCCACAGGAAGCCGGTGCCGAGCAAACGGTGACTCTTCTCGGCGTGGGGGACTTGCCAGGCAGAGCTGTGTCACCACCGTGCTTGTTTCCCTCGCGCCTGGCGCAGACTCAGCCCTTAATCGCGTGGGGCTAATCGATTAGAGAATCAAGGAAAAATGTAATTTCTGAACAGGGTGGAGGTCAGAAGGTGCACCTCTGAGCCCTGAAAGCGCCCCTCTCTGTCCCCTGTGGTCAAGAGGTCAAGAGTTGGGACCTTTTCTCAGCTGCAGAGCCGACATGAAGTGGGTTGGAAGCCTATGCTACAGAGAGCTTGGGCCAAATGAGTCGATGGCACGAACTCCCTGCTTGGCAATCAGGGGTCCTTCAACCGCTTCGAGAGAACCTGAGCTCTATCCAGATGCGAGGCTGGCTTGGAGCAGCTCTTGTCCCTCCTTGAGAGGGCTCCCTCCCTAAGACCCCATGAGGACAGGGATTGGTCCGGGTTGCCTGCCATCTGCCAGCTCTACCCTGGACCCTTGTGTACGATCTGTGGCCGTTCGCAACTTACTAGAAAACCTGAAATGATGTACTTGCTCTGTGACCTTGGGGGAAAGACTTGACCTCTCTGGGCTTCAGAAAATGGGACTCATATCCGCTCCTACAGAGCTGTAATAAGGACCTGAAGGGGACACAAGAATCACAGTGCCTGATACAAATCCTCAGTTACTGGTACCTCCCCCATTTGCTATTAAGACACGTGCTTCTTCAGAGTGATTCTGCAACCCTAGAGATGCCCGTGGGTCCCAAGGAATAATGCCAGATGTATTTCTCTGGGAGCGGATCAAGGAGGAGCAGAGTACTGGGGGGCAGCTCACATGAGGGGGAGGGGACTGGGGTCTTTCTGAAGGCTAACGGTGGGCTGGGGACAGGTAAGAGATCCAGGTGTCACTTTGACACTTCTGAGTGTCTGCCGTGGATGCATCACGCGGAGGCTCACAGAAATTTCGGTGTTGGCCTAGGGGACAAAGAGACTGCCCATCATAGCTCAGTACTCTAGGGAGAAGCAGTGACAGAGGAGAGCAGGCATAGGGGAGAGAGAGGGACGCTTTCAGTGCTCATCAGAGCCCCTGGCACCCAGGGAATGGAAGGGGTGTGTGTGTGTGTGTGTGTGTGTGTGTGTGTGCGTGTGAGAGAGAGAGAGAGAGAGAGAGAGAGAGAGAGAGTTGCCGGAAGAGACTTCTCATCCGCCAGGAGGGCTGCCGGCCGAGTTTGGGGGCTGCAGATGGTCAGATATTAAATTCTACTCTGCCTCCCATCTGGTGGCTGCACTGGCTGGCCAGGAGAATTCCCCAGAGGCCAGCTCTGGGTTCTGGACAAGCCACTCTGCCCCGGCCCGACCCTCCAGTGACCCTCAGACAGGGCTGTGCACAGCTAATCAGGAGAGTCCTCCCGCTCCTGCCAAGCGCCCGCCTCCATCCCCCCTCCGAGGCAGCCACCTCTGCTCTCGCCTCAGAATCTGCTCGTCCAGAGCAGGGGCTAAAAGAACACACGAGTTGGCATCAGATTCACCGGGTTTTGATCATGTTCCGGTTCCACTGGGCATTCACCTGGACCTCTCTGAGCGTCTGTTTCCTCCTCCATGATCCCTATGACACAGGGCCATTGGAAGGACAAAATAGGGTCTCTCAACCTTGATGCCGCTGATCTCTTGGGCTGGGTAATTTTTCTGGTGAGGGGCTGTCCTGTGCTTGGTAGGGTGCCTAGCACCATCCTCGGCCCATCCTTGACCTCAACCCACTAGATGTGTGTGGCACCCCGCCCCGACTTGTGGCCACCAAAACTGTCTCGACTTGCCAAATGTCCCCTAAGGGTCAGTGTTGTCCCCGCCAAAAATCACTGGCGTGGTGTGTTTTGTACTCTGCCTCGCACGTGGGGAACACTTGATAGACCGAGGCTAGCCCAGACCAGCAACTGGGGTGCTCAGAACATTTCCAGGCACGCGGTAAATGCTCAACAAATGTTAGCTCTGACTATTGTCTTGCCAAAGGACCTTTCGAGTCCTTTGAAAGCAGGTTTAAAAATTTTTTTTAATGTTTATTTTTGAGAGAGAGAGAGAGAGACCATGAGCGGGGGAGGAGCAGAGAGAGAGGGAGACACAGAATCGGAAGCAGGCTCCACGCCGTCAGCACAGAGCCAGACACGGGGCTCGAAGTCACGAGATGTGAGATCATGAACTGAGCCGAAGTCGGACACTTAACCATCTGAGCCACCCCGGCGCCCCTGAAAGCAGGGTTTAAAGTCTGTGGTCCAACATGCATACATCAAGCATGTACAGAGAGCTGTAGGCCAGCCTGGGATGGATACATATGTGGACCCAGTTTAAGTAGGTAAGAGAAAAGGGACCAGGGGATTGAGGGGGCAGGGGGGACACAACAGAAACACACACGGATCATCGTTCTCGTCACCGTCACCTGGTACTTTTCTACCGCCGCTATCGTCCTTATTATGATCACTTCCCATTTATTGCCCACTTACTCTGTTCCAGGCAGTGTTCTAAGAACTTGAAACATTATCTCGCGTAATCAGCCCGATGACCCTAGGAGGTCACTTCTCCGATTATGTCTGTTGTGGGAAGAGATGTATTTCAGCAGCTTGCCTGAGGGCTTGTGCTAGAGGCCTTTCCGCAGGGTCCCGGGGGCGCTGTGCAGAGAAGGGCTCCCCAGCTGGCAGGTCAGGAAAGAGGGGCTGATACCTGAGCTGGGTCCCGTGCCTTTCATAGAATCTCTCTCAAGGAAAGGAAGGAAGGAGGGCAGCTCCAGGCAGTGGGTACAGCCTGGATAAGGCTCTGAGGCTGGAAAAGTCAGCTTTCATTCCGCAAGAGAGCTGACTTGTGGGGGAAAGATGTGCAGAAAAAGGGACAGTAGCAGCCCCCCCCCCGCCTCTTCCTAGGTCTCTGCCCCAGCTCTGGCCGTGCCAGGTGGGCAGGACACCCCTCCCTGGGCCTCCAGCAGCCACATCCGTTCCCTACTCAGCCTCGTTATGTGCAGAAGTGTTGGGACCTGCTGGGCTGGGGTGACTGATGGTCCCGGGTTGCCCAGGACTCACAGGGTTCCCAGGATGTGGAACTTTCTGTGCCCAACCAGGACAATCCTGGGCGAACCAGCAAGGTCAGCCTCCCTACCCGTGGCCCCTTTCCCGGCCCTGTACACATGCCACCCTGGGCTTCTGCTGGGGAATCAGCCCCACTTTCCCCCCAGCCAGCCCTCTAATCCCCCGTGGACCAGGCGGTCTGACAGCTGCTCCCCAGCTGCTTGGCAAAGCCCACCTTCCCCGGGGTGAGAGAACGCGAGAGCAGCCATGGAGGCCCAGAGAAGGGAAGGGACTTGCTCAGGGCCACCCAAGAGTCAACAGCAGACCTGGGACTGGAAACCAGGTCTTCTGGAAAAGCAGAAGAATTTCCATTCAAATGTAAAGGAGAATAACGGTAATAACTGAGGTTTCTCAAGCTCTTACCACATCCCCGGCCCCACACTGAATACTTCCCCGGCAACATAGCCCTGAAGGCCCATCCTGACTCCGAAGGTCTTTTCTCATCAAGAACCTTTTTACAAAAGGGGAAACTGAGGCACATACGTTAAATGATCGGGGCAAAATTCACACCCAGGAAGCCAGACACCACAGCCGGAGGAGGTAACCATTGTGCCTCACGGCCTCGGGGGAATAGCATCTCACCGGGCCCCTGATCGCATTGCTGTGGATGATGAGACCCTTGCAAAGTAGTGTGGAACATGCACACACACACACACACACACACCTTTCTGGGTCTTTTGTCCCATGGGACACTTCCCTGACACCAGAACAGTCACATCCTGAATGGGGGGGGGGTCTCTACTTGAGGACCCCCCCAAAGGGCACCATGCTTACCTTCAATAATGACTTGCTAATGGTGGCATTTCCAGCACTGTGGTGGGTTGAGCAATGGTAGACAGGGACAGGAGGCAGAGGTGAAGGAGAGACAGCATTCATTCAGAACTCTGTATTTGCAACCCCATTAGGCATCGGAGAGCCAGCCAGTCATGAACATGACACAGAGACAGAGAGGCAGCTAGAGAACCAGAGGACTGTGGTCTATGCCGAGTTGGAGGTGAGCCCAGGGGAACTCAGAAACACAGAGGGGGCACTCACCCCAGTCTCTAGAGGTAAGAGAGGTCTCCTGGAGGAAGTGATATCTCAGCTGAGTTCTGAGGGAGAAGTAGGGTTTAGCCAGGTAAAAAAGGTTAGGCAGGGATTTCGGGCATAAAGAAGAACTTGTGCAAAGGCCCAGGGGTAGAAGACAATGGCCTAGGCTAGCAATCGTCAGTCACTTTATTCTCTATTTGGCCAAAGTCTAGGTCATGGTGGGGACAAGGGGAGAGGAAAGGCTGGAGAGGTAGGCAAGGGATTAGATCAGATATGGATCTGTAGCTCATTTTATCTTGAGGGCAATAGAAGACCGTTGATGATGGGCTTGGAGTAAAGGCATGGCAGCATTGATTATGTTTGTGTCTCAGAATATCACAGTCACTGCTCTGAGGAGAATGAATTGGATAGATGGGGTGAAGCTAGCGCAGATGTGGGGTTGTATCTTCTTAACTCTCTGATTATCTTCAGTACTTATTACAGTAGATGGATGAATGGATGGAAGGAGGGAAGGAAAGAAGGAAGGAAGGGAGGAAGGAAGGAAATGAATGAATGGAACTCGTAAAACAAATGAATAAGGTTCAAGAAGGAAATATTTCAACTTGGAATGGGAGAGAATTTTTTTTTAGAACAATCAGAATGGCCCAAAGATGGAAAGAGCTGCCTTAAGAGGCAGTGAGTGCTCTGGTCCGGGGGATATTGAGGCACAGAGTGAGATAGGACTCAGTACCACAGGGGTGAACAACAGCACTGGTATCTTACTTTGTACAGGACTTCACATTTCTAAGACAGGTTCATATACTTTGCCTCTTTTAATTGTCGTAACTGCCGTGTATCTTGACTAGCATCCTGAATATGATTTCCTTTTCACAGATGAGGAAGTTCAGATTCACTGAAGTTAAGTGACTTTTCCAACTAGTAAGAAATAGAACTTTCCCTGGAAGCCTTCTCACTCCCAGTGCCCTGCTCTTTCCAGAGAGACCCAGCTGACTTCTAAAGTTGCTTCTAACCGTGAAATGATGGATTTTTTTAGTAGAAGACATTTCTGCCCTTTCAGAACTGCACTAATGATAGAAAATATCGTTTTCTATCAGCTCCAATTCAGAAAGCTGATACGTCAGGAAAGGCTACAGTCGCACCTCGGAAATAGGGCAGGTTGGGAGTCATCAAAGCTGCCTCCTGCTGGCTGTGTGGCTTTGGGCAAGTTACCTTACCTCTCTGAGCCTCAATTTCATCTATAAAATGAGGGTTATTAATACCATTGTCACAGGGTTATTGAGAGAGACAAAGTATACAAAGGGCTGTATTGGTCAGGATCCTTTTTTTTAAGTTTGTTTATTTTTGAGAGAGAGAGAGAGAGAGAGAGAGAGCGCAGGAGAGGCGCAGAGAGGTGGGGGGGACAGATGATCTGAAGTGGGCTCTGCGCTGACAGCAGTGAGCCCGTTGTGGGGCTCGAATTCATGAACCATGAGATCAGGACCTGAGCCAAAGTGGGATGTTTAACCAACTGAGCCACCCAGGGGCCCCGGTCAGGATTCTTTCCGTTGTAAGTGACAGAAACCCAGCCCCAGACAGACAAAAAGGGAAAGTATTGCGTCCCTCGTTCCCTCTGTTCTCTGCTTGTCTCTTCTTCTCTTGCAATGGAGCCCCCAGTCTCCTCCCACGGATGAGCCTCTTCCAAACCGCGTGGACAGTACCCCCCTCAGCAGAGAGCGAGAGCCTCCTTCACCTAGTGATGGTGCCTCAGTCCCGGGGAAAGCCCTTGATTGGTCCTGCTTAGTCACATGCTCACTCTTCAGACCAGTCACTTTGGGAGAAGGGAATGAGGTACTGTGATTGGCCGCACCTTAGTCCTGTACTCAGCACTGTGGCCAGGGAAGTAGGCTACATTATGAAAGGTTACGAAAACCCATTACAAACACCCAGGGCAGTGTCTGGAATGTAGTAGCTGCTCATTAAATGGGAATAAGGTTGGTGCCATTTCCTGGGGGAAGTCAGTCCATATCCTGGAGCTACGGCTTAAAATCTCGGCAAAATTCTAGCAGGGAGAGAAGGTCAGCTACATAGACCTTATATTTTTAATTTGTTTTAATGTTTATTTATTTTTGAGACAGAGACGGAGCATGAGCAGGGGAGGGGCAGAGAGAGAGGGAGACACAGAATCCGAAGCAGGCTCCAGGCTCTGAGCTGTCAGCACAGAGCCCGATGCAGGGCTCGAACCCACCAACGGTGAGATCATGACCTGAGCCGAAGTCGGACGCTTAACCGACTGAGCCCCCCAGGTGCCCCCTACATAGACCTTGTTCACGTTAAGTTCGTGTTCACCTCCATGGAGGCCATCATATGTTGCCCCAGCATCCTATAGGTGTCCTCTGTAAAGAATAACTTACGCGTCGTAGAACTAAAACGGGGGTCTTGGGAGACCGCCGGGCCACTCACTAAGGGTTCCCACACCCTGAAGCATGCAAACTTGCTCCTGTGGCTGTTACTCCTTTATCTGCCCAGTCCCTTTCATTTGTTACTTTATTCAATGATACTTCTGTGCAGCTTCTCAGGCCTGAGAACTCAGCAGTGAACAAGAGGTGAACACAGCCCCCACGCTCAAGGTCTAGCTGGCGCTCAGTCACAATTTACCTTTACTCTTTTCCTCGTCTCTTGATAAGCTTTCAGTGTCTACCTCACCAATGAGGGGATAAAAAGAACCACAAAGTATGGTTCACAGTTTACGTGGCTGAGTCAAAGAACTTGTGTCCGCTCAGTAACAATTCCATAATGATTTTATCTCTTCTCCCTTTGGGGAATTTCTTAGGAAGGAGGCACATGTCCATTCAACTCCCTGAGGCTTTCAAGCTGGTTCCAAGCCCAGGCGTCATATGCACAAGGCGCATGTTCTTTGGGCCATAGAACACTCTCTAGATAAAATTCGTCGCTAGCATTTAAAACTCAGTAGGTTTCTAAAATCTGACTCTGAGGCTTCTCTTGAGAAGCCAAGTAGACCTAGTGACAATGGACGCACGTTCCACATAGAAACGATTGACTGGACCCACATGGAGTCCACCCCTTTAGATAAGATCTGTCCTCTCCCATTCTTCAGGGTCCCCATGTGATGCATGTTTCTGAGTCATGGTGCATTAACTGGCAGGTTCCTGCAGGCATTTGACAAAGTTTGCTCTCCTGGGAGTGGAAACCATTGGGTCAAAGGGTCAGCTTTCCCAGGCGTCTCTGCCTAGTCAGACTGCCTCCCAGCCTGCTGTTCCGTCTACGGCAGCTCCTGCAAAGCCCCCAGGGAGTAAAAGACATTTAGCCTGGAGAGAGACAAGTGGCCTTACCCAGAGGCAGGTGAAGCCCAGACTTGCCTTTTTCACACTCTGTTTTCAAAACCCAACCTATTAGGTGAAGCTACTTGAGGGAATAAAAGGCAGAGATTCAAGTGGTTTTCATTGCATCAAAGATGAGTGAGTGTTTTACCCAATGTGTCAGGAAGGCAGTTTTAAACAGCATCAGAATTAGCTTCATTCAGCCTTTGAATGGCTGGATTCTCAGACTTCTCTGAGCTCAGAGAGCCTCTTCAATGGGCAGATGAGAGCAGAGCAAGAAATGGATGGTTCTTTGGCTTATTCTCAGGTTGGGGAGGGGTGCTGATCACTTTTGGATGATTTGTGCCCATGGACTTCCAAACGCTAGCTAGAAGTAAAGAAGAAATGATTCACATTCCGATTCAGAGAGTGTTTATTAAGTATCTACTATGCACTTCAAAATCTGTCTACAAGACAAATCCCTAAATTACGTCACCAGCTCAGACCTCTTTTGAATCTTTGTATCTTTCTACTTGACATTGCCATTTGAATGTCTCCCCGATTGAAAACATCGTGTTCTAAATGCAGCTCTTTGCCTGCCCCACAACACACACCCAGGTGACTCTCTCACATCTTCCCAGCTCAAGAAATATCAACTTCATCTCCATAGCTGCTTAAGCTAAAACTTCGAAGTTGTTCTTGACCTCCTTCTCACTCATCCACAACAGCCAATTCATCTCTAAGTCGCGATGGTTCTTTCTCCTCACTGACCTGTTCATTGGTTAGTTAAGGTAGTGCTAGCTGCTCTAACAGACCCCACAATCTCAGTGGATGAATAGAATAGAAAGGTATTCTTCGGTCAAATAAAGTCTAATTAAGGATCCAGATGATGATACGGGGACCCAGGGAGCTCTCATCTGATGACTCTACCATCCCTTAAGGTATTGCTTCCAACCAAAGGACAGAAAAAGAGAATACAGGGAAGACATACCTGTTTTTAGCTGCTTGAGCCCAGAAGCGAAGCCATCACTTGCATTGGTGAGAACCAGTCACATGACCTCATCTAGATGCAGGGACCCTGGGAAATGTAGTCTCTGGCTGGGCAGCTCCTTCGCAGCCACAACATTACACTATGGAAATGGACAGCCAGCCATTGCCTCAGTTCCCTGCCATTTCCCCCATCTAAGCCACCGTCATGTGTCACTTGGGTGAAGAACAGTCCCCTTCTGGTCTCCCTGACTTCATTCCTATCACTTCTCTAGTCTGTTCTTCACACACCAGCCACAGTATTGCTTCAAACCATATATCAGACCATCTGTGTCACTCCTCACACTCAGAATAAAACACAAACCCTCACTGAGGTGCACAAAGCTTGATTAGCCTGGTCCCTGAGACCTTTCCCACTTCATCTTCTGCTTTCCCCATCACTCGTGTTTCCTCCAACAACCACCCTTATCACTGACCTGTTCTGTTATCTACTCTTGGGTCACCTTTCCAAATGGCTGATCTTTATCTTCCAAGACTCAGCTCAAACATTAGTCATTTCCTCAGAAAGGACTTTTCAGTCCAAATGAGACCCGTCAGAGGAGGTCTGGTTGAGTATTTGTGTGGCTCCTTGTTTATATCCTTTTCCCCACATAGGCTATAAGTTCCCAGAGACTAAGAGTAGTTATCTGTTCTCTTTACTGCTGTGTCCCCAGCACCTAGCACATTACCAGGTACATACTTGTTGAATGAATGAATGAATGAATGAATGAATAACATGATGTCATTAGACTCCTTGGCACAACTTAATGTGGTAGACTCTATTCCCATTCCCATTTCACAGATGAGAAGATAAGGCTCAGAGACAGGAAGTGGTTTTTCCTAAAGGCACACAACAAGGAAGTGGAGAATCTACAGCTCAGAGTTCTTTCTAGCTGGGTCTCTTCTTAGCAATCCTATTTGGAGGTACTTTGGGAGACTTCTCTTTGTCTTCTCCCAGACCCTCCATTCTCTTCCCACTTCCCAAGACCCTGAGAAACTCACCACTCCTTCCCGTCCCCCCTGGGTCCTAAGCAGGTACAGATCGTGGCAGACACCTCCCCTGTATCAGTCAAGGCCCTGGCAAGAGAGGGATGCACACTCAAAGAGAGTGTAATCAAAGAGAGACTAACTAAGAGTCTGTTTATGAAAGTGTGGTCATGGTCAAGAAAAGCCAACAAGGTGTGTACAGGACCCAGGACCACAGGGATCCTCATAGAGCTAGAGGAGGGAGCAGCTAGCAGAACCTGGAGAGTGAGCTATGTGGAAGAGCTGTCTTTAACAGAGGGACATAGCCACTGCTCCCCCAGCCCACAGGGAAGGACCCAGGAGGGAATAAACCCGACCTCACTGTTCTCCCAACTCCCACTGTTCTGCCCACACTTTCCATTGGCTGAATCCAACCAGAAGCTAGAGGCAAGGGGCTCTGCTGATTGGATCAGCCTGCAAGGGAACCAACAGAGATGCAAAGGGGAGGGGGGTGAGTGACTAGACCTGGAGGAGCCAACACTAGCCCATGAGACTTTCAGGTTGAAAGATAAGAGGTAGCGCCATCCATTAGGGCTCTTTGGTTTCAAACACCAAATGACTCTGGCAAAACTCTAGCAAATCCAAGAATGTATTGAAGGGATTCAGATAACTCTAGAATTTCAAGAAAAGGCTGAAAAGCTGAGCCTCAGGGGTAGGAACCCACACTCCTGGACTGTATCTGAAGGGGAGGGGAGCTCCCCAAAGAAAATTGAGGTGCAATTGCCAAAAGAAAGGATGCAAGTGCTGGGCCCACAAACACACAAACACACGCGTGCGCGCGCACACACACACACACACACACACAAGATGTCCTCACAAGACTCACTGCTACCAAAAAGAAAACAAAACCAAGTCAGTTGAGAAGCTAATGCCTCATCAGTCCTCATAAGGATCACTCATTGGTGCCTAATCAACATTTGTACCTTAGGAGAATACATGAACCAAGGAATGCTAAAGAATGTGGGCTTCACCCAGAGGGCATTGGAGATGTTGAAGTGTTTCAAGCTCAGGAGGTGGCATGGTCAGATTTGCATTTTGGCAAGGTGTCTCTTGGGTGGGGAGACTGGACCACAGTGGGCAGGAAAGCCTGTTAGGGTTGATGGGATGCCCAAGGTAAGGAAGATGGCGGCTCAGACTGGAGAGCAGTCATAGAGAAGGAAAGATAGAGTTTGAGGGTTGGGGGCACGGTCAGAGCCTTTGAGACTATATACCCATGACAGTTGGTCAAGCTGCTAAATGCAGCTGAGAGCCCCATCAGTGGGCCTGGATTGGGCAGCCGCAGCCTTGGTGAGGGGATGAGGAGCTCTTGCCGTGAGCAGTTGCAGCAGCATGTGCTGGCAGCTCATCAGATGCTACGGTCATCACCTCTAACCCCCCATAACTGTGGACTCCCCCGGCCAATCCCATGAACCAATAAGAATATCCCTCTATCTTCCGGGATGATAGAGATCCAGTCACTGGGCCCAGGGATCTTCTGTTTTGTCTGCACAGGGAGATGGGCACAAGGATAACCGTGCCACCCAAAGAAGGACTAGGGGATCACCCAGAATCACCCAGCAGGTGCCCACACTCTGCGTACGGCGTTTCCAGGGAGTATGGTGCAGCCCAGAATTAGACTAGGGCTCCAGACACATGACCTGCTTCCAGATAAATCCTGAGCCACACAAAATTAGGCAGGGGGTTAATTCTGTGTTCGACAAAATGCAACCTCCCAGGGGTTCCAGAATGCGCCAAACCTTCTGAGTCTTTGCGTATTTCTGGAATTCCTCCCCCTTCCCCTGCTCCCCTCCTCCCTTCCCTGGGCCAACGCCAATCTTCTCCAGACTTCGGCTTGGAAGGTACACCCATGGGGTAGGAGTGTCTTTGTCCCAGGCTGGGTAGGCCTCCTTCCTGCTCCCACCACCCCCTCCCATTATTGCCCACAATGCACTGCCTTGTCATTGTGTGACCTTGAGCAGTTCCTTAGCCTTCTCTGAGCCTCCCTTTCCTCCCCCTGGAAAACAAGGTCATAATTGTAGCCTCCTAACAGAGTCTTTGTGAGCCTTAAATGGCGTGGCTCTTAGAATGCACCTAGGATGGTACATAGAACAGAGCAAGCAGGCAGTCAGTGTTAGCTGTTGCTGGCCTCAGCCACTTCTCGGTCAGGAGACTTACTACAGAATCTGCTACAGACCTTGGCTTTTCAGAGCCACAGGATCTTCCCAGGACCTCAGATGGCCCCTTATTGATTCTGGCAGGACTCCTACTAGAACTGATCAAATATCACGGCTGCCTTCCTCTCAGGGGTGTTCATTGGCCCAAGAACTGTGTGCGTGGCGGACCTAATAGATTTCTGAATGAAATCATGGATATCTTTCCGGTGGCATCAACTCAGAGAGGGGTTAGCAGTCCTTGAAGGGCTTGGAAAAGCCTTCTCTTGTATACTGGATGATGGGGTTTCGGAGTGATGGTGGGGTCCGGAACTGACGGCCACGAAAGAATACTTGAGACGTCTTTGGTGCAAAAAAGGTGATTTCATTAAAGCACGGGGACAGGACATGTGGACAGAAAGAGCTGCGCTGGGGTTGTGAAGAGTGACTTGTTGTATACTATGGAATTGGGGGAGATAAAGTCAAGAGGAAGTTTCTTTTGTTTTTTTAATTTTTTTTAATGTTTATTTATTTTTGAGAGACAGAGAGAGAGGCAAAGAGAGAGGGAGGCACAGAATCATAGTGGACTCCAGGCTCTGAGCTGTCCGCACAGAACCCGACAGGAGGCTCGAACTCACGAACAGTAAGATCATGACCTGAGCTGAAGTCAGATGCTCGACAGACTGAGCCGCCCAGGAGCCCCGAGAGGAAGTCTCTTAGAGGGATTTTTGTATGCTAAAGAAGACTGAGGCCGAGCTGTTTTCAAGCTAAGGTGGTTTTTCCCTCTAGCAAAGTATTATCGTTAAGACAGTAGGGAGTTCCTGGAGATTAGGCTATTGATAAGATTGCTTTTTTCTTATAATTTACTAAGATATTTGTAAACTGATGGAGACTAGTGTCTTAAATGACTGATTTCTTATCAGTTAACCTTTTGTTTTCCCCTTTCCTTTGTTCTTGGGCAGGCAGGAGTGCCTGACGGTTGTCACACATATCCCACTTGTGATGGGGGAAGGGCGTATGCTAGCTTGTGCTTGGCCCTCAGTTTCCCTTAAGCTCCTTCATTACTGAAGGTGCTATCCTCTTCTGTGGTATTACTCATTGGTTACATAACTAAAGGTTTTTACTTCCTGTATTCATCAACCCTTTATTGAGCGCCAACTGTATGCACATCCTCCAAGAGGTCTTCTCTGCCAGTTTACCTACAATTACCCCCAGCCTAGTCCCCTCTCTGCCCCCTTGCCCTGCTGTTTTTGTCATAGTATTTATCCCAGTTTGACATTATAGTCCTCGTTTCCTTGTGGATTTATATGTTGTTTGTGCCTTTACTTATTTTGTAGTCAGTCTCCCTGATCAGAGCGTCAGCTTCATGAGGGCCAAGGCTGACTGTGCTTTGCTCACTGTTATGTCACCACAGCCTAGAACACACAGTGAGTGCTCACTGAATATTTATCATATGAATACATGCCAAGTACTGGACCAGGGATTTTGCAAGGGGAAAAAATAATTGAATAATAAGATGTGGATTCTGACTTCAGGATGCTTATTTGTTGGGTGGTCAAGAAAAAACAATTACAAATCTGGATAGAACTGAGTGTATTCTAAGAGAGAGACCTTACCAGTCCCTGAAGGCAAGGAAGAGAGATGGGTAAGAGACTCCTAGACCGACCACAATTAATTCTTCACTCTCCATTTCCTCTCCTAGCCTGACTACAGATTCTAAACAAACAGCAGGGGCCATGTCTGTCCAGTTCATCATTAATCTAGGTGCAGGATGGAATGTGGCACATAGTAGTTCAGTCAATGTCTTCTTTCACTTTTAGTTGGGAGATTGAGACTCGGGTTGGAGTGCAAGGGATTTCTTTGGGAGGCGATCCCAGAAAAATATGTTATCATGCAAGTTACCATGGTGGGAAACCAGAGCTGAATCTGCAGGGGGGGTCTTGGGAACCAGTGTAGACCACATATCTCAGAGTTATCCTACTCAAGGGGACTTATGTCCCAACTCCTGTCAGGCGGTGGTTGAAGGCTCTCCAAGGTGGGGGGGTCGGGGTGGTGGTACGCTAATCCCCCAACATTTCTTCTGACAAAGAGTAAAGGTGCTTCGAGCTAGAGTTTGGATCAGTATGTGGAGAATTGTAGATGCCAAGGAGATACGTGTGGGGCACTGCTGGAAGGTGCTACAGTAAATATTTATTGAGTGAATCAATAAATGAGTGAATGGACATCAGTTGGATGCCTACTACATGCCAGGTGCCTTGTAGCTATTTGTTAATGTGATTTTCAAAGATTTTGAAAGACAGGTAGACACTGGGGCTCAGAGAGGCTAGGTAACTTGTTCAAGGATACACAGCAAGCAAGAGGCAGAGCTTAGATTTGGCCCAGTCTTGTCTCGTTCCATGCCCACTCTCTCTCTCTCTTTCATAATGTCAGCTGGTGGGATACAATAGCAATGTGGATACTCTGGGCTAGAAAATATAGGAAGGGTCACTGCTTGTCTCATTCATCTTGTTTATCTGATTTCTGTTTGGTTCCAGGTGTGGGTCAGCACGGCCTTGTCCCAAAATCTAGCCAATGGACCCCCTTGCCCTGAGGTCACTATAACCCTCTAGGGCTTCACTTCAGCCAAAACTCCCCCCTTAGGATTGGTGGACTTTGGATCTGGTTTCAAATTCTGGAGCTGCCACTACTTAGCGATGTGTCCTTGAGCAAGTCATTCTACCTCTCAGTGCCTCTGTTTCACCCAAAAGAAGGTCAACATTACCCAGCTTGCAAGGTGGCTGTGACGATTAAGAAGGATTAGCATGACCCATAGTAAGTGCTCAAGAAATAGTAACTATGGTGATCTCCAAGAAGTGATGCTTACCTTATTTGTCACTTGCTACCCCACCTTGCTGTACCCCAAACTGCTTCCTGTACCCACTTCCTCCTCAGTATCAAACGCCAACATGCAGGACTTAATTGCACAGACCCTGGAGCCAATCTCCCTGGGTTCAAGTCCTGGCTCTTCCACTTAACAGGTAAGCAAGAGCTAAGGTATAGAAAGTGCCTGTCGTATTAGGAGGACTCACACACTACTATGTGTCTATCTGAGTATTTACTACCATCATATTCCTTGTTATTGTCATCATTAATATTATCTAAAAGTCTTCCTGTGAGTCAGAGAAATATATTGAACACCTACTGTGTGCCAAACACTAGATGTAGTGCTGGGGCCCAAGACATGAAAAAAACAGGGACCCTGCCCCCAAGGAGCACTGGATCAGATGGAGAAGCAAAGCCAGAGGACAGTGAGTACAGAGCAAATTGATCAGCATGGGGACAGTGGGAGGGCCACAAGAGCATTGGCATCACACCCAGTGAAATGCCAAAGCGTCCAGACCCTTCCCTGTGGATCCCCAGACACAGCTTTCTCTGAACACCCTGCTATCCCCTCTGTCCATGCTTCTCACTCTGCCCCAAAGCTCCCACTTCCTGCCCTACAGCATGGCTAGAGCTCTTGATGAATATTTATGCTTGTCCTTGACAACCCAGCCATAAGCCTTTCAAGGCTGGGGCAGTATCTTAAGTTTCTTTTCTATGCCATGAAGTAGCCAACACACAATGCTGCCATGGTTTTATGGATGCTGGCAGGAGACACGAGATCCCTGGGTCAGAGATACAGAATTTTATTACTCCCAGCAATAGTAGTAACCAGGGTATCAGCATTTGTGCCAGTAACCCAAACCCCAGCTCCCACTGGGCAACACAAAGAGGACCAGGTGTTGAGGTTTGGATTACAGGAGAGGAATCCCAAATTTAGAGAAATGGAATCATTTATAATGGGAGTAAGCAAACTCTTAAGGGAGTCAGTATCTTTTGTTTTTAACTTTTTAAATGTTTGTTTATTTTTGAGAGAAGGAGAGAGTTGTTGGGGAGAGTCAGGGAAAGAGGGAGACACAGAATTCAAAGCAGGCTCCAGGCTCTGAGCTATCAGCACAGAGCCCGACATGGGGCTGGAACCCATGAATTGCGAGATTATGACCTGAGCCAAAGTCAAAACTTCAACTAACTGAGCCATCCAAGCATCCCCAGGAGTCAGTATCTTTATTATACAGGACAGTAGGCATGCCTGACTTTAGCTCTGAAAGGAGATACTATTTCTATTTTTCAAAGCTGTTATACAAACATCTTGAAAAGAGAGTCTGGAAAAAAAGACAATCAGTGCCTCTGCTGGCAAGACTTGCAGACATGAATAAGATAGGTGGTCTCCCAACAAATATAGATGGATGGATGGATGGATGGAAGGGTGGAAGGATGGATGGATGGTTGGATGGATGGATGGATGGATGGATTCATGGATGGATTGGTGGATGGATGGTTAGATTGGTGGATGGGTGGATGGATTGGTGGATGGATGGATGGATGGATGGATGGATTGGTGGATGGATGATTGGATTGGTGGATGGATGGATGGATGGATGGATGGGTGGGTGGATTGGTGGATGGATTGGTGAATGGATGGATTGGTAGTTGGATGGATGGATGGATGGGTAGGTGCGTGAGTGGGTGGATAGAGGGGCATGAGGATTAAAAATTGCAATGCTTTTTAAGCTCTGTTCTTAGAAGTCATAAGCGCTTCAGGGGTTCCCTGGAGGAGGATAGTGCAGCCAGGTGTCTTGCCTCCTCCCCAGTGATTTCTCAGGAGTTCCTCCTTCACTTATTTTAGATATTGGCTCTGCATCCAATTCCATTTGGAAATCAAAAATATATGTATTGCCACAGCTAAAACAAGCTTGGAAATCATTGGTGTAGAAAAGTAATCCTCAAACTTGAAAATGTGTCAGGATCACTGGAGGTTTGTTGAAACCCAGATTGCCAGAGCCCACCCCCAGAGCTGCTGATTGAGGACCACTTTGGTAGAGAAACTGTCCTGATTCTTCCATGCAGCACAATTCAGTTACTGAGCGCCTGGGATGTACTAGCAAACTGCTAGGCATATTGAAGTCCATACAAATGGATTCAGGCATGGCTCATACTTCTCAGAGATCTTCTAATCTCGAAACAGGGACAAGAACCCCATACTGATTAATAATAATAATAACAATAACAATAACAACAATAATAATAATAATAGGAGAAGGAGCTCTCATTGTCTGAGCATGTACTATGTGCCAAAGACCATGCTAAGGGCTTCACATGCATTATTTCAGTTAATCAGCACAATCCTGGGAGGTAGGGACTGTCATCACCCTCATTTTGACAGATGAGAAAGCTGAGGCTCGGAAAGGGTAGCTAACTTGCCTAGGGTCACACAGCTAGGAAGTGGCAAAACCCAGGACTAACTCCAAAGCTTTTAAATCACACCATTATCCTTGCACATTCCCCTCTTCCACACAATTAGAGTATAAGACAGTTTACTTGAGTGTCAGATTAAATAAATCAAATGCCAAAGTATATGAAGCTAATGGAGCTCTAGGCTATCAGGCTGAGAAGAGAGTGGGTTCTCTCATTAAGGCTTTAAAAGTCAGGGTGAGGCCAGCAGAATCACTTTCTCGGGTTCAGGGCGGTGTAGACTGCAAAGTGTGGTGTGCTAGCAGGCTGGACTCTGAGAAATCTGACTTCCTCATTGTACGGAGTCCTTCAGGAGCCAGAAATTCTGCCTGGGGGTTATGGTTGCCCCAGCCCCTGGCACAGTGCCTGGTATGTAGCTCACCAAAAAAAAAAGAGGAGACGGTGGATGATTAAATGGGCAGGAGAAGATGCCATGAAAGTTCCCACATCAGTCGTTCTCAAGTTTGTTTTTCTAATGAAACCTAGTCTGTCAGATTCACTGAGGAAGGACAGACCAGCTCAGAATGGAGGGAGAGACCAGGGGGATCGGGGCACCCTTCCTCAGCCTTCTTCCCCTACCTGCACAGGACACTGTGCCCAAGACATGGCTGCAGGACCCAAGGGAGTCCTAGAACAGAGAAGGAAGCTATGTTCCAGTCCAACCCCCTTAATTTTATAGATGGGAAAACAGAGACCCAGAGAGGGGAGGGGCCTTGCCCAAGGTTGCACAGGGAATGGAGGACAGAGTCAGATGAGAAGTCAAATACCTTGGCCCCCGGGTTGGTAGCTTTCCAGAACACTGAGCTGGAATTTCATCTGCTCCTCTCTCTACCACCTCCCTACCCATTACCCTCCCCCAGGGCTTGGTCTCAGAATTTTTCCAACTCTTAGAGATAAGTCCAAGTGTGTCATCTTTTCTGTGCACGTCTCTGGCATGGCGGAGGGGTGGGGGGGGGAGGAACAGAATTGCTAGAGATTGCTGCTTTGGTGGGGGGAGGGAGCTGTCATTGTTCTGGAGAAGCTGTGTCATTGAACTCCAAGTGTCCGCAAGCCGAGGTTGAGGATCCAGGCCAGCTCACTGGGGTGGCCTCACTGGCGTGGAGTAGCCAACCTGGGACCAGGAGACCACCTGCCTCAATTTCCCCTGAGGAGCTCGCTAAAAATATAGACTCTTGGATCCTCTTCCCCCTGCCCCAAGACCTACAGATTCAAAATCTATGGAGTCACAGTCCCGGAACTGGTGTTCTTCTCAGGTAATTCTTATGCACCTGGAAGTTTAGGGACGACTGCTTTATGTTGTTGGTTTTTTTAAGTTTATTTATTTTGAGAGAGAGAGAGAGAGAGAGAGAGAGAGAGCACGCAAGCAGGGGAGGGGCAGAGAGAGAGGGAGAGAGAGAAGTCCACACAGGCTCCATGCTGTCAGCACGGAGCCCGATGTGGGGCTTGAACCCACAAACCGTGAGATCATGACCTGAGCCGAAACATAGAGTCGGATGCTTAACTGATGAGCCGCAGAGATGCCCCTGGGACCACTGCTTTATGTTCTGATTGAGCCCTGCCTTGCACTCAAACACCTCCACTGCCCGGTGCGGGAAGCCGTTTCCTTGGTCAGAATTCTTATACTGATGACTGACTTTGAACGTGAATGCCTTTAGGTGGGCTGCGCACTCCAGTTAGCCACAGGCCCTACCACTCCCTGATGTCTCAGAGCCAGTCCACCTCATCTGTTCCCCGGAAGCTCTGGCTTCTCCCTGCCGTTGCTTCAAACTGCAAATACTTTGATTCCCCAGGGTCTGGAGGAGTCTGATATGGCACCTTGGGTTGAGGTGGAGGAGTATAGGAGGGGATCCTGTATTATCGGGGGTGCAGGAGAGAACAAAAGGGCTAAATATGGCTCCTTCTAAGTTTTCAGTTCATTTTCCAGGGGGCTCAAGACCCCCACGCCCTAATGCCCCCACCTTCACATCTTTTTGGTGTCTCCGCTACGGACAGACACTGCAAGACTGGGTGGCAACCAGAAGATACAGACAGTCCCCAGGGTGGCCCAACACTCTCATCCCGTTCAAGTCAGCTCAGCATAAAGGGGACCCAGGCCTGGCGATTCCCAAAGCTGAGTAAACGGGAGCAGGACGCACCTGAAGAGTCTCAGGCAAACAGGAAGGCTAGAGTGAAGGTTTAGCGCCATCTGTCGGTCATTCGGGGAAAAAACTGCCTCTAGGCCGAGCTGGCTGCGTAGAGCAAAGGGCACCTGCCAATTCGCTGGGCAGGGGTTTCTCAGGCAAGAAGTTGCCTCCCTTTTGCCCCTTAAAGCACCTTGAAAGACCATTGGTTCGGTTGAGACTGACCGTTCCAAGGTTTTAGACTCCTTTAAAAAAGCCACCGAATGCTAAAAACCCTCTACCCCCAGAAAAAGCACACTTGGGCTTGATTTTGTGTAGAATTCCCAGGAGCCATCTTCTGGTTCAGATCACTTTCTGAGACCCAGGGATGCCACGGGGTTTGTCCAAGTGCCCACAGCCCGTTAGTGGGAGAACCAGGTGTGGAAGCCAGATGTTCAAGCTTCAAATCTAGTGCTTCCTAGGCCCAGGCTGCCTCCTTAAGCCTTAAAGGGCTCCTCCCTCTTTCTTTTCTGCAGGAGTCCTGTGAATGAATGTCTACCAGGAGTGTTTGACCAGTAGTCAGTAGCCATCCTGGGGACTGTGCCCCCCCCCCCGCCCCTCGCAGGAGTTCTAGGCTATCAGACAACCCCTTTCCCTCCTCCCTGTCCCTGCAGGCCTGCCATCCCACAGATCCCTGAGAGCCACTATAGTGACCCAACCCTTTTAGGGGCACCAGAACCAGCATCTTGAGGTGGGAGCCAGGACAAGGATCTTATAGGCCATTAGCAGGCTGTTGCTCTTGGATCAATCACCAAACCTCTCTGGACCTTGGCCTCCCCATGTGTAAAAGGCCACGGCTGGGGACAGCTATCTCTAGGGCCCCTTCCGTGGTGCTGTCCCTCCCACTCTGTGCAAGACTGACCCACAGGCTTGATCCTTCACAAGCATATCTAAGTGGCTTCCCCCCGCCAGGCACCCAGGGACAGGGTCTAATTCTTTCCCAGAATTAGAGGACCTGTGTGGGTGGGTGGAGTGGAGGACTATTTAAGGGAGGGGGAATCTATGTGCAATGGGAGCAGAGGCGGGGACACAGAGGAGGACCCCCCCCCCCGGGTCTTTCAACTCTCCCTGTGGGTCTTCAACTCAAGACAGAGAGGCAGACCAAGGGGCATTGCTGGGGAATGGAGGAGTGGTGGATGACAGGAGGTGGCTGGGAGGGGCATAGCCTTTGGTATACACTTGGTGGCTAATTAGGGAGCTATTGTCATGGCATGGCTGGACCCCGGTAAACTCTTCATTCATTGATTCAACAAACATTAATTTGGTTTTTGGTTGGAGCAGAAGCTTTCCAACTTGAGTGTGGACTAGGCTCTTCTGGGAACTTGCATAAACCACAGATCCTTGGGCCCCCACCTCCGTGTCTGGTTCAGCAGGCCGGGGGCAGGACCCAGGAACTGGTATTGCTAATAAGTTCTGAGGGGGCACTGAGGCCTCTGGTCCAGGGAACATGCCTTGAGAAGCACTGACTTTGAGTGACAGATGAGAGAGGCCCTTGCTACCTTGTGGGACTCCTAGCAGCCCAGCAGGAACCCAGTAAATATCCTAAAGCGTGTTTCCTTACGAAAAGGCAAGCACAGCATTAGGGGAGCTCAGAGCAGGAGTCTAGTCTCCCTGGAAGAGAGGATGTTTACGCTGAGTCCCGAAGGCTGAGTAGAAGTGGCCCAGCAAATCAGCACAAGGGGGAAAGTTTTGTTAATCACTTACTTAGAATGTGCCAGAACCCCTCTCATATTCCTCATCTATTCTTCCCAGTCAATGGGAGGGAGGCAGGATTGACCCTATTTTACAGATGAGGAAGCTGAGGCTCAGAGAAGCAGAGGACTGGCCCAAGATCACACAGCGAGAAAGCGGTCCCAGTCTGTCTGCGCATAGGACACCTCTCAGCGGCTGCACCCCCTCTGCTGCTTCCCACACCCCAACCCCTCCCGTGGGGGAGCTGTCACCGCCCCTTCCCCTACATGCAGCTGCTGCCCAGCTGACCAGCCACGCTCTGCCGCTCCCCCAACCCCCACCCAAGCCCTTCAAGTGTTTTCACTGCTGGGTGAATTCAACAGATGCCTTTCGATCGCAGCCTATTAAATTAGCCCCTCTCTGCAGCCAAAAGAAGATAATTATGTTTTCATTAGCCCTGGGTAATGTATTACCCCCTCAGTGGCAGCCACATCAGCAAACCTCCTCCTTCCCCCTCCTCCCCCTTGGTCCCGCCTGAGCACTGTGCTCCCCTGGGCTCACCTCTAAGCTGCTGGGCAGGGACTGGTTAGGGCCCAGGGTGGCGGGGGGGGGGGGGCAGGAGGCAGCCTCCCTTCGGCCGGGAGAGGCCTTTTACACACCCACCATCCATGTGGGGGGTGAGGGCGTGGGCCTCAGAGAAGCCCCAAGAATAATTGTTCTCATGGTGACCATTTATGGAGAGCCTGACCCCTGGATGTGTCACAGCTGCTTGAGTCCTACACCACTTGGGGAGACGGGTGGCTTTACTGACATCCCCCAGCCCGAACACCAAGGGGGTCCTGCTGGAATCAGCTTAGAGCCAATGCCCAAGCAGCCTCGGGGAGGGAGAGACCTCAGGGGCACCATGCATGAGCAGTTTCGGGGACCGCCACACGGCTGGGAGTCTCTGGTCACAGCACCAGTTGTTGAAGCCCTCTGGGGTCCACGCCCAGCCCAAGCGAGGGGAGCCCCCCAATGCCAGCCACTCCCCTGCCATCCCGAAAGAAGGCTCTGACATAGTCACTTGCTTTCTCCACAAGGCAGCAGGGGTGGGGTGGGGTGGGGGGCTTCCTGCTTCCTGATTCCTTTCGAATCAGCAGGATCTGAGTTCTAATAGTTGCTTTTACCACCCATTAACCGGGTGACCCGGAGCAAGTCTCTTTGCCTCTCAGAACCTCCAAGTCTCCCTCCCCCCAAATATGCCACGGGAATAAGAAAAGGAATCATCATCTCGTAACAATTTTTATGATGAGTCAATGAGCTCTACCTATAAAATGCTTGGTCCAGACTGACAAAATGATGAAGTGCTCAATACAAGACAGCCATTATTCTTTCTACTGTGATGACTAGTTTTGTCCTAGTCCCCCAACCTGATGGCAATAAACACCGTAAAGGAAGGGGAGTCTCTGTCTAAACTCTGCCTTTCTCTCGTCTCTCTCCTTCTCCTCTTTCTCTTTCTCTCTCTTTTGCTCTCATACCCCCATGCAGGACCTCTCACGATGACCGTCTCCCATCCTGGGCTCCCCAAATCTCTGTCTGGAGAGCCACATTCCCCGTGCTTTGCTCTCAATTGCACCAGGACACCTGGTGGTGAGGCCAGACCTGAAGGAGCAGGATTTCTGTCTCCCTCTTCCCAAACCCAGGCTGGCTCTGCCTTTTGCAGCCACGGCTCAGCGTTGGCCCTGACCCCACCGTCTCGTGGCTGCCCAGTCCCTACCAGCCACCCTTCTCCCCAGATCAGAGCAGCTGGGTCTCCAGGAGAAGAGGAGCCCCACCTTAGGCCTATTCTGCTTCCAAGCCTGCACACAGGCGAGGTAGCTGTTTTGAGCAGGTGAACGGCCAGCCCCGTGGAAAAGTGGCTTCCCTTCCCCTGGCTTCCTGATTTTCCCCAGTTGCCATGGTAATTGAGGGGAGCAGCGTTCTGAGTCTGACACCACTGAAAGCCAGTGCTCAACTTTGAAATGGTTCAGGCCGGGGAAGCTGGAAGGACTCAGCTGCAGCCCCACGTCCCTGGGGCGCCCCATCCAACCTTTATGTCACTTGTAGTCTCAGCATTGTTACTATTTTTTCTGGCTACTGTTTACTGAGCATTTACTATACACCAGGCACATTGCCAAGAGCTTCGCCAGCACCGTCTCATCGTGTACATCTTCCCGACAACCTCACGCCCATTTCACCACTGGGGAAATCGAGGTTCTAGGATTTGGCCCATGTGGCACAGGGGCAACAGAGCCCTGGGGCCCAGAGGGAATTTCTGGTGTCTTCCTTCCAGCAAGAAGCAAACACAGCTCTGTATACCTGCCAGCTTACTCTTTATTCCTTTCTCCCCTCCTCATCCCCCATTCCTCCCTTCCTGCCCCCAAAGTCACGCCCCCCTGTCCCGTGCTTGATATGCAAGAGGATCTGAAAGGCATTTCTTAGTGACAAGGGGTGGGGGGTGGAGGGTCTTCTTTGCCTCATCTCTGCAGAACTCAGAACCTGAATAGGCTTGTTTCCCTCCTCGAGGCTGGTGGGGGAAGTCAGATCAAGCCACCTGGAGCCAGGTGCTCTGTGTGTGTTTGTGTGTGTGTGTGTGTGTGTGTGTGTGTGTGTGTGTGTGTGTGCGTGTGTGAAGTCTCCTCTCTTTCCTTGATTTTCCTGTTTCCCAAGAGTGTGTGAGCAGCAGTAACAGTGAAATGCAAAATCCTTTGCAATCTGCCCAGGAAAAGACAGCTTTTGAGACGGGTTTATATGGTTACCCATATGTTAGAGCCCCTAAGAAAGGGAGGAAAGCTTGGATCTCTATCTTCTCCTCCCCCAGCCCAGCCCTAGGCCTCTCCCCACCTGCAGGTCCACAGGGACACAGGTGAGCAGGGTCCCTCCCCTCTGTCAGGCCTAAGTGCTGCTCAGGAGAAGACCAGAACGAGGCAACATTTCCAGACCTGACTGCTTCTCTCCCAGTCTGCCCACCCAGAGCCAGGGCCAGAACCCAAGCTGGGACCTCCTGAGGGTTCCTGGGGGCTTCCAGCCATGCCTGGCGTGGGGGACTGTGGGGCCCACTGTCCCGTCACGGTATCCTACCCCAACACTGATGTAGAGACCAAAAGAACCACCCCTGCCTCCCACGGGGCCTTGTCTGCCCCGAGAGCTGCCCTGTGGCCACTACATTAAGCCCCCTCCAGGCTCCCAGAAATCGTTGTGGGGTGTGTGTGTGTGTGTGTGTGTGTTTCCTGATAGGGGGAAAAATGGAAATTAGGTTATATAAAAGATGTATGCTTTGGAGCCCAGAGCGGCTCTCTTAATGAGGGTTGCGACGTCTCCCTCCCCACGCCCATAAACCAGCCGGGTTGGACGTCACCGCTAATTCGTTTCAGCGATGATAGGCTAAAGGAGGGACATTAAGAAATAAATTCCCCCTCACGACCCTCGCTGAGCTCACGGCTCAGTCCCTACATATTTATGCCGCGTTTCCAGCCGCTGGGCGAGGAGCCACATAGCGCGGCGGCTCCTCCGAGGGGCGGCCAGGCGGCGAGCCGCAGCCGGGCGGCCCGGGTGAGCCGGGGCGCACGCGGGGAAGCCCGCAGCCTCCGTCCCGAACTTGGGTTCGCCGGGGCGGAGGGAGGAGAGGGGAGGGGACTCGGGAGGGGAGGGGGCGAGGCGAGAGCGGGGCGGGGAGGGATCTGAGAGGCACAAAGCGGAGGGGAAGGGGGAGGGACGCGCGCGGCTCCCATCCGGAGGTGAGTGGGGTGCCACTGGCGCCCTCCAGCCGCGCGGGGCGGCGGACCCGGAGGATTCGGAACCGCGAGCGCGGCGGCCGCGGGCGCCCGGGAGGAGGAGGTGGAGGTGGAGGCGGAGGAGGAGGAGGAGGGCAGGCGAGCGGACCGGCGGGCGGGCGGGCGGGCGAGCGCGCAGCGCGAAGAGGCAGCCTCGGCGCTGCCCGGCTCGGCGGCAGGTGAGTTCTCGGCCCAGCCGTCCCGCGTTCCCTCCCGGCGCCCTGGGGCTCCCCGCTCCGGCGCCAGCCCCGGGAGCGCACGGGAAGGCGCGGGGTTTGCCGCGCGTCCCAACTTGGTTCGGGCGACCCTGTTCTCCTCCCCGCGGGCGGCCCCAGGCTGGGGGCTCCGGGCCGGGGGTCGACGCGCCCGCCGCGCTCCAACTTTGCAGGGACCCGCGTCCCTGTCGCCGCGCGCTCGGCTCCGAGCTGCGCGCCCGCGGTAATGGCGGCCCCCTCGGCCCCGCTCGCCACCCACGGCGGGCGGCCCGCGGCTGGGGGACGCCGGCCCCCGAGGATCGCTGCACCTGCCCGGCCTCAACTTTCAGCTCTCCTGCGCGCCGGCCCTCCCGAGGTATGGCACCTGCGCGCCCGCGGTAATGGCGGACTCTTTGGCATCGCTCGCCACCCTTGGCCCGGAGGCGGGGAGGGCTCTGCTCTCGGGAAGCGTCGCTCCTGCCTGGCTTCCAACTTTGCGAGGATCCGCGTTGCGCTCCCGCGGTCATGGCGGGGCCGCCTGCACCTCTTACTCCTCCAGCCCGGGCGGGATTGGGGAGTAAGAGCGCCGACTCCCAGAACCTAGGAAAGTTGTGCCTCTCGCTCGAGAGAGGCTCTAGGGCTCCCGGCGCGTGCCCCGGGCGGACGAGGGGCGCGCTCCGCTGGCATTTGGGACCCGGCAGTGCACTGCGAGCAACGGCCTTGCTTCCAGGTGAGCAAGGTTTCAGGGCAGGGTCCGCGTGAGATCCGAGGTCTCCTCGGATCCCTTGGGTCCGAGGGTCCCGACAGGGCTCTCCGGATTGCGCCCTAGAAACCCCGAGACCCTCGCCTCCATCCCGGGGGCACTGGGGCCGGAGCGCCCCGGGCTCTCTGCGGGCTCGAGCCCGCGCTGCCCGCGGTGGGCACCCGGAGAGACGAGGTGCGCGCTAACGAGGCTGTAGAGCGAGGACAGGGAGCTTTCGACCCCTGGGGTCTAATCCTACACTTACCGTCTACTGGGTACATGGCCTCACTTCCCTTGTCTGTAAAATGGGAAAAACAATTCCTTTCTCGTGGGGCTGTGGTGCGGATATGAAAAAATTATGAATGTGAATGTAAAGTGCTCAGTACGCAGGGAGTGTTTCCGATTGTTTATTATTATAACGCCCCTGGGCCTGATCCGGGAGACTCGGGAGTCAGGGGTTTCCTGCCAGAAGGAACTACCGGTCTGCCCCTCAAGGCCCCCAGGCTGTGGTCGGTTGCACTAACCTCTAATGAAACCCGAGTGGTCCAGGAGAAGATGCAGGGGGTTCTTCCTGGCAGATGAGACCCCCCTCTAATTCCGTAGTTTAGCTCAAACCCTGCACACAGACCCCAGGAGAACATACAAGTGGCCAGGGACGGAGCACCCCCAAGGAGGTCCCTGAGCATGGACGTGCTGGTGAGCCAGCCCAGGGCACATAGTCTGGCCTCCCAGTGGCCCAGGACCCTGAAAGAAAGGAAAAAGGAAGTGACCCCTCAAACCGGTCCTCTCCCCCCAGGAATTAGAACATCTCCCTCTCTTCCACCCCTTTCTCTAATTGGGGTTAGGGCAAATGCGCCAGTTCGCAGACTCAAGGGAGCACTGATTTTCCCCATTGTTATTTTGAACTTAACACGGGGAAGGGGCCTTTTGTGCCCCAGTTGGGAGGGGTGGCGTCCATGCTTCTTTGCCCCCAGGCATCTCAGCAGACAGATTTGAGAAGCCTTGGCAAGAATCCGAAGGGAGGCATTCTGCGCCACTGCTTCCAGTACCGCCACCCCAGTCCTTGCGATGAATCCAATTTCCAGAAGCCCCTGAAAGAGTGCACGGCTTTGTGCCATCTCCAAGGCGAGGTCACATAACAAGGTATCCCTGGAATACGCCAGGAGCACTCCCCCAAAGCCCCCCAGATCACCAGTGCAGCGATCTGAATCCCATTTTGCAGGTACGGAAGCTGAGGCAGATTAAACCCAGCAACCTGCCCACAGTCGCTTAGGTGGTAAGTAGCACAGCTGGAGAATTTAGTCTCAGTTTTCAGCTCTTTAATTTGGAGGGAAGGGGCATGTCTGGACACCTAAATGGCCTAACAAGTCCCTGCCCCTGCCCTCACACCCACAGCCTCATTTCCTGATTCATCTGCTCAGCCAGAGGCCACCCCAGCGGTCAGGGGCACAACTGTGTCTCCAGAAATTGTAATTTCCTCAAAGTTCCTGACCATGTAGAGAAAGAGCAAGCAGCAGAGTAGAGAGATCTGGTCAAGATCTTTGCTTGAGACCTCTCTGAGCTTCAGTTTCATGATCCGCAAAATGAGAACGTAACTCCCGCAGGGTTGTGTTGAAGATTTTCTTCATAATGTATGTGAAAGCTGTTCTGGAAACAATAGGTTTATGCCGAGATTGGTGATCGTGGAAGAAAGGGAATCATCCCAGAAGGAAGTCGTCTGGAGCACTATTTGGGGCCAGGAGTGTGGACGTGGTTTCCAGACCAGTCTGCCCTGTGCTTTTCCTGCCCCTTCTTTGTTTTTCCCACGTGGCCAAAGCAAGCTGTCTAGGAGGCTGTCATTCACAGAGAAGGACCTTGCAGCAAAGGGTGAGAGGCCAGGAGTGGTGTCGTGGGGTACTTTGCTCCCTGAGGGTCTCTGCATCAGAGGCCCAAGACGCTGTCCAAGGTACCAACTGGACATTTGTCCCAAAACTTTCCTGCTGGTGGGGTGCCAGTTTCCTAGGACATAGACCTGGGGGTCAGACTTGAGGGTGTCGTGACAGTGCACAGGTCTATCTGTGGTACCTTCTTGGCTGTATGTTTTGGGGTGTCTAATGACAAAAGCCAGTATATTGCCCGTCATTCTGGTTCTGTGGGTCTGTGCGTGCCTCGGCGAGCTTTGGAACGCGGTTGAGAGCCACTGGCAACAGTCTGTGCCGGTTAGAACTGGTGCTTTTTCCTATTAGAAACTGGAATGCGCAGAAGTTGAATTTGGCATTTTAGGACCAATTTTCATCTGGGCCATTGGAACAAAGGGGCACGCTTCCCATTGCGGGTCAGTGTGGGTTTGTGTGTTTAACAGCACAGTGGCTGCAGTGACTGTAGACGTGACCATT
Source organism: Cryptoprocta ferox (assembly GCA_028646485.1). Classification (NCBI taxonomy): domain Eukaryota; kingdom Metazoa; phylum Chordata; class Mammalia; order Carnivora; family Eupleridae; genus Cryptoprocta; species Cryptoprocta ferox. The sequence goes on along the minus strand of CM053566.1, from coordinate 12,927,993 downwards.
TTTATCATCCTCATACATGATAGCGTTTAGACGGCACTAATCCCACAGCTTCTGAACAGCCGCCCCGTAGACTGTCACCCTCAGGGTCCACCGAGGTGCTGGTCGAAAGCAGAGACGCCAGAGCCTGCCCCAGATCTAATGAGTCTGTGTTTCCAAGGGAAACCTGAAGTTTCTGTGTTTTTAACAGGACTTCTGCAGCAGATTCTGATGCCCTCAGCTGTTGCCCATTGCCTCATCGTCCAGATGGGGAAACGAAACCCAGAAAAGATATGTGACTTGCCAAAGGTCACACAGCACTGTATTGACAAACCTCGGTGTCTTGACTCTTTGCCAGTGCTCCATTTGATAACATCATGTTTACTCCAGGATAGAGAAGCCCCATAGTTTCCGAACTTAAAGGAATTTGACTATGTGTCTCTCCCTCTCTCTATCTCTCTCTCTCTCACTCTCTCTCTCTCTCCCAGTTGTGGTCAGATTGTTCAGGAGAGACTGAGCAGGATTCCTTCCAGTTTGACCTTGCTGTGCATCAGTCCTATGTCCCCGTGTAATGTTGGCCATTAGCCCCATTGGTGAATCCATCTGTCCTTTCAGAGAGGATTTCACTTAAAAGTGACCTATCGGGTAAAACTTTAGGAACCGAGTAATCACAGACACTAACAAACCCTGACTAACTACCACTGATTACACCAACACCATTGGGCTGAGCTCTTCGATAGCCGCGTCAGCCCCCAACCCAGCCTTTGCAAGTCCTGCACATTTACGTCACTCACAGGCCTGTTCCCGTGAGCTGGAAGATTGAGTCTACTTGAATTGGTTAAATAAAAATGATCGATCAACAGAAAAGGCCGCTCAGTCCCTCATAAAAGTGTGGCTAACAGGGTGCAACAGGCCTGCGTCTTGGCCTGTTTGGTGTTTGGTGACGATCGGCCGAAGATGAGCAGCAGTTGCGTGTGGCTCTGCGGCAGACGTCAGCACATTTGTCAGATGTGTAATGATGAGTGCTAAGTGGCAGGCTCGGTGCCGGACCCCAAGGGCAGATGCCCGAATGAAGGTGGTGGGAACCCCGCTCCGAGGAAACCTGTGGGCTGGTTGGGCAGTGGACTCCAAACCAGCCTTGCAGCAAGTGCCATGCCTCTGCCGGAGAAGCAGCAGTGAAATGCTGCAGCAGGTCCCCGGGATGGCTGGCTGGGGGCATCAACGTACGACTGCTCAGAGGAGGCTGCCGGCCTCACTGATTCGTGGCACCCTCTCAGAGACAGGGTCCCCAGGGCCAGACTGGGTCAAGTGCAGCCAGGTTGAAACGCAGAGACCACACTGAGCATCAAGAAGGGATGCCATCTGGGGAAGCATCTGACCCCAGGCCCTAGCACTTGTGGATTCTGTGGGATAGTGTATGTGGAACTCTGGAATGGAAGACAGCATCAGGCCCGTGTTAGTGAGCAGAACAAAGCAAAGAAATGGGAAAAAGAGAGACCCCTTTAGTTGGCCCTCTGATGTGGACCATGCCTGTTCCGCTCGCTCAGCCCTGATTTTCTCATCTGTGAAATGATGCTTAGCATTCAAGGGCAACTCCATTCGGAAACCTGCAGGAGTGTTCTGGCTGGCTGGCACGGGGTTCGCATTTTGGTCTGGCTTTGTTTTCTTTTCTTTCTACCTTTAGGTCAGAAACCCCACCATTACGTATTGCTGATGTCACTTGTGTGGCCCTTGAAGCCATTTTCCATTTACAACCCCTCAAAGACCGTTTCCACTTTAACGTTCTGCGGCTCGCCGGAGACAAACATTTGCCCAATTCTCGTCTGTCAGTGGCATTCGTGATTTCTGCTGACAGTTCCTGAAGGAAGCTCGCTCTGTTAGCACTGGGAACACAGGGGCTCTTGGCAGGGGTGAAGTTCTCATTTCCAGCCCGGGCAGTGTTTTCTCTTTCCTCATCTCTGATTTGCAGTGTTCTGCCCCCGGACCATCATATGATCACCTCTTGTCAGTTGGGGTTCCCAGAAAACACAGGGGTTTTTTTTGTTTTGTTTTGTTTTGTTTTTTTTTTTTTAGCCATTCAAGATGTTTTAGGAATCTTGCACCAAAGGCACCTAAAAGAAATTCCACAGATTATCAGGGGTGTCCTGAAAAGTGTCTCGGCTTCTGCTGGGAAGCTTGGCCCACTTGCGTTAAATAATCCTCTGGAATTCCCTCCTTCTTCAAAACCTGACAGCTAAATCCCTACCATGGGGATTTAAACAGTGGGCCTTTCTGGAACCTGTTTCCAGGTTGAAATGAAGAAAGGAGCGTGGCAACTTCAAATGCTGTGGATAAGCAGACAGTGCTTCTGAGCTAAAGGATTTCTTGTCATGCATAAGAGTCCGGGCGGCCGTTTCTTCGTCTAGCAAACGAGCCCCGAGCGCCCAGCTCTGTGCCAGAGCCCTGCGAGAGAGGCTGGAACATAAAGAAGCCAAAGACGTTATCCCTACCCTCAAGGAGCTCGGGTGTCTAAGAAAGGGACTGACTTGCCAATAACTAGAATGCAATGGGGCACATGACGCGGGCAGTCCATCCTCTTCGGTCATTAAAATAGCCACGTGGATTTCATTGTGCTGTATTTCATTACAGGAATTGTAAGTCTAAAAATGTAACCTAGGGGGATAAATCAAAATACTACCTGATAGCAACTGACATATTTTGGGCATGTTTTTTTTTCCCCTTTGGATTTTGAGGCAGTCTCTTAACTGTGAATATTCAATATCCAATAAGGAAAATGAAAACAATTGCATTCATGTAACCAGAATGCAGGTAATGAAAAGAGTCAATAACATCTATGTGCTAGTTTATTAAGATAAGTCTTAGCTGGAAAAACTTTCATTTGTCATTTCTTTCCGAGTATCACTGGAGTCGCTGAAATAACATCCTTTTATTTCTCGCCAGGCAGGGCATAAAATAATGAGACAGGGTGGCTGTTTGGGGTTGATATTTTTATTGGTTTTGATTATTTTTTTAACAAGCATGCAAAACTCCTATGTGTAGGTAAATGTTTCTGTCTTCAATGCACAGGATTTCTTGGGGGTACCTCCTTCAAGACTTGTCTTCTGAAACTCTACATGTCTTTCTGACTCTCCTGCCTAGTGGGCTTTTAAGGGGGGGGTACATTTCAGAAATAATAAGTCATTGGGAGGCACATTTTGCATTTAAGATGGGTGATTACATGGGATGAAATTGTGTAGGGATTCTGTTTGGAGGAGGGGCTCTTTTTAAAAACAATATGGTATAATTAGACTTGTTTCATTTATTTTTTTGGTCTGGTTCCAAATTGGTGTCTAAGTCAAGCATTGTGCCTTGTGCACTTCATCCTGAGACTCTGATGACAAGAACCAGCCCCATGAAGCCAAAAATCTTTTTGCTCAAGAACCTCTTGACAGCCTGTTTCCATGTCGCGATTGGCTTCTCTTTCCTGAGCAGTAGGGGTTAGATTTAATACCTCAATTGCCAGTGTTCAAAATACAAGCTTCACTGAATATTTGGGGACCTTTTGCAAGTAGCATTAATTTTCTTAGGTGTAATAACGGCACTGTGCGTTTTGTGAGAGATTGTCTTTATTCTAAGATATGCGTGCTTAAGAATTAGGGACCAGAGCATCGTGATAGCTGCAACTTATTTTCAAATGGTTCAGGAAACATAGACACAGATAGAAGATAGTAGGAGAAATAGACAGATAGATAGATGAAGTCAGAGAGAGTTGATAGACGGATGGGTAGGTGGATAGACAGACAGATGGACAGACAGACAGGCACAAGCAGGGCAGATACGGCAAATGCTAAGAGTCGTTGAATCTGGTTGGAAGTTTATAGTTGCTACTATATTATTCTTTTCGATTCTCTGTGTTTAAATATTTCATAATAAGAAGCGGGGTGACGAGAATAGCTTTAGGCTTTCCTCTGCGTTGAATTTTCCCAAGTTTCTTACAAGAATAACACTCAGCTCCTCATCTCTGCCCCCCCCCACACACACGCATACGCACACATGCACACATATACACACGCTTATGAGCACCGCTTTTCCTGGAAGAAATAATCCTGCAGTTAGCAGAATGTCACTGTTTTCCATGGCAGCCTTTCTTTACATTTTTCCCTCAGCATTTTAATTAGGGCTATGAGTCACTGTGCTTTATGAAGGCTGGTGACAATGTCATTTACGGCTGTTTAGCATCCCAATCGAGTCCTCTTCTGAGGCGCTCATTACATCAGGGGCATTGAGCAGTGAGCAGGCGACACTTCTCTCTGTCAGCAGCAGAACAGGTTCCGGGCCTCTTGAGGAATTCAGAAATGAGCTTGAGGTTCGTCCCTGGAATATCTTCCCAAGTTGCCTTTTCCACTGCGAGGCTTGATGGCCCGGGTATGGTTTGAATGCATTTCAGCTGCAAAAGGTGATCCAAAATTGAGGACTTGACATCCTTCTTGGAGACAGCAGGCTTTTCTCCCAGGCACAGGGGTCCAATTTGCCCCGACTTTGGCTTTTCGATGTACGAGACCTCTCTGGATATGAGGAGGCAGGATTCTGGAGCCCATCCACGCCAGATTCGAATCCGGCCACTGCCACTTATTCATCCCGTAACCTTGGGCAGGTTATTGAATCTCTCTTTAAGCCTCATTTTCCTCTTCTGTAAACATGAGGATAACTCCACCTCACTGGGTCATTGGGACCATTAAATGCTCAGTGCCTATTGGGTGTTCCATACGTTTATTCGTAAGGACGAGGGTCACCATTAAGATAATCCAGTGTAGACATGCCACACCCTTGACCATCGGGTTTGCTTCTGATATCCCTCATCCATAGATCCAAGGTGCAGTGGAGGTGAAGGTTTCCTCGGCCAGGGTCCAACCGGGAAACAGAAGACACCTGTAGTTGTGATACTTTGATTCCAAGATGATGTAATGAAAGCATTATTTGAGAATATAGCTTAAGATGCCAACAAGGGAGAGTGAAGCATCCAGGGACCAGCAACGGGGCAAGTGATGACTACCCCAGGCCCAATGGAGCAGGGGGAGCACATTACCGAAACCCTGTGGGCCATGGAATGGGGTGTGGGGAGCTCTGAGCAGAAGCTGTGCTCAGAGAGGAAGACAGACCTCTCCAGACCACCGCACTGAGAGGGCATGGATCCCTTTCCCTCCTCCTCCCCATCTCCCTTGTCCTCCCATTGGCCAAACCCAATCGGAAGCCAGAGGACAAGGAGCCTGTTGATCTCCCTCAAGGTCAGCCTCCTCCTGGGGCCAAGATAAGTTAGAAGAAGGATGGTGAATGGATCTGGGGGCAAAGGATAGAGAACAACCATCCCCCGCACAGACAGGGAAAAGAGGAAGACCTTGTTGATTATCAGGAAGAAAGCCAACCCCAACTCATCAGCTTTGAGCAGAAACATGCTTTCCTCATCTGGGATGAGCTGGAGTGTCTCCAGTTTTCTGTAGGATCCCCATGAAATTCTCAAAATAAATCAGGCATTTACTTTCATTTCAAGCACCAAAATACATCCCAAGGTACTTTGAGGAAAGGGGAGTGGCATTATAAAATCCAGTCCATTTCAAGGCATCGTGACGTAACCAGCAAATTGTAGGGTAGCGTCTTGGGTAAATAAAGCATGCGGTCTTCTGAGGAGGTAAGGCCTGTTGGAGAGGCTGCCGAAATAGGTTTGGTGTTCAGCCAACAAGCAACCAGCTGAATGTCCACTCCGTGTTGCTCCGAGCACATACCTGGAGGCCATGGCCGGGTACGCCGTACCTGCCAGCTCCGCGTGTTGTGAAACAGTACTTCAACGCCAAAGCAAAGCATTCTAGGGGCGGCATCCCAGGGACCCTGAAATTTTGTTGCTGACCTTCGAAGAGTAGTACATCAAACGTGGAGGAACTTCTGGGTGAAAGCCACGTGATGATGTAGAAAGAACCACGGAGTAGGAGCGGGGGGTGGGGCACTGGTGGGGGTCAAGCAAGGATGTCAGCACAGGCTGGCGTTCTTCACACACATGCTGAGGGCCGGGTGCCGGGCGAGGCGCTGGGCTCACAGAAACATCGCCCTTCCAAAGTGGTAGATTATGATAAACTTCACATGACATAAAATGTGTCATTTTAAACTCTACGATTCCGCGGCTTTGAGTACATCCACAGTGGTTTACCACCACCCCTCCTGTCCAGCTCCAGAACCTTCCCTCGCCCCAGTAGGAAACCTTATCCCCACTAAAGCCGGAAAACAAGTGTTCAGACAAAACCCTGTGCATGAACGTTCATAGCAACACCATTCGTGATAGTGGGTGGGTGGAAACAACCCAAATGTCCATCAACAGATAAACCAGTTGTGGCATGTCCATACAACGGAATAATACTCAGCCATAGAAAGAAAGGAATGAACTACTGACATATGCCACAACCTGGCTGAACCTTGAGTACATGGTGCTGAGTAAAACAAACCAGACACAAAAGACCACATAGTGTAGGATTCCATTTGTACGAGATGCTCGAAACGGGCAAATCCGTAGAGACAGAAAGTGGATTAGTGGTTGCCAGGCGCTGAAGGGAGGTGGGGGGAGAGGCAGAGGAGAGAGACTGCTTAACTTGTACCTATTTTTTAAAAACCTTTTATTCTGAAGTAGTTTTAGACTTACGGAAATGTTGCAAAAACAGTGCAACTTCTACCCCTTATCCAGCACCCCGTCATGTTAACACCATACAGAGCTTTGGTACAACTGTTAGCTAAACTTACCAACCTTATTTGGATTTCACTTTTCCCACAAATGACCGGTTTCTGTTCCCAAATCTTATCCAGGATCCCACACACTTTTAGTGCTGATTTCTCCTTAGTTTCTTCTCATCCGTGACAGTTTGTCACATGGGCTGCCTCTTAGGAGTTTCAAACTTCTGAAAGTTACTGGACAGTTACTTTGGAGAACGTCCCTCAGTTTGCCTTTGTTCAGTGTTTTTCTCATGACTGGAACATGGCGGTATCCATTTTTTAAATTTACTCACTAAATATTCGTTTTGATCGATAATAGACAAATGTAGCTGGCATCTTTGTACCTTGGTTTTATGGATATTATTCCTTAAGAGGAGGCTGTAATAAGGGCTCCTGGGGGGCTCGGTCGGTTGAGCGTCCGACTTTGGCTCAGGTCTGATCTCACCATTCATGAGTTCGAGCCCCACATCAGGCTCTGTGCTGACAGCTCGGAGCCTGGAGCCTGCTTTGGATTCTGTGTCTCCCTCTCTCTCTGACTCTCCCCCACTTGCACTCTGTGTGTCTCTCTCTCAAAAATAAATAAACATTTTTAAAAAGTTAAAAAGAAATAGGAGGCTATAGTAAGTACTTAAGGTAAAAAGTGAGTCAACTGTGAGGAAAAATAGTAGAGAGATGATTGCATAAGTGAGGCACAGGTGGTTGGGAAACACGACGTCATTTTATGTAATTTTCACAAGAGCCTTGCAAAGCAAATACTGCTATTTGCCATTTTACAGATGAGGAAACAGAGGCACAGAGATGCTAGATGTCTTGCCCAAGGCCACCCAGTCAGTAAATGGCAGAGTTAGGATTTGAACCCAGGGCTTACAGTCTTAATCATGACAATCCCCCGTAACACTTCTTTCCCACCTCTGTGATGTCGGCTTAGATGATGCCCGTGGTGGCGTTGTCCTGTCTCTTCTGTGACTGTACTGCAGGGGGGAAGCCCGCAGAGCTCGGTTCGGTAGGGCTGGATCGGGTGGGAATGTGTGGCTCAGGGCCGAGGGGCGGGATGTCTTTTGGGGGCTTGCCGGGTGCATGGGTACAACAGGGATGAAACCCAGCCAGGTCAGGGAAGCCCAAGGCAGAGTTACCTGAGGAAAATGAATGGGATCTTGGACTGTGTGTCCGCTCTAAGGGAAAGGAAGTTGGTTTCTGTCCAGCTCTTGTTGGAATGAGTAGGCAGACTGGTTTGACATCAAAAGTGAAAGCTCCATTTAGAGAGAAAGGTGTCACTCCAGGAAGGAAGGGTTTTTGTAAACGCGCCAAGCTGAGAGAAGCAGCAGCGAGGGAGTTAAAGATGACTGCTCTGTGAAAGGCTCTCCCATTCTCAGTAGCTTTAACCCCGGGGGAAACGAGGGCTGGGTGAGCATCAGCCACAGGGCATAAGCGGAGACAGATGCAGAGGGCTGTCAGGACAGTGGGCATCCCACTGAGCACCCAGATCAACCAGGGGCACCTATGGAAGGACCCAAGTCACTAAGCACATCTTCCTTGTTTCTCTTTAGCACTCACCATGTAACAGGGGTCCCATGGTCCAGTAAACACCTCCAGGGTCCTGGCAAGAAACAAATGAGGGAGGGGAGCTGCATGGGGCCGAGGGGAACTGGAGAGCCCATACCCTATCGAAAGGGGGCGCCACCATGGGGCTCGTGGATGGCTCAGTCCGTTAGGCATCCAACTCTTGATTTCTGCTCAGGTCATAATCTCCCAGTTCGTGAGTTCGGGCCTCACGTTGGGCTTGCACTGACAACACAGAGCCTGCTTGGGATTCTCTCTCTGCCCCCCCTCTCTGCCCCTCCCCTGCTGATGCACACGTTCTCACTCTCGCTCTTTCTCTCTCTCTCTCTCTGTCAAAAAAATAAATAAAAATAAACATTTAAAGTGGGTGCCACTGCTTACCCCAGCTGTTTGCCAACATTCAGAAACACAGATCTAGTACTAGCGCACCGTCCGGCATTCCAAGAAAACCAGAAATTTGCATTTCATGTGAAGCTTCCAGTGTTTTTTACATGGTGGTAACCAATTTGAAGGGGGAAAAATGTTTTGAGCTCCATTGACCCAACAGAACTCATGTGTATGCCTATGGGCTGCTGCCTGTAGCATCTGACCCGAGACTTTTTGAAGCAAGTGATATCCTGGGTCTAAAGCACTTTTGTGCTGAACGGTTATAGTTTGGGTGGAAATGAAATTTCACTTGCAATGGCCATTTTTGCAGGTCACAAAATAGTTGGATATCTGCAATTTTACTCGGTTCAACCTCATTTTATTCCACTCCCTTGACTCAAGTGTTCTGCTGAAAGCTTGAAGGGACTACAAAAAGAGGAACACAGGCATTTAGAGTCGAACAGACCGGATCAAGGTTTCTCAAGCCGTGAGGGCACACCAATCACTTGGGGTCTTCTTAAAATTCAAAGTCAGATTCCTAGGTCTGGGGTGGGGCCAAGACTCTGCATTCCTAACCAGCTCTTAGGTGGCGATTGCTGGTCCGTGGACCACGGCTTATGCGTGGTAGGCATCGGACCGTGTCCATCACTGGTGATTTTACAAACTTCGTTGAGAGCCCCTCCTCCTCTTTGCCTCTCCTTTTTCTGAATCCAAGTGTTCTTACCCAAGGATGTGAAGTCTCATTTATTTGTTTTTTGATTTGTAGCGGGCCGTGTTATCACCTCCCTAGAGCTGCCTGACAGCAGCAAGTGACGTGTCACTGGCCCTGCCTTCCTGCAAGGCAGCCACCAGCCGGAATAGTGCTCTAGAGGTGGCGCAGGTTCTCTAGGTCTCTACAGTTCCCTCCACTCCCTCTCACCTCCCGCCTGGGCTACCTCATTCAATAGCTGTGGACTCAGGGATTGAGACTGTGGTTTACTCAGCACCTACTGTGTGCTGGTCACCTTGCTGTGTCCCAAGGGTCCAACAGTAAACCAAAAAACCAGGATCCCCCTCTTCAAGAAGCATACATTTCTTTTTTTTTCTTTTATAGTTTATTGTCATGTTGGTGTCCATGTAACACCCAGTGCTCATCCCGACAAGTGCCCTCTTCCATGCCCATCACCCCCCCTTCCTCTCTCCCACTCCCCCATCAGCCCTCAGTTTGTTCTCAGTATTCAAGAGTCTCTCATGGTTTGCCTCCCTCCCTCCCTCTCTGTAACTTCTTTTTTCCCCCTTCTCCTCCTCCATAGTCCTTCGCTAAGTTTCTCCTGTTACATTTATGAGTGAAAACATATGGTATCTGTCCTTCTCTGCCTGACTTATTTCACTTAGCATGACACCCTCGAGGTCCATCCACGTTGCTATGAATGGCCAGATTTCATTCTTTCTCATTGCCATGTAGTATTCCATTGTATAGATGAACCACATCTTCTTGATCTGTTCGTCAGTTGATGGACATTTAGGCTCTTTCCATGATTTGGCTATTGTTGAAAGTGCTGCTAAGAAGAATACAATTTCATAGTTCATTTAGGATGATAGGTTTGGGGAACAACGTAGTTACTCAATAAAAGCTGAGCAAATGAAGGAGTTGTGGCTGGGGTCTCTGATACTATGATCCTTATTTTTATTTATTTTTTATTTTAAGAACTGCATTATTATTTATGGCTCCCTTCATCAATACTAAACAAGTACAATCAGCTTTTTATCCTAACGATGAATTTGTTCTTTTAAACACTTGACAAGCAACTAGTATGGGGTCTATGGACCCCCACAGAGCTCTAGGACATCTAGGACTCCTGAAAATCCTGAAATTGCACGTGCAGCTTTTGTGATGATTTTCCCCCTGCCTTCACCTGTTGTGGTGTCTTCACACCCCCCTATTGTCAATCCTGGATAGGCAGATAATAATTGGAGGTGGTTCACCAGGAAGGGAGGGATAAGAAGATACTTGACTGCTTGGACTTATTTTGAATAATCAGGAAACAGTAAAAACAAACATCAAGGGCCTCTACCAAAGAGGCTGCGCCTCACATCCTTAGATTAGCATTACTGTCACATATAGGACCCCGAGTAAATTTCCTGATTTCATGAGGGGGGGGTAACAAGGAAAATGAGCATGGAACTTGAGGTTGAGAAGACATCATGCAAGAGACCTGAATCCTAGTTCTGACTCCGTCTCTGAGAACCTTTGGCAAATCCTTCCCTGTCTGTAAGCTTCAAACTTCTCATCTGTAAAATGTAGGGTAAATCCAGTGATTTCTACTCTTATTGCTTATTGGGTCATGGAGTGCTTAGACAGCCATATCAGGGACTGTCTCTCCATGTAAACACGCATATGCACGTGGTCACAAAAGTTGTGCACACAGTTCCAGGACTGTCAGGAATCCCTGAGTCCTGCTGGGGGTCCATAGACTCCATATTATGAACAATTGGAATAGAAAATGCCTACAGTCCCTTTCAGCTGCCGATTACTAAAATTATAGGTGGTTATCAGGCCAGCTGAAATAAAAATACACAGTAGTATTAGGGAAATGACAACAGCAAAGACTTTGAACTGTCATTATTTGTAGGTGATATAATTATCTGCTTAGAAAATCTGAGATTAAAATTTACTGGAGCAAATAAGAGAGTTTAGCGAGTAAAAAAAGTAAAAAGCAAAGACTTTGAGCTCAGACAAACTCGGTTTGAATCCCCATCATTGACAGTAGCTGCATAAACTTCTATGACATAATTAATCTCTTTGAGCCTCAGTTTCAACATCCATAAAATGGGAATAATAAAATCATGTCCTTCATACAGTTGTTGCAAGAATGAAATGAGATAATTCAACAAAGCGTTTGTGTATACAAATGTTCAAAATATTGGGTTGAATTTGATCATTTGAAAAACTGCTAATTTAATATAGTTCAACCTAATTTATAAAAATTAAATGAAAGAAATTGCTGTGGATAGCTGATCATTTATTTAGTAAATATTTACTTTGTGATTACCAGGTGCTAACATATTTTAAGAAGAGAGTGAATAATATCTTTCAAATCAAAGCAGACCTAGGCTGCCTTTACAAATGCACGTCAAACCCATACTTACCTTGGTAAGCTATTTTTCCTCCTGTCCTTCACCCTTGTCCCCACATTCATCCCAATATAGGGCAACTACGAATGTATTTAGTCATTCTGAGAGTCTTGATCTTTTACTCAAGTTTAACCCATTTACATTTATTGTTTTTACTGATATATCTGACATATGTGGTGTTATTCTCAACGTTGTAGTTTGTGTTTTCTATTTAACGTATTCTCCCTTTGCTGAAATTCATTTGTAACTGATTCATTCCTATGTGGATACTATGATCTATTTTCAGGGAACTTTCAAGTTAAGGGAGCAGATATTATCACCCCTCCCTTAAATGGAATCATTCTTACCTCTTTTGCCTTCCATAGACACCTTTTGCTTGACCCAGTTTCCCTACACCAGGGACACCCAGGCATGAGAGGAGAAACTTGGTTGAGTTTCAAGTTAATAGTCAGCAGCAATTTAAAGAGTACTGTTCTTGATGTTCTTCTTGAAATAAAGACTTAGCATTGCTACTGCAGTTGACATTCACAGTTTACAAAGTGCTCTTTACAGCATCTGTCTTATTTAATCTTCACAAAAACCTTGGACACGGTTGTTATTACCTTTCCAGTTTCACAAAAGGAAATTGAGATTCAAAGTGTTTAATGACTTTCCCAATATCAAATGGCTGGGGAATGAGCCAAATCAAGTGTATATTTTCTGTAAATATACACTGTTGGTGTGTCTCAAAATTATGGAAATAATGATATCAGGAAATGTTGACTTTTGCAGTATACTAGGCCAGAGTTAAATTATTTATTACTATTCGGGAAGGACAGTTCTATCAAATAAGTATCATTCATTCTTATGCTTTCTTTTACCCTATTTTTACCCTGCCCTCTGATGCTCTCTCAGCCAGGAAATAGCATCACTTTCCATCTACTTGTGGAGGCCAGAAACTGGGAAGTCACCATGGACAATTCTCTCTCCTTTGCTCCCTCTATCCACTCAGTCACCACATCTTGTTGACCCAACCTCCTAAATCTCTAAAGCCTACACTAAGGGGCGCCTGGGTGACTCAGTTAGTTGAGCGTCTGACTTCGGCTCAGGTCATGATCTCACGGTTCGTGGGTGCTGACAGCTCGGAGCCTGGAGCCTGATTCATATTCTGCCTCCCTCTCTCTCTCTGCCCCTCTTCTGCTCGTTCTCTCTCTCTCTCTCTCTCTCTCAAAAATAAACATTAAAATTTTTTTAAACGCCTACCCACTTGCCCCCTTCCCCCCCTTAATGATGCTAACCACTGTCATCTCTCATCTCTGGCCGCCGCAGCCTCCTCACTGGGCCCCCATAGCCAGCCTTGCCTTTCCAACCCATTTTCCATGCAGCAGCCAGAGTGACCTTTATCAAATCTAAATCTGGCCATAGACCTTCTCTCCTCTTGTCTTTGCTGTAAGAACAAAGGCCAAAACCTTAGCTTGGCTCTCAAGGGCTGGACCTATGTGATCCAGCTTCTGAAGGCCTCCCCAGCTTTATAAGACATCGGCTTTCTTCTGCCACAGTGGGGAAGGCACAGTGGAGTACCTCAAATGCCCGCTCTCTCTCTCTCCCTTCTCAGTGCCTTCTCTCCTCCACTCCTCCCTCCTACCATCTACCCCTTCAACCTGGCTAATCTGTATTCTGACTCTTCCACCAGGAAGGCTTCCCTGACCACCACCACCCAGACTGGTGTCCTGCCCATGTTCCTGCGAACACCCTGTGTTTCCACTTTGTTCTACTTGCTGCATTTGTCACTAATATCACTCTCCAACCCCCATCTTCCCCACCCCCAGGCTGTAAGCTCTGAAGGCAGGGAAGCTATCTTATCCATCCCTGCATTGCCAGGGCCAACCTCCTTGCTGACCCCAGTGGGAGCTGTGTAAGCTTTCATAATGAATGAATGGATGGTGTGGATGTAAAAAAAGGGGAGAGGAAAGGAAGGGAAGGAGAGAAAACAAGGGGGGAAGAAAGAGAAAGAGGGTAAGGTTAATTGGGGATATGAAATATGCACTATCTCTTTGTAATGATTCTTTCGCGATGTTTCAGAGCCCACTGGTGGCGCTTCATTATTATAGTAATGAGGCCATTCTCTTGGCTGTGATTCTGTTCACGTATCTGGCCTGAAATTGTACATTTTCCTTGAGGTGCAACCGAAAGTGACTCTAAAAATAGTAGTTGAGCAGTGCCTCACGTTTTACATAGATTATCCCATTGGATGTACTCCTGCTTAATTTCTACCTGAAAGGTAGAAACCCTCATTGTTCCCATCTTACAGATGACAAAGCTGAGGCTAATAGGTAGGAGAAGTAGGTCACAAACCCTTGTCTTTTGGCTCTAATGCTCACCACTTTGACCACTACATGACACCACCAGCAATGGAGTATGGCTGCTGGGGGTCGTGGCGAGTAGAGGTGCATCTCTGAGGGTTTTTGTGCCCCTGAGGAGTGATGGAAGGAATCTAATTACCTTAGCCCCAAACCCTGGAGTTTTCTGTCTGTATGATGGATATAGTGCTCTCCAGCTGACTGAACTCACTCATAAAAATGAGCTTTGCAAAATGAAGATGAAATGTAGGCTCCATAATTCCCCAGATCTATTCCAACATGGGGACCATAGCCCTGTAGCTCTCTACTGGTGATGGGCTGGACCCGTGACACCCCCATCCCCCCTCAGTGCTGTTGACTCATCACCAAGATCCAGGGCCTGAGTTGCTGGCTGCCTCTCTGGAGTTCCACGTCCCAACACACCAAATCCTGCTCCTTTGGTGATCCGAGGACTCGGGGACAGGCACCCACTCCACCGAAAAGCAAGACCAGTCTGTGTGTCCACGGCTTTTACTTGGTTCTTCAACACAAAGAAGCTTTAAGCAACTCAAGTCTGTCCACTTGACACCACACAGGACCAAAAGAATAATGGCTGCTAGCGTGACAGGTTGTTAGTAACAGCAGTGGGGAGAGGATGCATCTGATGGGCACTTACTGTAGTACATGGCATAGTGTAAGAGCTAAAAACTATTAACTATTATTCCGTCTTCACAGACACCCTGAAGAGAAGCTATTCTCATCCCCATGTTAAAGATGCAGAAACTGGGACTCAGAGAGGTTAAGCAACCTACTCACCATCCCAAAGCCAAGTGGAGAAGCCAGACTACAGATGTAAGACAGTCTGGCTTCAAAGACTGTACTCTTTTTCTATATAAGATACAAAAACATAGTAAAAGATGAATAAATAAGCATTACAAAAGAACATACAGAAAAAAAAGAATATACAATGAAAAGTAAGCTTTTCTCCCACCCCACCCCTAGCCTCCCCGCCCCCTTTCCCAGAAGCGAGCACATTTACCAACATCTTGGGTGTTTTTCCAGAGATAGTCAGTGCCTCATCAAACTTATATGGAAATATGGATGAATACATGGATGGATGTGTAAATATATCTATATGTCAGTGCTTTCCACCTTTTAAAATTTAATAGTGTATCTTTAATAGTGTAAAATTTAATAGTGTAAAATTTAATAGTGTAAAATGAACAGCGTATCTCATTCCCCATTGGCCTTTTTTTTTTTTTTTTCGAGAGAGAGAGAGCGAGCACAAGCCAGGGGGGAGCAGAGGGAGAGAATCTCAAGCAGGCTCCATGCCCAGCACAGAGCCTGATGCGGGGCTCGATCCCACATCGCCACGACAGTGTGACCTGAGCCGAAATCAAGAGTCAGATGCCCAGCCGACTGAGCCACCAAGCACCCCATTCCCATTGGTCCTTTTAGATCTAATCCCCCCCTTATTTAATGCCTCATTCCATTGCATGGATGTGCTGTTGTTTATTTACTCTGTTGATATTCTGAACAACCCTGCAAGGAAGGGGTGTGTGTGTGTGTGTGTGTGTGTGTGTGTGTTAAGGATGTTCCTTCTAGTTTATCTGCAGGGGAAAGTCCTAACAATTGAATTGCCAGGCCAAAGATCTGTGTATTTTAAGTTTTAGGGTAAATATTGTCAAACTGCCGTTCAAAGAGATAGTACAAAGCAGCAGTGTGAGGGAGTGTGGGTTTCCCAAAGCCTCACGACGAGGCCCACTCTCAAACTAGAAACCCCTGCGAATACCACTCATTCTGCTAATTCTGAACTATGCTTGTAAGATGTGGGCATCAGATCTGAGAAGATCAGGGTCATCGCCAGCAAGCTGTAGTCATGCAACTGGGGGAGTGACATGTCTCCGGGATCCCCAAGACACAGAACGCCAACTTACCCCCTTGATTTGCAGAGGTTGGCGGGTTTGTAGCTATGACTTGCCAGCGTGGGAGAAAGCGCGTCAGCTTGATTCCCGGGTGGTGTTCTCTCTGGGGAAAGACTGCAAATTAGCAGTTCGGGAGATACAAGGAAGTTGGTTGTTTTGTTGTGTTTTGCTGTTGTTGTTGTTGTTGTTTTAATTAAAGAGCACAGTTGAGTTACGGTTTGGGTCTTTGGTTTTGTTTTGTTTTTAAGACATGGAGCCTTGGAATGAATTTGTTTTTAAATGAGATTGAAGGGAGATGGGAAATGGCGCTGTAACTCCATCAGAGATTTTGTGGGCGTGCAAACAGAAAACACCCAGGAGTTCACAAGCTGGGTGCTGATTCTTCAATAGTGCTCATTTAAAAGGTAATATATATGTAATTAAAAACATCATTTAAATGATATTCAAATAGAAAAATAAGGTAGGCCGTGCAAAGTATGTCTCCCTCCTACTTCTGACTGCCAGTGTTCCTTGTGAATTGCCACCAATGATACCCATTCTTTCCAGAATATTCTCTGCATTTACATGTGAAGAATTCACCCGAGTGCATCTTTCTTTTTGTATCTTGGAGCTCATTTTGTACCTGTGAATATAGATGTGCCTCATTCTTTTTTTTTTAAGTTTATTTATTTATTTTGAGAGAGAGAGTGCATGTGCATGCATGCATGAGCAGGGTAAGGGCAGAGAGAGGCGGGGGGGAGAGAGAATCCCAAGCAGGCTCCACCCTTGTCAGCACAGAGCCTGATGCGGGGCTTAAACCTACAAACCATGAGATGATGATCTGAGCCAAAATCAAGAATCAGATGTGTAACTGACGGAGCCACCCAGGCACCCCTATTCTTTTTCTCATACTAGCCTTTGAAATCCAACGTGTGTTTCGCTCCTACAGCGGCTCTCAATGGAACCAGCCACGGTTAAGGAGTTCAATGGCCACAGGTGGCTAGTGGCTGCTCTACTGGAGGGCATGGCCCTAGACCCCCCACCTGTCGCTGATCCACGTTGAACGAGCCCCTTGCTTCTCCAGGCCTCCGTTTGCTCATTTTGAATGGAAGTTGGGTTGGATCGTCTCAACGGCTAACCTTCACCCCAACGTCCTCTGACTTCCAGTGCTGCAAATGGGAAGTCACGGACAAGCCGAGACAATCAAGTCTTATATAGAAGCTTGATCTCCACATCTGTAAAATGGGGACAATCAAATGTGACCCTGATCAGAGTGAGGATGAAAACTATGACAGCTGATGGGGGTGTGCTTTGGAGAGGAAAATAAACGAGGCATGTGTGGGGTCGGTATGAGGATTGGGACCGACCCCGATCAGTGCTCGGTCTCCACTCGCTAGACGCAAGCTTGCCTCCTGGGCTCGCTTCTCCGAACCTCAGTCACCTTGTCCATGGGGAAGGTGGGGATAGCGGTTTCTCCTTACACCCCCTGCCAGGATCGATAAGGCAGCCACGCAGAGGCGCCATGCTTAGCACGCAGGAAGCTCTCCATTACTAGAACCTGCTGCCCTCCCCACCCTCCTGGTTGCAAAAATGCAGCCCGGAACTGGGAGCCGCTTGCCCAAGGTCGCACAGTGAGACGGTAGTAGCAGACGCTGGCCTATTTCGGCTCCCTCCTTCTCGCTGGCAATCGTCCCAAAAGTCAGCCCGCTAATTTCCTCGCAGCAAGGTAAATGAAATAAATACACCCAAAACCACTGAACTACTCGAATGAGGCCCGGGTCCAAGTATTGTTTCCATGGTATGTACGCGGGCGTGCACGCATGGGATTTGTTTCAAAGCACGGCTCCGATGGGTGGAGGCTGGGTTGGCAGGCCACTCTACCCAGCACCCGGCTCCTTGTGTTCAGAGCCCTGGACCGCGACCAGCGCCAGATTCCGCCGTGTGATTTCCAGCAAAGGACCCCCTCTAGATGGCACGTGAACTACCTCTGGCGAAACTGTGATGGTGTGGAAAATTAAAATTAAAAGCCACGAAGCCCGAATCGTTACATATTATACAACAATAACAGGAAGCCGTTTCTTGGAGTCCGCTGCATGATATTGCTGAGAACCCTGCTTTTGCTACTTTATTTAATCCCCCTGGTTACCACCAAAGCAGTAATTGCTTACCAACCCCATTTTACAGGTAAGGAAATAGAAGTTCTGAGAAAATAAAGAACTGGAAGCACAGAGAGCCAGAAATGGCCTTAAAAATCTCCCCTGTGGGGGCACCTGGGTGGCTCCGCCGGTTAAGCTCTGGACTTTGACCTAGGTCGTGACCTCATGGTTCATGGGTTCGAGCCCCGCGTCGGGCTCTGTGCTGACAGCTCAGAGCCTGGAGCCTGCTTCGGATTCTGTGTATGTGTCTCTCTCTGTGTTTCCCGCCCCCCCCTCAAAAATAAATAAACATTTAAAAAACTTTTTTTGAATCTCCCCCGTGGCAGAAGGGCAGCCAGCCACCCCAGCTGACCCAGGAGCGTCCTGGACATTGAACATTCACAAGCTGGGACAGGTCAGTCTCCCTGTAGCAACTTAATTTATTCATCTGTAAAATGGAGATATTCTAACCTGACCCTGGTCAGAGTGAGGATAATATGGCAGCAGGTAAAGATGTGCTTTGGGGAGGAAAAGGAGGGAGACAGAGTGTTGTGGGATTGTTATTAGGATCAAAATAGACCCTGGTGAGTGCTCAGAGTCTGGTTGCTGAGATGGAGGCTTGTTCTCTCTCTCTCTCTCTCTCTCTGTCTCAGCAGACAATGAATATCCCTGCTCCTCCCAAGCCCAGCCTCTTTCCGGTTCCTTCCAAAGATCAAGTTGCCTTTCTAAGGCCAAAGTCTGAGAAACAGCACCCCAATTTCCCAAGCACCAGCCAGCAGCTCTCCCTGATTTGGAAACCAACTGAGAAAGAGGGAAAGCTGAGCATGGCTGGGAAGGCATGTGGATTGCTTTATTCTTTCTTTTTTCTTAAGCCAAGCCCAAGCTCTGTCCTCTCCAAGGTCTGGCCCAAGCCAGAAGCAGAAAAAAGGAGGAAAAAAGGCATTTGGAGGCCTCGCTTCCCCAGAAGCTTACCTGCACATCCCTTCTTTAATTAAGGAACAGAGTCGGCTGCCTAACTTGGACTAGAGAGAGATCTAAAGGTCCCAGCCGGCTCTGCTTCTACCTAAACAACGAACATCCTGGGTTCGGTACCCAGAAGAAATGGGGCTTGGAGAGAGTGAAGGAAGCAAGGGGGTGGTGGGGGTAGGGGAGGACCGGCCGTCCCCAGTGAGGACAGACACAGGGACTCTGGTTGGTTTTCTCTGCGGAATGCTGGAAGGCACTCCGCCGGTCGACACTCAGGCCACACACACTCACACGCACAGCAGAGAAATGACACAGCATGAGGGCGATGCATGAATACACAGAGAGAAACACACACACACAGCGACGCCAGATGGAGAACGCAGCCCGGGCTGGGCCCGGGTATTCATTATTCCCTCACCCACACAGAGGGGCTGGCGGAGTTACGTAACGCAAGCTGCAAAGGGGGAGGCTGACTTGCTCACCACCCCGCCTTGAGGGGATCCAGGAAGTGGCACCTCCTTCTTGGGGGTGTCTGCACCCATCTCCTGCTCACAGAGGCAGTGGGAGCTTGTCAGCTGCCTCAGCCCCCGGACGACCCCGGGAATTCGCTAAAAGGGAAACGAGGGAGGGAGTGTCACTTTGTTGGTAGTGGCAGATGGGGGCTCCCTCCTTGCGCAAAGCATGGTGAGGATGCCGGCAGGGAAGGGTGTCCGGGGAGAGCTGGGATAGGACTTGAACCGGGGGATAGAGAAAGACGGAGGGGCTCTCTGCTGCCTCCCTCCTGCCCCCACTCCACCCACAACCCACAGATGACCTGCTCCGACCCAAACACATAGGACAGACTGAGCTGTGTGTGTGCATTCCGCCTGGGCCACAGTGTCTCAGCTGAGTCTCCTGCTGTGCCTTGGAACCCCCGACCGTACTCCATTTCTCCAAGCCTGGGGGAACCAGGGAGAGCGGAGAAAATAACCAGAATATGAAATTTTAAAACTAGAGTGTAAGTGTAAAAGATTGGGCTCAAGAGTGGGGCACAGCTGAATTCAAAGCCTCTCTTTGCCATTATTTCTGCATGACCTTGGACAAGTAGTTAAACTACCCTTCCCAGGCTGCTCATCCACTGAAGGGTAGTCGTGAGGATCAAAGGAGAAAAAAGATTAGACGTTAGGAGTGTACGTGCTCAGTAAGTTTAATCTTTCGGGATTTTTCTTCAATCAACAAATACTCATTGAGCACCTGCTGTGTGCTTGTGCTAACCTTTAGGGGGACACAGTCCGCTCTTCCTCATGTTCCCCCGTTAGGGTTTCGGGTAGTCCGTGGAATACACACGCCCTCCATAGTTTTGTGTGGACCCACGTCGTCCGTATTTATTACACCAAATTTGGTTTATAATGGTTTGTAATGTGGCCAAGTCTGTCCTTTGGAGCCAGGAACAAGTCGCTAATCATGAAAATGGTCGGAAAGGCCAACTGACATCATTGGTGGCCCTCCCCCTTCCAGTGGGTTTGCTGTGGGGACTTTGGGAGTAGCTGAGACAGAGAGCCCAAAGATCCATGCTGGCTGAGCTCCTGACCTGTGAGTGGAAAATGTTTGTAAAACACAGAGAGCCAAGGACCACGTGACAGGTTGGCTTCGTGAGGTGGGAAAGAGATAAGCGATAAGATCGTGATTCTTGCCCTTTGAGTTCCACGGGTATTAGTGGATTTGCAGGGAGACCCTCGGTCTTGGAAGGCTTTGATTCTGGGAGGTGAAACCAGGCAGTTTGCAGCTAACTGGGAAGGTCCCCCCCCTCCCCTTGAGGAGGAAGGATTTCATTTCTAGGTTGGCTTCCAAGCTCCAGGGTCTTGCATTGGACTTCTCCGTTGGCTGCATTTTCCATCTCGGTTTTGAAGGTGGTGTCGGGCCCTCCACATCAATCTCTCTTTTGTAATTCTCTCTATCCCCTCCCTCCTTCCTTCTCTCCAGCACAGGCCTGACGGGCCGGCGATGCCCAGAGAATCGTGTGCCGAAGCTTGCGTCACCTCTAGACACATCTAGACACACCCACCAGACACATCTCCTCCCCAGTCTGCCTGACCTGTTGCTTAGGGACACGTCCCACAGCCGGTCCTGACGTCCGCCTGATCAGCCATCACTTCCTAGAGAACGAGGAGGAAGGCAGACGCAGGAAATCATGCCACCGATGGCCGGACGGCAATGAGTGGGTGACGCGGCACTGACATCAGAGACGGAGGAGACGGAGCCTTGGAGCGTCTCATTCCGGGGACGCCCCAGCCCTTCCCCTCAGCACACCCCGAAGCCTGGCTTCTCCCGGTGAAGCCCTCGCAACCTGATATATTTTGAGGTCTTCAGACACCCGGATACTAGACGCCATGGAGAATCAGGTGTTCAGCGTTCAGCAGATCCAACCCAACGTCATCTCCGTCCGCCTTTTCAAGCGCAAGGTGGGGGGCCTGGGGTTCCTGGTGAAGGAGCGGGTGAGCAAGCCCCCCGTGATCATCTCCGACCTGATTCGAGGCGGGGCCGCGGAGCAGAGCGGCCTCATCCAGGCCGGCGACATCATCCTTGCGGTCAACGGCCAGCCCCTGGTGGACCTGAGCTATGACAGCGCCCTGGAGATGCTCAGGGGCGTCGCCTCGGAGACCCATGTGGTCCTCATTCTGAGGGGCCCCGAGGGCTTCACCACTCACCTGGAGACCACCTTCACCGGGGACGGGACCCCCAAGACCATCCGGGTGACACGGCCCCTGGCGCCCCCCCCCACTGCTGTCGATCTGTCTCACCAGTCCTCGGGCAGCAGAGAGCACACACCGGCAGTGGACGGGGCCACGGGTGCTGGCAACGGGCCACGGCACGCCCAAGACGGTGGACAGGAAGCCGGCTCTCTCCCCAGCGCCAACAGCCTGGCTCCCGGGCCACCAGGCCAGGACTCCGCCAAGAAGAGCATGGGAGTCGCCCCCCAGGACAATCAGAACGGCGATCTGCTCAAAGAGATAGAGCCTGTCCTAAGCCTTCTCAACAGCGGGAGCAAAGGGGTCAATGGCGGGATGCCTTCCAAGGCCCAGATGAAAGATGCAGAAGTCCAGGTGGACAGGTAAGCCCCGCAGGTGTGTGTGTGTGTGTGTGTGTGTGTGTGTGGATGTGTCGCACGCGCACATGTGCTGCGACTCGGTCTCACAGCCCAGAAGCCCACCTGAGCCAACCCAGACGCCTGCAGACGCACATCCGCTCCACCGCTCTTGCCTCTTTCTCTTAAAAGGCGTCACTTCCAGCCTGTGGCTCACAGTCATGGTAGCTGACATCATGTCTTCCAGCACCCCCTCACCGTGGGCATTTTTGCGATCTGCAATTCACGGGGCAGAAGACTGAGGCCCAGAGAGGAGGGGCCTTTCCCCGAGTCGCCCAGTGAGCGAGAGGTGCGGGTTCGTGGCAGTCTCCCCGTAGGGCGAATGCCAAGGTCCTGGGAAGGGAGACGGGATGGGCTGAGACCTGCGTAACCCTCAGACTAAACCAGCTCTCACCTTGGGACAGCTGCCTGAGATTCCAGCTCCTTCTCTGGGGAGGAATGGGCAGCTGGGCCAAGGGATCAGAGAATAGTGGGTCCAGGGATAGAAGAGAGAGGTGAGTTTCTCTCTGCCCCCATTCTGGTCTCATCTTAAGTTAGCACTGACCCTACAGCCCCTACTTCTTATCCAGCCCCCACTACAGAGGAGGCTCAGATGTGGGGCCACCCCGAAACCCAGGCCAAGGTTTCCCAACCGCCCCCCCCCAAGGGCCCCTGAGTGTCCAGAGAGCACTTAGAGGTCCCCAGGATGTCCCTCAGGAGCCTGGATTAAAGCAACTTCCCCCAGGCCCCTGCACTGATTCATTTAACAAATGTTCGTTGAAGACCTCCTGTGTGCCAGTCACTGCTCTGGGCACCGGGGGTGAAGCAATGAATGGAACACACCAACCCTCTGAATTTGTGAGTGAATGAAGTAGACAAGCCCCGTGACCTTGGGGGCCTTACAGTGTCACGGGGGAAGACAAAGAATCAACGAGACAAAGATGTTAACGTAAATAGCCTGTCAGTGATATGTGCTAAGGAGATAAATGGAGTAGGGAAGGGGCAGGAAGTATCGCGGAGCGTGCATTTTAGAGAGAGAGGCTGGGCAGGTCTCGGGGAAGCTGATGTTGGAAGACCCGGAGGAAGGGGGAGAAGGGCACCTCGAAGCTTTATGGAGGAGGGGCGTTCCAGACAGAGGGAACAGCAGGTGCTAAGGTCCTGAGGTGGGAGTGTGCCTGATGTGGTGGAGGAACTGCATGGGACCCAGTCTTCCTTCCTGATGGGTCAGTCCCCCAACTGCCCTTTGTGGGAGAGGGGCTCGGTCTATGGTACCCCACCTCAGGCCACCATTGCATCCTGGAGCTTTTCCAACTTCTCCCACGTGCGCAAAAATTAGCCTATTCAAGCAAGACCCTGAGCGAGAAGATGGGGTCTCTGTCAGGAGCCCCAGGGATCCCCTGCTGCCCTTTGAGCTTCTTCCCTCCAACCTGCCCCCTCTCTCTTCTGTGAGTTCCTGGGGGGCAGTTTGGAGTCTCCACCATCCCTTTGGTCCCATCTCCACCGGCAATGAAGGGTCTTGGCCCCAGTACACAGGACACGGTGTGACCCCCTCGGTGGGGCAAGTGGGTGGGGGCCCCGATCGTCCTGACCTTCCTTCCCAGAGCTGGGGGCCGGGATTGGTCCTCCGGGCTGTCCTGGCTTACAGAGATCTGGGGCCTGGTTCCCCCATGACTAGCATGGAGACCCTCCCCGGCAGGCTGGAGCCCGGTCCTCAGGGGGACTGCCATCTCCCGTGTGTCCTTACAACAGCACATGCAGCAGACATAACACAGTCTTGATGTAGTTTCTGAGCAGCCAGTGGCCCCCAAGTCGCATCCAGTGGGCTTAAATCCTAAAGCAGCTATAAAATCCAGAATCAATCATTGGCCTGGTTTTCTAGGAGGCACCAGACGTGTCCCCCCCTCCATCAAAGTCTTCTGAGCACAACCTTTTCCTCCCGTTCTATATGTATATGCCTCCCTGCTCCACGACACCCCTTCTCCCAGGAAGTGCAACAGGATCCTGAATGAGTGTGACAGTCCCCTCCCGGAGGCTGTATTTAATGCTCCATACACTGGGTTCTGACTCTCAGCTGCACACGGGGTACAGGACGCATGGGGTCGTGAGCCTCAGAATTCCCTGGGGCTTTATATCAGCCCCGCCCCAGACCTGGGAGACTGACTCTCCCTGTGTGATATAGAGAAGTCCCCCGGAGGGTCCCTCTCATAATCGGGAGCTCAGCCCTCCCCCTCCGAGAAGCCAGTGTGACCCTCTCCCAGCTGGCAGTGCAGGATCCAAAAGCCCGATGCAGGACACTAGGCTTGGGGGAGGTCATCAAATATGAAGGATTTAACAGGAGCCAGGCCTGAGGGGCCTCTCCAAACACTCGACTCCGAAAAGCAGCCTTTGTTTCCCCGAGGATGGGGGGAGGACACGCCAGTCTGACACGGGGTCTCCTGTGACCGACCTATTTTCCCAAATTGGGAGGCTGCCCCTCAGCCTGCCCTCGTCTATCACAGTCCTCCCTCCAGTGACCAAAAGGAGCAGAAAACATTGCTTTGGAGGAGGTACAGTTTGGAAGAAAGTGGCCCGGGGCAAGATCCGGGGTCCGTGAACCCCGCTGAGGTAAACAGTTCCCAGGAGAAGTATGGTCCAATAATAGTGCACGTTCCCCTAGCTCAATGGCCCACACCTGTGCTGGACTCAAAGCTCCCCCCGCCCCCCCTTAACAAATATTTTTCATTTTTTTAACGTTTATTTATTTTGAGAGACAGAGTGCGAGCAGGGAAGGGGCCGAGAGAGAGGGAGACACAGAATCGGAAGCAGCCTCCAGGCTCTGAGCCGTCGGCACAGAGCCCAACGCGGGGCTCGAACTCACGAACCGTGAGGTCATGAGCTGAGCCAAACTCAGAGGCTTACCCGACTGAGCCACCCAGGCGCCCCGACAAATATTTTTAAATGCCCCCTTTATCAACCAGGAGCTAATAATGCCCAGACTAGAAGATAAAGGAGACCAAGCATAAAAGTAACTGATAATAACAGAAGCTATAATTTCATCTGTCAGCACTCAGCTATTTGCCCCTAAACAGAGAATTAGTCCACTCAGGACAGTGTTGAATGGACATGGACCCAGGTGTTTTGTTTTGGCAGCTCAGATGCCACCAGCAGTGTCGCCTTGGTGATCTGATCTTCCGAAATGGTGACAGACTCCCAGTAAAATGATGTCCTGTCTTTACCCGATGGCTGCATGCATGGGAAACTGAGTATATGTTGAAGCCGTGTTTTTATGTAAGACCGAATCGGGGTCTTGGCTCAGAAATTTAAGCTTCCTTTCCATCTTCGTTGATCTGCTAAGATTGCGTGGCAGGTGCGACCCTTCTTCCTTGTGTGGGTTTGTCCCTGGACCATCCCCAACGCTACCTCCTTTCCACCCTGATGCCAGGAGCCCTCACCATCGTCGGAACAACCAAAAGTGCCCGCGGACATCACCAAATGGCCTCCTAGGGGGTGGAAACAAGTGCCTTGCTAAGTGTCAGGGTCCCAAGTCAGGAAATGGAAGCCCAGAGACAGAGTGGGCTTCAGCGCCACTCTCGGGGCTTGGCCAGCCGGGGAGGATTCCAGCCCCTTGGAGCACATGGCTGCCTGGAAATGACTCATCTTCCAGTGGCTTCCCCATCCAGGCTGCTTTCTGGGGTGGGGGTGGCGTCAGAGCTGGCAGCCCGAATCTGGATGCCCAGTGAGGCCGGTGCCCACCAGGCCCAGAGCCCCACATCCAGGTCACAGTCAGCAGGCCGTGGCTTCCGGGGGCCAAGCAGAGGCTGGGGCTGTCCCTGGTTCTCAGTGGTGCCCTTGACTCTCCTGCTCTCTTGGCCTCATTTCCTTCCTTCCGTCTTTCCTCTTGGACGCGGACCTAGTCTCCTGTTTCCTCTAGCTCCTTGCCCTCACGGGGCATCCCTAGGCCTGTCGTTTGGGAATGCTGGCCCTTAGTTGGGGAGAGAAGTGACATTTAGCCTAGACACAGTCTCACCCTAGATCCCGGGGGCGAGGTGGGCCTGGCAGGTGGTGGCAGTGTAAGGAAGGGAAACCTGGGGGCTTCTGGGACCTTCGGCACTTGGGAGCGGTCACTTTAAAATCCTGCGTGTCACAGGATATCCAGGTTGTTCAGCTTGCTGCCCTGAAGGAGGGTTCTAAAGAGGCCAAGGTCCCTGGTCCAGCATCCATCTGGACCAGCCGGCCAGCCTCGCCCTGCACTCTGATGACTCCTCCTCCACTTGCCGGGCACTCGGTTACTTACAGAGCACCCTCAGAGCTTGGGTGAATTCAGCCCTGCTTCCTAAGTAGGTTGTGTGGTTTGCGCCCCCTTATAGACAAGGAAACGGAAGCTCAGAGAGGTGGGGCAATTCGCCCGGAGTCACACAGCCCTGGCCACAGAGTGCTGTCTTGGTTCTACCTGGAAATCTCACCGTGGGTGGCTACAGTTAGCGCAAAACCGGGCGAGAGGATGTGGCTGGAGGCACAGAAGTCAATTTCGACCCTAGAGGATGAGCTTAACTGGGGAGAGGAGGTCTGCTGTGACAAGACTTTGTTTTATGACCAATATACTAGTCGAGCTGTACTGAGCACTCCAGGTGGGCCAGGCCCCACGCTAAGATCTTTACATCAATTAACTCATTTGCTCCTCATAGTAACCCGTTTTCCTATTAAGCAAACCAAGGCTCAGAGAGGCACAGTCACCTGTGCCAGGTCACAGAGCTAGCAAGTGACAAAGACAGGACTTGACCCCAAGCCCATGCTCTCGGCCTCCACTAACTAGACCGCACTGTTGGCCACAGTGCACTTGACTACCAGCCATCAGGTTTCTGAGGACATGGGGTATTTTCTGAGTCCGGAAGGGGAACTAAAGCCCTGAGGTGCCATCCACGCGAGGCACCACCGCAGGAGAACTGACCGCAGACCAGCCAGTGACCGCACCGGTCCCAGGACGGTCACCAATAGAAGGTCTCCTCCCTGGCTGCACTCGACATGCCTTGTGGCTTTGAATCACTCTGTTGGCATTGCCTCCAATGGTGCCTTCACACTGACTGGCAGTGTAAGTTTTCATTCTCACCTTGACCATTGGCACATAAGGGGCTTCCCCAGTTCGCCCGTTCCTGGGGAGGGGAGAGACGTCCTGCCTGTAGAGTTCCTGCTCTTGCTTTGCCCTCTCTTCCATCTGTGTCCCGCCATCTTGTCAAGTGGCACCCAGCCCCTCATTCTGGGTAAAGCTATGGAATAAGCCCACCCAGCCGCCCACTCCCCCCAAGATTGTGTGCAAGGAGGGGGAGCGTCTCACCATCTTTCATTCAACAAATATTTATTGAGCGTCTTTTCTGCCCCAGAGACTGACCTCAGAACTGGGGCGTCACTGATGAGCCTCTGTGTTACGGAGTCATAGACAAGCAACGAATAATAGACAGACCCAGGCAATTGTGTTAGATAGTGACACATGCTATAAAAGAAATGAAATAGTGATTTGAAGAAATATGGCTTGGGGTTGGGTTAAAAAAAAAAAAAAAACTAGATCAGAGGGTCAGAGAAGGCCTCCCTGAAGAGGCAACGTTTATTATACTGAGGCCAGAAGGTACGAACAATGTGAAATCTAGGGAAGGGCGTTCCTGGCAGAAGGTACAGCAGGAGCAAAGGCCCTGAGGCAGGAACAAGGTTGAGATGTTCAAGGAATGGAAAGAAGGTCTGTGGGACACGAGTGTAGTGAGTAGGAAGAGAGAGCTAGGCAGTGAGATCACACACACACATACACACGTGTACACACACACCCCCAAGCCATCCCTGCCCCTGCCACCAAATATTCATTGTATCCATTTCCCCTTGCTGTGGTAACAAATGATCGCAAAGGCGGTGGCTTAAAACAACACACGTTTCTTCTCTCACAGCTCTGGACGCTCTAGAGGCAAATCTGTTTCCTTATCTTTTCCAGCTTCTAGAGCTGCATTCCTGGCCTTTCCTGGCTGGTGGCCCCTTCCTGCCCCTTCCAAGCCAGCGTGCAGCATCTAGCTTCTGCCGTCACATGGCCTTTGTCTTCCATGACGGATCTCCCTCCACTTCCTTCCGTCCTTCTCATAAGGACACATGTGATGGCCCATCCAGTTAATCCAAGATAATCCCCCCAATTGCAAGATCCTTAACTTCATCACCCCTGTAAAGACCCTCTTTCCGTGTGAGGTAACATGTGTGGGTTCTGGGGATTAGGACCTGATGTCTTCGGGGGGCCGTTTTCAGCCCCCCGCCCCCATCCAACAAGCCCTGTTGAGCAATTCCGTGGCCAGGCCCTGGACTGGCCATTACTGTGACGTCTCATTGGACTGGGATCAGCGACCTTCCTTCTAGTCCCCCTTTTGCCACTCATTAGCTACATATTTTAGGAAACCCCCTTGGCCTCTCTGGGCCTCAGTTTCCCCATGTGTAAAAGTTGTGCGTGGACCGGATGAGCCCTAAGATCCCTTCCAGAACTACCGTTCAGGTTCCTCCTAAAGGTCAATGGTGGGCACGCTTATCACAGGCCAGAGAGCTGACCGGTCCACCTCCCGTCAAGCCCCCCCGAAAGGTTTACTGCTCCGCTCAACCTCTCCAGAACATCCCTCCAGGGAGAGGCGCTCAGACATCCCTTGAGGTCAGAGGTCACACACTGGGGGGTCGAGGGTCACACTCTGATCTCCCTCGAGTTTTATTGGGCCTGCAGAGTTTTCTGAAAAAGCGATTTTGTGGAAAACTAGAGAAATCAAGAGGTTTCACCTTAACACTGATTTCCAGCCTCTCAAAAAATAGAGTATCAGAAGAGCTATTAGCACCAAGTCTACAGTGCGGGGGGACAACCAGTCTCGGGGGCTGGGCAGGGGCTGGCGCGGGCTCTCCGGTTGCCCAGGATCCCAAACCAGCCAATCTGCTCAGCCCAGACGCCGTCAACCCTGGAGTTTGCGGCTCCAGCCCGGCGTTTGTGATGTGCGCAATTACAGTCATGATTGTCGCTGAGCCCAGAGGCCCTCACCTCACTTCTCAGCTAGAGAATTGCGGTAAAATTCCAGCTCTCCGGAACGTACTTTTCTCTCTCATGACCTGCCCCCACTCCAGCGTGGAGAGCTCTAGAACAAAGCTTCACAGAGACCCCAGATTCACTTCCTGCTTTCACTTAGCTCCCAGCATCCACGGCCAGGTGGATGGCGGATGGCGAGAAGGGGGGTCAGGGAATAGGGTGGTGTCTGCGGAGAGATGCAGCAGGCTTCCTGCCGGGACCCAGCTGCTCCTTAGAGGCCTCCTGGCCCGGTTGGGCCAGAGCAGGTGGCCCCCACCTCCAGACTGTGCCCTGCACACAAGCCTGGCCCGCCTGCCCCCCATCCTGGGCACTTGGGGTTGATTGGTGGTCAGCCCAGTGCAGACCCCCTGTGGAGGTGAGCCCACCCCCTGTGTGAGAGTCCAAGGCTTGGCCCCCCGGGAAGCCCCAGTTGGAAGGACCTGGCAAAGGTTCTCAGAAGGTCTAGAGATGCCAAACTGACTGCTGGCTTGGGTAGGATTGTCCAACTAGCAAAGTGGAAGACAAGGAGCTTTACTTTAGTCCTTGGCAGAAAGTATAGAAAACGCTCGCCAAGTGGGAGGTAGACCTCCGTGCCTGGTCTTATGGGGGGGAAAGAAGAGAAGGAGTTTGGGGGGATGTTGGCATTTCCTTGCTGGTCACGGCAAGAGTCAGGCCTCAGGCCCAGAGCCCTCCCGGGAAGGTGGGTCTTCAAGCAAGTCTGTGAACCACGAGGGGTGCTTTTGACCATGCAGATTCCGGGGTTCCCACCTAGACCCACTTTGTCAGACTATCCAAGGGGCAAGTACAGGAGAGTTTTAACAGTTGATGCCGATGCACTCTGAAGTGAGGACCGCCAAGCATGACCACATGATGGCTCTGGGGTTCCTGGTCCACCCGGAATGCAAGCCCGCTGGACAATGGCCTTTCCAGAGGGCTAAGGACACCTGAGAGGAGACGGAAGCCACTTAGTGAAGACAGGCTCTTCAAAACAAGCTGGGAACAGGGGCATCGAGATGGGCATAGAGCAAGGATGGGAAGGACGGGGAAGCGTGAGATTGGGGTCCTTAGCCACACCCAAGCCAGTGCCTCTCAAGAAGGAGGAGCACATTTGTGCAAGACTGGGAGTTGGGAAATACTGAAATGCACTTCTGTTTTTGCTCCTGGGTGAATGGAAACAAAATCGCTCAACCTGCATGTTCCCTCTGGTCCCGTAGTAAAAATATTCTTCCCCTGCTCCTCGCACAGCACTCTTAAATAAGTTTGTGCTTCACAAAACACTTCGAATGCATTATTTAAACGGAGGTGTTAAAGGCGCTTTAACAAGGGGGGAGGGTCGACAGAGAAGCACACAAGACAAGCCACGTGAGCCATTTCGGAGTTGCCTAGGTAATTGTTCCCTGTAATTCTTGCAAACTGGCCTCATTCAGCAGGAGATGTTGGATTACTTGCTCTTTAGCCTCTGGCTTAGAGTAACTAGTTTTTCCTGTCTCTGTTGAAAAAAAGGAAGGATCTGGGCCGAGCATCAATCAGATCTAGTTTCAAACCCCAGCCCTTCTTTGTGCTTACTGTGGGACCTCGGGAAACTTACATAACCTCTCCAGGCTCAGTTTCTGCATCTGTAAAATAGGGCTTTTGTTGTCTGTTGAGATTAAAGGCAGTCACTTCTTTGCAAGCACCTGGTATGTTGTAGATGCTCAAACAATACTCGCCTTCTCTCTTCGCTGCCGAATCCCCATTTAGAGTCATGTGGTATCATGGGATCCGGAGTTTCAGAGCTGAGAGGGAACAGAGTGACATTTAGAGCAGCCCTCTCAACAGACAATTTCTCTGTTTATCACCATGTAGGTAAACCGCTGACTTGTGAAATGTCTGTAATCAAGAACCACTCCCGTGTGTTTTGGTGACATTTGAAAGAGGGTAAAACAGAATGTTCCCTCTGACAATTGCAGACCTCTCCAACCAGAAGAGTCGGAGTGGCTCTGACGCAGGCCCCCAGGACTTTTGGAACACAGCGAGGAGGGGAGGTCTGGCTGGCCCCGAGTGAGCGGCCACAAGGGCCACTGGGGGCCATGCGCTCAGAGCTTCAGCCCTGGCTTCCGATTGACCCCAAATGACTGTCAGCACCAGACTAGGGGTTGGGGGAAATTATGGAACCAGGATTCTGAGTCCCCAAAGCTGGGAACGTAGAACAGGGGGCCAGGTAAGGGTCAGGTTCTCCACCTGGGACCAAAACCAAGAGGGGCTCCAGAGCAAGCCACAATGCCCAAAGTTGGGGAACAGACAGATACTATAGTCAGAGTAAAAGTGGATGGATGAGTTCAAAAGAAGCTGGTTGTCAGGAAGCTGGAGGGCAGCACTCGGAGGGAGGAAGAGGTGAGGCAGGGCTGATCAGGAGGTCTGGATTTTGATGCAAAGTCAGTCCCATATTAGCCATGACTTCTCTCCATCTTAGGGGTGACCAGGCTGTAGAACTTGGCTGACATAGTCCCCTCCTGAGTCTGAGTTCAAGAGCAGAGAACGAGGAAAAGTTTGCAGTTAAGAAGTCAGCCATTCGAGTCAGGAACTAGTCTGGGTTTGAATCCCAACGCCATCATCCCTAGCTGTGTGACTTTGGCTAGTGATTTAACCTCTCTGAGCCTCAGTTTCCTCATCTTATGATGATTCTGAGGGTTATGATTATAGTAATGAAGATGCTAATGATGGTGAGGATGGAGGAGGATGGTGATGCTGATAATGATGGTGGTGATGGTGAATATTAGGATGTAATGGAGGTGCTGATGGTAATGATGACAGTGATTATGGCAATGGTGGTAGTGACAATGGTGATGCTGATGAGAAGTTGGATGGTGATGATCACAAGAATGATGGTGGTGGTGATGGTGGTAGCAATGGAAGTTTGGGGGGGGTGATGATAGTGGTGATGGTGATGGTGACGGTGATGGTAGTAATGATGACGGTGGTTATGGTGGCAGTGGTGATGGTGTTGGTGGTGATGGTGGCGGTGGTGATGGTGTTGGTGGTGGTGATGATGATGATGGTGGTGATGGTGTTGGTGGTGGTGATGATGATGATGGTGGTGATGGTGTTGGTGGTGGCGATGGTGTTGGTGGTAGTGATGGTGGCGGTGGTGGTGATGGTGTTGGTGGTGGTGATGGTGTTGGTGGTGGTGATGATAATGATGATGGTGGTG
>CM053566.1:12749230-12895484 GCA_028646485.1 Cryptoprocta ferox | reverse complement strand
TGATGGTGTTGGTGGTGGTGATGGTGTTGGTGGTGGTGATGGTGTCGGTGGTGGTGATGGTGTCGGTGGTGGTGATGGTGTCGGTGGTGGTGATGATAATGATGATGGTGGTGGTGCTGGTGGTGATAATGATGATGGTGGTGATGGTGGTGGTGGTGGTGATGATAATGGTGGTGGTGGTGATGATGGTGGTGGTGGTGGTGATGGTGGTGATGATAGTGGTGATGATGGTGGTGGTGGCGATGGTGGTGGTGATGGTGGTGATGGTGTTGGTGGTGGTGATGATAATGATGATGGTGGTGATGGTGGTGATGGTGGTGACGATGGTGGTGATGGTGACAATGGTGGTGGTAATGATAATGATGCTGATGAATGATAATAATGAGAGCCCCCGCTTCAGAACGGATGTGAAGAGTGGGCTGAAAAACTATGACCTCGAGCATCTTAGCCTTTGTCTCACTTACACTATCTATAAAATCGTGGTTAATATTCATACCCACCTCACAGAATTGTCACAAGGATTAAATTAAAACATTTGTAAAGTGCTTGACATTTAAGAAGTGCTTAATAAACACTAGCTATCATTATTAATAGTATTATTATTTCTGTTGCTCTGCTCACCTCATTTTCAGAATCATTTCTGTTTCTCTTGGGCTGGTATCCTTAGTCTTACTGTCAGTGTTTATTCAGCACCGGGATAACTTATCACCCTGGACCCCAGGACTTGTTTTCTTCCCTGTCCCTCCTGACTCCTATATCTTATCTGTGGGCATTAAGTTGTCCAGGGGGTCTGCTCGGAGATGAGCCTTCTGTGTTCCTAGGTCTTCGAAATGGGCAGGGAGGAGCAAGAGCCCCATCAGGGCCCTTCTGCCAGCCATCGGTGCCGACGCCAGCAAGCTTTGTGCTTGACGATGGGGCTGCCTTCCCACCTGTTGCTGGTGATACCACGGAGCGGTGCGCTGGGCGCCCATGGCTTGCCGGCTCTACACAGGATCACATGGGTGACCCATGAGGTTCTGTACAGACGCGGAACGTTTAGAGCGGGGCAAGCAGCCTGTCATTCCTGATGGCTCGCCTTTCTCACCTCCCCTGCCTTGCCTTTCAGAGGTATGGATGGCAAGTCACACAAACCACTGCCGCTGGGCGTGGAGAATGACCGAGTCTTCAGTGACCTGTGGGGGAAGGGCCACGTGCCTGTCGTCCTCAACAACCCGTATTCAGAGAAGGAGCAGGTAAGTGGCTCTCACGCTCCACCTGCGGCTCCCTGACCTTCTCCGGGTTGAAGATGAGGGGAGGGATGATGCCACATGTCCAGTCGTGTTCGGATGGAAATGAGCCACCATGGCTCAGGGGCGTTGGGGCCGGGAGTGTGCATCCTGGGATATGGATTTTGCCTTTGTTTTGTTTTGTTTTGCTTGTGAGCTTGCCATTCTTCAAACTATAACTCTGTTTCCACCAGGAAAGGCAGTCACATGCCATTTGCACTCCAAATTTAGAGGCTAGAGACACATGGTAAAAAGTTTTCCTCTCTCCCCGAGTCCCAGACACACAGTTTCCTTCCTCAGAGGCGAGCAACATTCATCATTTCTGTGGTTCTTTTGCTAAGACTTTATGCATAGACCGATGAATACACACACATATTATTTCCCCACACGTGAGAGCACATTATACACATTGCTTTGCACTTTTTTTTTTTTTTTTTTACTGATCGGCATATCTCGGCGATGAGTGCCAATTAGTGGGCAAGAAGAGTCCTGGTCCTTTTTCATGGCTGTATAATGTTCCATTGCATGGCTCTGCCTCACTCACCGAGCCCATCCTCCAGAATGGACACTTCGGTCACTCCCTTATTTCGCTATGACATTCCATACATGCCTTGCTGTGACACACGGGCAGGTTTTTCAATAGAATAAATTCCTAGATGTGGAATTTCTGGGTCCCAGGTTATATACATTCGTGGTTTGGGCAGACACTGAGAAACTGATCACCATAAAGATTGTCCCAAACCTACCAGCCAAGCAGGAGAGTGGTGGTTTCCCCCACAGCCCCGCCACACTATCGGATTACCAAATTTTTCGGTCTTTGCCAATTTGCTGAGATGTGGTTTGACAGCTGAGTCAATGCTGTTTCTGAGCATGGATAGATCTGGCGAGAGATCAGCAGTGCCTTTTCCTCACCTTCTTGGGTAGCTAACGGACCAGACGGGCGCAACCCCATTAAAGCATATGAATTCCCCGCCCGCCCCCCGCCCCCCGCCCCCAGCCTCTGCACCGCAGTAAAGTGCAGGTTGGAATGACGAACGGGAGGTCAGAACGGGGAGATGGCCCAGGTCGCTCAGCAGGCCACCTTCTCTCCACCTGCGTCAAGCCCTGGACGGCACAGGGCAGGTCACCACGTTCTGTCTCCTGATGCGTGTATGTGGGTGGCACCTTCACTCCTACCAGCTCACCTGAGCAATGACCCGGAGCCTCTGTGCATAGCCTCACAGGGGAGGATGGGACATTCCAGAACCTCAGTGGGGATTGCTTCCCTCAGCTGCCGACAGCTGGCCAGGAAGATAAGGATGTCACGGGTCTGCGGTAGGTCAGAACCACGCTCCCCCTGGCCAGTTCCTCTCTGTCTTGCAGCGACCGACCTCTGAGTGCTTGGAGGGTGAGCGCCGTTGTAGATTTCTGCTGTGCTGTCCTCAAAACTCAGGGCCACACCGTGAGCAGGAAGGGACTATTTTCCATTCATCGTTAACACATAAAGTTCGCATTTTTCTTTATATTTGCTTTAACTGAAAATAAAAGGGTATCGCCATAATTCAGACCCTCCCAAGACAAATAAAAAGGACATAAAGAGGTGGCCTCGGGCTAGGGGATCCAGGCTACGGACATGAAATGTGAGGTCTGCCCTTTAGTGTCCTAGGAGACAATTTGTATCTGTACTTTGAATTTACTGCTGGTGTTTTGAAATTTTCTATAAATATCATAATCACTGCTTCTCTTAGAAAATGTGGTCAAGCTGACCACCTTGAGCCTATGTTCTGATGGGACAGTAATCTGCATGGACTGAGCAACAGCTGTCCCTCTAGACGGAGCATGGACTCTCTAGTTTGCCCCAGTCCCCACTACTCCCTCTCACATCCCTCTCATTAAGGCTATTGTCTCTGGTCACTTTTTTTTTTTAAATTTTTAATGTTTTTATTTATTTTTGAGAGAGAGAGAGACTGTGTGAGCAGGGGAGGGTCAGAGAGAGAGGGAGACACAGAATCTGAAGACAGGCTCCAGGCTCTGAGCTGTCAGCACAGAGCCTGACGCGGGGCTCGAACCCACGAACCACGAGATCATGACCTGAGCCGAAGCCGGACGCTTAACCAACTGAGCCACCCAGGAGCCCCATATGGTCACTCTTTACAACATCAATGCCATTGATTCTCTTGGGATGAAAGGGAAATGTTTTCACACCCATGACTTTGTGATAAGTGGCAGTTAGAGTCAAACCAAGAGATTTATATGTTTCAGGAAACGTGAGAAAGATTTCGTGTTTTATAACAATGAAGAACTTTCTCATGTGCTTAATATGCAGCTGTCTGGAAAGGAGCCAGCCTGCTTTGCTGATTTACCTTCCTTCCTCCCTGTCCCCTCCAGGTATCAGAGTTTATAAGTGCTGGTTTGCAGTAACCCCCGAGATCCGCCTTATAGAGACAAAGCAGAGGAAGCCTTGACCCCACTAGAAAGACCCTGAAAGTCACTGCCAAAATCTTAGCAATGGCAGGACGAGGGCCATCTCCTTTTACGCTGTCCACCTCTGGTAGATAGTGACAGCTTGAAAATTATAACCTTGAACGCCAAGCCTGAGGAGTAGTGGGGTTCTCAATGTTGGGAACAAGGCTAGAGTGAGGAATAGGACCCCTGACCCCCTTTCTGGAGCTTTGTGATGAGATGATCAAGTGTCTTAGGCCAGGCAGGCTGCTTTATTTCCAGAGTTCCATAAACCAGGGGGCTTACAAACAGCAGGCATTTATTCCTCACAGCTCCAGAGGCTGGGAAGGCCAAGATCAAGGCGCCGGCAATTCAGTGTCTGATGAGAGCCCGTTCCTGGTTCATGGCAGCTGTTGTCTTGTGTGCCTCCGCATGGCAAAAGGGGCGTCTCTCTGGAGTTTCTTTTATGAGGACATTAATCCCATCCTTGGGGCTCCACCCTCGTAATCTAATCATGTCCCCGAGGCCCCCACCTCCCAATACCATCAACTTGGGGGTTAGCTTTCAACATATGAATTTGGGCAGGGGACTCAAACATGGCATTTCCCTTTGCTTGGAGGAGGGAGGGTGCTGGGGAAAGAGGAAGACTGCCTCTTCCTGTGGTTCAGACAGCCAGGCAGTGTACAATTGGGAGACCCTGGACGCATGGGGTACAGACCAGCAGTGCTTGGGATGTACATTCACTCCTTAATCATCAGCAAATCCTCGGTGTTGTCTATGACCCCGAAACCACTGGCCGGCGAGATCATCCTGGCCCGGTTGTCTGAGTCTCAGTGTTCAGATGCCCCTCAGAAACACAGCTGGAAGGGGGCGGGGATCCAGGTGCCTGGGTAAACTGGAATCCAGCCCCAGAGCTCAAGGAAACAACCCCATTACCTCCTGCTGGCCATCTCCATAGCCACGGTGCTGAGACATGCTTCCCAGGCTGAGCAAATTAATAGAAAACATAATGTTCTTCATTGTGTCCTAAAAGGCCGGCGTATGTGCTTAGCCTCTTCTCTACCTGCTCAAAGCCCCTTTACCTGGAGCTCCTGGGATCGGCTTCCTTCCTCCCAGCTGTAACACACATTTGCTGCTTTTTTAGGCGTCTGTGGGGGACAGTGTTGTTAATAACACAAAGAGAGACCCAGCCACCACCTGCTTTCGTGAGTCAGGAAGAGACAGCAAGAGGTAGAAGAATAGCTGGTCCGCATTTTCCCCGGGGACTAGAGTCCAAGGGAAGCAGGGCGGATGCGGGCTAGACGAGAGAAAGAACTTCCTGATTCAGAAGACTCTTCGCTCCCTGAAGGAATAGTGAGGTCTGCCCCGTCTTTCTTGAGTCTCTCCTTGGTCTGAATTCAAGGAAAACCAGCCACCTTCTTTTAAATCAGTCTCAGGAGGCCGAGATGTTCATCTGTATCTAGTGGTTATTTCTCTTGCTAATAGTCTGGCTCAACAGTGGGCATGGCCGGTGAGACCCAAGGCCCTGGTCATTAGAACCCTGTGTGTGATTGTGATGCTCATCGTTAACGGTATCTGGCATGGGCTGGTAGATTTAAAAAAATCAGTTTACCCATCACCACACATTCACCCAACGCCTGCCACGTGCATAGCTCTGGTGGAAGCAAAGATGAGTAAACATGACCCTCCCTGCCCTTCAGACCTTCACAGACAAACGTGGGGAGACAGACACAGGATACAGTGCAATTAATCTAAAATACAAAGGGGCACAAAACATTGTGGGAACATAAATACCTCAGCGGGTATCAGGAAAGGTTTACCTAATGCAGGGACATTTGAACTGGGTTTTGAAGATCATGTAGGAGTTTGCCTAGTAGAAAGGAGGAAAAGGTGTTCTAGTAAAAGGAACAGCAATGGCTGATATACTGCTTTTTTTTTTTCTTGCTAAGGATCATTATTGGACCTCTGAGGTTGTCTTTAGTGTTAATACCACCGGGGACACATATTGGATTTTGACGCCATTCTCAAGGCCCTGTACGTAATAAACCCTCTTAGGTGCAAATGCCGTCCTGGGTAAATGACTTGAGAAACTGCTATTGGTCTGTTCTCCCTGCAAAACCCCAGGATTTGAATCAAGCCCTTCTCAGCTTCCCTTCTTATTTTTTATTTAAAAATTTTTTAATGTTTATTTATTTTTGAGAGAGAGAGAGAGAGAGAGAGAGAGAGAAAGGAGGGACAGAGAGAAAGAGGGAGACACAGAACCCGAAGTGGGCTTCGCTCTGAGCTGTCAGCACAGAGCCCGACGCAGGGCTCAGACTCATGAACCGGAAGATCGTGACCTGAGCCAAGGTCGAAGGCTTAACCATCTGAGCCATCCAGGTGCCCCTCAGCTTCCCTTCCTAATTAAGCAATTAATTTTGCCTTACCCACCTGATTTGCTTTCCTAAGGGGGGGGAAAGGATGTCCGCCTTAAGAGCAGAATGTCTATTTTCAGATGTTAATTAAGCATCAGTCCAATCCTTAGTAGATGTGAGGGAGGGTCTTGGGCCCGGGCGAGGCGGGATTTCCATTTGGGGGTCCCCCCCATCTTATTCAGCCTGCTGTCCGTCTCTCCAGCCTCTTGCTGACAAAGGTGATGAGGTAATCAGGTAGATGACTGTTCTATCGAAATCCCCCTCCTCACTGCCACTACCGCATCCGGAGCCTGGCATTTCCTCACCCCTGGGGACCTGGGGCTGGCTGGCTGCTTTCAAAATGTCAGAAGCTGTTGAGCTTTTCTCTACTACGAGGTACATGTCAGCATCATCCGGTCTCTCTGGAGAGCCCCAAATTATGAGGCACGTGGGGGGTGCTTGTGGATCCCCAGTCCTGAGAGCATCAGAGGTGGTCAGGGCCCCTCTCCGCACAGGCCCGCGCCCCAGCTGGCCGGCAGGTGCCGGGAGAACCGAAAGGGGGCAGCCAGCCCCAGCCAGGCTGCATCCGAGTGAAGGCAAACCAGCAAAACGCTCTGCCTCTCGGCGACAACCCAGCCCGCCACGGGGAAACCGAAGTCAGCCCTGACTCACCACCCGTCCATGATGTCAGGGTAAAAACAACAATGCGGATTCCGACACCACCTTGTGCAGTGTGGCCATTCGAACCCTGAGACTCCCCACCCCCGGCCCGGGGCCAGGAGCTCAGCTCTGGGGTCCCCTCGGTTTGGGGCGTCATCCCACTGGTGACCTTGGTCAGACGACAGATTAGCGCCTGCGCTGAGGCTCCGTTTCCTGAGGGTTCATCCAGGTGAGGGGGGTGGGGAGGAATGCAAGCTCTATGGCAATAGTGGCTGATATTTGCTGAGCGACGTCAGACTCCATGCTGGGCGCTTCAGCGCCCCCCACCCCAATTCAGTGAAGTACTATCGCCCCCATTTGACAGATGACTAAACTGCGGCACAGACGGTTAGCTTGATGAAGGTCACATGACTAGTGAGTAGTGGAAGTGGGACTGGAAGCCGGGCCACAGAGCCCCAGAGCCCACTCTTAATTCTTAAAGGTCCGGCGCAGAGTAAGTGCTCCAAAAACACGCGTTATTATTATTGCTGCTTTTGCTGGTGTTTCCTCTGGCTAATTATCACATCGCTAATTTAGGTATAGATTTACTGCTACTTGTTGTATTGCCAACGTGAGGCAGACAGGGCAGGAAGCATGATCCCGTTCTACAGATGAGAACTTTGGGGCTGAGAAGGGGAAGGTAGGGAGCCACCGAGTCTCGGTGACAGAGCTGCCCCTGTCTCCCCTCCGTCGTCATTCTTGCCGATCATTGAGATCGAGGTGGTGTGTGTCTTTCTGCCGCTTGGGGCCAGGCTCTGGGAGTAGGCGCCGTGAGCAGCAAGAGGTGCAGCAGGAAGGCAGGGGCTTTGCGGGCCCAGCTCTGTTACCTGTTCGCTGTTGATTTGATTTGTCATTACATTTCGCAGAGCCTCTGTTTTCTCCTCTGAAAAATGGGTTTACCATGAGCAGTCCGTGAGCCAGTGGATATGCAGTGGCCTAGCCCCGGCCAGGCACCGAATAGGAATTCGCTAAACGTTGCTCACAGAGTGGAAGGAGATTGGACAACAATCGCTGCCCTTGATAAGTTCACCGCCTGGGCGTCGTCTCTTGGTCACATAGTCGCCTTGACCTCCGGAAATTTCCACGTCCAAGACAAGCTACAGACATCACATTCACACACACGGCAGTTAACATACCGTGGTGTTTGGAGTTCCGTAGAATCACACTCAGACGTTCCCTGCAGAGCTGCCCGGCCGGCTTTAGCCAGCTCCACCCAGGATGCCCTCTCGGGCTGCCTGTTCATTACTCCCTTCCCTCAGCCTGTCTGAGCACTTACAGAAACTCCTGCGTTTTGAGATTAATCTCTCTCTGTGGGAAGGTGCTCAAATCGCTATCGATAAACGGCTGCGAAACTCATTATTGTCCCCAGCTCAATCGGACCGGCTACCCCTTGGTTGCTTCCAGCCAGCTCTGGGCTGGATTTCCCCCAAAGCCCCTTCAGTACCCACCTCTTTGTTACGTTACCTGGTGTCCCAGGGATGCTCTCAAACAGGGGATAAAAACAGCCTCAACAAAGACACTTTCCGGGAATTTACAGGGGACAGAGTCCTCCTCAGGCCCCACTGGCAGCCAGCTCCGAACCTTGCGGATGCTTTGTTTCCCTCCACCCACGATGTCACCTGCCAGTGACCCTCAGGGTCTTGATAGGTCACTTTGCCATGAGACCAGCCTTCTGTGTCCTGCTGCCCCAGGTGGTCAGAGCCAGGGAGGAGCCAGGAAGTGAGGCCTGAATTGATGGGGGTTTGGGTTCAGCCCTGCGGGAATTTCCACATATTTTGCTCACTGTTTATTTTAATAGCGAGTATATTCAAAGCAAGCAGTCCTGGCTGTTTCCAGTGGGACAGTGATGTCTGGTTCGGGAATCGGTGACACCTCTCTGCCTGCTTCCTTATCACATCAAACCATATTCGTATTCTTTTCCCAGATAAGCCAAGTTCGGTCAAAGTCATTTTTCCTCCTCTTTGTGTAAACTGATCGTTCTCCAAGCAGATTCTTAGAGGTCAATAGAACCCCAACCCACTTCCATTTTCTGAGGGTCCTAGGAGAGTTTAAAAGGGAAACAGGTCAAAATATAATCACCAAGCTCGTGCATTTTAAATAGTTACCCTTAGCGAGTTAACACTCTTATTAAACACGCATACACACGGTGCCAATGCAGTAGAATGGGGTTAGGCCACAAGGTGATTACAGGGTTTCTTTTAAAGTTAAAGCGCCTGGGGGGGCTCACTCGGTTAAGCGTCCGACTTCAGCTCAGGTCATGATCTCGCCGCTTGTGGGTTCGAGCCCCGCGTCAGGCTCTGTGCTGACAGCTCAGAGCCTGGAGCCTGCTTCGGATTCTGTGTCTCCCTCTCTCTCTGTCTCTCTCTGTCTCTCTCTCAAAAATAATAAAATAAACATGAAAATGAATTCGTAATGCACAGATACATTTTGGTCTGGTAACGGGACCAAGTGTAGAGTTGTCTAATGACATCTGCTTGCCTTGCGACATCAGTGCAACTTTAAGCATCTACTCAGCAATGTAACGTAAAGGCCTCTTATCTGCAGAGGCGCTTGTCTGTGGATCCAAGCTGTGAGGGTCTAACTCTGGGACACCTCCTTTCTTTAATCATCCTCCACAGAAAACAGACTGTTGAATCAGGATGGGGGACGGGGGTAGAGAATAAGTGATTTCAAGCTTCGGTGAAGTTATTACAAAGAATGAATCACTTTAGAAATGCTTTGAATGTGCTACAAGCAAATTATCCTCCAAGGTACTAAACACAGTTTGTTAAGTTTTTCTTTCTTTCTTTTTTTAAATGTTTATTTATTTTTGAGACAGAGAGGGAGAGGGAGACAGAGGATCCCAAGCGGGCTCTGAGCTGTCAGCATAGAGCCCGACGCGGGACTCGAACCCACGAACTGTGAGATCATGCCCTGCGCCCGAATTGGACGCTTAACCGACTGAACCACCCAGGCGCCCCAGTTAAGTTTTATAAGTAGCAGTTTTTTTCACAGCGCAGATGGGTGGGTTCCTGCTGGTGTGTGGCCTGTGGTCCTGGACCCTGAGCTGCAGCACCTCGTAACCAGGCTACCCTGGCTGCCCAGGGTAGGCGGCGGCGCCCGCAGGCTGGAACGGCCCTCCTTGAGGCTGCCGCTGGGGGCCCGATGCCCAGCTCAGCCCCAGGATGCTGCCCTCATTTTAACACGGGCCAAGAGCGGCGGGTCGTTGCAGGCCCAGGAGGGAGAAGCTGTCCCTGGTGCCAACAGAGAGTAAGAAGCTACTTGCCTCGTACAGGTTTGGGCTTTAGCTCCTGGATTCGTTCCTGGGGCTGTTCTGAGAAAGCATGACAAACTGGGCGGTTTAAACAACAGGAAACGTGTCGTCTCACGGCTCTGGAGGCTGGAGATCTCCTGAAACCAAGGAGTTGGGAGGTCGGTTCCTTCTGAGGGCTGTGAGGGGGAGTCCTCCTCAGGCCTCTCTCGTTGGCTTGGGGATGGCCGTCGTTGTGTTTACACGTGTGTGTGTGTCTGTGTCTGCTTCAAAATTCCCCCCTACCTTTTTGTAAAGTTTCTTTTTGAGAGGGGGAGAGAGTGGGGGAGGGGCAGAGAGGGAGGGAGACACAGATTCAGAAGCAGGCTCCAGGCCCTGAGCTGTCGGCACAGAGCCCGACGCGGGGCTCGAACCCGTGAACTGTGAGATCATGACCTGAGCTGAAGTTGGACACTTAACCGACTGAGCCTCTCAGGGGCCCCGAGGTATCCCCCTTTTCATAAGGGCACCAGCCATATTGGATTTGGGCCCGCCTCAATGACCTCATTTTAACGGAATCACCTCGTTAAGGACTCCACCTAAGGCCATAGTCTTTTTTTTTCTTTTCAGTTTTTTAAATGTTTATTTATTCTGAGATAAAGAAGGAGCGTGAGCAGGGAGGAACAGAAAGAGGGGGGGGAGAGAATCCCAAGCAGGCTCCACACTGTTGGTGCAGAGCCCAACCCGGGGCTTAATCTCACAAATCGTGAGATCACGACCTGAGCCGCAATCAAGAGTCAGACACTTCACCGCCTGAGCCACCCGGGCGCCCCAGGGCCATTCTCTGAGGTGCTGGTGGAGGGGGGGGGGGTTAGGACACCAGCATAGGAATATGGGAGGGACGCAGTTCGGTCCGTAACAGTTCCTAAGATGCTGTGTCTCCCCGGGGCCTCCCTCCCCGCTGCCAAGCCCTTGGCCCCATCCCACCGTGAGGCTCCTGACTGTGACGGCCCACAGTTAGG
This sequence comes from Cryptoprocta ferox, assembly GCA_028646485.1. Lineage (NCBI taxonomy): Eukaryota > Metazoa > Chordata > Mammalia > Carnivora > Eupleridae > Cryptoprocta > Cryptoprocta ferox. Next base: position 12,884,455 of record CM053566.1, on the reverse strand, counting down.
GGAGGGCAAGGTGCGTGGCCTCCGTCTCTAGATCTTCCAGATTCTGATGTCTCCTGTCTGTCTTCCTGCCTTCAACACCCCCCCGCCTCCACCTTCCCATCACTTCTGCTCCTTGCTCCCCAACCTCTGCTAGAAGGCTCCAGAAGGCTGGCCGGGCTCCCACGAAGCACCTGCGAGTCAATGTTGACTCTGTCCCTGGCCCGCCCACCCTCTCACACCCCCAGGCTGTCTGTCCTGCTCTGGCGCCCCATCTCCAGCTCCTCCCCCCACCCCTGCAGCTGCGACTGTGTTCCGCGCTCCGGCTTCCCACCTGCACCGTGGCTCTCTCCGCCCTCACTCCCTCCCCACTGCAGCCCCTGCAGTCATGTGTCCTAAACAGGAGCTTTGGTAAGCTCCCCCCCCCCCCCGCATCAGGCAACTTCCAGGGTCCCCGCTGTCTACTTAGTCAAGACAAAAGCCTTTGGCTGAGCCTTCAAGGGACGCTACAATTTTGAAAAGCATTTAGACCTGGCATTCGTCAGCTCGGGCTACCATCACAGAATACCACACACTGTGGGGGGGCTCACATGTAGAGAGTTATTTCTCATAGCTCGGGGGGCTGGAAGTCCGAGGTCAGGATGCCGGCGCGGTCCCTCGGGTGAGGGCTCCCTTCTTGGCTTGCAGATGGCCGCCCTCGCTGTGCCCTAACTCTGCCTTTCTGTGCGTGTGTGGAGTGAGGAAAAGAGAAAGAGAGAGATGTCTCTTCCTCTTCTCATAAGACCACCGATCCTATCAGAACAGGTCCCACTCTCATGGCCTCTTTTAACCGTAATTACTTCCTAAAGGTCCTGCCCCCTGATAGAGTCCCATGGGGAGTCAGGGCTTTAACGTATGAATTCAGGCGGGACACAGTTCAGTCCGTCGCAGACCTCACGTGTTTGTAGAATACATACTGTGTGTGGGAGAGACAGAGCCAAGTGGACAGCGGGTAGACGGAAAACTGTCTATATCCAAATACCTGTCTAAGACATAGAGACAGACATGTACACATTCACCCGCGGAAACATATACACTCAAATTGCAGGCACTGATAAGAGCCTTGAAGAAAAATAAAGCGTGATAAGGGAACAGAGAATATCAGGGTGGAGCACTTTTAAAACATGATCAGGAGAGACCTCTAATGCAGTGACATTTAAGCAGATGGAGACAGAAGCAAAATAACTTAAGCGTTGAACTGCTGGAATTCGATTCTTTGGATCAAGAGTCCGCAGACTTTTCTGTAAAGGGAAAGGTAGGACATATTTTTGGCTTTTGTGGGCTGTGGGGTCTTGGTCTCCATCACAACTGCCCCTGTTCTGCTGCTGCATCACAAAAGCCTCCACGGACAATATAGAAACAAATGAGTGTGGCCCTGTGCCAATAAAACTTTATTCATGAACGCTGAAATTTGAACTTCATATACCTTGTATGTGTCACGAAACATTACTCTTCTTTTGGTAGTTTTATTCAACAGGCTACAAATGGGAAAACCTTTCTTAGTTTACGGGCTGTGTACAAATGTGCAATGGATCAGGTTTGGCCCGCGGGCTGCAGTGTACAAACCCCTGCCTGCGACCGTACGAGGCTTCTCCCAGTTGTGAGATGAGAGTGGGGACCCCTGTGGGGCCGAGAACACAAGTCCCCGGCACACAGCAGGTGCTCTATGTGTATTTATTGTTGTTATTGTTGTTGTTGTTGTTGTTTTTAAGTAGGGTTCACACCCAGCGTGACGCCCAACGCAGGGCTTGAACCCATAACCCTGAGATCAAGACCTGAGCTGAGCCAGAGTCTGATGCTCAACCGACTGAGCCACCCAGGCGACCCTCAATACATATTTTTTTAAGAAGAGAGAGGAGGGAGGGAGGGAGGGAGCAGAACGAAACAGGGTGCAGTTAAGTGTCCCACTTCAGCCCGGATCATGATCTCACGGTTCGTGGGTTCGAGCCCTGCGTCGGGCTCTGTGCTGACAGCTCAGAGCCTGGAGCCTGCTTCGGATCCTGTGTGTTCCTCTCGCTCTCTGCCCCTCCCCTGCTCCTGCTGTCTCTCTGTCTCTCAAAAACAAATGAACGTTTAAAAAAAAATTTTTTTTTAAAGAAGGAAACAGGGTGAGGATGCCTCCAAAGCTGAATTCCTAGCTCAGGGCCCCAGGCTGATACGACCTCACTTCACTGTCTCCCGCTGGGCTGCAAAGCCATTGCCTGTCATTTCTTCGGGGCCCAGGCAGGCTCTGGAAGCAAAAGGGTGTTGACACAGCTTTGGAAATGCCCACACGTTCAGAGCCTCCTGTCTGTTTTCAGGGTCAAGCATCCCGGGCAGCCCCCCTGCTCCCAGAGCCCACCAAGATCTAGCCGGTGTCTCCCACCACCTGAAACCTTCCGCTGACCACCCCAGACGCAAATCCAGAAAAGGACACGTATAGCCACAGCCCAAAGCCCACTTGTGCCCTGTCCCCCGCTTAATAACTCACAAGTGCCACTAATGTGCATTTTTAGCGAGAACATCTCAGTCCCCACTCAGAAAAGTCATTTGCGTCCCCCATGCAGGGCCCCTGACTGCTATATTAATCTCCCCGTTTGTCCCCTCCTGAGTCATCTAATATTACTGCTGGCTAATTAAAACATCAAAGCCCCAAGTACAACAGCCCTGCCAGAGGGCTCCTAATGCCCGGTTTCAAGGGTGTAGTTCAACGCAGCCCAGGGTGGAGCGAGGCAAGGCTCACGCCCGGGGCCCCCAGGTTCTGGGCTCGAAATGACCACCCCTCACCCATCTGGAACCCCCACAGATGGTCTTTTTCATTATGCCTGTTACCTCGCTACTTCCACACCCTGCCGATGAGAGCTGCTGGCTGCGCCCCCCCCTTCCGCACCCACGCCTCTTCCCGCCTCACTGTGCTCCCCCCATCTGCCCTCGCACCCCCTCTGTGGGTCCTAGCCTGGCCCCAATGCCAGCTCTGCGTCTCTTATCCTCCGTCTGGGACTCCAGCTACCCCTCGGCCTCTAGGACATCCCTAGGGATGGTCAAGAGCGCGTGTAAACTGGCTGAGTGGCGCCCGGTATTTAGGGCGGATGGCCGGGATGCCTCCCACGTGGGCAAGGTCAGATGTTTTTGGTTCTCGTGGCGGCTGAGGACTTCCTCACCACGGAGTCTTGCCATCACCTGCATGTCTGCCGGAAGAGACAGGAATGGAGACAGAATCTCCAAGGAGTGTTGAGGCTGTCTGGCCCGGCCTCCAAAGGAAATGGAGCTGTCTGTCTGAGGCTCCGGAAGGGACGTAAGTAAAATAACCTGGAGCTGAGCAGGCAGAAAGCGCGAACGGGGGTGCAGGGAAGAACCCCTCCAGGTCCGTCTCCTGCCCCCGGTGTGGTGCGACCGCAGTAATACTTGCGGCGATGACCTTACCGATAGCACTGGCAGGTGCGCTAGGAGTAGCAGATCACAGCGCCAGTGGCAAGAAGTGAGGGCCAGCAGTTAGGAGGTGACTGCATTCATCCCGGTGAACGATGATGCTGGCCTGGCCGGGTGTTCCCCAGTGAGATGGCAAGAAAGAGGAGGGCGTGGAAGCTAAGATGGTGGGACCTGGGGAGGCACTGGATGTGGGGGATACAGAGAATGGTGTCCAGGACAGCCCCCAGCTGTGGCTTGCACAGATGCGTGAGTGGGGATGCCCAGCACTGAGATGGGAACCACTGGGGACGACCAGGTCTGGCCGCAGCAGGGAGGTGTGGAAGGTGACGAGTCACGGCCCCTTCCATCTGCTCTCTGCCATCTCTTGCATGGCTCTGGAGACGTCTTCAACATGCTGTTCACCTACCCTCCGTTCCCCAGATTCCAACATGGCGGCTCAGATGCTTTAGCACAGAGCCGCTCTATTCTGTGGGCCAGAAAGGTGGCTGTGATAGGCCTCTCACCTCAGGACCTTTGCATAAGCTGTTCCTTCCGCCCACTAGACCTTGCTCTTCTTTCTTTGCTGGATCAATACCTACTTGTCCTGCAGGTCTCTAGACCTGTTCGAAGCCAGACACTCTGGGTTAGGTGCCCCTTCCGTGTGCTTCCACGGTGCCCTATACACAACCCACATCCCATGTTATGGCGGCCATTGCACTTGGTTATCACGACTCGTAAACTGCCATCCCTCCCCTGACCCCCACGTTGCACGATGAACTCCATGAGGGCAGAGATCACATCCGTTTAGTCTGTCACCGTAGCCCTGGCCCTTGCTACCTTGCTTGGAACATAGGAGATACTCAATAAACACATGTTGAATGAATGAATGAATGAATGAATTGTGCATCATGGTCAAGTCAGCAGTTAAGGGCATGGTTTGAAAGACAGACTACCAGGATATGACTCCTGGTTCCAGTTTACGAGCTTTGTGATCTTGGACAACTTAGTTAACCTCTCTGTGCCTCGGTTTCCTCATCTGTAACATGGTAAGATTTCGCTTGGCGCATAGTGAGTGCTTATTGAATGCCAGTTTTCAGCAGCAGTCCTTCAGCGTACTCTGTGATTTCTTTCCCGGACTTAGCCCAGTTCATCGTAACTCACAGCTTCCTCACCAGCCTGAGGCCCTCCAAGTCAACGCGATGACGATTCGGGCTCCTTTCTGACTTCATCTCCTTGACCTAACCAAACTCACACGCTCCGGCCACACTGGCCTCCTCGCTGGGCCTTCGAACTTAACAAGCTCATCCCTACCTCAGGGCCTTTGCACTTGTCTTTCTCGCCTCCACTTAGTCATCAATATATATCCTTACAACCAACTGATATTATATCATTTGTGTGTTGGTTTACTTATAATTTGTCTCCATTTCTCTGACAATAATGTCCCCGAAGGGCCCGGGCACTTTCTGTCTTGTTCACTACAGTGACCCCAGTGCCTAACAGTGTCCAGCCCATAATAGGTCCTCCATAAATACGAGTTGAGCGTGTGAATGCCCTGCCGCAAGGTCACTACCCAGTGCTCCGTTCTTTGGTATGAATGTCACTCCACATGGGCTTGTCTTCTCGCCCCCCTGACTCAGCTGTCACATCAAGGTGTGCCTGCTGCCTCTCCCTGACAGTTGCTGACTGACTGAGGCTTGTCTGATGCAAAAGCAGGTAGACAATTTCTCAGAAACACCCGAGACAGAATGTGAGCCTTCTTAATGAGGTCTCAAATGGGTGGGCCAACAATGTCAGCCCAGGACTTATCCCCCACCACCTACTGGGCAATTTGTTCATAGAAGTGAAGACAAATGGGGGACTGAAGGTGTTCAAGACAGAGGGAGCAGTCAGTGCAAAGGCCCTGAGGCAGGGACACACTGGGCATTTTTGAGAGGCAGAAACCTGAAGTTCGGGGGAAATAGTCATGCTTCAGAACTATCTGATTGAATCTTTTCTGTTTTCCCAGTATCACCAGAAGTAGGGCATTTGGGCTGTCGCAGGAAAGCCCAGAAATCCAAGAAACTTGACCTAGCTTCAGATGTGATTCCTCAGGCCTGAAAGCCGGTGCCGTTCAGAGAGGCTGACGGTGTCCCTTGCTCATCTACTCATTCAACAAACATTCCCTGAGTCCCTGTCATGTGCTAAGACCTGTGTTAGACACCAGAGAGGCCACCTTTGAGTTCCTGACCCCTGTCGCCAGAACAGAACCCCAAAGGCTTTTCCGCGGTGCCTCCTTCTTCATCGGCGGAGGGACCAGGTTCCCAGCCACCTTGCACGTGTCACCCTGGGAGAACCGAGTCCTTCTCTCGACGCAGACGCTTGGTGACTCCAGCAGATTCCAGGAAGACCACCTCTTCTCCCCACCCCCGCGGACAGTTTTCGAGTGCCCTCCGGACCCTGTCTAACGCTCCATCTCCGATCTCTCCTGCAGCCCCCTGCCTCGGGGAAACAGTCTCCTACAAAGAATGGCAGCCCCTCCAAGTGCCCCCGCTTCCTCAAGGTCAAGAACTGGGAGACCGACGTGGTTCTCACGGACACCCTTCACCTCAAGAGCACATTGGTGAGTATCCCAGCAGGGCGTGGACCAACCTCATACTGGCCACATTTGGACTTGGATGAGTCTTTGCTGTGGGGACAGCCCCGTGCATCGCCCCTGGCCCATACGCGTGAGATGCTGTAGCCCCCCCTGAAGTTATGACCGCACCAGAAATGTCTCGAGATATTTCTTGGTGCCCCCTGGGTAGGAAGCCCTTCCCATGTGAGAAGCACTGGCGGATACTTACTCATTCATGGAAATACTTTCTTTTTTTTTAATTTTTTTAATGTTTTATTTATTTTTGAGAGAGAGAGAGAGAGAGACATCATGAGCAGGGGAGGGTCAGAGAGAGAGGGAGACACAGAATCCAAAGACAGGCTCCAGGCTCTGAGCTGTCAGCACAGAGCCCGATGCAGGGGTTCATGACCTGAGCTGAAGTCGGATGCTTAACTGACTGAGCCACCCAGGCGCCCCAATGCTTTCTTTTTTTTTATTATTTTAATACTTTTATTTATTTTTGAGAAAGAGAGAGAGAGACAAGGTGCGAGTAGAAGAGGGGCAGAGAGAGAGGGAGACACGGAATCCGAAGTAGGATCCAGGCTCTGAGCTGTCAGCACAGAGCCCGACACGGGGCTCGAACTCATGAACCGCGAGGTCATGACCTGAGCCTAAGTCGGATGCTTAACTGACTAAACCACCCAGGCGCCCCAGAAATACTTTTTATTTGTGTCCCTTGAACCTGAAAGAATCCAGGCAGAATTTCTGGTTCTGAACACATTTTCTTTATCTCTCACAGTCTGACCGCTGACGGAGTCTTGAGCAAGCCCTTCTTTGCTTTCACAGTGTTTCTGCTAAACTTATATCACATTTTTACCAGTCAGCAAATCACCATATTGCTTTACATTTTTGTTGAAAATGAGCCTCTTAGAAGAACATTGTATCAGTGAGCTATCGCCATGTAACAAATTTCCCCGACACTCAGTGGCTTAAAACAGCCACTGCTTATTTTTTAAAAGTCCAGAGACTGTCTCAGTGATCCTGCTGGTCTCAGTTGGTCTCAAGCATCTACAGTCATCTGAGGGGTCGGCTCAGGGTGGGCTGGTCTAGGACAGCCTTGGCTGTGATCACGCACCTGTGTTTCATGTGGTCACTCATCCTCCATCCAGCAAGCTAGCCTGGCCTGGTTCACATGATGGCTGCGAGGTTTTCAGAGAAAATGAGCAAACTCATGCAAGACCTCTTTAGGCCTAGGCATGGGATGGGCACAGCATCACCTCTGCCATTTTCTATTGGCCAAAACCAGCTCGCATTCAAGGGGAGAGGGTATAGGCTCCACTTCTCAATGACAGTTGCTGCAAAGGCACATTGCAATGGGTGTGGATACAGGGAAGGGAGGAATTGGGGCGACTTTCTTGCAATCAGCGTCTCATAGATGTGTTCAGCCACACTAGTAGTTCTTCCTTGATGAACATGGGATCAAAAAATATTTGGGGATTCCATACCAGTGAGTCTGACTCCCAGGGAGGGCCAGTCAGAAAGCTCCTCGTCCCCTAGCTGAGTAGAGCAAACACTTTCAGAACCTCTGAACGCCGCCCGTCATTCCCTACCAGGCCTGATGACCCACATCCTACAATGACTCGAAGGTGGCACTTAAGCAAGCCCATTTGGGAATTAAAGGCCAAGTCAACTCCACCGCAAATGTCGAGTCCGTGTCCTCAGCCCGACGCATGCCCACAAGCGGTAGCCCAAATCTCTCTTTTCCCTCCAGGAAACGGGATGCACTGAGCACATCTGCATGGGCTCCATCATGCTCCCCTCTCAGCAAATACGAAGGCCCGAAGACGTCCGCACAAAAGAACAGCTCTTCCCTCTCGCCAAAGAGTTCATTGATCAGTACTACTCATCAATTAAAAGGCAAGTGTATGTTGAGTCCGGGGACCCAGGGCGAGTTACCGAGTACCAGGGACAAAGACGCCAGCTCCAACTCTGCGGACAGTTGAACCAAGTGTAAGGGCTCTGCCCACCACACACACACGGGTTGAAAGCTAGTGGCCCAGGGGCCACATCTGGCCCCCAGAAATGTCTTTGTTTGGCCTGCAAAGTGTTGCTTAAATTTGTAATATTTCAAGCAACTCCATGCCTAAGTATGAAAGAAACTCTCACCTTGTTCACCAGAAGATGTGCGTAAAAATGTTCACTGAAACATTACTATAATAGGGGAAAAACTTTAAAAGGAAAGAGCCAACCAGAAACCACCTCAACTCTCTCAGCAGGAGGATGCATGGGTAAGTGGTGGTATTTTCTAAGTTATGGCGTATTATACAGCTGTACAAAGTGAACGAGTTAGCCCTCAGCACATCTGTGGGAATGAAGCTCGCAAATAACTGTGCAAAAGGTAGAAAGGATAAGTTTGTAAAAGAATGCATTCAGGGTAGCATCATTTCTATAAGCTTTGTAAACATACAGAATAATACTGTGTGTGATTTAGGGAATATATACACGTGTGACAAATATATGGAGAAAACCGCGAGACACTTCCAGGAAGAAAGTGGGTTATGATGCGAAAATAGTTGGGGCACCGTCTGACTTCGGCTCAGGTCATGATCTCGCGGTTTGTGAGTTCGAGCCCCGCGTCGGGCTCTGTGCTGCCAGCTCAGAGCCTGGAGCCTGCTTCAGATTCTGTGTCTCCCCCTCTCTCTACCCCTCCCATGCTCATGCTCTGTCTCTGTCTCTCAATAATAAATAAAAACGTTAAAAAAAATTTTAATAATGGAAAAATAGTCCCCAAGGAATTATAATATCATTTCTCTTTTGTTTTTTTTTTTTAATTTTATTTATTTACATAATCTCTCCACCCAACATGGGGCTCAAACTCATGACCCCGAGATTAAGAGTCATACACTCCTCTGACTGAGCAAGCCAGGTGCCCCTTATTTCTTACTTCTCAGGGTTGAGTATTCTTCATAGTGTTCTCGATACCCTTTTGTAAGCCCCAAATTTTTCATAATAATTTTTTTCAGCTTTCTCTACTTGAATTCCTTGTCATCGTTTAAAAATGAGACGAGTTCTCTTTAAAAATCAGATTCCCATGGGTGCCTGGCTGGCTCAGTTGGTGGAGCGTGCAACTCTTAATCTTGGGGTTGTGAGTTTGAGCCCCATATCGGGTGGAGAGATTACTTTAAAATAAAATCCTTAAAAATACATAAATAAAGGGGCTCCTGGGTGATTCAGTCAGTTAAGTATCTGACTTTGGCTCAGGTCATGATCTCACAAGTTCTCACAAACAGTTCAAGCCCCACATTGGGCTCTGTGCTGATAGCTCAGAGCCTGGAGCCTGCCTGAGATTCTGTATCTCTCTCTCTCTCTCTCTCTCTCTGCCCCTCCCCAGCTTGTGCTCTCTCTCTCTCAAAAATAAATAAATATTTAATAAATAAATAAAATAAAAATAAAAATCAGATTTCCAATTTCTCTTGAAAGGAGACCTTTGGTTTTATTTGTGTTTTTGTTTTTACCTTTAATCACATTTTATTTGTTTGGGCTTTTTGTTTGTTTAGAATAGAATTTCGTGATTCATCACTTACATATAACACCCGGTGCTTTTCCCATGAAAGGAGACCTTTGAGCCAGGCACGGGCTCACCTGTTGGCCGCATTCACCACCCAGCCAGTTCAGTCGCTGTGGGCCTTTGTGGACACTGGAGTTTGCAGTTGCTTATGCTTGAACTACTGTATCCACATATCAACCCACACTTGCGGCAGCTTCTGGCCTCCCGGAATGGCTCGCTCCTTCCACCAACGCCTAACTCGGGAGAGAAGGTGACACTCCCATGTCCCTTCCCTCCCCCCTCAGATTTGGCTCCAAAGCCCACACGGAGAGGCTGGAAGAGGTGAACAAAGAGATCGAAACCACCGGCACCTACCAGCTCAAAGACACGGAGCTCATCTACGGGGCCAAGCATGCCTGGCGGAACGCCTCCCGCTGCGTGGGCAGGATCCAGTGGTCCAAGCTTCAGGTAGGCGGTGAGGCTCTTTGCTGGGTGGGGGAGGAGGGAAGGAGCCATACGGAGGGTCTGCTCTCACCAAGGCCACCTGGCAGGTGTGGTGAAATCTCAGATGGTGGTCACGGGGTCCCAGATTCTCAAATCAGGACTCAATCTGCTGCATAGTCATGTCTCACTTAGCGAACATGTTGGTTTGTTTTTTTTTTATTGTTTATTTATTTTTATTTTGACAGAGAGTATGAGTGGGGGAGGGGCAGAGAGAGAGAGAGAGAGAGGGAGAGAGAGAATCCCAAGCAGGCTCTGCACTGTCGGCACAGAGCCCAACGTGGGGCTCTATCTCACGAACCGTGAGATCACGTCCTGAGCCGAAATCAAGAGTCAGATGCTCAACCGACTGGGCCACCCAGGCGCCCCAACACAGTGTTTTGTTTTTAAAGGAACTTGCGCATCTCTTGGTAAACTTACGTTCTCCAGTTGACCACAGACCCCACCCCTGTCTTTTGTATTCCACCTACTCTCTTTGCGTATTTATATTATCCGCCTACTCCCTGAAAGCGTTAGATTCTGTGTCCCCTGCTATGATTTCTGCCCCCCTGGGGAACAGTTTGAACTCAGAAGTAAATTAGTTATCAAGGTGGGGGGGAATGGTTTGATTTTTGTTTGTTTTGTTTTTAAATCCTTCATACCTAGTAACCTAGCAGAAACACCTGCAGCCCGCTCAAGTCTTTTTGTTCATCACCCCATAACTGCCTTCACGTACACACCACGCCTGCCTTCAGGGGATTTTTCCTGGTTCGATTGACCGTGGTTATTTGGATAGGAAAAAGAAACCGTAAAACCCAGCCCAGATCGCATTAGTGGAGTGCCCGCCACGCTAGTGGGACAGCAGGTGGCGTGGGCTCCAGGTTCTCGTCCCTGTGGGAAGGCTGCTCCGGGGAACCGCGGAGGGAAGGAGGTGGCACCCGTTCTCACCGTGTGTCCTTTGCAGGTGTTCGATGCCCGAGACTGCACCACGGCTCACGGGATGTTCAACTATATCTGCAACCACATCAAGTATGCCACCAACAAAGGGAACCTCAGGTGAGCCCACCGGCTCCGGGGAGGGGAGTCCGATGTCCCCAGAGCATTGACCCTTGGGTGTGGAGTTGGCCCACCTGCCGGGGAAATGCTCCCCTCTCCTCTCGGGGAGGCGTGCCACGCTGCGAGAGGTGGCCTAGCTTCTTTGTTCCACCTGCCATGTCCTGTCTCTTCTGGGAGAAACAGACTGTTGCGTAGCTTGCAAAGCTATGCCACCAAAATCCCGTTCAACCCTCACAGTTGATTGTCACCCGTGGAGCAGGCAGGAAGGGGTGTTTCCCATGCCCAGGCCTCCGAAAGTCCCATTGCCAATGGTGACGTGCTTTTACCAGCTCTCCCTCTTTTGCCTGGAGCTGCCTCAGAATTTCCCTGGATTTAAAAGACAATTTCGCTTCCTGCCACTGTAGGCACTGCTCCTTCAGGTTCCGCCAAGCAAGCCACACCTTGGATTCCTCTTGCCCCAAAGAACAAGCCCAGGGAGGAAGCGAAGGCAGGGAGGCACCGGTGTGAGCCGCTGGCTTCCACACTGGCCAGTGGCAGCTGGAAGGTGACAGCTGGGGCCCCACAACCTGGCCGTTAGACTTGTTAATCCTGTGCGATCAGTCCTGCCCCGGCATCTGGTCCCAGCTGCTGAGGACCAGCCCCAGGGCGGCGCCATGTGGGCCACTGCAGGGATATTCCCACAAGCCCCCCGTAGTGGCTTGTTTGCATCCAGCATGGGTTTTCTTGGATGTGTCCCTTCCTTGAGAAGGAAACGGTGTCCCAGCTGAGCCCACCAGCAGGGAAAGGGCCTGTCACGTAAGCCCAGAGCCTGCTCGGGGAATTAGTATTTAGATCTTTTCCTGAAAGACCTCACCCCTCAGAGAACATCAAAGGGTCAAGGTCTCAGCCCTCAAGGAACTTATGGGCTGTTCTAGTAGTTTCCAAATGGTGCTATTACAAGGCAGTATCGGGGTGGGGGGATCACCACAAGCCAGACAGTGCACCTCCACTTTTTTCAGTTATCAGTTGAGGGTCTTCTTGAGGTCTTCTATTAAAGAAAATATTCAGCTGATTCCTTTGTTTATACATTTAAAAAAATTTTTTACTTTGGAGAGAGAGCACGAGTTAAGAGGGGTAGAGAAAAGGGAGAGAGAGAGAGAGAGAGAGAGAGAGAGAATCCCAAGCAGACTCCATGCTCAGCATGGAGCCTGATGGAGGGCTCAATCCCACAACCGTGAGACTGTGACCCAAGTGGAAATCAAGAGTCAGACGCTCAACTGACTGAGCGATCCAGCCACCCCATATTTTTTCACAAGGTTTTAAAAAAATTTTAATGTTTATGTAGTTTTGAGAGAGAGAGAGAGAGAGAGAGAGAATGTGCAAGGTGAGGGAGGGGCAGAGAGAGAAAAACAGAGGATCTCTGAGCTGTCAGCACAGAGCCCGACGCCGGGCTCGAACGCACGGACCACTAGATCATGACCTGAGCCAAAGTCAGACGCTCAACCGATTGAGCCCCCCAGGTGCCCCCCACAGTTTTAAACCACAAATCCGGACACGATAAGAAGGCCACAAGAGAATATATGCCGTATATAGAAATTATCGAAACGTAACCGAGGAAGGCAGGCAAGGGGGAAGAAGGGAGGGAAAGAGAGAGATGGAATTTAAACGGAGCAGGGCATTCGATCTGCCGTTCAGTGAAATCGTGTTTCGGAGACAGAAGCGTGTTCTATTTCTTCTGTTGGTCTCAGTTCCCGCACACAGTAAGCATTCCACCCGCTGTGTGCGATTCTGGGGTTTCTAAACATGCTTTTTCAATATACATATTACACAAACACCCTGTATCTGGTGCTCAACCAAAGGAGCGGCAGTGTGTTTTACTGCTGGAGGGAACACTGACAGTTTGACTCATTCGCTGTTCGTCTCCAATATGGCGCCTTTGCTACAAGATAGTTAAGAGCCTGTGACTTCCACCTTCAGCCCCCGTTCTGGACTCGGCCCCAGGAACAGTGTCCCGTCCCTGCAGTGTTCAATGCAATACTGTCCTGTGCGCACGGTAAGACCTACATGGGCTCAGGAAGAAGGTGGTCCTGGCAGCAGACGAGACAGGGGATGCTTTGTGGAGGAGGTGACTCTGAGTCTGGCCTCGAACTTGGGAACATGACAGCAGAGAGGGATTCCAGTCCTGATGGGTAGCCGGGCAAAGCTCCAGGGGCAGGGTGTGTACAGGGGAGGACCCGCGAGCAGTGGGTTGGCCCTACCCTGTGATCCTCACGCTGACATGAGCCAGGGCGGTGTCTCCCACAGCCCGGGATCGAGTCCCCTGACGGGGCTGTTGAGTCAGGATGGCAAGAGCCCCTGGGATGAAATAACGCTGAAATCACGTCATAAAGAAGTCGTTCTCCTTCCAGTTGCTTTCAGTCCTTCTGATGATCCCAAAGACAAAATCTCAGTTTGGTGCTGAGACACCGTTAACCCCTAACACTGCTGACGTCCCCCTTTAGGGGAGCAAGCCGGGTTCCGGCTCCTTCAACCAACGACAAATCTTTCTGCAACATAATAACAGTATATGGTCTCACAGTTGCCGGTTGAGGTAGGAGAGGCCAGTGGCGAGCTCCAGTTTTCCTTTAAAGAGAACAGACAACGGAGTACAAGGGACATTGGTTTCTGAGTCCTAAGTCTGTAGTCTTTGGTATGGTCCGGCGGAGGGGTGGCAAGAAGCAAGGATGGGGGTAAAAGAGCGAGAGTGGAAGTTGGAATCAGTGGGCTTCACCCTTTGAGGGGGAAAAGGGTCCCCCGTTGTTTCCGTGGAGATTCCCGGTGCCAGAGGACCCCTGGAAAACTGGCCCGAGTCGAGTGTTAAAGTCCCCAGTTAGAACAGTGTCCTCTGCTCTGAAGCGAGCTGGCGTGGGGCCTCCCGTACCCCACCCTTCCGCAGACCAGGGGTCCAGTGGAGGGACAGGGCGTGGTCCCTCCGTTCCAACAGCGGCTCCGTGGACCCTCGGGGACCTTGGCACAGAGGCGATCTCCCCGGAGCCTCAGTTGGTGGCCTGGGTGGCGCCCTTTGCAGTCCGTCCACAAGGTGCAAGCCCTGCCCCGACACCTCGTCTCCCTCTCTCCGCCACAGATCGGCCATCACCATATTCCCCCAGAGGACTGATGGCAAGCACGACTTCCGAGTCTGGAACTCTCAGCTCATCCGCTATGCCGGCTACAAACAGCCCGACGGCTCCATCCTGGGGGACCCGGCCAATGTGGAATTCACAGAGGTGTGTGCCTCCCGCCCCGCCCGGCCCCCCAAACTGTCTTTATCCATGGCCTTTTCTTCTTTTATTGTTACCGCCGTACGGAAAGCAGCCAGTGGGATACGGTTGACTCCTCTGCAGACCTCCTGCTCCTCCCGGCTGCCCCCAGTCCACCTGGCTCCTTACGGCTGGTCGTTCGGGCATTTTCATCCATTACCTCGCCCGACCCTCGTGATAGGAACTGTTGTCCCATTTTACAGATGAGTAGACTGAGCCTCCCCATGGCCAAATGAGTTTTCCGAGGCTACTAAATGAGCAGAGGGAAAGCTACAAGTACAGTCCACCGGCAGGAGAGACGCTGACATATGGGTGCCGTATCTGGCATTCCCCATCCCTGAATTGAGTAACACGGCAGACTCCTGTCATTCATTCCTCTGTCGATGCCGCGGTTCTACCTACCCACCCCTTCTTGGATGGGCTTGCCTCTGCATGGTAGTTTCTTGCAGCCCACGTCAATTCATAAAAGCCACCAGGAGGGGGCGCCTGGGGGGGCTCAGTCGGTTGAGGGTCTGACTGGCTCAGGCCATGATCTCACGGTTCGTGAGTTCGAGCCCTGCGTCGGGCTCGGTGCTGACAGCTCAGAGCCTGGAGCCTGCTTCGGATTCTGTGTCTTCCTCTTTCTCTGCCCCTCCCCTGCTCACGCTCTGTCTCTCTCTCTCTCTCTCAAAATAAATTTTAAAAAAACAATTAAAAAATAAATAAAAGCCACCAGGAGAACAAACACCGCCATCTCCCCATTCGGTGGTGATGCAAACAGGTAGCCCAGGTGAGTCATGGTAGCTTCCAGCACCTGTGCCCATGGAAGACACCACTGGGAGACCCATGCCTAGAATGATCTCAGGCACACAGCCCGGCGACCCTTTTCCTTAGCGCCCACTCATCCCCAGCCGAGGTTCATCTCCGTTCCTTCCTCACACCCCAACCCCAGCACCTTCCTCAGGACCGAGCTGGCGAGCCCAAGCCCTGCTGCACCCCGTCCCTGCTGACTTCATTTGCAGCTTTTCTTATTCAAATGTTATTACGAGAAGGAGCCGTAACCAGGGCGACCAGGAGTTGCACCTGTGCCGGTTTAGACTCAGCCAGACTCCGGCTCCACTTGGCTGGGCGCTCGCTAACTGCATCGTTGGCTGACCTTGTCCTCATGGCCACCAGAACATCAACGCCACAGCCTCTCCCTCCCCTTCTGTCTCCAGAACCCTCGCCGACAGCACACGTTCGCCTAAGCCCCTGATTTCGTGCTTCCTCTTTCTACTAACACAGCAGAAAGAATCACCCCAAACATAACCACGTGACCGTATCTTTCGAAACCCTCTCGCTCTGCACTGTCCGGTGCGGCAGCCACTGGCCACGTGTGGCCGGTGAGCACTGGAAATGTGGTGAGTCCAAACTGAGGTGCGTCGTAGGTGTAAACTACACACCGGGTCTCAGAGGCTGAGAACAAAACAGAGAGTGGGAACTACCTCATTAATAATTTTTATCTCAATTACATATTGAAATAATATTGGAGATAATGTTAGGCTAATCTATTATGTTTATTAATAATTAATACATTTATTGAGTTAATAAATGTATTAAATTTTATGTTAATGTTAAATATCTTATTATAGTAATATTAATAACGTATTTAATACTGTATCATTAACATATTAATGATGATTAATACACTTAATTATATGTTATACAGTATGTATTTGATACATTTGTTGGACAAATATATTACATATTTAACTTTAATGTCAAATATATTAATATATTGATGGCAATGCTTTATTTAATATAATATTAATAAATTGATATTACTATAATAAATAATATAATTATGATTAGTAACCATTGAATAATCAAATAGGATTGAAACTTTTGAAATTGTTGAAATATTATTAAAATGAATATATTATTTAAATTATTTCACCTGATTTTTGTTTGGACTTTTGTCTAAATTTTCAAATTTAGAAAAATTTGTTAGTTGCCTATGTGGCTTGCCTGCTTTATATTTTTGATTGGACAGCTGCTCTCACAGATGCATTTATGCACAAATTCTGATGACTCTGCCCTCATCAACTATGGTAGATTTTCTTTATCTCTCAGGGTGCTCGATGCAAACAGTTCCAGAACGAGTTACATAGGACATGGCAGACCCGGTGCTCGAGGGCATTATAGATGCAGCGATCAGATTCAGCTCTTATCCTCCGGGAGTTCCCAGGGCCGCAAGAAACACTCAGAAAACATACCAAAGCGCAGTGCAGGAGGCCGGATTTGCCTTCTGTGCTGTGGGCCGGGAGAAGTCACATAGACATGTGTGATGTCAGAGAGAACTTTGTGCAGGGAGCCGTGTGGCCCAGAGCCTCCAGAGGAAGGTGCTGCTGGCAGGCTTGCATTGGGGTCTCTGCCCCGCCCCCCCATTGCCATAGCGTCTGGAGGGCCTGGGGACATGTTGGCGGTGGCGCGGTGTGACCTGGCCCCTTCTGGTTGCAGATCTGCGTCCAGCAGGGCTGGAAACCCCCACGAGGCCGCTTCGATGTCCTGCCGCTCCTGCTCCAGGCCAACGGCAATGACCCCGAGCTCTTCCAGATTCCCCCAGAGCTGGTGTTGGAAGTGCCCATCAGGCACCCCAAGTAAGAGGGACTGGCATGGGGTGCGTGAGGGTGGGTGGGTTCACCCAGCGCCCCTCCTTACTCATCCCTAACCCCCTGGCTCTCCCTCCAGCCCAGACAGAAGCTGAAAGGGGGGCCTGGCTCCTTCCTCACGGTGGCCTTGGGCAGAGTGGGCTCCCCCAAGAATGAGGAAGTCCTCCTCACCAGCCGGGGGACCGCCATCTCTTCTGAATCAGAATCTCCCTCCTCCCCCTCCTCCTAAGCAATCAGCCAGGACCTGTCCTTTTTCCAGCCGTATGGGTGGAAAAGCAGAAACGCCTCCTGTCATAGCTCTTGTGAGCACTAGAGCTATGCGACCTGATGTGGGTCAAGTCCAAAAGGAATTTGGAGCCAGGAAGGAACGGCAAGGGCTGGGCCAGCCGCACAAGCAAAACTCACACTTGGAGGGTGAAGGAAATCCTTAGTGAGACACTAGCCTTGGAGGCAAAATTGGGGGGTAGGGTGAGGGAGGGGTGCCCCAAAGCTCAGTAATCAAGATAAATATTATTTTAATGTAATATACTTATCAAAATTAATTTTATATCCAAAAATTGGATCCACATTTAAATATTTTTACCTGAAACTTTCAAATAAAGACAGGATCCAGTTCGGGGCTGAGATGCAGGTGATGTAAGGTGAGTCATGCCTCTGCAGGTGAAGTGAGGTGAGTCATGCATGTGCAAGGTGAGACCCGCCTTTGTTTAAATTTTGGATATTTTGTTCGCAATGGATTTTTTTTTTTGCATTGATTTTGATTTTTTGAAAACCGTTGAGTTAATTTAGAATATAACATAAATTTAAAAAATTGAGTCCAGTATTGGACTCGATTCCTAGGTCTGTTGGTGCACCCTTAGATTTTGCACCCAAGGCTAGTGCATTACTTATTTCACCCTAGTCCCGGCCCTGGAGAGGGAGCAAGTGTCCTGAGGCCCATGACACTGCCCAGTATCTGGGAACTCAGCCAGTCTCCCTGGTGAAACCTGGCCTACAGTCATTAATGCATTCACTTACTCACTCATTCGCTCGTTCAACACGGTTTATTATTCCTGCTCTGGGCCGGCCGCTGTAGCTGACGTGGTCTCTGCCTCCATGACACTTTCGATCTCAAGGGGGAGAATTTACACATGCTGTTACCCAAATAACCACTTAATTCCAATAAAGTGCTGCAAAAGAAATTTTATGGTGCCCAGAGGCATAAAGTTGCCTGACCCAACCTAAACTGGGCATCAGTGAAGGCTTCATTTTAGCTAAGAATTAAAGTTTGGGTAAGGGCTGGACATACACAGGAGGAAGGGACTGCCGTGCAAAGGCCCTGAGGTAGGAAGGAATTTGGCAAACACCTTTTCTCCTGGATTCATTTTCAAGAGTGGGTTTGGGAGAGAAACAGCAGCCCGGCCGGCGCACTGGTTTCCAGGCCTGGAATTCACCCAAATCACCTGGGAAACATCTTAAAAATGCCTAGCAGCAGACCCAGCCGTGGAGCCTGTGATCCCGCAGGTCTAAAGCAGAGCCCAGGGGTCCGGTTCTGACAATAGCAAGTCCCAGGAGGTCGCTGGCGTTTCCACATCCCCAGACTGAGGCTGTCCCGCCCACGTGTCTGCCTGAGAGACTCCGGCCCCGTGGTGAGCTGGCCTGTGTCGCTCCCCACAGGTTTGAGTGGTTCAAGGATCTGGGCCTGAAGTGGTACGGCCTCCCTGCTGTGTCCAACATGCTGCTGGAGATCGGCGGCCTGGAGTTCAGCGCCTGTCCCTTCAGCGGCTGGTACATGGGCACGGAGATCGGCGTCCGCGACTATTGTGACAACTCTCGATACAACATCCTGGAGGTGAGGTCCCTCCCCGGCCATCGTGACGGGCCAGCGGAGGCCAGAGGGGGTGGGCCCCACAGCTGAGCTTGGGGGCTTGGAAACTTGGAAACTTGGAAACGTCTGCAACCGTGGTGAGGCCGCTGGCAGTTCCCGGGCACCCACGGCGTGGACAGCGCAGGAACTGTGGGCTAGGCACTGCTCCGAGCACTTTGTAAGTGTCACATGCTCCGTTCAGCACAACCCCCAGGTATGATAACCCCCATTTCGCAGATGGGGAAGTTGAGGCCTCTGGGAGGGTTAAAGTGACCAGCTCAGAGTCACACAGTGGCAGAGCTTGGATATGAACGCAGTCTGGCTTTGTGGTCCAAGTTCATAACCACCCGGCTACACGGCCTCTTGTGAGAAGGGATTGAAAATGACCCATGAACTTGGGACATCTCTTGCCTCTTTTCTGAAAAACAAGGGAGGGGGGGTTGGCAGTGGTTCCCCAGCATCCGCGTTTCCGGGTGGAGGGTCTGATTCCCTCCTGGCTGAGTCATCCTTGTCGGCTAGAGGCTGCTGGGGTGGAGTCCAGAGCTCAAATCTGGCGAGTGCATCGGGATAGCCGTGACCTTGCCAGCAGCTGTTATCCCTAACAACTGTCTTTTGTGGTGGGTCTTGTTTCGAAAGGAGGCACTGAGAAACAGAGAGGTTAAGCCCTGGGCCTGTGTCACACAGTAAATAAGGCAAGATTAGAACTCAGAATCAAGGGGCGCCTGGGTGGCTCAGTCGGCTGGGCGTCCGGCTTTGGCTCAGGTCACGATCTCGCAGTTCATGAGTTCAAGCCCCGCGTCGGGCTCTGTGCTGACAGCTCAGAGCCTGGAGCCCGTTTCAGATTCTGTGTCTTCCTCTCTCTCTGCCCCTCACCCCGCCACGCTGTGTCTCTCTCTGTCTCTCAAAAATGAATAAACGTTAAAAAAATTTTTTTGAAGGAACTCAGAATCAAGCATTAGGTTTATTTCGTTAATGTCCATGGGTGTTCACGTCAACGGACCTTGAAGACGCTACGCTGAGTGGGTTAAGTCAGACAGAGACAAATACTGTATGATACCGCTTATATGTGGAATCTGAAAAAGCCAAACCCATAAAAAAGAGACTAGAACGCTGGTCACCAGGAGCTGGTGTGTGGGGGAGTTAGGGAGGAGATGTTTAAGGGAAGAAACTTGTAGCAAAAAGATAAATAAGTTCTGGAAATCTAATGCACAGAAGGGTAATTATAATCCACAATACTGAATTATAAACTTCAAAGTTGCTAAGAGACTAGATCTTAATTGTTCCCACCACAGAAAAAGAAATAATAATTATGTGACACGACAGAGGTGTGAGCTAACAGTGGAAACCATATTGCAGTATATAAATGTATCAAACCAGCACCTTACATTTGTACACCTCAAACTCACACAATGTTATGTGCCAACTGTGTCTCAAATTTTTTTTTTAATTCCGTGGGTATTTGCTTGGAAAGAGAAGCCAGGGGTCCCCGGCCTTGCCACGCACTGGCATTACCTCGGGAACTTTACGATGCCTGAGTCCCACTCACCGGGATTCAGATATCATTGCGCGGGGGCAGAGCCTAGATACCAGCGTTTTTCAGAGGTCCCCAGAAGATTCTACTGGGCAGCCACTGATCTGTCCAAACTTCTGGCAGGAAAGGAAGAGACATTTCAGGCAGTTTCCATAGATGTGCCTCAAGTCACATTCGGGGATTTTAAAAAATCATATAATCTTTTTCTTTTTCTGCTAATGTTTTCCATTCTTCTAAGCAAAAGCATGCTATAGAAGGAACAGTCACAGCACAATGGCTACACATGCTTTCCTCTCTCATAATATAACTCGAGTTTTTTATGTATTTATGTAAAGCAGCAAATTTCATTCTTTCCGTGTGTGTGTCACTGCCAAAGGGCCACAGCAGAACCTAACGCCTCGGCCTCGAAGAGTGAATTCATATGAGCTCTGCTCTCATGATCCCTGCTTACATTTCGATTGCAGAGACTTATTCCCAAGTAACATAAATGAGATCCTCTCCCGCCCCAGCCCTGCAAGCCCGACGGCTATTATGTACAAATGGTGACAGCAAGGCTGGGAAGCGGTTTACCCAAACCTTAGAAACTGTCTCATGCTAGCCCCGTAATGAGACCTGGGCTCCCACAAGTGACTGGAATTGACAGAGGAAGAAACAGCAAGGCTCCAATTAATGAATTTGCTGTTGGGTGTTCCCCCCTCCTGACATCAGCTCCTGAGCTACAGCATAAATGTCAGGAGTTGCTGTGTTTTCTTCCAGTAGTTTTGCCAAAGGAGTGGGCCAGCTACGGTAGCAGCTCGCGGGTCCTTGGGCGTTATGCGTCTGCCTGGGCCCCAGCTCTGAGGCGAGCTGGCTCTATGGACCTCTCTGAGCCTCAGTTTCCTCATCTGTGAGATGGAGTCAGGCAGGTGTCCGCCTGAGGTCAAAGCGCCCATGATCTGGATCCCAAGTGTGACTACTCTAGGCGTGGAACAGGGTCAGTGGGAAAAGCTTGTCCTTCTAGAAGGCAGATGGTGGCACTCTCAGACTCACGCGTCTGCTTAAAACCCTCCAAAGACTCTTTGCATGATACAGTATTGGGAATAAAATCCCAACTCCTTGGCTCATCCCAGATCCTGCACAATCCGATCCAGTCCAGGCTTTCTCTCCCACCAACTCCCCTGGCTCACTACCCGCCCCTCAAATACACCAGCCTTCTTTTCTGTACTTCAGATGGTGGAAGTCTGCTCCCACCACAGGGTCTTTGCACGTGCTGTCCTCACTGCCTAGAACCTTCTGCCATAGATCTGAAGATGTCTTGCTTCTCATTATTTCGGTCTCACCGGGTGTGCCGCCTCCTCCCTCGGTCTTCCCTGACTGTCCTGGCTCCATCCGGCCCTGTATCCCCCTTCATCTCATCCCCTTGTCTTATTTTCTCCCGAGAAATTAGCACTCATCCCAATATTAACTGTCTCTCTCCCTCACTAGAAGGGAAACTCACAAATAAAAGGGCCATCCAAGTCTGTCTAGTTTCCTGCTACCCATAGGTTCTCAATTAAAAAAAAAAAATCTTTTGAGTGAGTTAATTAGTCAGGCAGCGAGTTGACTTATTCATTAAGACATTCATTGGTGACACTAGCTAGCCCTGTCTCTCCACAGGTGCCCCAGCCTGTGAGTCTGTGTTTCCTTCCTCTTTCAGGAAGTGGCCAAGAAGATGAACTTGGACATGAGGAAGACGTCCTCCCTATGGAAGGACCAGGCGCTGGTGGAAATTAACATTGCTGTTCTCTACAGTTTCCAGGTAGCATCAGAGGCTTGAAACAGACGGTCAAGAGATCTGGCTTGGGGGGGCGGGGAGGGGCGGGGAATCTGTCCACCAGCGTGGTCCACATCCCATCACGTACGCCTTGATCTCCGTTTTGGCTCCTGGGTGGGGACCATTTGAGGAAGAGATAGGTAGATGGAGGAGGGGAGCTGTGACCCATTGCTGCTGATTTGCTAGAGTTGGGACGGCAGGCATCTTGGGACCCCACCTCTTCGGGGTTCAGACTGTCACACAACAGACACAAATACTCGTTCTCATTAACCAGACACATACAGGCTCCTCGATGCGTGGCTCTGTGGTAATTCTGTAGGATGGCTGTAGAATTTATCATCTGAACCACGATACTGTTTTTTAAGTTTATGTTATCTATTTATTTTGAGAAAGAGAGAGTGCATGCATGCAAACAGGGGAGAGGCAGAGAGAGAGGGAGAGAGAGAGAAACCCAATGCAGGACTCGAACTCACGAACCATGAGATCATGACCTGAGCTGTAATCAAGAGCTGGACGCTTAGCCGACTGAGCCACCCAGGGGCCCCAAAGCATGATACTTTTGAGAGCGAAAGGAAGACACTGCTAATAATAATGCCAGGGTGATGGGCGTAAGCTGGCATTCTCCTGGGCAAACCAGAAGACTACAGAGTAGAGCTCACTCTCTGTAATGGAGACCAGCCGTATCCTCTGGGGGCTGAGTCTGGGAAGCTAGACCCTCGCAGACACACATGGAAAGCACACACAGAATGAATGCATCGAGTCATGGGGGGACGTGAATATGAACTGCGGGCCCCCGTGTCAGGAGTAGGGTGAATGGATACACTGAGGAATATCCCAGGGAAGGGACAGGCTGAAATGGGAAGGGAGCCCCCCCTTCTCTCTCAGCCATGGAGGAGTGAGGTCTCGGGAGATGTTGAGGAGGATGGAGCGTGGTTCAGTGGGCTTGGGGGACTGGCGTGAAGACCAGGGAGCCCGAGACAGCAGAGATGTGAGCAGGGTGAGTGATCGAGGAAGGAAAGTGGCCAGAGAGGGAAAGCGCTGTTTAGACAAGGTGTGAATCCAGACTGGCCGACCAGAGCGGGCCCCAGGGGCCAGTTATCCACGTATGCAGTCCACCCACCTCTACTGCGATTTCTGTGTTTCCGTTTTACGAAACCCATCCTTGGGGCGCCTGGGTGGCTCAGTCATTAAGGCATCGGACTTCGGCTCAGGTTATGATCCAACAGTTAGGGAGTTCGAGTTCCACACCGGGTGAACACGAGCCCCACTTCACATGAGCCCTGCTTCTCTCTCTTTGTCTCTCTCTCTGTCTCCTTCCTTTCCTCCCTCCCTCCATCTCTCTCTCTCTTCCCCTGCCCCTTCTGGGATTCTCTCTTTCTCCCTCCCTCCTTCCCTCCATGTCTCTCTCTTCCTCTGCCCCTTCTGGGGTTCTCTCTCTCTCTTTGCCCCCTCGCTCACTTGCGCCCTCTCTCTCTCAAAAAATAAATAAATGGATAAATAAACCCACCCTTAGTACTTAAAATTTTTAAGAGGATTTTGTATCACTGCCATAAATGGAGAATTAGTATCAGTTGCCATAAATAGAAGGCAATTATAATATTAAACTAATAAGCAAATAAACACAAGGAAAACACAGAATCGTCAAATTCTAGCTAAATGCTGCCTGAGCTTTCTCTTGCTTGCTAAAAAAAAAAAAAAAAAAAAAAAAAGGAAGTAGGGAGCAAGGAGAGAGGAAAATTGGCAAGAGAGGTATTAAAAGATGTATTAGCATCAAAGGAGACTCTCCCCGGATATAATTGAGAGAGAAATGCAGAGAATCCGTTTACAGGGCCTCACATCACATGGGGTCGCGAAATACCCCAGCTTCCCTTCCTGCCTGACTTCTGCCCCCTCTCCTCCCGCAGAGTGACAAAGTGACCATCGTCGACCACCACTCTGCCACCGAGTCCTTCATTAAGCACATGGAGAATGAATACCGCTGCCGGGGAGGCTGCCCGGCCGACTGGGTGTGGATCGTGCCCCCCATGTCTGGCAGCATCACCCCTGTCTTCCACCAGGAGATGCTCAACTACCGACTCACCCCCTCCTTCGAGTACCAGGTCCTGCCCCTTCCTGCCTCTCTTGTGCTAAGTCTTCAATACTTGGTATGCATGTTTGGCTTCAAGCATGTCTCAACTCAGACCTCCTCTGTGGACACTCAAGGGCTCCACTGTCCACATGGCTAGCGGCTGCCATATTGGACAGCACAGCTCTAGCTAAAAGACTAATGGAGACAAAGGAATAGTCAGGGGTTCCCAGGAGAGTGTTTCAGAGGGACCAAGGGCTGAGTGGGAAGGTCTAGCGGGACAGCGCAGGCAGACTGGACCAGCCACTCTGTGCAAGGATCGCTGGGGTCACCACCGGCAGATTACTCCCTTCAGAGGCTGAGGGTTAGACATAGCTGGGCAGCCACAAGCACCCAGAGAGTCCCGAGCCTCTCCCAAGAGGAGCCAGATTCGCTCACTGCAGTGACCATAGTCCTCTCTTCCCAGCCTGAGCCTTGGAACACCCACGTCTGGAAAGGTACCAATGGAACCCCCACAAAGCGGCGAGCCATCGGCTTCAAGAAGCTGGCAGAGTAAGTCACCTGGAATTGGAGGGTGGGGAATGGAAGCACCCCCAAACTCGGAGAGCCCCAGGAGGCTGGGCAGATGCCTATGCCTGTGACCTCTTGTGCGACGTGAGTTCTCCATTTTCTCTGACCGCCTCGTGCCTTCTTTGCCTCAGGGTCTGAGATGTGGATGTTGCTTCAACTTTTTTTCCTTCCCAACCTCACTTTCCTCACCTCTGTTTCCTAAATTCTTGTCTTGGAGGCAATGATGTTTTGATAAACCAGCTCTTCTAAAAATAATAATGATGGTAATAATAATAATAATAATAGATTTGTAACATTTGCCAGTTTCCGTGGTGTCAATACTCCCCCTAAGGCCAATTTCAAGCTACTAACAGGAAGTCATTGAACCCAGAGGAGGGAGGAGCTGGGACAAGCCAACTCGGGAGGGCTCTCACCCATGGCTGAACTCTAACACCACTCATTCATTCATTCATTCATTTGGCCAACAAATGAACACTGAGGGCCTGTTCTGTGCCAAGCACCATGCTAGGAGCCAGATAAATGATGTTCTTGTCAAAGCTCGAAGGCATTCACTTGTCCAAGAATCACACAAATACAGTAAACACAGCGAGTGCCATCGAGGAATGATTTCATGGTGCCGTAAATAGACCTAACCCCATTTGGGAGGTCAGAGAGGGCTTCCTTCAGAAGATGCCAATCGAGCTAAAGAATGGGATGACTAGACTAAGCTGAGCAAAGGAGCGGAGGGAAGGGGGCTTATGGGCCAAGGCCACTGAAGAGTAATGGTCCTGAAGAATGTGTGGCCAGCCAAAGGACCCGCTGACAAGTGAGGTGGGGCTGACCGAGATGATCAAATGGGGACGCCAGCCTTCTAAAGAAAGCGAATTTCACTGGCCCACTCAGCAGAGACCCCTGTGTGGAGTTAACCTTCTGGCAGAGAAGCTAGGGATGCACTGAGCTGCTCTTCCATCAGCCCTCTTGGGCCCAGAACTCTCTGGATGCAAGCCCTATATGAGCAACAGGTGACATCCATTCCCTAGACCCCAGAAGCAAGGCTGTGGATCCTTCAGGGACTCAACCTGGATCTTGGCTCCATTAACACAGACCATAGCACCTGTCTCCCCCCCTCCCTCCTTTCTCTCTCCTTCCACCTAACCCCATCTCCAGCCAGAAGAGAACACATCAGCAACCATTCTTTCCCTAACAAGAGAATCACAGATATTCTCAGGGAGGGCAAGCCTTTGGCTTCAGTTCAGTTCAACTGTTTCTGGGAGAAGAAGGGGGGAAGAAATCTAAAACATTAATTGCACTATTAAGTGAGGGGTAGAAACAATGGGAGTTAATTATAGCTGCTTTTTTATGCTCCAGTCATTCAAAGGGAATCCACCAGGCACCTTTTATTCTTTTCTGTTTCTCCCCCTTGGTTCGGAATGCTCTTGTAGCGTGGGTGGTTTCCCTGATTCTAAAAAAATGATGAATTTACCATCAATAATCCCCAGGTGGGGGTAATTAGCGATTCGTCTACTCTGAGGTTCCTAGTTCGAGCCGGGATGCTGGCTGAGAAGGGGAGCCCAGGCATTCCCAAGCCACTGATGCGCCACATTCACGCCCTCATAGGTGGGAAGAAAGGAACACTGATTCTGAATTGTCCATTTAGCGAGAAACAGCCTAGACTTGATGTTTCAACTCCCTAGGGCTCTGGTGGTAACAGCATCTTTAAAATTCATCCCTTCTTTTGATATTTATTTAGCACCTATTTGATAGCAGACTGTGGGACTCGGAATATGCAAGCCTGACTAAATCAGACTAGTCCTTCCTTTGTAGATCTGTAAACCTCTAAATTTCCTTCTAACTCAATACCTGGTGATTTATTAGTGATTATCTCCCTCTCTCTCTCTCTCTCTCTCTCTCTCTCTCTCTTTCTCACACACACACACACACACATACACACACATACACACACACAAATATAAGTCCCATGATAGCTACTTGTCTATGTTCTTCAGCTCCTATAACTATGCCTAGCACATGGATCAGCACTCAACAAATGTTTGATTAATGAACAAATGAATGAATGAATGATTATTTTGGGGAGCAACGCTTGGCAAACTAAGGTTCTCAAGACTGGGATTGGTCAGCCAAGCAACAAACTAACAAAACCAACCGTGTCAGCTCATGACTAGTCAGTATGGTGCTAAACTTGGGCTTCTAGTGTCCCTGAAACCATCAGAGATCAAGTGAGTAAGTTCTCTCCCATTACATTTCAAGGATCATGGTTCTTGCCCCAAAGTCCCAGCCTAGCATCTTTCCTTTTTTCTACATTTCCCATTTTCCTCTCCATTCTTTTCTCTCCAGAGCCGTCAAATTCTCAGCCAAGCTCATGGGGCAGGCAATGGCCAAGAGGGTCAAGGCGACCATCCTTTATGCCACAGAGACGGGCAAATCTCAGGCCTATGCTAAAACTTTGTGTGAGATCTTCAAACATGCCTTTGATGCCAAGGTGGGTAGGGGGGAGTGCCAGCTTCCTGGCCCCCATGGTATATATAGTTGGGAAGGGGAGAGAGGGAACTCAACAGAGATGAACCTTTGAGAATGGGTGAAGGCACATCCCAAGGTAGCCATCAGCTATGCATATGCACATCCACGTAAATTTCAGGGGACTTTGATGCCCCCTCTTCCCATGACCCTCCAGGAGTCCGGGAGTCCACAAAATGAAACCCCATCTCAGAGCAAAATCTTAGAGGGTTTATGAAAAAAAAAAAAAAAACATTCTGGGTCAGCTTGGGAAGCTCTGTATTAAACATAGTTGAGTGGCTTTCTTTGCTGAATGACTTCTCAGAGCCTTGAATTCGCAAGTCTGTACGTCTGACCCTTGAAAAACACAGGGGTTGGGGCACTGAAAATCCGCCTGTATCTTTTGACTCCCAAAAACTTAACTACCCATAGCCTATTGTTGACCAGAAGCCTTACTGATAACATGAACCGTTGACGAACACATGTTTTGGTGTTACATGTGTTATTACTGTATTCTTACAATGAAGTAAGCTAGAGAAAGGAAAATGTTATTTTAAAAAACCATAAGGAAGAGGAAATGCATTGACAGTACTGTATTTATTGGAAAAAATCCACATATAAGTGGACCCACGCAGTTCAACCCATGTTGTTGGAGGTCAACTGTATTCTAATCTCCCAATGAGAAGGGGGTAGAATATAAACATGTTTGTGCACGGGTCACTTATTTTCAAGGAGCCTCTTGGGAGACGGGGCTTCCCTTGAACCTACGTGGAGAAATGTTGCTCAAGAGATGCTAAGATGGAGGGCAATACTCTTCCTCAAGGCAGGGATCTCAGACGTATTTGGCCCAGGTTCTGTGCTGCTGGAGGGAGGATTAGCAAGGAGGCTGAGCAGACCTGGTCAGGTCCAGCTGGGCCATTCCCAGCCTAGAAGTGGTCAAGAAGATTCCAGGATCAGCCAGTTATAAGAAGCCCAACGGTCTCAATCAAGATCTGTCTCTATTAGCGGCCAACCCCTTCCACCATTGCCCCAGATTCGTTGTGGTCCTTCAGGCCACTGTGGCTTTAGAAAGGTCCTACGCTACCCATTGGAGCCCATTGAAATGGTGACACCCAGAACTTTTGGCTCTTCTTCCAAAGGACATGGCTCAAAATGACTCATCTTTTTCCTCTGTCTCTCTTCTTCTCCTTCACTTTTTGTTCTCTCTTACCTCTTCTCCTTGTCACCACCTCACTTCCTCTCCCCCCGCCATCCCTTCCCCTTCATGCACCTAGGTGATGTCCATGGAAGAATATGACATTGTACACCTGGAACACGAAACTCTGGTCCTGGTGGTTACCAGCACTTTTGGCAATGGAGACCCCCCAGAGAATGGGGAGGTAAGATGAGCTTTCACCTGTTCTAGCATGTTCTCTATCACGAGGAAGAAGAGACTGCCATTCAGTAGCAAATCCTCCCAGAGCCTCAAAGCCCATGACTTGGATTTGGATCCAAGTTCCATAAGAATCCAAGTTCCACTTGGACAGTTTCAAGACCTGTCTATTGGTGCCCACAGACGAGCCAATCTTTAGTGCAAATGCTGTCACCTCAGTGAGCTACTTCTTGGGAATGGATGCTCCAGTCAAGAGCTTGGCATCCCTGCTCCAGATGAGAGAAGTAGGGACACAATTTTGTCAAGAGAGTGCCACAATGGGGATTGGTGTGCTGGGGATGGAGGGTCCGCTGCAGTCCTTTAATCAGCTGTCCCTTCCTCACGCACCTGCTGCCCAGCCTGAACCCCTGACCGTCTCTGACATCCTCGCCCCCAGAGGCATCAGGCTCCTCTTTTACCAGCCAGGACCCCAGACGCCCATTGCCCTACCCTATTCTAGATTCAGAAATCCATGCTTCACATTTTACTCCTCTCTTGGCTTCCAGAAATTCGGCTGTGCTTTGATGGAAATGAGGCACCCCAACTCCGTGCACGAGGAAAGGAAGTAAGTGAATGACACACTCTGGGGGTAACCGAAAAGTGCCTTTGGGCACCTGGGGTTCACATTTGGGTTCCGGCTGCATTTTGTGACCTAAAGCCCATTTGTGAGCAATTTTAGCTGGTGGGTGTCTGGGGTCCACTGGGGCTGATATTTTGGCTTCTCTGGTAACTTCACAGGCCCATGCCTCAGTTTCCTTTTCCATCAAATGAGACTTACTATACCTGCCTTAACTTCTTGTAAGAATCGAAGGAGAAAATAGATAATAAGCATCTTATGAAAACTTAGCCCTGTGTAAATACCAGTTCTTATCTTTCCTCTTGGGAAACCTTCATTCAAAAGCAGCGAAAATGAGCTTCTTTCCCTAGAACTTTTCCATCAGATGCCCATGGTGGAGTCGTAGCTAACGTAGAAGTTGAGTTCAGAAGCTAAGATACCTCATAAGGAAAAAAAAATGCCTGTAGCCAAAAAACGTTCATGGTGAAATTGCATCCCAGTGTCGGGCTGCCTTCTAAGGGTGTTTCCTAAGGTGACAAATACCTGTGATCATGATTACCCTTGCGAAGCCTGGAAGTCCCCCAGAAAGTTGAGAACATACGGCGAGTGTGCGCTGAGCTGTCTTTCGATGAGGCCAACACGGCGTCTCCTCGAGCGTGGAGCAGAGCGAACGCCACAGCTGACTGGTGCTCACGGGCTGTGGTCTGCAGAAAACCTCTCCTGGTTTTCTCTCAGCCAAGCACCTGTTGCCGAACTCACCTCCGTTCGCTCCGTGCCCAAGGGATAGCTGCGTCCCTCATGGTCAGTCATCTCTGACCATGAGGCCCTTAGTCCTCGCTCTCCCTGCCCGTCTCCTTCCCAGGTGGCCATCACAGGCTCCCCCTCACCCCTCCTTCAGGGAGAGAGAGGGCACCATCCCCCTTCTCCCCTCTAGGTGCCCGGAACCCTTGCGTTTCTTTCCCCGTAAAGGGCCTCCCCTCCCCCAAGGTGACACAGAAGTCCATGGTCTGGCTGCGGCCCGTGACAGCCAGCAGAGGTAGAGTGTGCGTGTGTGTGCATGTGTGTGTGCATGCATGCAGGTGTGTGCGTGTGTACATGTGTGTGCATGTGTGCAGGTGTATGCGCATGTGTGTGCACATGTCGAGGTGTGTACCTGTGTGTGCATGCGGGTGCGTGTGCAGGTGTGTGCGTGTGCAGGTGTGTGCATGTATACACGTGCGTGTGTGCATGTGCATGTGTGCCCATCTGTGTGTGCGTGTGTTCATGCACATGTATATGCCCTGTGTTCATATATGCGTGCGCAAGTGTGTATGCAGATGTGATTGTGCACGTGTGCATGCATGCCTGATGCCCACCCAAGCAGCCAAAGCCACATCCGGGTCTCAAGGAGACCTGCGTTCTAACCCAGGCTGTGCCACTAACTCACTAAGCAGACCTGAGGAAGGCGTTTGACCTCTCTGGACCTCAGTCTTTCTCATCTGCCAAATGGGGAGAACCCATCTCTGCCCTGACCATCTCTGGGACTTGTTGAGAGGATCAAAGGATAAAAACAAAGAGGAAAGCATTTGGAAAAACCTCAAGCCTCACACAAATACGTGTGCTGTTATTTTTAACCCACAACCATCAACCGTCCCTCCCACACTAACAACACAGCCACCCCCTGATATGTTGCATGACTTATTTGGAGAAGTGACTCAGTGTGAGACTATTTTAGGGCAGAAAATACACTTACATATATTTAGAACTTTCCTGATGCTGGAACAAAAACTTTGAAGACCATCTAGCTTAGAAACCCTGCTACCAGAACGCACGGTGTCTTTGTTTGTCTTCTGCACGCATATGTATCTGTTGAGCTGTTGTGTTTTGCTTTTGGTCTCTTGTCTCGGGAGGAGTTGTTCTGTTTTGTTTTTTGGTCTGGGAATTTCGTTTTTGTTTTTGTTTTGTTTTTGCCTTGTCTGAGAACAACACTTTTAGAGGAAACCACGGAAACGGAATCTTTTTTTGACGTCTCGGCGCTCCTGAGCCTCTCATGCTGAGGTCTAAGTTCCAGTGACACCTTCCTTCCCCTTCCAAATAGTTTAATAAGAAATTCAATCTCTTTTCAAGCCATGTCTCAGTGCGGAACATTTCCCACATTTACTTGAAATGAGAAATGTGACAGATCCTTGAAACGTCCAAGGGCCATTGCTTGATGAAGAGAGAGTATTGAATGGGAGGTGTCCAGCACGATCCAATAAAACTTTCTGGGGTGGTATAAATTCTCTACATCTGGGACATCCAAGAGGGCAGCCACTAGCCACGCGTGGCTCTTGAGCACCTGATGTGTGGCCAGT
This sequence comes from Cryptoprocta ferox, assembly GCA_028646485.1. Lineage (NCBI taxonomy): Eukaryota > Metazoa > Chordata > Mammalia > Carnivora > Eupleridae > Cryptoprocta > Cryptoprocta ferox. The sequence goes on along the minus strand of CM053566.1, from coordinate 12,852,893 downwards.
GCAAGTGAGGAACACAATTTTTAACTGTATTTATTTTGAATCAATTTAACTTTATGTTTAAATAGCCACCCGTAGATACCCAAGTGGACATGCCACTTAGTTCCTGGCTACTCAAACTGAGGTCTGGGGACCAGCAGCTTTAGTGTCTCTTGGGTGCTTGTTAGAATGTAGAACTTTAGGCCCTGCCCACATCTGCCGAATCAGAATCCGCACTTTAACCACATCCCAAGATGATTCTTGTGCTTGTTAAAATTTGGGAAGCAACGAAGCGGTCTCTAATGGTTAGGGGGTGGTCTGATCTTGTTTGTGACTTTTTGCCAATTAAATCATTTTGGCTGTCTGGCTCGCAAGATCCCTGAGTTGAGTTTGGTCGGAAACCTCTCAGATACAAGCAGTGTCATGTGCAGATGGCTAGCTCTCATGGGGGATGAGGGGACGTTGATCCATTCCGGAAGCATCCATAGAAGTGTTATGGTCTCAACATGCACAAGAAAGTCCTAGAAACAGGACTGGTCATTTGGAGATCCCTTGGGGTGTTGACCTCGGGAGAAGGTTCCAAGCGAGAGCTCACAGGGCTTCTTCTGTTTTGGCAGGAGCTACAAGGTCCGATTCAATAGTGTCTCCTCGTATTCTGACTCCCATAAATCATCCGGCGACGGGCCAGACCTCAGAGACAACTTTGAGAGTGCTGGACCCCTGGCAAACGTGAGGTGAGCAATGGTCAAGGGCATCAGGGAAGACATCTTGGGGGAACTGGATTTAGTTGCAAAGTGGGATTAAGGGGTCTCCCTTGTATTTCCGTCCATCTCTTGAATAACCAGCACACTCTGGCTATCTGGGGACCCCCCACCCCATGAAAGCACACCACCCAGACCCCTTCCTATACACACTCCATCACCCGAATCTCACCCCATCATCAGCACACCATTTGTCCCCAAGGATGATAATCCCTAGAGATTACTCAGTAATCTGCCCTTCCCGGTGATATGTTACACCTAATAGAAACTTCTGGAGACACCCTGCCAGCCCCCAGTGGCTCTCAACCCTGGACACACATCAAAATCATCTGGAGATGTTTGCAATATACCGATAACTGAGTCCCATTTCCAGAGCCTCTGATGTTATTGGTCTAGACTTGGGCCCAGGCAGTGCCTTTTTTTTTTTTTCTTTAATTTCCCCGAGGGACTCTAATGTGCACTGAGATTCAAAAACTATTGGCCTAACCCCATGTTTACCAAAGCACAGTGGTCACATACCAGGAGATCATTTTAGGTGGGATGTGGACAGATTATTTTATACTTCAACAGTTGCGCATGCAGCCCAACGAGCATTTGGAAGGAAAGAAAACCACAGACCCCTGGTCTCACAGATGTGAGTGAAGACAAGGTTGATGGACGCTGAGTGTCCGGCCCGGCCACAGACCTTTCTGACCTTTCCTAACTGAACCTTCTCACCCCTGCTCAGTCCAATACTTCGTAGATGATACATGACACAAGGGATCCTGGATATGGAAATATTATGCCCAGTAGTGTGCTTTGCAACAGACTTTACTTTTCCAGGCAGTTGTAGGTTCACAGCAAAACTTAGAGGAAGACACAGCGAAGTCCCATATAGTCCCTCCCCTGACAAAAACAGCCTCTGCCACCACCCATCTCCATCCAGAGTCGTACGTTTGTACAGTATATGAACCTACACCAACACATCATTATCACACAACGTGTGTAGTGTACATCAGGGTTCACCTTGGTGTTATTTTCTGTGGGGTTGGACATCAGTGCATTGTTTTAGCTTGACCTTGAAACATCAGTTTTGTACTTTGACAGTCGGACCCAATTTTCTCTTTTTTTTTTAAATTTTTTTATTTATGAGACATAGAGACAGCACGAGTGGGAGAGGGGCAGAGAGAGAGGGGGACACAGAATCCGAAGCAGGCTCCAGGCTCCGAGCTGTCAGCACAGAGCCCGACGCGGGGCCCGAACCCACAAACCGCGAGATCATGACCTGAGCCGAAGTCGGACGCTCAACCGACTGAGCCACCCAGGCGGCCCAGACCCATTTTTCTCTTATTCAATCTATCACGGCCTAGGGCAGGCTTTGGCAAGCTGTAGCCTGGAGACCCAATCCAGCCTGGCCACTGTACGTTTTTACACAACCCATGAGCTGGGAGTGGTTTTTACACTTGAACATTGGCAATTCACTTGACGATAGAAACCATTCCCGTTGAACCCCAATTAAGCAAACTGCTATTTGCCCTCCAAAAAAGGAATTCTGGTCTCATAGGTAGACACATTATTAAAAAAATCATCCTCTGAGCACTGGGTGTTATACGGAAACCAACTTGACAATAAACTATAAAAAATATTAAATTAAATTAAATTTTAAGAAATTTAAAAAAGACCTACCTATGGAAAAAAAAAACACCCTCAATAACTGCAATAATAATTTTTTAAATTTTTATGTTTTCATTAAAAACGTGCAGGAATTGGTTTTCTTTCTGTTATACAGGCATCCACATAACAAGTTCGATTTTGTTTCTTGGCCTAGAAACCTAAAAATATTTACTCTCCAGCCCCACGTCTAATAAGTCTGCCAATTCCTGGTTTGGAGGCTTAAAATAGGAAGTTTGAAACCCTAAGGTGAAGACCATGCTGGAAACGTGAGTCTAGGAAATGACTGGGCGGCAAGTCCTCAGGTGTATCAGGAAATGTATTAATGGATGAAACACCTGAACCATCTTGTAGTGGTTACACAAGCAGCTTTGATGAGCTGGTGAAGACAAATTAAAAGCAAGCTAAACAGGGGCGCCTGGGTGGCTCAGTAGGTTAAGTGGCCGACTTCGGCTCGCGTCATGAGCTCGTGGTTCCTAAGTTTGAGCCCCGCGTCGAGCTCTGTGCTCACAGCTCGGAGCCCGCTCCAGATTCTGCGTCTCCTTCTCTCCCTGCTCATGCTCCGTCTCTCAAAAAGAAACAAATATTTAAAATTTTTTTTTAAAAAAAGCAAGCTAAACAGCAGTAATAAGTAAATAATTGTATTGGCGGTGGTCACATGTGGTGAAGTCGTGAACGTAAATATCATGTTTGAGGAATAACAGCTTAACCACAGAGTCATGACTGGTGCTAGGAAACTCCAGTCTCCACTGGGCTGAGGCTAAGGGGAGAGGCTTGGGACAGAAGTTCTCCTTCCCGGCCCCCCTCCAACCAGTCCACTCCTGGTTACCAGCTCTCCTGTCTGTCCCACCACCACCCTTGGAGGAAAAGGTGAGGAACCCAGCTCCAGAAAGAGCTGCCTAGGAAACACTGCCTAATCCCGTGTACTTTCTTTCTGGGGCTCTACAACCCCGGGGAAAGAAGGGCAGGAGAGAAGAGGCCCACAGAGGCAGCATGCACGTGGGATTAAAAGGAGCAGGTGTTAACCCATGCTAACCTTCACCTGATCTGTGAGACCCCCGGACCCATCTCAAGTGCATTGTCCAATGACAGAGAGAATAGGAGTCCCTTCCCAGCTTCCATTCCTCCTCCCTGCACCCCCCATCTCAAATCTTTCACCAACTTGACCCCTTCGTTCTAAACAAAGAGATTGGGAGGCAGAGACAGTATGGAATAGCCACACCGATCCATGCCTGGGCTTGTCTGAGTTGACAGTCTACAGCAGAAAACTCCAGGCCAGGAAAGACGTGGGGCCGGGTGGGGGGGGGGGGGTGTTCTTGTCCCACTTGTGTGAACCAGTCACTCCCGTCCCAGTGACATCGAGACCCACAGCCAGGACCAAGCCCTGGAAGGGTGACATAAAGTATCTGTAGGGCAGTGAGCGGCCATGTGAGACACAGCCTCCCCTCCTCACACTTCAGTGAAGGCAGCGCCACCTTCACAGAGAGGAAAATCTCAGTAACTGGACCCCCACGGATTCAAACACCCACATTTTCTTGGTGGTGTCTGTGCAGAGAAGGTTTGTGAGGCAAATTAATTTCATAGGCATCGCAAGGGGTGGAGCCAGCATCTTTATAAATCTTTCATCCCCTTTTTAGAAGAACCTGTTTATACACCAACATTCGATGTGTTTTTTTTTAAGTTTTTGTTTTAATTCCAGTTAGTTAATATACGGCGCCCATTTGATGTGTTAATGACAAGTCCTTCTGATCTCTTTGTTAATGCAGGTCCCTGAGGACTGCTGTGTTATGGTTTTCCTTAGCTTTGTACTTGAGACTAATCTGGTTGTGTCCCTTGTAGAATTCAAGCCCTCCCATAAAGTAGACTAATTTTTCCAGCTTAGAAAGGGGCACACAAGAACCAGACAACAGTTCTGGGTCATCGCTATCCCCGACTCATCCTCCTTGGGACCTTTGGGAATTTTCTCCTGGGATGGTCCTACCTTGCAGAGACCAGATGGAGAGGAGAAGAGGTCCAGGGCTCCCAGATTTTAAAAGGGCCTAACCCAGGTGGGCCTGGGGCTGTCTGACCACCATGGGCTAAATAAACACAGTCTCTCTGGAGATGCAAGATGTGTTAGTCTGCTCAGGCTACTGTAACAAAATACCAGAATGGGTGGCTTCCACAACAGATAATTATCTTCTCACAGTTCTGGAGGCTGGAAGTCCAAGATCAAGGCGCGGTAAGATTGGTCTGTGGTGAGGCCTCTCTTCCTGGTTTGCAGATGGCCGCCTTCTTGCTGTGACCTCACATGGCCTTTCCTCTGTGCACGTTCAGAGTGAGAGAGTGCTACTGGGTGTTTCTTCCTCTTCTTCTAGGGACCCCAGTCCTATTGAACTACGGACCATCCTTATGACCTTATTTAATCTCAATTACCACCTTAAAGTCCCATCTCCAAGTACAGCCATATTAGGGGTTAGGGTTTCAATATATGAATTTAGGGGGGACGTGGAGTCCGTAAAGCCAGACACCCCCTCATGCCCCACAGTCGCCTAACACAGACCATCTGTTTTCTCCTCGGCAGGTTCTCCGTATTTGGCCTTGGCTCCCGGGCTTACCCTCATTTCTGCGCCTTTGGACATGCCGTGGACACCCTCCTGGAGGAGCTGGGGGGAGAGAGGATCCTGAAGATGAGGGAGGGAGACGAGCTCTGTGGGCAGGAAGAGGCTTTCAGGACCTGGGCCAAGAAGGTCTTCAAGGTAACCACCTGCCTAGATCCCAGATACCAAGGGAGAGAAGTCATGACCCCCAAGATCTCCAAAGACAGAGTGTCTACACCAGTAGAAATAGAAGAAACTTGAGAGAACCTATGGCATTCCCCTCCCCGCCCCCCCACCATGTGTCCAGCCAGGAGACAACTTTCAACAACTCAGATGAGTTCGGGTGGTCTTAAAACATGTATTCTCCACCCCGAATCTGACCTCCTGCATTATGGGTAAGGAGTTGGTCTATAAAACGTGGTACTGTTGGAATTTCAGTGCGTCCCTCACTCACGTTTGGTAGACCAGTAGACAAAAATACCAAACCAGGGGGCCGTGCCTCGACCTGGGACTCAGATCTCACCGATTTGTCTACTTTGACATACTTACCCCTCTTGCGCTAGATCTTTGCTGACCAATGCAGGAGCACTAGCCCCATGTGCTATTTTTTTTTAAACATTTATTTATTGTTGAGTGACAGAGAGTGACAGAGCGCGAGCAGGGGAGGGGCAGAGAGAGAGGAAGACACAGAATCCAAAGCAGGCTCCAGGCTCTAAGCTGTCAGCACAGAGCCCGACACGGGGCTCAAACCCACAAACCATGAGACCATGACCTGAGCCGAAGTCGGATGCTTAACCATCTGAGCCACCCAGGCGCCCCCCCCCATGTGCTGTTTAAATGTAAATGTAAATGCATTTAATGAATGGATAAGTGAATACAGTGTGTCTCTGCAACGGCATATTATTCAGCCATAAAAAGAATGAAGAACTGACGCCTGCTACAACGTGGATGGAATGCAGAAGTAACGGGCATCATGCTAAGTGAAAGAAGCCAGACACAAAAGGTCAATGATTCCGTTTATATGAAGTGTCCAGAATACACAGATCCAGACAGACAGAAACTAGAGGGGTAATTGCCAGGGGGCTGGGGCCGTGAGAATGGGAATAACTGTTAATGGGCACAGGGTCTCTTCTGGGGGGAGGAAGACGTGCTGAAACCGGAGAGTGGTCGTGGTTGTGCAACTTTGTAAATACACTCAAACCCACTGAATTGTACCTTTTAAAATAATGAATTTTATGTCACATGAAAAATTCCTAGGGGCGCCTGAGTGGCTTAGTCATGTAAGCATCCAACTCTTGATTTCGGCTCAGGGCGTGATCTTGCGGTCGTGAGATCAAGCCCTGCGTTGGGCTCGGCTCTGACAGAGCAGATCCTGCTTGGGATTCTCTCTCTCTCTCTCTCTCTCTCTCTGCCCCTCCTCCCCTTTTCTCTTTCAAAATAAATAAATATTTTTTAAAAAGAAAAAAATTTTCTCTCTCTATACATAGAAATAATTAAATGTTTAATTATAATACATAATATTGTATATTATGACAGAAATATTCTATATTGCATAATTGCAGAAATATTCTATATTACCTAATTCCAGAAATATATTGATATTACATAAAATAATTAAATAGATTTATATACTATAATAAATGTATAAAATTTTAATAATTTTTCATTAAATTTTTAATTCTATTTAATGTATATTAGATAGAGTTTAAAATCTCATTCCTTGGCTGCATGTTTCCTATGCTCAGTAGCCACAGGCAGCTGCTGGCTACCGTAGGAGACAGCACAGAACATTCCCATCATGATCGAGCCCCCTGCTGGCAGGGCTATTCTAGACATGACGTCACAGGGGAATAAATGGAGAATGGTCTTCTATCTGTGTGGGGCGTGATTCGATTGGCCATCCTGGGAAAACGAGAAAGCCATGATTGAGGACCTGAGATGGCGTTTTCCATCCTGCATGCAAATGCAGATAGCAGACAGGGAAACTGAGGCCCCTGAGCTAGAAAGATATTTATGCAGGGAGGCTGTGTCCATATGCCTATTCCTGCATTTCTTCCTGGATAAGCAGAATTGAGATATCTCGGCTCTTTTTGCCTTGGGAAAACTATGCTTCTTGACTTCGTCGGCCAACTTCGATTGAACACCCCAGAGTCAGGGTCTGTTACAAGCCACTGTACCCTTTAGCTATCACCACCCCCCTCCCATCAGACTCCCAGTCCTCGCAGCCGCTCATCTACTTCCTGTCTCTAGGGGTCTGCCTGTTTTGGACATTTCATACGAACGAAACCATATACTATGTGGTCTTTTGAAACTGGCTCATTTCACTTAGCATGTTTTCAAGGTTTGTCCACAGTGTGTATATATATATATATATATATACACACACACACACATACTAGTACTTCATTGCTTTTTATGGCCAAATAATACTTTGTTGTATGTATATATCATATTTTCTTTAGTCATTCATCAATTGATGGATATTTAGATTGTCTGAAAATCAACACAAGGCCAAAAAAAGGGTAAAAGCTACTCTTAAAAACTTTTTAATTATCCATGGCTTTTATCCCAAAAACCTGAATTCCAAAAAGTAATTCTTAGGATCACTAAAGTCAGAGAACTTATGAACTTGGCAAAGAGAAAGAAAGAAAGAAAGAAAGAAAGAAAGAAAGAAAGAAAGAAAAATTTCATATGCAGGTATTCAAACATTCAGTATGTTCTGCTTTTAATGTAATTGTTTAAATCTTTAGAGGAAGGTGGATGGGAAATTCTAAGGTGTTTATTTTCTTTTTTAATGTTAGGTCTCTACAAATATTGGTTTTAGGAATAAATGACATAGAAGTTACATATTAAGTAGAGGTTAAATCCTAAAGTTATTAGTAAATATGATATGTCCAGTACATCAAAGGCGTTCAAAAAACACTGGATGGATTAGTGGATGGATTAATGGATGATTGGCTGGCAGGTATGTGGTGGGATGGAGAGATGGATGGGTAGGTGGGTAGATGGAAGGAAGGAAGGAAGGAAGGACAGACGAAAGGAAAGATAGATGGGGTAGATGGAGGGATGGAAGGATGGATGGATAGAAGGAAGGATGGAGGGATGGAAGGAAGGGAGGAAGAATAGATGGAGGGAGGGAAGGAAAGAAGGAAGGGTAGATGGATGGATGGATGAATAGATGGAAGGAAAGGAAAGGAAAGGAAAGGAAAGGAAAGAAGCGGGGAGAGAGGAAGGAAGAAAGGGAGGAGAGTGGAAAGAAGGAAGGGTAGGAGGATGAATGGGTGGGTAGGAGGAGGGAAGGAAGGATGAGTGGACAGATGGATGGATGAATGGATGGATGGATGGATGGATGAATAGATGGAAGGAAAGGAAAGGAGAGGAGAGGAGAGGAGAGGGGAGAGAGGACGAAAGGAAGGGAGGAGAGTGGAAAGAAGGAAGGGTAGGAGGATGAATGGGTGGGTAGGAGGAGGGAAGAAAGGATGAATGGACAGACGGGTGGATGAATGGATGGATGGAGGGATATGCATCATGATTTGGAGCTGTTGGTGGAGAGGAGCCCCTTTTGGCTGAAAGAGGTCACCGAAAGCCCTGCATGTGCCACAGGCAGCCTGTGACGTGTTCTGCGTGGGAGATGACGTGAACATTGAGAAGGCAAACAACTCCCTCATCAGCAACGACCGCAGCTGGAAGAGAAACAAGTTCCGCCTCACCTACGTGGCCGAGGCTCCAGAACTTACACAAGGTACCTCCCCCGCCCCACTTCCTGGGAAGGTGTGCAAGACAGTGGGGGGTTGGGGGGGAGACAGGAGTTCTCACCTCCAAAAGGTATTTAGAGGAGGTGGGTTTCATCGCTGATCTTTAGTGCAATCCTCTCGAAACAAATACACTGCTAGTGTCCCACGCTGTCAGACGTGCGCGTGGACGGGCCTCCCTCCGGCAGGCTGGTCTGTTACTCTGACCTCTTCTCAGCTCCGCTGCACCAGATTTGCTTTTCCTCCGCCTCCTCCACAGTCCGTCCACCCCCCACCCCCACCCAGAGCCTTTTCTTTCACCTCTTCACTTCACTCCAGAGGACAGTGGAAGTGCGACTGGAGGGTCGGTCAGTAGGAGCTGGAAGGTTTGTAGCGACCACACTTGAACCCCATCTCAGGAAGACTGTTGCTTTTCTCCCCGCAGGTCTATCCAATGTCCACAAAAAGCGGGTCTCAGCCGCTCGACTCCTCAGCCGTCAAAACCTTCAGAGCCCTAAATCCAGGTAGGAGCACCTTTGGTTGGCTCGGGGTTATGCACCCGTGCTCCGGATGTCACCCACAACCAGAGGCGAGCCCTGGTTGGCTCGGAGGGCTGGCTTCCCCATTACTGTTCCAAGTGCTACTGAGACTCCCTTGCTGCCTTGTGGCGTCGGGATTTCCCTTCTTTCCCTTTGCCAAGCTCTGACCTGGAGGGACCAAGAGAGGAGATGGTGATGCTCATCGTGGAAAGCAGAAACAGAAAGGGTTTACAAGGAATTTCGGGTGTAGACCGCACCCTTGTCAAACTGCTAATGTTCCTTGCACTGTAGCATCCTAGTCAGAGAACATTTCCTCCTTGTGGGTTAATTCTTCTGTGTGGAGTCTTGAAAACTGGCTACCCGGACTCTGTTTAAATCCCTCTGGGATGACAAGAGGTTCATTACCTCACAAAACAGCCCCATCTGTGCTTCCAAGTGCAGATTGTTAGAAATTATCTTACCGTCGCTATAACCAAAGGGCACCTTCCTAGCACTTCGTTCTGACCCCCGTTTTACTCCAGTGATACCCAAAGCAGAGTCAGTTCTTCCAAATGAGAGACCCGCGAGTAGCGAAGGACACCAACCCACCTCTACTGGGTCTTGATTCCTTCCAATCACTCTTCCTAAGACCTAGTTTCCCAAGCCTTTCGCTTTAGTAAAAGGACACACCTTGTCCTGCTGGAAATGTCATTCTCAGACCTGGTCACATGCAGCGGAGGGCCTGTCATAGCTGTACTGAGGCCATGGTAATCCTCCCCCCGAATCTGAGCAGGACACACTGAGGCCACCCGAGATGGTGGGCATTGCCCTGAACTGCCACACTGTCCTCCCTTGAAGCTTACACCCTTGTTGTTCTTAGACATCAAGTGTTTTCAGAATGATGGAGCCAGGTCTGTCCATCATGCTCCTTGCATAAAAAATATTTTTGGCCTTAATGAAGTCCTTTGCGTTGGTCCCTGTCACATGCACGGCGATCTTTTGAATTCTTGATTCTTTGCACGTGGCAGGGTCCAAAGCTGCACGGCCCTGGGTTTTCACCCCGGATCTGCTGCACACCAGCTGTGTGACCATGGGCAAAGGCACTCCGGGCCTCCAAGCCCCTGTCTCTTTATGTCAAATGAGAATGGTGGCCATAAAGACTGCTGACGCTTACCTAGTGCTCTCTGTGTGCCGAGAACCGTTTTGAGTGCTCTCGGTGCGGGGTCTTCCGGAACGCTGACCAGCCCATGACGTAGATGCTCCTGTTATCAACATCTGAACCATGAAGAATGATGAATAGAAAATGCAAGTGACTTTTCCAAGGTCACACAGACTCGGGTCTCTGACTCCAGAGTCAGTATGCCGAATGGTCCCCCCATGTGACCTCAAGAGCATTGCGAGGCCGTTGTATTAAAGACAAGGTGCACGAGGCAGCTAGCCTATCATACGTTCCCATTACTCTTCCTTATGTGTCCCAGCATCAAACCCCTGCTAATTTAGTATGCATGCTTTCTACGTGGGCTTCACACCACTGATAAAGTTATCAGCAGGATGAAGCCTCCAGAGCTCTCATGTTCTCTCCCAGATGCTCAAGCATGAAAGAAATGGATTGGGAAATTAATCCCTTTGAATAATTAGTTAAATGCAACATTCTGATACGGTGGGGGGACTCTGTGTTTGAAATACGCACCCTACTTCCCAGTCTGCCCTGTGGAAAGGGATGACTGCAGTAGCATGGAGGAGAAGGGACTAAGAATCCACTGGAAATTTCCTTTAGCAACAAGCTCTGAAAGACCAGATCGCAAAAATTACTCCCTAAACCATAAAAAGCAAGGTCCTTTGCAAATGTTCTGCATGCTAAGTTGGACCAGAGTCCCAGAATAGCCCCCACTCACCTCTGGAAAGGACAGCTGACTCTATGCTGAGTGGTTTACAAGAGAATATTTCAGCGAGGTTAGGAACCGAAACGTAGTATTAAAATCAGTGGCGAAGGAGCACAAAAAGAACCAAATTGTATGCAGGTGTCTCTCTCTTTGGAAGCACAATCCATACATAACACTACCTATTTTCAGGCTTTACTACCATCTCCAGCTTTATAAGTTGTTGGGTTTTTTTTTTTAAAGGATAATTAAGTCAAAAAGCATGATGCTCTCTCCCATTTTCCCTTGCCCAAGTCGGCACAAAGTCAGGGTTTGGGGGCCAAGAGGCCATAAGCAACATATCACAAATCATTCTCTGCCTCCCAGACCCTTAATTGCAAGCAAAGTGCTTAAGAGGAAGTAAACAGCCCACACTGATGGGGATCCTTGCACACCTAAAGAGAAAAGTGACCACAGTTACTGCCTGGCCAGGAAATACACTTTCTAGGTACACCAATTAGCAAGCAATATAGAAGCAAATATAACGGAGTGGTGATGGGTAATTGGGCGGGATGATCTTAAGTCCTAGATGTCAGCAGGAGGAGGGAAGACACGGGACGGGCTTTAGAAAGGAAATGAGGACAAAGGAGGAACATGTAGGCGGGCAGGAGCCAAGATGCAGAAGGGGCCCTGAGCACGGAGGCATCGTGGAGAGCAGAGGGTGTGACAATGGACAGGTCTTGGTGGAGGCGCTCTTGATTCGTGTCTTGCCTCGGATGAAATTGCTTCTCTCCAGCCCTTCCCATTTTGACAGAGAACATCAACATTTGGCTTAACCCAGACACGCAGGGGTCTGTCTTGCCTCCTGCCCCTCCGTTACTCTGCACGTCCAGCTCGCAGCCAGTCCTATGGCCCTTTGGGCCTTGACTTTCAACTTCATCTCAGACCTACCGCTGCCACTTGGAGCAAAGCCATGTTCATCCATGGTATGAGTGGCTCCTAACTTGTCTCCTTATTTCTTGGCTTTTCTCTCAAAGATATGTTTGCAAACAGCAGCCAGACCAATCTTTTAAAAACGTAAATTGAATCCTCCACAGCTTCAAGCCCTTTAGTGGCTTCCCACTGGATTGAGGAGGCCTTCAAACTTCTTGCCATGACAGGTCATACTGAGGCCTTTGTGATCCAGCCTCCTTCTCCCACCCCCCACATCTGCGTGGACCACTCTCCAAACACTCCAGCCTTCTTTCCCTTCCCCAAGCATGCTACACCTTTTCATACCCCCAGGGCCTATGTACATGCAAACAGATCTTTGCATGTCCCTTTTTTCGGTCTCTGCTCAAATGTTACATCACAGAGGCCTCCCTGACCATCCTTAACTGATGGTCCCTCAGCCCCCTGCCCCCAGCCCATCACCATCCACTCACTCACATCACCAACCCCCTCCGAGACCTTTTTAAGTTGCTTCTCAATGTGAATAGGACGCTTTGTGTATCCAGTATATCCATCACTGTCTCACCAGTGCCTAGAACAGTGCCCGGCCCTCAATATAAACTTGCTGAATGAATGAAACTTGAAACTTACAATATTTACTCTTCACATTGAATAATGAACATTAGCTATTTTTTTCCACTTAATGCTGGACGTTAACCTGTCGATGAAACCCTGCCAAGCACACGTGTGTGTTATGCTTCTATATATGGACACAAATCACAAGCAATGAATACTCTGGAGGAGGGGATGGTGAGGCCCCAAATGACTGCTACCTTCCCACACTTCCCTTTCTCCCCTTCACCCCTACTTCTCAAAGGCAGGTATGTGTCCCAAGCTTAAAAAAAAAAAAAAAGCCTGAAAAATTCTATACAGTACTTACAAACCCCCCTCCCCCCACCAAAACTGAGATTTAAGACAACTGGTCTCCAGGTTAGTGCAACTGGGGGGAGGTTGGGGGGAAACTTGCTCCCCCCAGTGGGTTTCAAGGACCAGCCCATCAGGGTGTCCTGAGGCCACGCAGTCATTCAACGCTGGGCTTAGCAAGTCATGCCTGATAAGAGGCTTGCCAAGTTCCCTTGGTTAAATCGCCAGCCTCGGCAGAGGCTGGGCCCACCTAGCTAACCTGCCGGCTGCCTCCCCATTCCTGCCCCTGTCTGCCTGACCACCTTATGTCACGTTCAAGAGGACTTGGGAGAAATGACTGTGAACTGAGCCAGCTCAGCAAGTACGGGTCCTCCGCATTTCTATTTTGTACCGCCCAGAACGGAGGCAAATATACTTCCGAAAGAAATCGTGATGATCTGGGAGAAAGTGGGAAATTGATTTGCGGGCCTTTCAAAGGCTTCCTGCCGTTGGCGCGAGAGGCTCCGAAATTAGCAGCCCCACAGCGCCCCCTGCTGGCTGTCAGCCTCCGCTAATTCCAGTCGTGGAACTGGCAGGAGGTGATGATGTCTTTGCTCTCCAGGACCCAGAAATCCCTGTGAGCTCAGAGCAGAATCAGTCGTGCAAGTCCTTATAATTGACAAGATTAGTGCCCCGGGGATAGCAAAATCTGTCCAGGAAAGAAGAATGGGACCCCAGACCCTGACACCACCATTCACAATTTCGGCACCCATCTCCCCACCCACCGGACTAAGGACAGGGGTGCCTTGCTTCAAGAAAATACTTGCAGAAAGTGAATGTGCCAGCACAACTATTTTTAATAATGGTGCCTATTTGCAGCACAGAAGGCTTCTTGGGTGTGCCAGAGACTCCTTTAAATAGCGAGTCCCATTGATCTATTCAAGTGTTGATTTACATACCATGGAGAATGTAGAAACTTCCCATCGAATATGAAGGGTCTCTATCAACTGAGAACCAGTTGGCAATGGAGAAAAGCAGATCTGAAATGCAGACTCAAAGAGCACAAAGAATCCGATTTACCCAAGTGTGATCGGCCCCCAAGTGTACTAAAGCTTTTTAAAGGACCAGAGTGATCATAGTCTGTGACTTCATTCTTGAAGCCTTCACTTAGCATACACCTCCTGCCCTTAAAATTCAAAAACCAATGCAAAAGACAAATACCTGGCAGATATAAATGGGTTTCTCTCTGCTCTTTCTCCTTAGATCTCTCAAACTGATATTGATGAATTTGCACATACCAAAGACCAATTATGTTTCTCTTCTCCATGATGATATGAGTCCCCCCCCCCCCCCCGCCAACTTACAAAAGAGAGGTGGAGCTTGAGATTCCCAAGAGAGACAGCATTACACAGATTGGGGACTCTGCTGCCTTCGCTCCAATGGGGTAGTGATTCCTGGGAGAACCCCAATTAGTCCTGAGAACAGAGTCTGTTGTGGCGGCCAGTTAACCCTGGGAACCTGAGGTTTCTAATACATATTTCTTGAGTACCAACTATGTGCATTGCACAGTCCTCTTTGTCAGGAACAGAGCAGTAGACAAAAACAGATTCCTTGCCATCTAGAGGTTGCATTGCCTTGGAGGCCAGGGGGCAGGCAGGGGGCCCGACCACAGACCATGTGACATGGTAAACTCTACTAGAGGGCAGATGATGGTAAGTGGTTTGGAGAAGGGCAGGATAAGGAACATAGAAAACCAAGGAATCTGAGGACTGAACCCAGAGGTACTCTCATGCCCAGAGTTTGGGGAGATGAGAAGGGACCACCAAGGGGAGAAGTTCAGGAGAGCCTGGGGTGCTAGAATCCAGGAGAAAGGAGTTGAGAAGGAGGAAGTAAGCAGCCATGTCGCCTGCTTCTTCCGTGACCAAGATGCCACTGGGGAACTTGCCATTGGGTTTGCAATGAGGAGCTCATGGGCGACCGTGCTTAAAGCTGGGGTGTGGAATGACAGGGGCGGAGGACTGGGGGCCCCACAGAGAACGGAAGGAGGGGGATTGCAGCCACAAGAAGAGACAAAGGAGCAAGGAGAGGAGGCAGTCGCTGGTGACCCTTATCCAACTGTTCCTCAACTTTCCCTCCAGCCGATCCACCATCTTCGTGCGTCTCCACACCAACGGGAATCAGGAGCTGCAGTACCAGCCTGGGGACCACCTGGGCGTCTTCCCTGGCAACCGCGACGACCTGGTGACCGCCCTGATGGAGCGGCTGGAGGATGCACCCCCAGTCAACCAGCTGGTGAAGGTGGAGCTGCTGGAGGAGCGGAACACGGCTCTGGGTAACTACGGCAGGGCTAGCCCCGCCCCCGTCCCGCCCTGCTGGTCCTGAGGCTCCTCCCCTTCTCCAGGAAGCTCCGGGGGGCAGGGCGTGTCCTGGGGGGCGGGGGGAGGAGACCCATCCTTCCAGTCACCAATCCAGGTGGGAGAATGGGTCTCTGTCACCTCCAGTTTAGGGGACTGAAGACTCCTCCCTGTCTCATGGCCGAACAGCCTTGGCCCAACTGGCTGAGCCAGTGTCCGTGATGCCAGGACATCCGTCGCTCATCCTTGGGGGGAGGGGCTCCTGCCTTCCTTCATCACCACCGCCTCACAAGGACCCCTCCCTGCTCTTAAAATCAAAAGGCACTACGTGCAGCTCGATGGCCCTCTGGAGGTTGAGCCACATTTCTGACCTCATTAGATGAGGTTCCAGTCTGCTTCAGTGACCACCCTTGGCATTCATTCCTCTTGAAAAACTCTCAAAGGCAAATGGGTCTCAGTGCTTCATCTCAGTAGGCGCAGGTGAGCCCAGGCCTCGGGTACACGGAACCACAGTGACCTTGCATGACAGCCCGTGATATGGTGACATATCACCTTCACGCAGGAGCTAGAGTGTACGGTTAGAGCAGAATGTGAAAATACTAGCATGTGGTCCAAGCCCCGCTGAAAAGTCTGTTGAAAGATACCACTTCTGGGGCGCCCAGGTGGCTCAGTCAGTTAAGTGTCCAACTCCTGCTTTCCGCTCAGGTCATGATCTCACGGTTCATGAGATCAAGCCCCACACCGGACTCCACGCTGACAGCATGGAGCCTGCTTGGGATTCTCTCTCTCTCTCTCTCTCTCTCTGCCCCTCCCACTCTCTCAAAATAAATAAATAAACATTAAAAAAATAAGAAGAAGAAAGATACCACTTCTAAGAGACGACACTTTATCTTCATAAATCCTACCCAGCCAGCTCCTTCGTGTTGGAACAGCACTTTTTATCTTGGCTTGAACCCCTGATACAAAGTAAAGGCTTGTGTGTAGGGGCTATGTCAGCTGGGAGTTACACTGAAGCAGTACAGCCTGGTTAGGACAAGGCCTGGAGCGGTGCTGCCTGACCTCACACTTGCGAGCTGTGTGGCCTTGGGCAAGTTCCTTGACCTCTCTGTGCTTCTTCCATTTTTCTCAGTGGCAAAACAGGGGTGATCATAATAGCACCAATCGCCTGGAACTGTTGTGAGAACTAAGTGAATTAATGGAGAATAGCACTTGGCACAGAGAAAGTGCTAGGAAAGTGTTAGGTATGTGTGTAATTTTAAACACTTAGAGGTTTGAGAGGCTGGCACCGTGAGAGGGCAGACAGAGCCAACATAGACCCGTGTTCACTGGGGGGGGGGCTCACTGCATAAAATGCCACGGGACTGTCTCATGCTATTTTAATAAAGGTTTATTTTTTTTTTTTATTTTTGAGCTGGTTTGCTCAGTTGATTTTGGATATGTGCCTTGCATATACGAGGTGATCGATCACATGGCCCCCAGAGCCCTGGGTGTAGATGTGGGACATGGAAGGTGGCGGCCAAGGGGCTGTGGCTCCCTGCCCCCCGCCCCCGCCCCTCACCTCCACTGTACCTTCATAGGAGTCATCAGTAACTGGACGGATGAACACCGCCTCCCGCCCTGCACCATCTTCCAGGCCTTCAAGTACTACCTGGATATCACCACGCCGCCCACGCCGCTGCAGCTGCAGCAGTTCGCCTCCCTGGCCACCAGCGAGAAAGAGAAGCAACAACTGCTGGTCCTCAGCAAGGTGGGTCCCTGGCCTCATTCACCCCCGAGGGCACCTTTCACCTCCTAGTCGGTGGAGAGTTATAGAACTATTACAACAGTCATCCAGCCAGCAGGTGGCGGTGTTGAGCAAGAGTTGCCAATTTTTAGCTTGCAGATGGTCGCCATATTGGCTGGTCCATTTTGGCTTGTCTTGACGGTCTCCCTTCATTCTAACTAAGGTCCGACAGAACAACAGTAACCCTGTTGAATCTCAGAGTTCTCCGGCCCAGTAGAAATTGCTGTGCTAACTCGCGTTCCTCCTTCCTTCGGAACTCTTGAGCTTCCATTAGTTCCATCTCAGCCCATACTTAGGAGGAAAAGATGTAGAGAAACCCACTTGCCCTGTTTTAGAGAGAGCCCTTTCCCAAAGCAGAGGAGCTATTGGTAGGACTGCAAGATATAGGAGGCCCTCTGATGGTAAAATGAATCAAACAAACAGTTCTATCATCCTTGCTTTGAAACCTGGGGCTCCCTTGCCCAAACTTACCTTGCTCAGTAAGAATCCTACCCAGGAAGGCTGCCCAGACTTCTCCCACTGGGGCCGCCTCCCCACTAAGCAAGGCACCAGCAAAGGATGGTTTAGCTTTCGTCTGCTGTCCTGGAGAGGGCACTGAATAATGGGCAGAGAGAAAGAGGCTGATGTAAAGAATGTGTGTGACAGTCGGCCCTTGAACAACGCCAGGGTTAGGGGTGCTAACCACCCCCCATGTAGTAGAAATCCACATATAACTTTTGACTCCCCCCAAATAGCCACAAATATAGCCTACAGTTGACTGGAAGCCTTACCAGGAATATAAATACAGTCAATTAACACATATTTTGTATGTTATATGTAGTATATACTGTATTCTTACAATAAAGTAAGTTAGAGAAAAGAAAATGTGTTTGAGGGACCCATGTTGTTTGAGGGTCACCTGTATTTAGAAATGAGAAAAGAAACACCAAAAGGAACATGTATAGAAAGTTGTAAGGGGTTAACTCTGGGAAGTTGGAAACAGATTTCCAACAGAGAAGTCAGAGCATTAATTTTCATCATAAGCTTTGCAGAATTGTTTAACTATTTACCCTATGTACATGCATAACCTTAATTTAAAGATGTAATTAATGAGTCAGGGGCTGCTATGCAGAGGGACCAGAGATCAGCACTGTTTGGACGGGGTGATTTCAGGTAGAATGTGATAAACTGTATGTCTTAGCCCGTTTCTTCCAAAGAGCACAAACTCTAAGGTGGGATTAAATGAGTGAGGATTTTTAATACGGGGAACACCTGAGTAAGAGAAAAACGGGAAAGACTCAGATAAAGCTGGGCGATCCATCAGACCACCGAAAAGGCTGACCCCAGGTGAAGGAGAGGGAAGGAAGTTTGAATGGAAGCATCTAGAACGGCAGCCACAGCCTTCGGAAGGACCAGCACCAGTGATCCATGTCTGTTTCTGGAGGGTGTCCATTTCAGAGAGCAGTTCCTGAGGCTCTTGGCTAACTGCACCCTTGTAGCTAGAGGTCAGTGAGACTGGAGGTCTGGGGGGCACGTCCTCAAGGGTGCCACACCCTATCAGGAGAGCAAGGGTCATCTTTAGGAACGTGGGGGAAAGCTTTGTTACAGGATGCACTTAAAATAGGCTTTATTCCTCAAAATCTGAGCCTTGTATAAGCTGCCCAGGGCAGCTTCTGAGATGTAGGAAAAATAACTCCAGAGCCGCAGAGAGTTCCTCTGTTCCCTGGTAGCAGCTGGGTCATGCTGTCTACGTGCCCCTGAACGTGGGCCTCCACACCCTAACCTGTTCCTCTGGGGCTGTCGTTCACCGTCTTGAACTTTGCATCTCCAGCCCTGCAAATTCACAGATCACAGGTCTGAGTCTGTATCCGCAAGTCACGACTCCTTCCACTTCCAAGTGCTTCTCTCTTGACCTTTACATACGGCAGGACCTCTAATGGTTGGGAGCACAGATTCTGGGGCCACACTGCCTAGAGCAGGTGTCAGCAACCTTTTCCCATAGACAGCCAAGTAGGAAATATGTTAGGCTCACAGTCCATGAGGTCTGTATCACAACCATTATACTCTCCCATGATAGCCCACAGCAGAGACAGCACCTAAGGGAGTGGGCGGGGCCGCGGTCCAATCAAACCTCATTTGTGGGCACAGAAATCTGAATTTCAGATCACATTCTTGTGTCCTGAACTAGTATTCTTCTTTTGATTTCCTTCCCCCTCCCCCCATCCATTCAAACACATAAAAAACGACTCTTAGCTCACGGGCCCTACAAAACAGGTGGTGAGCCACATTTACCTGTTGGGCTGAAGTTTGCCACCCCTCACCTAGATTCAAAACCCAGAATCACTGCCTTGCAGCCAAAGGGCATCTATAGTTGTGCATTTTCCTCATCTATAAAATAGGGAGAACAGTCGTACTTATTTCAGACGGTCGTTGTAAGAATTAAAGTCTGGCATGGAGTAAGTACTGCATAAATGTTAACCATCGCTTAGTAGGACTAACAACCTTCCCCGGACATTCTGGCACCCTCGTTGGACATACGTACCAGGAGGGGGTGCAAGTCCCGTGTCCCTCTCCTTGGCACAGGGTTTGCAGGAGTACGAGGAATGGAAGTGGGGCAAGAACCCCACCATCGTGGAGGTGCTGGAGGAGTTCCCGTCCATCCAGATGCCCACGAGTCTGCTCCTGACCCAGCTGTCCCTGCTGCAGCCTCGCTACTATTCCATCAGCTCCTCTCCAGACATGTACCCCGACGAGGTGCACCTCACCGTGGCCATTGTCTCCTACCGCACCCGAGGTGGGCAAAGGCACTGGGGGAGCCTCTGGGTCTACATTTGCCCCCCGGGGCCCCTGCAGGTCTGCCACACCCCAAGTTCCCGGGGAGGAGACCCATCCCCAAGGCCAGGAGCTGGGGGAAGAAACAGAGCAGGCGCCTTGCCCCTTCAGGCAGAGCCCGCCCTGTGCAGAACCAGGAAGCGAGAAAGATGTGCACTTGAAATTCATCTCTGCTCCCCAAGCCTGAGAACCCTTTTACTGTCTTCATCTCATCATCACCCCCCCCAAGGCAGTGACTCCAACAAAACACCCCCACCCATCCCTCAAGGTGGGGAGTGCCCTGCCACATGATGTCCAGTGGGTTGTAGGTCAGTCAGATACCCTGGCATTTTTCTCCTGTGTTTTCCGTCCTTGATAAAGCAATCAAAATGCACAGTGCCTGGGGGCGCCCTGAGACCGGCATCCTGGAAGGTCACCCAGAGATGATCTTCTCAGTGGGCAGGATCTGAATCCCACCCACCCTCACCCACAGGAACCCTGGGCCGTTTCAGAGCCTCGACTCACCCCAACTATTCCATGTCCCCTTCAGAGGAAGGGGTCCAGACAAGGAATGCCAAGGCACAAACTTGGCATGGGGCTTCTGCTCTGGAGGGTGGGGGGAGGCCGGGGACCGGAAACCTTGGCGGCAGGAGGCGCCCCAGAACGCCTTGGTTACTCTGCTAGATGGAAAAGGACCAATTCACCACGGCGTGTGCTCCTCCTGGCTCAACCAGATACCGGCTGACGAAGTGGTCCCCTGTTTTGTGAGAGGGTAAGTGGCAACCGAAAAGGAATGAGCAGTCGGCCCAAATCTGCATATGGATGTCCTGAGGTGGGGTGGATGGACCAGCGCCAAGGGTTCTAGAGAAATGGCTGAGTCAGACAGAACTGAGATCAGCAAGCACTCCGTATCGCTCCAAGTTGTTAAGTCAATGGGATCGTGGGAGGGAGACACAGCGGAAACTCAGCAAGCCCTCCAGTTCAAGCCAGGTCAAGGTAACAAATATGTATCAAGTGCATGTACTGCGCTAGATGCCGGGGCTACAGCAGACAGCCGGGCAAACCCAGTATCCGCTTTCCTGGAGTCGGCAGCCTTGCGGAAATTCTATCCAATGTCTCCCAGCCACCCTATCTGTTCCCACTTTCTTGGAGATGGGGAAGATCCACACCCTCCCCGCCACAGCAATCAGAGCTGGTCCTCCCAAACTCACTTTCATTTTTAATTTCTTTAACGTTTATTTTTGAGAGACAGAGACAGAACATGAGTGGGGGAGGAGCAGAGAGAGAGGGAGACACAGAATCCGAAGCAGGCTCCAGGGCTGTCAGCACAGAGCCCCATGCGGGGCTCAAACCCACAACCGCGAGATCATGACCTGAGCCGAAGTTGGACGCTTAACCGACGGAGCCACCCAGGCGCCCCCAAACTCACTATTAAAGGGCATTCCTGCCTATGATGACTAGTGCTATCCTGTGCACTTAAAAAGCTTTGTTAAGAGGGTAGAATTCATTGAAGTGTTCTTACCACCATCAATCAAATAAAAGATACAACTTAAAAAATTTTTCCACAATAAAGAATATACCTACGCCCACTATAGGCTCCTGCTTTGTCAACCAGTAATTTCTCTACCTGAGCAGTGGTCTCAACCAGTGATTTTTCTCAGCTGTTGGGAGTAGAGTGCTCATGGGATGGTCCACATCCCATCAGCATCAGAATCCTGCGTGGTGCTTCAAACGTGCAGTATCCTGAGCCCAGACCTGCTGCATTGCCCAAGAATCTGCACTTTCAACATCCTCCCCTCCACCATGATTCTTTTATACACTGCGGTCTGCTCCCTGATTTTAGATCTCGTGGGTGGTTAAATCGGTGGTTCTCAGAGGGGGGTGATTTCCCTCCCCCCCCCCACCGCCCACTCAGGGCACATTTGGCAAATTCTGTGGACACTCTTGTTTGTCACAGCTGGAGGGTGCTCCTGGCATCTAGTAGGGAAAGGCCAGGGGTGCTGCTCAACATCCTACCATGCACGGGGCACCCCCCCCCCACAGTGTGCAGCCCCAAATGTCAGGAGTGCTGAGGTCGGGAAACCCGAGTTAAATCGATCCCACTGCCCTTTGCGGCTTAGCCCGACGATGAGGAAAATTGGGAACTGGAGTCGTGGCCAGACTCCCTCCTCTTGAGGGAATTCTCCAAAGCTGTGGGACCTCCCGCTCTCATGAGGGACACCTGACCCCAGGTGAAGCGTGCGATCCCACAGAGTTACCAAGACGGCTGCCTGGTCTACCCAAGACCCAGGCATCCTGGGTCAGACTTGAGCTCAGCAAGCCCCCCGATTCTCTCCTTCTTGTCCAGAGCACCCAGCTTCCACTTGCCCCGAAACCCCCAGGTGCCCTGCATCCTCGTCGGCCCGGGCACTGGCATCGCCCCTTTCCGAAGCTTCTGGCAGCAGCGGCAATTTGATATCCAGCACAAAGGTGGGTCAGAGCTCAACAGCCATGGGATTTCCACCCTGCCTGAACCTGGCGAGACCCCTCTGTGTCTCGGCCACCCCGAGCCAACGATGGAGTTATCTCTCCGTTGCATCACTGCCTGGGGAAGGGCACGGGGATCGTAGTGCTGACCTGACCCACAGGCGAGGCTCACAGCTGTGCTTCAAAGGACATATCCAAACACATCTCCCACCCAGTTCGTCCTCGGGCCTGAACATCCATCCCCAGAGGGCATTTCTTTGACCGTTAAGATAGGGCCCATCTGAAACTTCGAGCAGACCTGGAAGAAGAGACATTCATGCATGTCTTCTCAAATGCCTGTTTGTGGGATTGTCCCAAAATGTTTTTTACTCAAGAGCAAGCTTTGCTGTGTGAGAGACACAGCAGATCAGCTTTGGGAGGGGAGAGAGAAAGAAGCCCGTAGTGGCGGCATGCACTAAACAGGGACTTATTGAGCATCTAATAAACGCCAAACACTGTTGTAGGCGCTAGAGGCACAGCAATGAATGAGACAGAGAAACAACTCAAAAAAATACTAATGATAAGCTGCTCCCATGGACCAGGCGTCCTGGTGGAATAGCTAATGCTGATCAAGGATTCACCGCCTGCGGGGCCTCCTGGTTTACTCCTCAGCCTCACTCTGTGAGCACTGCCCACTAGGGGCTGCTAAGTAGCCAGGGGGTGGGGGCAGAAGGAAAGATTGAGACCCTGAGCACCCTTTACCTGCTTCCCTCACTGTGTGTGCGCGCGTGTGTGTACACGGGTGTATGTGTGCGCAGGTATGTGCCCAGCCTGTGTCCGTGTTTGTGTGCCTCTCTCCGCGTGGTGCACACTAAGAATCGCAGCAGCACCCCCTCCCCCCCGCACCACCACCCACGTCCCCAGGTCAGGCCTCAGAGCTGTCAGTGACATGGCATCTTCCCGGTCCCCAGGAATGAGCCCCTGTCCCATGGTCCTGGTGTTTGGGTGCCGGCAGTCCAAGATAGACCACATCTACAGGGAGGAGACTCTACAGGCCAAGAACAAGGGTGTCTTCAGAGAGCTGTACACAGCCTACTCCCGGGAGCCAGACAAACCAAAGGTAACCCTGGCCCGCTCACCGTCCCCGCACCCCAGGCCAACCCCTGCAGACACCCCCACACCTTTCCCGAAGTCTCCTGCAGAACCTCGCTCTGTGCTTGGGGAAGCAGGAGCGTAAAAATATCGATTTAAAATACTTAACAGCCCCTATCCTGTGATGCCGCTTATATGAAATATCCAGAACAGCCAAATCCATAGAAACTGAGTTTAAAAAAACAAACACCATTTAACAGTCCGTTAGTCCGTTAGAGGCCCTACCAGTCAGAATGGACACAGGCCACCGGACTGCAGCACGTTCCTACTGGGTCTGGGGGAGCTCCGGAGGGGGCGGGTCCCAGGAAAGGGTCGGGACAGCTGGGGTGGGGTGGGCCCTCGGAGGGTCAGCGCAGGGGCTGTCTGACAACCGGTGCGGAAGTACATGGAGGGTTTTCACAGCCAGCTGTGCCAGGATGTACCAGCCGCAAGTCGGCCTCCCCCCGGGGCGGTCTCCTGACAAGTGGCAGGCATCCTGAGCCAATAAGGCCGGTCCCCCAGAGGACGTACTGGACACCCCTAGACCCCCCCCCCCCGTTCTCTTGGCCTACCTTTGACTCCAGCTGGGTGTGTGCAGCTGTGAACCGAGAGCTCCTCACCCCTCCCATCTCCGCCCTGGGGCCTCCCTGGCACACCCCCCCCCCACAGGATGCGTGCAGTAACGAACCCCGCACCGAGCAGAGCGCCGGTGTTAACACCCCCTGGGTGACCGCTGGCCATGGGAGCAGGTGGATAGCGCCCTGCTCTGTGCTGCTCCAGGGGTGCGTTCTACCCCCAGAGGGTCCGTAGCACAGCTGTGCTCCATTCGCACACCCTTGGATTGGCTTTCCCTCCCCTGCTCACTCCTCCCGGTCCCCCAGGGTCACTGGTGTCAGGCTCTCTCTGCTCCCCTGGGGGAATGAGCTGCCCTGGAGCCCGGCTCCTCCTCATGGCTCTCCGTGCTCCCTGCAGAAGTACGTGCAGGATATCCTGCAGGAGCACCTTGCAGAACCTGTGTACCGAGCCCTGAAGGAGCAAGGGGGCCACATTTACGTCTGTGGGGACGTCACCATGGCCGCCGATGTCCTCAAAGCCATCCAGCGCATCATGACCCAGCAGGGGAAACTCTCAGCTGAGGACGCTGGCGTGTTCATCAGTAGGCTGAGGGTGAGTGACCGGCCGGCTTCCTGGATCCCTTTTCTGGCATCCAGTTCCTGTCTCCTCTTCCTCGCCCCACCTGTCTCAGCGATTAGGGGAGCCATGATGGCGTCTCCGCCTGTTCCCATTTTCCCATTTATGGCTCAGGGTAGAGGATACCGGTGGTCCCAAACCATAGTTGAGAGAGAAGGAAGGATGACTGGGCTCTGGGTGTGCAGGTGCCTCTATTAAATAGGGATGGTGGCAATTGTGTGTGAAAATAACAAGTGGGTGGACCACTGGGTAGCTAGATAGAAACCATCCTCACCCAACTTTTCCTGCCCCCAGAACGAAGCTGCAGCACTGCCGTGTGAGGTTGTGCAAGTTGAGCACTGCACAAAAAGGTTTGCCTAAGGCAAGCCACCCTATGCATCCACAGGGCCATGTACGTTGGCATGCAACGGTGTCTACCCCAGAAAGAGGGGTGCTTTCACCTAATTTGCAGAGAGGCTAGCAGCACCCCAGCAAGCAAAGTCCTAATTGAGTGACCAGCTGCCCTAAATAGAAGGAACTGAGTCCCATGCCTTTACAAAGCTCCAGGGATGATCCCATCCTTCCCCCTTCTTCCCTAAATGAGCATTAACCAAACATTTTTTGCACAAGAAGTTTTGCTCTAAATCTAATGCTAAACCCCAGGTGGAAAGAAGGAAGGAAGGAAGGATGGAAGGAAGGAAGGAAGGAAGGAAGGAAGGAAGGAAGGAAGGAAGGAAAGAAGAAAAGAGCAAAGAATAGAAAAAAGGAGAGAAAGAAAGGAAAGGAAAGGAGAAAGGAGAAAAGAAAAGAACTTTCTGGTAGAAATGTCAGAGAGCTCCTACCGCTCAATCTCTTTGGTGTGAGCCCCGGGGGACCCTGTCATAGATTCCCAGACCTCTGCAGAATAAGGCTGGAAAACTACTCCAACTAAAAGTGAACCCATTCTACAAATGGTCAACTTCCTTCAGGACCAAAGGGTGCCAGGACTTAACTCTGGGTGGTGGTGTGCGTCACCATGATCCTGCGTGTCCCCCCGGCCAGCGCCCTCCCCTCAGCAGTGAGGCGCATTCCCCCTTGTTGAATCCTCAAGGACACAGCCCTTTGAGGATATTCCTGATGCCTCCCCTCAGTTTGCCGAAGGGGCTCCCACATCCCCAGAAACTCTTAGACGCCGGATATCTGTCATCACTTGCGCTGTTTCTTGAGTCCCCAGGGGAGGTTCCTCTTTCTTGGTTGTTTACTTCTGAGCAAGGATGCTCGTCTTTGGATAAACTCACATGTGGGCGCAACGTCCCCACTCTGGCGGCAGTACAGTGTCCCTGAGTGCTAAACGGGCACTTTCTCTTTTCTCCCGTCTCTGCTGGCCTCTTTGGGCTGTGATGCCTTCCACTCAACCCAGCCGTGCCCAGGTCTGCGCTTTGCAGGCTCAAGGAGGAGGGCGGGAAGGGGGGCCAGGCCTCCCTTGCACCTCCTCGCCTCCTCTTGTCCTCAGAATCAGCACCTCTGCTTCTGGATGCAAACCGAAATGTTCTTTGCCACCTGGGCCGGAGAGAGTGCGCAGGGTCTGTAGGGATATTCCATTCCAGGGTGTCAGCGTGTCTGTCCCTTTCCTGCCTTTGGCTGGCATGTGAGGGCTGTCTCTGTCCCCCAGGACGACAACCGATACCATGAGGATATTTTCGGGGTCACCCTGCGAACATACGAAGTGACCAACCGCCTTAGATCTGAATCCATTGCCTTCATTGAGGAGAGCAAAAAAGACACTGACGAGTAAGCGGTCTTCATCCTGTGGGCAAGGGGTGGGCAGAGCCCTGACGGGCAGGGGTGACTGGCTTCATTTTAGGAGGGCTTTCCCACAGCTGGGGGCAGGGCTGCAAATGCACATTTCCCAGGCCACCCCAGACCTGCTGACTCTGAAACTCTGGAGTGAGACCCTCCGTTTGTGTTTTAAAAAGCCCTCCGGCGGGGGTTGCCTGGGTGGCTCATTCGGTTGAGCATCAGACCCCCGGCTCAGGTCATGATCTCACTGCTTGTCAGTTCGAGCCCCGCGTCGGGCTCTATGCTGACAGCTCGGAGCCTGGAGCCTGCTTCACATTCTGTCTCCATCTCTCTGCCCCTCCCTTGCTCGTGCCGCTCTCTCTCTCTCTCTCTCTCAAATATAAAATTTAAAAAAAAAAAAATTTTTTTAAGCCCTCCAGGGGATTCTGAGGCCCCTCCCCACATGGGAACCCTGGCTTTGAATGGCCAGCGTCTGCCTGGGGCGCCCCCTAGTGGAATAATGGCTCCAGCCTCTGGGAAGGTGTGTTGTAGCCACCACTCCCAGCGTTGACACCACCTCCCACACCCTCCCAGTTGCCCAGAACATTCGCATCCACACAAATCCCAATTGGTGTTATTATGACAATTTTACCAGACTTCTAGAAGTTGCTGGGGACAGTCTGAGACGTCACATGACTGGATTGAGTCTCACTATTTCAACCTTATCTTAATGCCCTGCCCCATCAACTGGGACTGTAACCTCACTCCCCTGTTCCCGCCAGAGAGAGCCTCCAAACCACCACCGTCCGCCCCTTGCGTTAAATTAGGTAGGAATTCGGCTGTGTCGTTTTCGGTAGCATAGGGAAGACACCTCGTTTCTTTTTCCCCTTTTTTTTTAAGTTTGTTTATTTTGACAAAGAGAGAGAGCGAGCACGCTCTCGTGAGCACCCGGAAGTGGGGGAGGGGCAGAGAGAAAGAGGGAGCGAGAGAGAGTCCCAAGCAGGCCCTGCACCACCAGTGCAGAGAGCCCGATGCGGGGCTTGAACCCACAAACCGCAAGATCATGACCTGAGCAGAAGTGAGACGCCACCCAGGCGCCCCAAGACACCCCATTTCTTAAGCAGCCTCCTTTTTCCCCCTTAAGATGACACAGCCATCTCGAAAACATAGTTTGTGTCCAGTAGGCCCACACGTGACTGCCTTTCAGATTACAACTCCTTTGGCTGTCAGAAAGCCCCTCGCAAGGTCCCTGTTCCTGGCCTTTTTGTGTTCCGTTCATTCAAGAGGAACCCCAGCTGGGGGCGGGGGGGCGGGGCTACCGAGCCCCTGTGCCCAGAGCTTGGTGGCTTCTCTGGGGCACTGATTCTAGGACACTAACTCCCTCCCTCCCTGTCTTCCTGCAGAGTTTTCAGCTCCTAACTGGCTTCTCTTGCCCAGACGGATGGCCGGGGGACCGTCCCCTGCGCTCCGGCGGGTGGGGGGCTGCAGGTTTTATAAGCGTGGACACTGCTGAACCTTCCCTCCGGGACCCCACGTGGCCTCCGCTGTCCCTCTCGTCCTGTCGCCGTGGTTGTTCCTCTTCTGGGCCCCCCGCCTCTCGGTGGTTTCCTTGGCCCACCCGGGTTTTCTCCTTGAGTTTTCCTGCTGCACTGCAATGCCTTTATCATCCACAGTGGCTCTTACAAAACCGTGTCCCCTTCTCTCTCTCTCTCTCTCTCTCTCCTCCTGACAAGGGCAAATAGCCGGTGCATGAAACCACTGGAACGTGGCCATCGCTCCTGTTAGGGCTCGTTTTCTGGGGTTTCCCCTGGGGAGGCTGCCGGGACTGGTCAGGAGAGAGTCTTCCCAGCCAGTCCCTCTGCAGCTGAAGCCCCCCTCTACCCGTCCCTTTTTATGATGGCGTCCTGGTTGTGTGTGTGTGTGTGTGTGTGTGTGTGTGCAAGCATGTGACAGGCCTGGGTCTCTGTCCTCTGCCCCCTCCCCGTGCAAGCTTGTTGCCTCAGCCTCTCAGTGCCAAAAACCGTGTCCTGCCTTGTATTGGTCCCTCACGCGTCCATAACTTAAGATCTGTGCTCTGTGTCCCTGAAATTCTTGTCCCTGAAGCACCCTAATTGTCCTGGTTACAAAGGGCAGGGAGAAGGGAGCGTGATAATTAAAGGGAAATCACCCTCAAAAAAGGGCTCACAGAATTGCATGCATTCAGATCCTGGCAGGCGCCGGTTACAGGCAGGGCCCTCTCTGGGAAACTAACCCATCTCATTGATGAAGCAGACCCCCTCCTCGACCCTCCCCGTGCCAGGTAGGACCACCTGATTTGGCCCTCCCCAGATAATCCTACCCACAAGTCTGGGAAGTAATGTTCCCACCTTTGCCACCAGGTGACTTTGGGCAAGTCACTTGTCCTCAGTTTCCCCTTGCAATGTTATGAGCCTAAAAAAAAAAAGTATGAATAGATGAAACTTTGAAGTGGTAGAGACTAGAGACTGGAAACCATCTCAAGGAAGAAGATCATTGCTGTTTTTTTGTTTTTGTTTTGGGTTTTTTTTTTTGTTTTTGGGGTTTTTTGGGGTTTTTTTTGTTATTTGGGGGTTTTTTTGTTTTTTTGTTTTTTTGCTCCAAACAGGGGCTTGCTGATCCACCCTAGGAAGGAAATCGTAGAAGCCCGTTAAAGTGGGTGGGTTGGAGAGGGAAGCCATAATGAGGCTTCACACGGCTTCTTGTGCAGGACCACAGCCCAGGCTGGCCTGGCCCACATGCTCTTGGCCATCTAAGACTGATCCCGCGGTTTCCAGCCCGGTAAAATAATTTTGACACATTAACGAACTTTGACTCCGGTCAAAGATGGGCAGCAGGGTCTTCAGTGCGAATCGGGGTCAGTACAGTTCCTACCCAGCAGGCCACCTGCCGAGCTCACCCTCTCAGCAGGAATGGGCCAGGAGGGTCCCTCTCTACCCATAAGTGCTAAAAAATCAGTGGTACGCCTGGAGAGAGTCAAGAAATTCCTGAAGGGGGCTGTCCTGGGTCCCCAGGGTTGGAAGGAGGGGCCTTCAGACAGTGGGTTCTTCTGTTTTGTTGTGTTCTATAATACAGAGAAACAGTCTTGCCTTTCTGTAGGGCACAATGGGCATTTCTGCATGCTCCGCTTGGGAGCCTACCAAAGAGAAGGTGCCCTGGCCCTCTCTAGAAGGGCCTTAGGGCAGGGGGTGCCAACGAGGTGTCCCTAGGAGAGGACAACCTCGGAGATCTTGAAGGCAAAGAGCAGTCTGGACCTCGCCTTTCTCCACCATCATTCAAGGAGGGATTCATCACCGCTTCTCTCTCCAGACCAAGCTCTGAGCGTGAGTGCTTTTCCATCCCCAAATAAGTACTTGTGCACAGTTGCTGTGTGCCAGGCATCGTCTTAGTATATCCCTGCCCTTCTGGTCACAGGCAGGCAGATGGAAACATGGTTTCATTTTGTCAGGGAGTCCAAAGCAGTGATTATAGAATGGGGATGCATCTTTCTTCCCAAGAAGGATTTTTGTTTTTAAACACCTTTCGACTCCCAACACAAGCCGCCTGATGATGCCCGGCTAGAAGACAGGAGATTGGTCTGATGTATTTCTCTCCTTTGCCAGAATCCCTGTTAGGAAAAAAAAAATCTCTCTGTAATGAGCCAGAGAGGCAGAGACTGGAGTCCTAGTTGAGGGGTTAGGTCTGATCCAGGGTGGGTAAATGCTGCCCTCTTGTGGTGGTTTTTAGTTCGGTCCCAGAAGCCAAAACAAGGTGCACAATTTGGTTTCAGCATAGCTGAGCAGAAAATAGGACTGCCTGGGCATTTGGGCGTTACCTAGGTTACAGCCCTGTTTGTCCCCCTCTGCCTTGAACTGGCCTGCAATGGCTCCAACTTCATTTAACAAAAGCGAGTTTGGCCAAGAGGAAGGAGACATCCCGTGCAACAGGAAAAGGTGAAATGGCCATGCTCCCCATCTTGACCTATGAATCCATAATCAAGTCTTGACTGTGAATCCTGCACCTTGCGTTATGAAAGAAGCAGAGGTAATTAAATTCCCGGAGCGGAGGAATATTTTCCTGACCGGTTTCTATAGGGCAAGACAGCCGGGGACCTTTCCGTTCAGGGAAATGCTTCAGACCCACCAAAATGGAGCTTTTGGAAGCGGACCTGAGTCCCATTGCCAACTCTGTCCCCCTCCTCCCCATTTCCACAGACAGCCCCGGGCTGGTGACTTAACCTTTCCGACTCTACATAGAGCACCTATATAGCAAAGCGGGTTATATGAGATCATGCCCATAAAATAACCAGTTATATACCACCTGGCCCGCTGAAGTTTTTGAATTTTTTTTTCACCTCATCAATAACTGTATGCAGAAGGCACAATGAAGCATACAGAGCAACACGCAGTTCCCGTTTGTAGAAGATCAGAATCTTGCATGTAGACACACAAGCCTCAGAATCGACATACATGTCTGGGGTTTGAGAAATGGGTAGATTGCACCTGCCGGTCTGGGGACACAAGGTTTCTAGGAAGTAGGGAGAAGGGGGACGAAAGACACAGATGGGAACAGCAAGTTGGGGCTGGCTTCAGGCGCAGCTTCAAAAGGCTGAGGAAGCTGAGGGTGGCGAGGCAGGTGCCGGGCAGGTGAGCAGGGGCCAGGTGCGAGGGAGAGGTGAGGGCATGTCAAGCAATTTTGACTTCATTTGGTAGGCAGCGGGAAAGCCCTAGGAATGTTGTTTAAATGGGAAAAAATAAGGTAATTGGCACTGAGCTTGGAAAAGAATATTGTGGCTGCAGCACAGAGCATGGATGGCTGGCCTGGTGAACCGCTGGTGGAGTATTTGCAGTTATCAAGGCTGGAATGAGGGAAGAGGCAGATGTAGGGGGTTGAATCAGCAGGAACTGGAGACCTCTCTGTTGCAGAGAAAGTCAAGAGTCTTACCTCCAGGCTGAGAAAGGAGCCTCATGAGAAAAAAAAAAAAAAAAAAACAGCCTCAAGGGAAAGATGAGTTTACAGTTGTTGACATGATTACCCCCCAATGGGGTGAATCCTTCCGGGGTCCGGCCGTGCCTAGATGCACAGAACGAGAACTGACCCCAGGCCAGTAGACATTGGCCTTAGAACACAGGATTCTCTTGCCAAACACATTCTCGGCAGCCACCTGCTTTGGACTTCCAAAAGGAGGTCAGGTTTTGCCCGAAGTCCAAAACAAGGGAGATTGTTTGACCCAGATCACAGGTAAACGTTTCCTGCGCCAGGATGGGCAAGCCAGATGTCTGGGCCCCTTCACCTCTGGAACGTTGGCAGTTCATGCCATCAGGAAAGCTGTGGGGTTCAGATTTTGTTTTGAGCTGGCCATTACCTGGCATATTTGCATCTCTGCTACCCTGATCTCCAGCATGTCACCATGCCCGCCTTATCCACAAAGGCTTCTGTCTGAATTGGCCAGTTAATCTGAGACTGCCCGCAGGTGACAAAGAGAGGAACATTCATCTGGGCATCCTAGAGGACTGGTCCATGCTCCCTGACGTCTCCCAACCTTGTAAAGCTTCCTGCATCCAAATGTCCTGGTAGCTCAAGAATTAAAGGCCAGGGACTGGGATGGAGGAAGAGAGATCGGAGAGTCCCTGCCCTACCTCCCACCGTCCGGGACTCATCACAGATGGTCCCAATGAACTTGAATCTGACCTTCGGGCGCTCACACCACCAGCCTGGTCTCTTCTTTCTCTGTCACACATACCCTGTCCTCGGTCCGCTGCCAGTCCCTGTCCCCAATCACCGATGAGTCTCAGACCTAGGTGAGGACCTGGGTAAACGCTCACCCCTGGAACACGGGTCTTGAGTCCATTCCCTATGAATACTTGTCAAAGTCCCGTGCAAGGGCGGAGGTCAGGGGTGAATACGGCTTCGTTTGTTGAGGAGTTTGAGTTGTCCTGGAATATCTGAACAGTTCTGAACGAGCAGGGCACGTCTGCCTGGTCCAGGACGGAGACCCTTCTTAATGAGGCGGTCCTGGCAGGTAGGAACAAACCTGCCTGAAGATGCTGCTTTCCATAATCTTCTAGAAATGACTCCAGAACATCAAAGTGCCCAGGCTTGGCTCCCAAGCTCTCAGAGCCTCTGGTTCAGGGCCAGCCAACCTCAGCACTGTTGGCATTTGGGGCTGATTCTTTGTGGCGGGGGCTGCCCCGGGCATTGTAAAAACAGGATGTGGAGTTTCATCTCTGGCCTCCACTCACTAAAAGCCAGTATCGGTCCCCTTGCTGCCAAATGTGACAACCAAATATGTCTTTGGACATTGCCCAATGTCCCCTGGGAGAAAAAACATCTCTCCTGGGCGCCCCAGGCCTTTTCATCATGGACCTACTGGAGTCAGCAGAGAACCCCTCAGCCTGATGGCTTTGTTTCCATTATCTGCCACCAGACTGAGACTCAAAGGATTTGGCGGGGGGGGGTCGGGGGGATAAAAAAAGTGGTTTCACAAACTCCCTCCCAAGACAGAAGGATGATGCTTCCATTTCAGTAGGATGCTGTGCCCTTGGCATCGCTGTGATTATGGCCCATGGAAGCCCAATGCCGTGCCGCCCTGTCTCCACCCTGTTTTCCTGATGTTGCACTTGTCTCGTAGGACCCGCCCTGGGCTCAGCAGTGGTTTTCTGGAAGGCAGAGAGAGAGAGACAGAGAGAGAAAGAGAGAGAGAGAGAGAGAGAACACACAGTTGGCCGCCCCTCCTTGCTGTACCAATGGGTTTCCATTCATGGTTGAGGAGATGGGGAGGTGGGCAGAGAAGGTGTCGCATGTCACCACACACACACACGCTGTCAGAAACTCGGACGTCCCCCTACCTCTGAGCTCTCGATGCTGCTAATGTCCGCCCAGTGTCCCATGCGCTCCGGCACCTTCCTTCAAGGACCGACGCCTGCCCCACGCTCCTCGCGAGGTGGTCCATGCTGTGTTCACTGCATGCTCTCCTAACTTGTCCTCATCTTCTAACGTGATGGAATTCAACAAAAGTCTACTTATGCCTGTTTGCATTATGGTTAAAATATTAAAAAGTGGAGTCAACTTCACTGGCTGTCGTCTGTTGTTTGATTTGCTTGGAATTTCTCCCACTTTTGCCCTCAGTCGCTGGCCAGGTGCCCCCAGGAAGCCCCACCCCCACCCCGAGGCAGGTGGCGGAGATGGATTGGGGAGTGGTCTTAGGCAGGGGAGGGGAGATGAAAGGGAGGGAAAGGGAAGGGAGGGGCGGGAGGGAGAGCAGCCCACCTAATCGGAGGGAAAGCCTGAGCTGCAATACTGTCGCAACAGAAATTTCAGCCAAGGGTGCAGGGAATTCTGAAGGTGACCTTCCAGAGCTGTCCCATGATTTGCAGCCGGAAGGCCGGGTTTCATACCCCTCTGTCCGTCAGTCCTGGCCTCCCCTCTGCAGCAGAAGCCATCCCCAAGGAGCAGATTGCAGAGGGCGCCCCAGGGTGCTCCCAGGGGCTGAGGAACGGTTCTGGGGTCCTGGTGTGATCCGGATCCCAATGGGGCATCCCAGCGTCCTCACCATGCTGCCCCGCCACGCCTTTGCCCCCATCATGGCTGCATCCGTTGATTGGGCCCCCAAGAAACTGTACCACCTCCACCCCAGCCAGCCCTGCCTCCCAGTATATACAACCCTGAGGACCCTAAAACCTAATTCCTAGCTGGCTTCAGACCCAGTTCCAAAAGGAAGGAGCCTCAAAAGCACCAAAAGGACAGATAAAGAGGTGCTGACCCTAAATGCCCTGACAGGGCGGTTGGTATAAAGGATACACTGGGGGGTGGGGGGCCCCCAAGGCTCTGTCATGCCCTTCTGGACATGGCCATTTGGATGCTGTGACCATTTTGACATTCACGCCTATTTCCTGGCCAAAAAGCACAAACGGCCTTTTACACTACAGAATAACTTACCCAACATCAAACATTCCTCACATACCATCCCTGTCTTCACCCTATCCCTGAACCTCAGGTCCAAGTTCAAACGCGAGATGCAGGCCAGAGATGGGGGTAGGACTGGAGAACCCTTCGGTGTCCAGCTCTACCCTGCCCCACAGAAATCAATTAAAACAATGGCTAATTCCTCGTGGGAATACTTAAACATGTCTCATTACTCAGCTTGGGAAACTGAGGCACATGGAGATGAGCCAGTTTGTGCAACGTGAACATAGTACACATTACAGGTAGAATTCAAACCCAGACCGTCCAGCCCTAGACTCTGCATTCTTCACCACCAGCCAGTGCTGCTGCCAAGAGACCCAGACTGTCAAAGTTCAAATCCCGGCTCCTCCATTTCCTAGCTGTGCAACTTTGGACAAGTTACTCAACCTCGCTGATTCTTCCTTTCCTCGTATCCAGTAGGGGGTGGGTGTTTCAACTTCATTGCCTTACAATGGGATTAAATGAGTTTATGTATTAATATATTCAACACACATGGAACAGTATAGGATAGAATAGAATAGTCCTGTATATGAGTAAACTAACGTTCCAGCTTCCAATATTCTCAGCTTTTTTTCTCTTATTGAAGCTCAAACAGCTCCAGCTTTTTTTTTTTTAATATTTATTTTTGAGAGAGCGAGTGACAGAGTGTGAGCAGGGGAGGGGCAGAGAGAGAGAAGAAGACACAGAATATGAAGCAAGCTTTAGGCTCTGAGCTATCAGCACAGAGCCAGACAAAGGGATCGAACCTAACAACCGTGAGATCATGAGCTGAGCCGAAGTCAGCCGCTTAAACGACTGAGCCCCCCAGATGCCATCTTGGTGTAATTTGCCATTTGCTATTCAGCTCTGGGTTCCTTAGGCACCGCCTCAGACCCCTGTCATCAGAGGAGACACCCATTTTAAAAGCCAATTCCTGGGTTTCTCCTGCCACCTGCCCATTAGCGCTTGCTGGGGATAAGGTCTGCCGTCCGCATTTTTAACCAGCCCCCCCAACCTGCACTGGAGTTTTGACAAGTCCAGCCTCAGAGGTGGCTGGGAACAATTTAACATTTCTCTGCATCCTGACTGGAGTGGCTTCTGTTGCCTGGCAACCAGGTGAAAAAAATCCAAGTTTACATCAAAACAGAACCTTCCCAACGACAAAGCAAAAGGAGAAGGGGGTGGGAGACAAATGGGGGAAGGGGGAAAATGGATTTTTGAGTCACTGCAGGTCAATATAGAATATGCACCTCACAGTCAGTTAAATAGTAAAAATGTACCTTTTTTTTTGTTCTTCATTGGATGCTTGGCAAATTCACCGAGAGCACAAAACCAGAGAAAATATTTACAATCGATGGATAGTATGGAGCTTGGAACCCACATCACTAAAAGGAAATCGCTTCAGCGATGGCATCTGGAGGAAAATAAGATTAAGTTAATCAAATAGCAGATGATTAAAGCGGAGTAATTAGTAAAGTGATTTTTTTAAAAAAATCTTTTTGCACTGCTAGACTTGGAGATGGGGGGACAGGGGTGGGTGGTCTCTTGGTCTCTCTGCAATCTCAGTTTTTCCTCCACTGGAACTCAGAGTTGATATTGGAAGCCTGACTCTCTTAGCTTTTCCTTACAGTTTCCAAGAAGGTGAGATCTTCAAACTATGAACCTTCCCTCCTCTGCTTCCGTTTCTGGTCTCCTAGGGAACTGGTGGGAGAAAGATACCAAGTGCAAGAGGGGCGCCTGGGTGGCTCGGTCGGTTAAGTGTCTGACTTCGGCTCAGGTTATGATCTCACAGTTGGTGAGCTCGAGCCCTGCGTCGAGCTCTGTGCTGACAGCTCAGAGCCTGGAGCCTGCTTCAGATTCTGTGTCCCCCTCTCTCTCTGCCCCTCCCTAGCTCACGCTCACTCTCTCTCTCTCGCTCGCTCTCTCTGTCAAAAATAAATAAAAAATTTAAAAAAAAATACTAAGTGCAGGAAAGCCTCTGAGACCCACTGTACATTCCAGGCGTAGTATTGGTGACCTCAGTGAAACAGTATGCAATAATTGAATCCATTTTGTTTGGAAGGCTTTGAAAAGAGTCGCTAATGGAAATGCACTTAATTAGCAGAAGAGCTACAGGCAAATCTGTAGGGAGAGAGACACCTGTTCCTTTTTTCCTCCAATCTGGTGGCTTCCCCTTCCTTGAAATACATGCATTGTCCCCAGATTGTCCATCTGAAATATACATCTCTTTTTTCCGTCATGCCTTTTCTACAAGGCATTCAATGCCACTAGGGACCAGAGAAGCAGGGCCATCCCCTCTGGCCAACGTTCAGTGCAAGCTCTGGCCACAGGCAGGCAGCCTTCTCAATTTCGGTTTCTTCCACGGCTCCCTGCAAAGCTTCCCGTCTGTGGGTTCACCCCAGTGGTTGTGTGTGTGTGTGTGTGTGTTTCACCTTTGTCTTTATTTATTTTTTATATAATTTATTGCCAAGTAGCTAACATACAGCACATGCAGTGTGCTCTTGGCTTCGGGAGTAGAGTCCTGTGATTCATCACTTACATAAAACACCCAGTGCTCATCCCAACAAGTGCCCTCCTCAATGCCCATCCCCCATTTTCCCCACCTCCCTGCTCCCACCGCCCCCATGGTTCTAAAGGCAGCTTGTACTCTCCTTCTGGCTAGCCTTTGTTTCTGCTCCTCCCCTTCCCCCTGGAAAGCTCAGCTCTCCCCTTTCCCCAACTCCAGTCCCATTTCTATCACCAAGGGTTGGGTTTGAACATTGCCTTTTCAGTTTCTCTGTACCAATCGCTTGGCGTATCGGAGATACTGCTTTCAATAGTTGTGTGTGTGTGTGCGCACGCGTTTTATCTGCCTCTATGTGCGTGTTACCTCTTGCTACTGAACACTGAGTAACAGCCAACCACATAATCGGCCTGGCACACGGCATTACTGCAGATTTGGGGGTCATGCGGCTGCGAGCCACAGTTCTGCAGACACCTTTACTGTAGCTTCGTAAAACCCATCAGAGACTTCTGACATCCAGAGCAGTGAGATCATCGATTTGTGAGGGTTTTTTTTTAATGTTTATTTTTTTTGAAGGAGAGAGAGAGAGACAGAGTGTGAGTGGGGGAGGGGCAGAGAGAGAGAGAGACACAGAATCAGAAGCAGGCTCCAGGCTCTGAGCTGTCAGCACAGAGCCCGATGTGGGGCTCGAGCCCACGAGTCTTGAGATCATGACCTGAGCTGAGGTCGACTGAGCCACCCAGGCGCCCCCATGAGGTTTTTCTTATAAATTGCATTTATTTATTTATTTATTTGAGAGTGAGAGAGAGCGAGCATGAGCAGGGGAGGGGCTGAGGGAGCGGGAGAGAATCCCAAGCAGGCTCTGCGCTGTCAGCGCACAGCTCTACATGGGGCTCAATCCCACAAACCATAAGATCATGACGGGAGCCGAAACCAAGAGCCGGATGCTTAACTGACCGAGCCACCCAGGTGCCTCTAAATCTGTGTTGTTTTATAAGCCAGTAAGTTGTGGTAATTTGTTACAGCAGCAATGGAAAATGAATCTGTGGTAGTTTCTTATTCGCTGCTGCTCTAGGAAGGAATCCGTTTCCTTGCCTCTTCCTGCTTCTAGGAGCTGCCTAGTGTCACTCCCACCTCTGCCTCCATTGTCACATGTCCACTCTGCCTCTGACCCTCCTGTCTCCCTCTTATAAGGACCTTTGTGGTTACATTGGGCTCATGCAGGTTGTCTAGGAAAATTCCCCCATCTCAAGATCCCTAACCTAATTACATCTGCAAAGTCCATTTTGCCATGTAAGGTAACTGTGATATTGTGATTTATAATAAAAAATATATATATTTCGTCTTCTTCACCCTTGTTTCTAGCAAAGAGTTCCTAAAACCCTTAGAATTTCCTAAGTGATAAGAGCGATAAAGCTGTCTCATTATTCCTAACAAACAAACCCCTTTCCCCACACCTGAGTGTATGTGAATGCGTTGACTTTTGGAAAGCATCTGCAGATGCGGCTGGTTGCCAAGGAAACAAACCACATGACCAAAGGATTGGAACTTTCAGTCCCACCTTTCCTGACCTCCAAGGAGGGGAGAGGAGCTGGCCAATCACCAGTGGCCAATGAGTGAATCATTCATGCCTTTGTAAAGACACCTCCACAAAAACCCAAAAGGGCAGGATTCAGAAGCATGGAGGTTGGTGAACACGTGGAGATTCGGGGGGAGGGGCACACTCAAAAAGCACGAAAGCTCCACTCATCTTCTCCACACCTTTCCGTGTGCGTCTCTTCCATCTGGCTGTTCCTGAGTTATATTCTTGTATCACAAGCCAGTGATCTGGGAAGCAAAATGTTTCTGGGTTCTGTGAGTCACTCTAGCAAACTAATCAGGTGACAAGATCATGGGAACCTCTGATTCATAGCCAATCAGAGCTCCAGGTAACAACCTTGGCTTGTTAAGTATCGGCTAAAGGGGAGCTGGGGCGGTCTTACAGATCCGAGCCCGAACCCGTGGGGGGTGATGCTATCCCCAGATAGACAGTGTCCGAATTGGGTTGAATTGTAGTGTCAGAGAATTGCTGGGCGGTGTTGGGAAAAACACACACATCATTGTAACATAATCAGAGGCTCCAGGGATTAGAATGTGAATGTGTTTGGGGGCTATTTCTCAGCCTGCCATAGTCCGCCCTCTGGCCCCCAAAGATTGATGCCCACCCCACCTCACCCCCACCCCATGCAAGATACAACCAGGTCAACTGACTTGCACTCACAGGATTACTTATTCACTAGAAATATAATGACGAATTACTGTGTGTTAGGCTCTTTTGTAGACACTGAAGATCAACCAGGAGGGCTCACATCTGCTGGAAGGAGAGAGACAGTAATTTTCTTTTTTGAAGGAGTATGTTATAGTGATAGATGGTGATAAGTAGTTTTAGGGAAAAAACAGAGGTGAGTTTAAATAAGGTGGTTTGGTGGGGAGTTCGGGGGAGGGCTCATCGACCACGTGACTGAGGTGGCCTGAGGGAGCCAGCCAAATGGTGAGTTCGGAGCTGGGAAGCCAGCACTCTAGGAAAAAAGAACTGAATTAGCAAAGGCTCTCTGGTGGAACAGAGTCTGGGGAAATGGACCAGAAGAGAAAGTGTTTGTATATTTATTTTGAGAACAAGGAAGACCATTGAAGTTGTTGAGGGGCATGGAAATGGTCTCTCTAGTGAGATTGTAGAGATCTCTTGGGAGAGGAATATTGAAACCCTCCAGCCAAAGATAACCAGACATACACCATATGCTGATAGTCCACAAAGATGGGTTTATTCACAGGGAGACGGCACCCTGAAGAGCTCTAGGGGGACCTTGTAGGATGGGGCGGGAGGAAATTAGTCTAGCATCTGGGCTTATATTAGGTAATTTTAAGCAGGAGCGAGGTTAGCGGGGACCAGCCCTGTGTTCAATGCAGTCAGCAGTTCAGCAAGAGGGTATTATAGGATAAATTTTATTTTTTTTAATGTTTTATTTACTTATTTTTGAGGGAGAGAGAGAGAGAGAGAGTGAGCAGGGGAGGGTCAGAGAGAGAGGGAGACACAGAATCAGAAGACAGGCTCCAGGCTCTGAGCTAGCTGTCAGCACACAGCCCGACGCCGGGCTCAAACCCACCAACCGTGAGATCATGACCTGAGCCGAAGCCGGATGCTTAACCGACTGAGCCACCCAGGCGCCCCTATCTACGTGTAGGATAAATTTTAAAATCTAGAATTTCCCCTGTTGCCCAAAGAGAAAGAGACTCATTCCCTTCTGCCCTTCTCAGAACATTTCCTTGAGAAATTGCATATGTGTAAATCTTTCCTCTCTTTGATGTATACACAAATCTTTTTTGTCAGTGCTATTTTTTTTATTATGGTAAACTATATGTAACAGAAAATTTACCATGGAACTATTTTTAAGCATACAATCCGATGGTGTAAAGGGCATTCCCAGTGGTATATAACTGTCACCCATATCTCTTTCCAGAACATTTTCTATCACCCTAAACAGAAACGATAACCATTAAGCAACAACTCCCCATTGCCTCCTCCCTCCCAGTCTTTGGTAACCACTAATCTACATTCAGTGTCTATGTATTTGCCTCTTCTAGAAGTTTCACACAAGTGGGCTCATACAATATTTGTCCTTCTGTGACTGGCTTCTTTCACTTAGCGTAATGTCTTCAAGGTTCATCCATGTTGTAGCACATATCAGTGCTCCATTCCTTTTTGCAGTTGAATAATATTCCACTGCACATAGATGCTACATTTTGCAAATCTTTTTGAAAGGCTAAACAAGCCAGGGCGCCTGAGTGGCTCAGTTGGGGTTGAGTTGGTTAGGATTCTCTTTCTCTCGCTCTCTCTCTGCCCCTCCCCTGCTCACGTTCCCTCTCTCTCACTCTCTCTCTCTCAAGAATAAAAAATAAAATTTTTTAAAAAGGCTAAACAAGCCTTCTGACAGTAGTAAAACCCAGGAATGTTTTCCTTAAGGGCCTGAGAATCATCTCTTTGAAATGTGAATATCAAGGATGATAGTGTCCCTATCTCCCTGTGACCGTGGGGGTTTAGCCTAAGCGTCTTGTTCCGAGCTGTAACCACTGGCCTGTGGTAAAGATAAGAAGTTTTGATACTTCCTTGAGACAAAGCTAATTCACTAGCACAATGTGTACCCCCAATTACCAAATGAGCTTAGGACGAAGGAGGAAAGATGTGATCAGGTCCTCACCCCTGAGGACGAGTGAGCACTCATCTTGAGAACGCGTATGTGATGCGGTACTTGGCTGTATATGAAAAAGGTGGAATTTCTGTCTTTGTAATCTCATTCGCGGATTGCCCGTGCTGTGCCTCAAGTCTGGTTTAATGCCTGCTCACTATTGAAACGACTCTTTTCTAGAACGGTGGAGAGGATTTTCTGGATTGGCAGGAGACTTTAATTTTTTCCCCAACAGTGTCTTGGTCATCTTTGATCGGAAATAGGCAGAGGGAAGGCCTGGATGGCATTGATAAGAAAATAAGAGTTGTTCTTAAGAATAGCGTACCAATCCCCTGTGCAGCTGTGGGGTCTGCGTTCCACCTAAGGGGCTGAAAACTTTGGTTACTGAAGTCTCAGTGTCATTGGGGCTGATTTCCACATTCTTGGGGCCAGGGTGAAAGCCAGGGGAACATTTCGGAGCCATACTGGGGACAGGGAGCAAAACTGTGGCTGAGGAAATGGAGAGAAGGAGACCAATTGACAACCATTAGGAGTGATCTGTTTAGAGAAGAAGATTGCTTCCTCGTTCCAAAAGAAGAAAAAAAGTTTTCTAGGGAGAAACTGAGGCAGAGAGAACATAACCTCTGTGTGGGCATTTGAATACGGATAGTGTTTCCCCGCACACTTAAGACAAGATCCCAACCCTCTTTGCAGGCCCTGTGGGAGCTGACAGAGGTACGTAGGCGCCGTGGTTGACAGCGTGGAATCTGGACCCACCACCACATTCCAATTTAGAGCTGCCCAGCTAAGCCTTTGCCCACTTCCTGATCCACAAAATCAAGGACACAAAAGCAATGTTGTACTATGCTAAGTCTTGGGTGTATTTGTCATGCGGCAATAGTGACTGATACATATGCACGGTTTCATTTAATAGGAAGATCTGATTTTTTTTCCTTTTGCCTCAAAAAGTGACATTTACTCAAAGAAAAAAATGACAAGAGGTCCATCCCTTGGCTCCCTTCACTCCCCCACTCTTCAGTCCCACATGGACTGAACCCTGAGTAGGACTAGGTAGCACGACAGCCCCTCAGATGAGGTCAGTGACATTGAGGGGCATCTCCTCAATGGTGGTGTGTAGAAGGTCTTGATGTCTCAAAGAGTCTTCTTGTCTTAGGAAGATCTGTTGTTATCCCCACTTTAGAGATGAGGAAACCAAGGCACAGAGAAGTTAA
This sequence comes from Cryptoprocta ferox, assembly GCA_028646485.1. NCBI lineage: Eukaryota > Metazoa > Chordata > Mammalia > Carnivora > Eupleridae > Cryptoprocta > Cryptoprocta ferox. The sequence continues at coordinate 12,810,680 of CM053566.1, read as the reverse complement.
CCTCTATTGGGCATTCGGAAGTGGATGGTGAGAGAGAGAAAGAGATGCCAAGGATGGCACCAAGTTCTGGGTTTGCAGGAATGGATGGATAGGCAGTCTTTCGCAAGGCAGGAATCACTGGGAGAGGTCAAGGTGAAGTTGCTGGAGGGTGTGTGTTTCCTCCTGGATACGTTGAGTTTTATGGACCCAAAGGGAATATCGGGTGAGCAGTTAGCTAAGCGAGTCTAGATCTCAGAGGATCGGATTGGGCTGCAGAAAGAAATGTGGACATTTGAAGGGCGTTTAGGGAGCGCCTGGCTGGCTCCGTGGGTGGAGCATGCGATCTTGATCTCAGGGCCTCGAGTTCGAGCTCCACATTGGGTGTAGAGATTACTTGATAAAATTGCCAATAATAAGGCCACTTAAAAAATAAATAAAGGCAAGTTCTTTAAAGAGGTCATTGAGTTAAAACGAGGTCATTAGGATGGCCCCTAATCTAACAGGACTGTGTCCTTCTAAGAGGAGAAAAGGACGCAGACATACATGGAGGGAAGACCTTGTGAGGACAGAGGAAGAAGATGGCCGTCCACTGGCCATGGAGACAAGCCTCGGATGAAGGCCACCCAGCCCACACCTTGAACTCAGACTTCTGGCCTCTAGAACCATGGAAAAAGAAATTTCTGTTTAAGCCATCCACTCTGGGGTGCTTTGTTACAGTGCTTTAGCAAACTAATACAAACGGTAACACACTTTTGAACAAATGTGTTGAGGTGAAATTCACACGACATGAAATTAAACATTTTATTTTTTTAAGTGAGCTCCACACCCCACGTGGGTGGGGCTATAACAACCCCAAGATCAAGAGTTGCACGTTGTCTCCAACTAAGCCAGCCAGGTGCCCCGAAGACTAAATGTTTAAAAATGAACTATTCAGTGGCAGTTAGTACATTCACAATGTTCAGCCGCCAGCTCTACCTGGTTCCAAAATATCGGAACAGTTTCTCCCCATTCCCCTATAATATCCCTTCATCCAGCACTTTCCCTGTGTTGGGCGCTGTTCTATGCACTTTACCTCAATGTGCTCATTTAATTCTGTTGACGGTCCCAGGAGGCCAGCATTCTTATTATTATCCACATTTTACAGATGAGAAGCCGCCCCTCAGAAAGTCTGACCTGCTGGAGCTAAACAGCTCATTAGACAATTGCAAATAAATAGACAATTGTTGAGGGTCGGTTATGTGCAGGGCCTGGGCCGAGTCACTGGGCACCCACAGGTGAATCAAATACCGTCCCGATGCTGAAGTTGCTTTTGATCTAGCGGGCAAGATGAGCGTTGAATTGTTATAAATTAATTAAGTAAGTAATGACAAGACTGAAAAGTCCTGGGAAGGAATCATACCTGGGGAAGTGGGGCTGAGGTGAGGGAAGAAAGTTCATCTGGGGAGGTTAAGCTAAGGCCTGGAGGAAGAGAAGGAATAGCTAGAAGGAGGACATTCTAGCACAAAGTATATTCTAGGCAGTGGGGCCAGCATACATGTGAAGGCCATAAGTGGAAGGAAAGAGATCAGGCTGGCTGGGGCGTGGCTAGTGAGGGAGAGAATGGCTTCAGTTAGGCAAGGAGAGGTAGACAGGGGTCTATCCCTTTGCAACAGTGTTAGAGATTTCAGATTCATTTCTAAGGGTAATAGGGAGCGATGGATGGCTCACCATCCACTGAGAGTTAACTTTACAACTTTATTCCTTTCAGGGCATTCTGATTTCCAAATTGCGGTGGGGGCCACCTTGTTGAGCCTCTGTGTACTGACAACAAATCGTTCTATGCCTGTGTGTCTCCCCACCCCCAACCCCAACTGGACTTCGAACTCCTGGGAGGCAAGAACAGCATCTTACATCTGTATCCCCAGGGAACACAAGAACGGGGCCTGGGTTAAAAGTAAGAACAGTAACAGTAATAGGCGCAGGCACCAGAAAAAAGTGCCTACCCACACCTGGATGGCAATTCCTACTTTGAGGGTTCAAACCCAGGCTCTACCATTTTTTGTGTCTGTGACTCTGAACCACTGGCTCCCACCTTTATGAGCCTTGTTTTCCTTATTCGTAGAATGGGTATCATTAACAGTACCTAACATACAGGGCTCGAATAAGGAGAAAGAACCTGCAAAATGCTTGGCACGGAACCCACTCGAGAATATCAAATTAGCTGTTATTACGGCATACTGGTTTAGAGCACAGTCAAGCAGAAGGCAAGCGGATCTGAATTAACATCTAGGACACTGGCATTCTGAGTAAGTCCGTTTCTCTCCCTGAATCTCAGTGTTCCCCATCTGTAACTCAGGGAGATAAGAGTTGATAGGGTTACTGGGAAACTCTGATGAGCTCATGCACAGGAAGCGCTCCGGACACACAATTAAGAGGGACTCTGCCTTGATCGCTGGTTCGCGGCTCCAGGACCCACAGCACAGTCGGTTTGAGAGAATGGGCTTCCCGGGGTCGGCCGCGGGCCGCGCCGCGGGGGTGTGGCCACGGGGTAGGCGGGGCCATCTGCGGGCCGGCCCCTCGAGGCGGGTGGGTGGGGCGAAGCGGAGGGCCCTGGCGCGCGCGCGCGGCGGGCCCAGGTACGCGGACAAGATGGCGGCGGCAGCGGTCGACAGCGCGATGGAGGTGGTGCCGGCGCTGGCGGAGGAGGCCGCGCCCGAGGCTGCGGGCCTCAGCTGCCTCGTCAACCTGCCCGGCGAGGTGCTGGAGTACATCCTGTGCAGCGGCTCGCTGACGGCCGCCGACATCGGCCGCGTCTCCAGCACCTGCCGGCGGCTGCGCGAGCTGTGCCAGAGTAGCGGGAAGGTGTGGAAGGAGCAGTTCCGGGTGAGGTGAGCCCGCCGCCCCGCCGCCCGCGCCCCCCGCCCTGCGCCCCCGGGGCCCGGGCCTGGCCGGCCCGCGCCGCCGCCTCCCAGCCCGCGCGCGCACCCCTCCCCGGCGGCCACCCCCGGACCCCTGCCCGCGGACCGACAGACAAAGGCCTCCAGGCCGCCGGCTCCCGGGGCCCCTCGGGTCCACGCCGCTGCCCAAATTGCGCATCGGGCATCGGGAAGCGCCCGGCAGCCGGACCCGCCTTAGAGGGTGACGACGGTAGGATCGCCGCTGATCCATCCCGCGCGCTTCTTTGTGCCCGACTCCGAGCTAAAATGTTTACATGGATCCGGCGACGCAGCGATCCTAGCAGCTCTCGGAGGAAGCGGACGCGGCATCCCCTGCTTGCGGGCGGAGAGCACAGATTTCGGTGTGAGACCGCAGATAAATCTGGCCCCGGCACCCTCGCCGTGTGACCTTGCGGGGTAGCGACTTCCCTTCCTTGTGAGCCTCCATCCATCGACTCGGGGGCGGTGATCCCTTAGAGCTGCCTTTCGCTGTTCGTTATTAAATGAGATGATGCGTAAGGAGCGTCTACGCGGGGCCCGGCTCTTGGGAGGCCCGCAGGACCTGTTAGCAGCCCTTGTCGTCACTGTTATTGTTGTTGCGACCGTCCCCATTTTATAGATGGGGAATGGAGACACAGCATTCCCGCTGCTACGCCAAGGTCACGCCGCGAGCGAGCGAGCGAGTGTGTGCGTGCCGGGTGGAGATTTGAACTCGGTCCATCGCCGGGGCCCCGGGTGCCGCTAACCCGCCCCGCTCTTGCCCAGGGTCTCAAAGGCTGCCTTTGATTTCGCCGTGTGCGCCTTCGGGTGTCTGCGAAGCTGAGGGGGTGTTTCTCTCCTTGTAGGTGGCCTTCCCTTATGAAACACTACAGCCCCACCGACTACGTCAATTGGTTGGAGGAATATAAAGTTCGGCAGAAAGCGGGGTTAGAAGCCCGGAAGATTGTAGCCTCCTTCTCAAAGAGGTTCTTTTCAGAGCACGTAAGGATCTGTTGCTGTAGCTCGCGGCCCCTGCCTCCCAGGGGTGCCCGTGCCCGGGTCTGTAGGCTTCAGCTCGTCCAGCCCTTCCTTATCCCCCCTTTCCGCCCTCTCACGGTCCCTCACTTAGATGGCCGCGAGAGTCATTGTGTCCTTTTCCTCCCATCCAGCACCACGGAGCCATTTGTCCCTGCCAGCGTTACTTTTCTAAAGCCAGAGAGAGAGAGAATGGGGATGGAGGGGGAGGGCGGACCACAGCACAATGTAGAGGGAATCCAGATGAGCGTTCTTTTCCCTCCAAGGGGGTTCAACCTATTTTTTCCGAGCCTCCCCTGCAGTTCGGGGATCATCAGAGATTGAGCGGCTGTACAGATTTCACCCAGTAGTTTTCCCCCAAGGGTTGACGAAATTAATACAGTTTTTCTTCTCTCTGGCTTGGAAGATTCTAAAGCAGTGGTGAATAGGTGGCAGAGGATCCGAATCTATCTGTAAATCAGAATTATTGTTCCCTCAGTTGAATTATCTTACATATCATTAGCCCCGAAAAGTTGTTTTTTTTTTTTTTTGGTTTTTGGTTTTTTTAATTTTTTTTTATTTTTTTGGTCTTTGTTGTTTTGCTTAATATTGCTGAAATGCATGGGGGTTTTGTTGTTTTCCCACAAAGTGTCTCAGAATTTGTGTGTCGGGTCCTGGTTCTTTTTGTAACTCTGGGAAGTAGTTCACACTGATCTTTTAAGTTTATTTCTTATGGAGGGGGGGAGGTCTAGAAGTAGAGCCAGTCTGATTTATTTATTTTGGGGTTTTTGTTGTTGTTGTTGTTTTTTAAGTAAACTGAACCCATGACCCTGAGATCAAGAGGCACATGCTCTACCAATTGAGCCAGCCAGGTGCCCCTGATTTATTTTACTATTCTGGTTTACTGAAGATTAATTCCTCTTTTGTTCCTTTCTCTTTCTCTTTCTTTTCTTTTTTTTCTTCCTTCCTTCCTTCCTTCCTTCCTTCCTAATATTTTATTTTCAAGTAACCTCTGTACTCTATATGGGGCTTGAATTTACAGCCCCAAGATCAAGAGTTGCATGCTCTGCTGGCTGAGCCAACATGGCGCCCCGATTAATTCCTGTTTTCTCCTTTTAATTAATATTACTTCGTGGAACTCATACATGCAAAGCGTTTTCAAGGCTTTTCAAGTTTTGAAAGGGAAAATTTGAACTTTGGCCGGATTGGAACTTATTCCCCCATGGAGAATAAAACTAGATATCCCCCAATGTAATTCATTTCTATACATAAACGTTCGTTGATATTAGGATGGCCAGTTTATGTTCTGAATGAGCCAGGCCCTGGCCAAAAGCATTCATGCCAGGTTTTAAAACCTGGTACAAATGTCTTTGCATACACGTGTATATGGGTGTGAGATGTATTTGATGTGCTTTGTCATGGGCTACTGGTTTGCAACCTCTACTTCTAGTCCAACTGGTTTTGTGTGCATTTTTAACATCCCGTGTATTTGTCCAATAATGATGAATTGTTGTGTTTTTTTTCCTTAGCTCCCTCTTTCCCGGTACCACTGCCTAATTAGAAGTATGTCAAGGACTTTGAACATAGTGGGAATATACTTAAGATTGATCTGTGGGCGGATGATTACTTTGGCTCAGGACCTTTCTATTCCTGTGTTCTCTGCATGCACACAGGTTGACATGAAATTTCCTGGCTACTTTTAAAACAAAGTTGGAGAATTAATAGAATTTTTAAAGCTCATTGGTACCATCACCTAAATTTATAGAGGAGAAGATAGTTCCCAGTGAGTCGAGTTACTTGCCCAAAGTACTAGACTTCTCTCTCTGGGTCTCTGCTCCTACTTGACTACAACATAAATTGCATCAAATCATTGTGAATTATGATTATTTAGTATTTCGAATCCTTGTTTCAGAGTGCTCTTTCTTCACGTTACAACTCTGAGTATTCACTTGCAGAAACTCTAGACTATGAAGATATAATTAATGTACAATTGACAAGAAAGTCTGAACAAATTATTGTTACTGCACATGTGACTTTCCACCCACGGTGAGTGGTACAAGGTGACATAGGGTAGTGGTCACCACTTCCACGAGCAGGAACATGTTTGTGTATCAGATTTGTGTGTGACAGTGACAGCACCATTGCCCGCTATTGAGGCCTGTTTGTATATGTCTTCTTCATAGGTCCCTTGTAACGGTTTTAGTGACATAGAAAATCTTGAGGGACCAGAGATTTTTTTTGAGGATGAACTGGTGTGTATCCTAAATATGGAAGGCAGGTAAGTGACAGTTGTGGCAGGGATTGTTTGTTTGTTTGTTTGTTCTAATAATAATGCTCAGAATTAACTGCTGTAACTGGTATGTGGCCGAACCCTGGGACACGTTGCTTCCATATCTTTCATGTCTTGCTGTAATTATATTTTTGGAAAATTCTGTGTAAATAATATAAATACACTGAGACAATGGATATTTAAAGAGGAAGAGGAGGAATCTTTACAGTCCTTTTGGAAAGAAAAGAGAATGTGTATTTGTGTGTATTTGTTCCTACTGTGGGTCACATACTGGGCTCTGGAAACTTGTATCTATTATGCCATTTAGTATAAACTGCCTTTCTTTTATTATGATCTCTCCATCCACCATCACTGAATTTGTCTGTTATGGGTTGAATTTTTTTTTTTTCCCTTAGGCATGTCTTAATTTAATGGATGATTTGTTGTTTTTTTGTTTGTTTGTTTGTTTACAATTTCTGAATTTGGGTAAGAAATCATCTTACTTTGGCCATGAACATGATAGGTATCTGGTTGAGCCCTTCTTTTATCTCTCTTGATCAAGAAGTATCCATCATCTCTTGGTTGTTGCTTAAAATTTTTTATGCCTCATACTTTCTGCTGTGAAGGTTAATTTCCAGTTTACCTAAAAGATGCCTTGGCTTCCAGTTTAACATCCCTATGAAAAAGGTTTTCTGCTCTAAAAGTTTGGAAACTGTCAATGATGGAAGCTAGGGATGCTAGCTAGCATCTTCCTTAAGGGAGCCCATCGTGGTATGTCTGCCAAACAAGATGTAAGGTATTTTTCTTGTTGATTTTAAAGGGATTTAGGAGAAAGATATCTGTCAGTGGAACAACTGTAGGGGAGAGGTAAGATGTGCCACTATTCTAGGCCTTGGATGAGTTCAGATATAGAGGTCATTTTGTCGTTTCTATTTTGGTTTATCTATAAATGAATTAAAGTATGATCTAATAGTCAGCATTGTGCAGCCTTAAAAATAAAAGCCGACCTGTCTTTTTTATGCATGTATGCGTATACTGTAAAATACATAAATGTAACATATATACTAAGTTTATTGACTGTTTTGGTTTTGATTTGATGTTGAGTGCAGATTTTGTTTTTTTTTCTTGCTTATGCTATTTCTCCCTCCCTCCTCCCTCCATTTGCATTGATTTCCCTGCCCCATCCCTGTAATTATCGATGACAATGACAACTTAGCTTGTTTCCCTTCGTGCTGATACCCGTCGTCGATATACGTGGGGATGGAAGCAGGTCGTTATTTCACAAAATTGTGATCATAAAATAGGTACTTTCCTGTATCTTTTTTTTCTTCTTCAGAATTACCTTGTGGAAATCTAATCAACAGAGTTGATTCATTTTATCAATGGCTATGTACTGTTTTATAGTATTTACCACAATTTATTTAACTACCCTGCCATTGATGAGTAACCACAGTCTTCTCCATTTTCTGTTCTGTGGAGGGTGGTGGTTTTCGTGAGGTTATTTCTAAGTCACAGGCTCCTAGGAATGAGTGTCTGAGGTCAGGCTGTAGAATGTTAATGAAAAATATAAAATATAGCATGTCCTTGAGTGGGGAGACATACTATCACAAAAATGTCAGTTCTTCTAAAATTAATACATAACCCTAGTGCCATTCCGTTTAAGATCCAAAAAGAGTTTGGGGGCAGGAGTTTTTTTGTGTGTTTTAATTGGGTAATATTGGCATAAAATATATCAAGAACAATAAATTCACTGGAAGAGCCAGAAAAAACAATTTTTAAGTAATCTCAGTATAAGACTTGCATCATTAGATGCTAGGACATACGATAAAGCTAGCCGTAATCAAAGCAATATAATGTTTAAATGAAAGTTGAGAGCTACATCAGTGACAGAATAATTCAGAAATGCGTCCCAGCATAAAAGATAATCTAATATATTTAAAGTCAGAGGGGGAAAGATGGCATATTTAATGAATGGTCTGGAGGTAACTGAATATTCATTTGGAAGAAATTAGAACATCATATAGCAAAATTAAGTTCCACAAGATTAAATAACCTAAATTTTAAAATTATCACAATGAAAATCCTCCATTAAATAGACTTCGTGTCCAATCTAGGGAGACCTACATAATCAAGACTGATAGTACAAAAGCAGCAGTACAAGAGTATAGACAAAGGGTTTTGCAGTAGAAAAATAAATTTCCCTATGAGCAGAGAAACTGTAAAGAAAGTCAATAGAATTCTTCACATTTCTAAGAGGAAATTGAAAAATGTACAAAGGAGGAGGACTTTCAGAGAAGAGCAAATCCAAGTAGCTGAGAGTCATGTAGATCTTTAATTCACTCTACACAGAAATGTTAAATAATGATAACAAAATAATTGCTTTTTTGACTTACTACATTGGCAAAATGACTAACTAGGCACAGCCAACTAAAAAGTATACCATTAATAGGCTTTTTAGAAGTAAATGTCATGGATATGTCACCCCTTGGCCTGACATATTTTGAGCCTAAAACAGGGTTATTTTTAAATGACAGGAATACGCTCACATCTGTAAATATTTTGGGATACTGGTATTCTTGAAGGACCCTGTTTTCATTCCCAGCAAATGCTTATTGTGCAGATATGGAAAGTATAGGAAGGAAGAAGTATAGTTTTCCCAAAATGCCAAAGCACCAATCTCTGGATATTTGAAAAACAGCTTGCTTTTAAGATGTTCTGTGTGGTCTTTAAAAAGAGTACATCTGCAATAAAGATTTGAAACAACATATTAAAAATGACATACACTGTACTTGGGAAAATGACCCAGAGTGTCCATCACTGAAACATTTCAGTAAATCTGGATTTTAAAAGACAGAAAAGTCGTTTGGACATCCAAGCAAAAAAGATGAAGTCACTTACAAGGGAAAGAAAATCAGAATATCATCAGACTTCTCAACAACTGCTCTGTGTCAGAGGAAAAAAAAGAGTAACATACTTAAGACACTCAGGGATCAAAAATGTCAGCCACGGATTTTTATATCCAGCCAGACTAACTTCCAAGTGTAAAGGCTGCAGACAAACTTACCAGCTTACAAGGACTCGGGAACTTTTGAGCCCTTCGTGAGAAATGTTCTAGAAAATGAGCGTCAGACAATCAAAACAACCAGAGAGACACTGACACAGGGACTAATGGTGAGCATCAAGTCCGTATTTACTTGTAAGATTAAATCCAAGTGACAGTTAATAGGGTAGAAGGTATTGTATGTAATGGCTGTACACCCTTTCAATATAGATACAGTACAACTGTTTAAAAAGATGAGCAGAGAATAGGGGAGAATGTAAGCAAAATAAATTTAGCTGTTTTTATTACTCAGCAAAGTGCTAAATACATTGGTCTCGTTATTCTGAGGCTGGGTGTATGTATGTTTCTAAGAGAGAGGTGGAGTAAAGCAGATGAGTAACTAGGCAATACTCTTAAGTCACCTCTGGTATCCTGGAGAAGTAGGACATTCCTGGACGAAAGAAAGCTATAGATGGAGAATAGAGAAGATGGTTAAAAACTGTATCGTTCTGAATTTGATTTGGAAGTGTCAGTATGGATTCCTGAGATACATTTAAAAATATGTAGGGGTGTGTGTGTTTGTCTACACACATGAAGACATGAGATTTATTATTTCTATCCATTGAAAACTTCCAGAAACAATAACCAACCTAGTAGAAATGATGATCCCTAGCACCCAGATGGTGGTCTTAATATACCATTTCCCATCAAAAGAAGCCAGGGTGTTCTGGAAAGGGTTGATTCTAGGTCTGATACAGGAATTGTGAAAGGTCAGGCTGGAGAGTCTTGGAAGCCTGGAACCAGATATCCAGAGAGGTTCCAATACTTCATGATGTGAATAGGACCAACGCGGAGAGGCTTCTGTTGGCCAGAGATGTGATCTGAGCAGTAGTGTGGCTAATAACTGGAATGGGGTGAAACACGCCAACTGTGTTTAGGTCCGTTAGTTCATAATAATACTTAGCAACAACTAATTGTTCATCCCTGGAAGATAATAGAGATCCAAATTATTATTATTTTGAAAAACAACACAAGGAAAGACATGAGCATTTATCCTGCCTTTCCCATATATTGTGCTGTTGTGGGGGCCAAATAGTAGATGAGAGGAAATTATTCCTTCTAGAAATGCTCCGGCTCATAAATGAAGGAGGGCTGGTGGAATTAGAATATCACCACTTTGCGACCTCTGATGAATGCACAGACCTGGGCACTGAGGATCAGTGGCTGCTAGCATCAGCGAAAGAGACAGCCGAGGCGTGATTGCCTCCTGATGGAAGGACTTCACTCCCACCTGCGAAGTAGTCTTGCCAAAGAAATGGAATCTGAATCTGATCAAGCCTCTACATCCAATTTCCAGGAAATTCAGAAGGCGGAAGAGCCTGCGAAACTGTACCTTGTGGATGCAGTCAGCAGATTCCAGACTGTGGGAAACTGCAGGTCACACAGCCAGGTTTCTTCAGCACCATAAGTGCAAGGGAAGGAAAGACGGAGGGGATCCTGTGGATTAAGAGACTTGAAAGACCTCCACACCGGCTAGAGTGTTTAGGGGTGCGTGTGTGGTGAGGCACTGATGAGTATGGACGTGCGGGGTGTCATTACTGTAGTTGGGAGCAGAGGCCCTCGGGTGGCTTCTGGGGGGTCTACACAGTTCCGTGGCCTGAGTGGTGGATACAAGGGTGTTTGCCTTATACTGATGGATTAAGCCTAATTCATTAAGCTGCGTGCTCATTTCATGCAGTTTTCTAGATTGACGTACTTTACAACTCAAAGGTGAAAAGGCCGGGGGGACCTAGCTCTGCTGACATTCATTTACTAACTGAAGAGTGGGAGTCCTTTATTTCTGAAATCATGCAGATAAACCAGTCACTGTCACCGTGCTTCCCATGATCCCCGTGTACATTTGACATGTCTGGTGAAGCATTTCATCCACTCAGCAAGTATTTATTGAGCTTCTGCTGTGTGCCAGACATATCTCAGGCACTAAGGATACGGCGGTGAACAACACAAAAAGCCCTGCCTCCGAGGGGCTTACATTCCACTGGGGGTGGGGGGGGGTCAATAACCTAGTAAGATGACTTAGCACATTAGAAGAGGAGAAGGGGCTGTAGACAGATACTCACCAGGGAAGAGGGTGAAGCGTGGAGAAGAGAGAAGGCCTTACTCAAAATGACATTTGAATGAAAACCTGAAAGGAGGTGAGGGTGCAGATTGCAGATCTCCAGGGAAAAAACGTTCCAGTCAAGGACCTGAGAGCACTGAGGCCCCAAATGAGCACCACTGAGCGTGATGGAACAGGAGGGAACCCGGTGTGGCTGGAGGCCGGGTGGAAATGGGGGATGGCAGGAACCGAGGTCAGAGAGGTAATGGGGCAGGAGTTTAAGGGACCTCTTAGGTCGTTGTTAGGACTGGAGCTTTTACTTGGAGCGAGGCGGAAAACCCCTGGAGAATTTGGGACGGGATTGTTGTGCTGTGACTTGACACATTAACTGAAGCGCTCTGGCTGCCATGGGGAGGAGAACTGTGGAGGGGCAGGGTTTGGAGCTGGGAGCTCAGTGAGGACATAGCCGAGCTCGTGAGAAGTGTTCACCCGGCCAGTAGACTTTGAAGGTAGAACTGATGGCGCTGGTGGGTGGGTGGCATGTTCTGTAGGAGCAGGCCAGCAAGGCGTCCGGGGTAGCTCCAAGCTTTGCGGCCTGATTGCAGTGGGAGAGTTGCATTTACCTGAGACGGGGGTGACGCTGGGAGGGAAGGCACGTTTAAGGAGCTCCCTAGATCTCCAAGCGGGGATGTGGAGTAGCAGTTGGACGCACAGGTCTGGAGTTTCCAGGAGAAATGCATTCTGGAAAATAAGTTGAGGGCGGTCAGAGCTAATATTCGAAACCACGAGACAGGAGGAGATCACCATGGCAGTGATCACAGAGAAAATCCGCTGCCCAAGGCCTGAGTTCCCGGAGGCAGGTGCCTAGCCGCCAGCAAGGGATTCTAGACACCTCACCCCTAGCTCCCGAGCCTCAACCAGCTGCCCCAGCTTTTCAGATTTCTCTTAGATTTCCTTTTAGTCAATCTGAAGCTAAGCAGGTCAGCGTTGCTTAGATTTCAGCACAGCTGATTTAGTGTTACGTTACAGATGCAAAGTCCTAAATTGTGTTGTCTACTTCTGTGATAACCAGTATTGTGTGGTCATGAACCCATTGTAGTTTTCTTGGTAGGTGGTTTCTTTACGTGCTGTAATTAGTGTGAAGTTAAAAAAAAAAAAAAAAGTAATCGGAGGTTTTTATAGTGTCTTGATTCTCATTGACTTGTTTTTGTTTTCCAGAAAAGCTCTGACCTGGAAATACTACGCTAAAAAAATTCTTTACTACCTACGACAACAGAAAATTTTAAATAACCTAAAGGCATTTCTTCAGCAGCCTGATGACTATGAATCGTATCTTGAAGGTGAGATCTTAGAGGTGATCTTCCGACAGGCAGCTAAGTTGTCGCTCACAGCAGTAGCGGACACTGTCCCTGAGGGCGGAGTGGTGGAAATGTGGACCGGGCCGAGTGGGCTTCTGGAGGTGGGATCATATGTATGGTCTGATCACTTACGTAGGCAAAACTGCTCGACCTACAGCTAAGATTTTGCCAGAATGTTTGGCTGTCAGCTGAAGACCGTGCTTTCTGAAGATGCACCATCAGTTCAAAGTATGAGGCTGATATTTTAGCTAATGAGGTTAAAATTCCCTGTTTTTCGAAGCTTCAAGCATCATTTCCAAATCAGAAATAAATGTATCCAGTTTTGTTTCCACGTGACCTCAAGCAAATCCCTTCACCTCCCTGGTTGGCGTTTAACGAGGCGGAGTGTCCTTGCGCATCAGTGGGTCTGGTTGTCCATAATGAGAAGTGAGGAGGAAGAAGTTGAGTGGACGGATGCGATGAAGGGAATAACTTAGTTCCTGCTAACTCGGCAAGCACAGAATCACACGAGCTGCCGTAAATCATGGTTACGAAGTACAGATAGGCCTGTTCGCTTTCGTTCCCTGCTCCCCATAGCGTGCCCGGGTCACCAGTTTTCTCCCTGCCAGCGTTTCCCTGCTCATGTCCCCGTTCTGTTACTGTTGTCCTGCAGGCTGTCACCAGCTCTCCCGACAGCAGCTTTCTGAGTAGCACCTGCTCTCCTGAGCCTCGAGGCTTCCGACCCCTTAGTGCTAGTCCAGCCTGAAACCTGGCCTTTTCACCACTCCGTGTGGCCAGCTGATTTCCTTTTTTTTTTTTTTAATTAACCCTTTGCGTGCTTTTGGAGGCCTCTGTAATCCAGACCTCCCCTGGCCCCAGACTTTCCCCCAGTACTCTCCAAAACACGTCCTTTGCTCAGCCGGTATTGTCCTCCCTCCTGGCTTCGTGTTTTCATTAGTGGTACCCCCACTTAAATCATGCTTGCCCACGAGAGTTCAGGTCACGTTTAACTTGCGTTGAGTCTCTGCTGACGACCACAACGCGTGCAGATGTTACTCGCCTCGGGAGGAGTACAGGCACTAGCACTGACTAGCAGACCGTGGCGTAGCGTCTCTTTCAGGTGCGGGCATTAAGTTTCTTGTGTCCCTGGTCCTTAGCGTTATTGTGAACACTGCGTACTCCACAGTGCCTAGTGCAGATTCTTCCTAATGGTGTAAAAGTCTCATATCCAGACGGAAGTGAAAAATCTGTTTCAGTTGATTAAAATCAAACTAGCCTCACCAGCCTGGAATTTTCTGTGTGTATTGGAGTTGAGAGGCACCCACTCTTCTGTTCATTCCCCAGTCAGGAATAATTTAATAGGGCTTGTTTTCTGTCACTTGTTTATAAAGACGATTGCTTCTTTTTCATCTTCAAATACAAAGTTACATGATTTTCCATAACTCATCCAAATCAATACTGTAAGCACTGGGTAGTTGAAGATTTTTAAGGGGTTGAGCAGGAAGTTGGCTTCAGGGTTTTGATTCTTGGTGACTGACAAGAATAATCTGATACTGTTAACAGAGTCTAGGAATCGTAGCATTAGGATGGAATGGGCTTTGGAGAAGTCCTGCGGCCAACAGGTGAGGAAGCTCCATCCCAAGGGAGTCCAGGAGCCAGTCCCTGGCTAGTGGCAAAATTAGGACTGGGGTCTGGGACTCGTGTTTGCTGCTTTCGGCTCCTTTGGGGTGTTGAGTAGGGGGTCAAGATCCTGGATTGAATTTAAATGACTTGAATTTAAAATGACACACAAAAAAGTAATAACTGCAGCTTCCCAAGTGAAAATGTCTTATAACCAAATGCTCAAGTTAGCCCTTTGGCATCTGGTTAGAAAATGACCTAATGTAGGGGTGCCTGGGTGGCTCAGTCGTTTAGGCATCTGACTCTTGACTTCGGCTGGCGTCATGATCTCACAGTTTGTGGGTTCGAGCCCTGTGTGCAGCCCTTCCTCAGGCTCCCCCCTGCTGGGGCAGAGCCTGCTTGGGATTCTCTTTCTCTAAATAAAAAATAAATAAATAAATAAACTTAGAAAAAAGGAAAAGAAAATGATCTAAAGTAGTAAAGAACAGAGTGGTGATTTTCAAGAGACCGTGTCTCCAGTGTACTTTGTATGAGTCTTTAGCTACAGGTCCTCTGAGCGTCACTGTTTTCTGTAATTCAGAACTGCAGTTATCCCCAAAGTTCACTTACTGTTTTGCCTTTGAGGGTACAGTTTGCAGGAATATGTCATCGCGAGGGCTTTCAGCTTTTTTTTTTTTTTTTTTTTTTTAAGTAAGGGAACCTGGCTTATGCCATAAAGTTTTCAGAGTTCTTAGGAAGGTCTTCCTTATAGCTGTTATTCCTCTTTGTAATGGAATATGGCAATATGTTGCATATCACGTGATTTCCTGAGTCTATGACCTTTGGGTGAGAGTTGGGTTTGTTTTTATTTTTATTTTTTTTACGTTTGTTTATTTTGGACAGACAGCATGAGTGGGGCAGGGGCAGGGACAGAGAGAGGGAGACACAGACTCCGAAGCAGGCTCCAGGCTCCAGTCTCCGAGCTGTCAGCACAGAGCCCGACGCAGGGCTGGAACTCATGAACTCGAGATCATGACCTGAGCCGAAGTCGGACGCTTAATTGACTGAGCCACCCAGGCCCCCCTATTTTTATTTTTCTAAAATAACGTGTGTAAACTCCTCTGTTGTGAGGCTGTCGCTGCTTCTCCCTGGATTAGCAGCAGGCCGGCATCCACGGATGAAGCTTACCTGGTGGGACGGTGCAAACAAGTAGGGCCCTCAGTGTCTGCGCTACCTGGCCAGCTGGTAGGGAGAGGGTGAGGACAGGATTTGTTCAGTAATTTCCCGTCTGTTTTCAGGTGCTGTGTATATCGACCAGTACTGCAATCCCCTCTCTGACATCAGCCTCAGAGACATCCAGGCCCAGATCGACAGCATCGTCGAGCTTGTCTGCAAAACCCTGCGGGGCATCAACAGTCGCCACCCCAGCTTGGCCTTCAAGGCAGGTGTGGAATTGCTTTGGATCCAACTGTTATTTGTGAAAGAAAACCTAGCAGAGCGATTAGTTAATGTGAGAAATTGTGCAGTGTGTTTCCATTATGTCACCAAAAACAGTTAATGACACAACCACGTGTTCACCAGGCAGTGTAAAAGACTTTAAATTCACGTGCTGTTCTCCAGCCTGGCATGTGGCAGCGCCTACTGGGTATTGTTAGCATGTTGCCAGCATCCGAGTGTTACAGGTTGTTCAGGATGCTGGTCACAGCCTGCAAGTGCTTCTGTCCTCAGAGTAGACCTCTGTGTTTCAGGTGAATCTTCCATGATCATGGAGATAGAGCTCCAGAGCCAGGTGCTGGACGCCATGAACTACGTCCTTTATGACCAACTGAAGTTTAAGGGGAACCGAATGGATTACTATAATGCCCTAAACTTGTACATGCACCAGGTAAATGTGGCGTATTCAAGCATCATCATCGGTAGTTTTTAAAGCTCATTTTTGACACATTGTATAGTTTTGGAGCACAAATACATGGTCTTTTCATCTCTCAATGCCCAGGGAAAACTCACTTTTGCCTCTACTATAAGGATATTGCTGTGGATTTTTATTTCTTTATAAGTGTCCTCTATGTGAAAACCCTTGAGATAATTTCCTGTTTAGAAATACATATTTCTCTGACTTTGTTTGGTTAGTTTGTGTCTTATGAACACTAAACTGTAAAACTGATCGGATCCTTTTTCTGCACTAGCCTCTAGATGGGTTGGAGGAAACTTGGCCAGCCATTTTGGCCAAATCGGTATTTAGTTTTCATGTGCTTCCTTCTTGGCACTGTTTTTAGATCTCTTCTGTTGCTGTGTATGCTGCCTTAATTGTTTTCTGTCGTATTTTACACACTTTCCATGAAATGGCCTTGAATTCTTTTGGAAGAATAGCCTATCTCTGCTGACAGAGCTGAGCCTGCTTGCCATTTTCTCTCTCTCCCTCTCCCTCTGCCCCTCCCCTGCTCATTCCCTCTCGCTCGCTCTCTTTCTCTCAAAATAAATAAATGAAACTTAAAAAAACAAACAAACAAACAAACAACGGAAGAACAGCCTAGATCACAGATCTATAGACTTCTTCTGTAAAGGGCCAAACAGACATTTGCGCTGGGCCGGCCAGATGCTCTTGTGTCCCAGCTGCTTAGTTCTGCCATTGTAATTGACGGGAGGCACAGACGTCCCAAAAACAAATGGGTGTGACTGTGTTCCAATGAAACGGTATATACGGACAGAGAAATTTGAATTTCATGTAATTTTTAATGTGTCACAAAACAGGATTTTTTGGACTTTCTATAAGCACAAAAAAATGGTAAAGCTCTTATGCAGGCCGTGCAGAAACAAACGGTGGACTTGGCCCACAGACTGCAGTTTGGCAGAAGCTTGATCTAAAGAAAGCAGATATTCATTCACTTAAGCCACACAACTAGTGTCATTCCTGATGCACAGTGAGTGCCTAGTAAGGACTTGCTGTGAAGGAATGAGAATGTATGGTTCGTTTCTGTGAAGCTGAAGGACTTTTTTCTCCTTTAGGTTTTGATTCGCAGAACAGGAATTCCGATCAGCATGTCTCTGCTCTACCTGACAATTGCCCGGCAGCTGGGGGTCCCACTGGAGCCTGTCAACTTCCCCAGTCACTTCTTGTTAAGGTGGTGCCAAGGTGCAGAAGGGTGAGCCACCTACGCCGTGTAGTGATTGGTCCTCGGGATTCAGTCCCACTGGGCTGAGAGGAAGTGCAGTCACTGAACAGAGGTTAACCAGAGCACTGGTAGTGGGGCAGCTGTCTTGTTCCTTGGCCATCAGTGTCCGTACTCTGGTTGTGGGAGAAGGGCACTGGATCTTTCTGTATTACTGCTCAAAACTGCCTGTGAATGTACAGTCATCTTCAGGTATGTATAAAGACTAGGACTAGGGGCGCCTGGGTGGCTCCGTCAATTAAGCATCCGGCTTCAGCTCAGGTCATGATCTCACCGTTCGTAGGTTCCAGCCCCGCATAGGGC
The DNA here is from genome assembly GCA_028646485.1 of Cryptoprocta ferox. Classification (NCBI taxonomy): domain Eukaryota; kingdom Metazoa; phylum Chordata; class Mammalia; order Carnivora; family Eupleridae; genus Cryptoprocta; species Cryptoprocta ferox. The sequence goes on along the minus strand of CM053566.1, from coordinate 12,792,977 downwards.
TCTGGGCTGACAGCCTGGAGCCTGCTTCAGATTCTGTGTCTCCCTCTCTCTGCCCCTCCCCTCTTGGACTCTGTCTCTTTCTGTCTCTCAAAAATAAATAAACATTAAAAAAAAAAAAAAAGTAGGCCTAGAGGGGCGCCTGGGTCCTACTGGGTTAAGGATCTGACTTCTGATTTCTGCTCGGCTCATGGTCTTACAGTTCCTGAGATCAAGCACCATGTCGGGCTCTGCACAGACAGCATGGAGGCTGCTTGGGATTCTCTGTCTCCCTCTCTCTCTGCTTCTCCCCTATGTGCACATGTGCACTCTCTCTTGCTCCAAAATAAATAAACAAACTGTTTTTTAAGTTTGTTTATTTTGGAACAAGAGAGACAGAGTGTGAGTGGGGGAGGGGCAGAGAGAGAGGGAGACAGGGAATCTGAAGCAGGTTCCAGGCTCTGAGCTGTCAGCACAGAGCCCAATATGGGGCTCGAACTCATGAACCATGAGATCATGACCTGAGCCAAAGTTGGACACTTAACCAGCTGAGCCACCCAGGCGCCCCAAAATAAATAAACTTAAAAAAGAAAATCGTAAGACTGGGAGTTCAGGGTTTTAGGTGGATCTTAAAGTTCTTTTGTTGCAATGCAGATCAGATCGAAGAGTTTTTTTGTTTGTTTAAAAAGGAATCTTGCTTTTTATTTTTAAGTTTTTATTTAAATTCCAGTTAGTTGACATGCAGTGTAATACTAGTTTCAAGTGTATAATTTAGCGATTCAACGCTTCTTTGTTACATTTGGTGCTCGTCACAACAGGTGCACTCCTTAATCCCCATCACTTGTTTCCCCCATCCCCCACGCACCTCCCCTCTGGTAACCATCCATTTGTTCTCTATAGTTAAGAGTCTGTTTCTTGGTTTGTCTTTTTTTTTCTTTTCCCTTTGTTTTATTTCTTAAATTCCACATGAGTGGAATCATGTGGTATTTGTCTTTTTCTCTGACGTATTTCGCTTCACACAAAATACCTTCAAGCTCTATCCACATCCTTGCAAATGGTAAGGTTTCATTCTTTTTTATGGCTGAGTAATATTCCGTTGTATATATACCACATCTTTTTTATCCATTCATCACTTGATGGACACTTGGGCTGCTTCCAAGTGTAGATAATGCTGCATAAACATTGGGGGCATGTATCCCTTTGGGTTAGTTTTTTTGTATTCTTTGGATAAATACCTAGAGATGTGATTGCTGGATTAACTTCCTGAGGAAACTTCATACTCTTTTCCGAGTGGCTGCACCAGTTTGCATCCCCTCCCACCAACAGTGAGCGAGGAGGGTTCATTCCCCTTTCTCCACATCCTTACCCACACCTGTTGTTTCTTGTGTTGTTGATTTTCACCATTCTGACAGTGTAAGATGATACGTCATTGTAGTTTTGATTTGTATTTCCTTAATGATAAGTGATGGGCATCTTTTCATGTGTCTTTTGGCCATTTGTCTTCTTTGAAAAAATGTCTATTTGTGTCTTCTGCCCATTTTTTAATTGGATTATTTGTTTTTGTAGTGTTGAGCTTTATGAGTTTTTTAAATATATTTTGGACACTATCCCTTTATTGGATAGGTCATTTGCAACTATCTTTTCCCATTCTGTAAGTTGTATTTTGGTTTTGTTGATTGTTTCCTTCACTATGCAGAAACTTTTTATTTTGATGAAGTCCATTAGTTTATTTTTGCTTTTGTTTCTCTTGCCTCTGGAGACCTGTTTAGAAAGAAGATGCTACTTGTGCTCCCCTCTATGATTTTAATGGTTGCCTGTCTCACATTTAGGCCTTTCATCCATTTTGAATTTATTTTTGTAAATGGTATAAGAAAGTGGTCCAGTTTCTTTCTTTTGCATATCGCTGTCCAATTTTCCCAACACAGAGACTGTCTTTTTTCCATTGGATAGTCTTTCCTGCTTTGTCAAAGATTAATTGACCATATAGTTGTGGGTTCATTTCTGGGTTTTCTGTTCTGTTCCACTGATCTGTATGTCTATTTTTGTGTCAGTACCAGACTGTTTAGATCCCTACAGCTTTGCAAGATAGCTTGAAGTCTGGAATGGTGATGCCTCCAGCTTTGCTTTGCTTTTTCAGGGTTGCTTTGGCTATTTGGGGTCTTTTGTGGTTCCATACAAATGTTAGGATTGTTTATTCTAGCTCTCTGAAAACTGCTTTTGGTATTTTGAGAGGTATTGCATTAAATGTGTAGATTGCTCTGGGTAGTTTACACATTTTAACAATGTTTATTCTTCTGATCCATGAGTTTGAAATGTCTTTCCATTTCTTTGTCTTCAGTTTCTTTCATCAGCGTTTTGTAGTTCTCAGTGTACAAATCTTTCACCTCTTTGGTTAGGTTTATTCCTAGGTGTCATGGCTTTTGGTGCATTTATAAATTGGATTGATTCCTTAATTTCTCTTTTTGCTGTCTCATTATTGGCGTATAGAAATGCAACAGATTTCTATATGTGGATTTTGTCTCTTGCCACTTTACTGAATTTGTGTATCGGTTCTGGCAATTTTTTGCTGGAGTTTTTTTGGGTTTCTACATAGAGTATCATGTCATCTGCAAATAGTGAAAGTTTGACTTTCTCCTTGCCAATTTGGATGCCTTTTATTTCTTTCAGTTGTCTGATTGCTGAGGCTAAGACTTCAGGTACTGTGTTAAATAGCAGTGGTGAGAGTAAACGTCTCCATCTTTTTCCTGACTATAGAGGAAAAGCTGTCAGTTTTTCCCCATTGAGGATGATATTAGCTGTGTGTTTTTCATATGTGGCCTTTATGATGTTGAGGTATTTCCCTCTAAACCTACTTTGTTGAAGGTTTTTATCATGAACGGATGTTGTACTGTGTCAGAAACTTTTTCTGCATCTATAGAAACGATCGTATGGTTCTTATCCTTTCTTTTATTAACGTGGTGTATCATGTTGATTGATTTGTGACTGTTGAACCACCCTGGCACCCCAGGAATAAATCCCACTTGATCGTGATGAATAATTCTTTTCATGAACTGTTGGGTTTGATTTGCTAGTATCTCGTTGAGAATTTTTGCATCCGTGTTCATCAGGGATATTGGCCTGTAGTTCTCTTTTTTGAGTGGGGTCTGTGTCTGGTTTTGGTCTCAGGGTAATGCTGGCATCATAGATTGAATTGGCGAGTGTTCCTTCCTTTTCTATTTTTTGGAATAGTTTGAGAAGAATAGATATTAACTGTTCTTTAAATGTTTGGTAGAATTCCCCCATGAAATCATCTGGCCCTGGACTTTTGTTTGCTGGGAGGCTTTTTACTATTGATTCAGTGTCTTTGCTCGTTGTGGGTCTGCTGCTGTTTATGTTTTCTGTTTCTTCCTGTTTAAGGTTTGGTAGTTTATATGCTTCTCGGAATTTATCTGTTACTTACAGGTTGTCCAATTTGTTGGCATATGGTTTTTCATAATATTCTTTTAATTGTTTGGATTTCTGTTTTCTCCGCTCCTATTTGTGATTTTATTTATGTGGGTCCTTACTCTTTTTTGATAAGTCTGGCTAGAGGCTTATCAATTTTAGTAATTTTGTCAAAGAAATGGCTCTTGGTTTCCTGGATCTGTTCTGTGGTTTTTTTAGTTTCTATATTATTTATTTCTGCTCTGATCCTTATTATTTCCCTTTGTCTGTTTGCTTTAGTTTTGTTTGTTTTCTAGCTCATTTAGGTGTAAGTTTAGGCTGTTGATTTGAGAGGTTTCTTACTTCTTGAAGTAGGTGTGTATTGCCATATACTTCGCTCTTAGGACCACTTTTGCTGCCTCTCAAAGGTTTTGGTCAATGTGTTTTCATTTTCATTGGTTTCTATGTATTTTTTTATTTCTTCTTTGATTTCCTGGTTGACCCATTCACGTTTAGTAGCATGTTGTTTAATCTTCCTTTACAAATTATTTCTTGTGGTTGACTTCAAGTTTCATAGCATTGTGGTCAGAAAAGATGCATGGTATCTCAGTCATTTTGTATTTTGTTGAGACTTGATTTGTGACCTAATATGCGGTCTGTTCTGGAGAATGTCACAAGTGCCCTTGAAAAGAACGTGTATCCTGCTGTTTTAGGATGGAATGTTCTGCATATATCTGTTAAGTCCATCTAGATCAAAGAGTTCTTAAAGTCTGATTTTAAAGCACGAGAGACTCTTGAATACTGGAAACAAACTGAAGGGGGAGGGGGAAGGGGGGTGATGGGCATGGAGGAGGGCACTTGTGGGGAAGAGCACTGGGTGTTACATGGAAATCAACTTGACAATAAACTATAAATTAAAAAAAAAAAGAAAAGAAAAGAAAGTCTTATTTTGCAGTCTTCCCTAAAATCTCCTCCTCCTTCCCTCCTCACCAGAGAGAGGGAGGGACGGGGAGGGGGGCTGCGGGATACCGCAGGGTAGCCGAGTTCTTCACTCATGCGCAAAGCAAATTCCCAGTTTCTTTTCATCAGTGATGTTTCTGTTAGGTAAGGTTGGTGACTGTTGTGTATTTTATAGACCAGGTCACTAAGTTCTATTTTGTTCTCCTTTAAACTTGGTGTCCTACTGGACAGAAAGCTTTTTTTCAGCTGTAGTCTAGCTTTTGTGAAAGAAATAGTTCATTAAATAGTCAGAAGTGTCTTTTCATTATATGTGCCATTTAGCGGAAAAAGAAACAAAGTTATTTAATTATATCCTGTTCTTTGAATGACCTTGTAATATCCTCTGGTGAATGATTAGCAAAGCTTTGAAGTCGGGCAGGGCTCAGACCTCGGCTTCCTCTGAGCCTCAGTTTCCTCCTCTGGGAAAACGGAGCGCATGTTTTTCAAGTGGTTGAAGGATTGAGATGGCCCAGTGCTTTATACACGTAGCAGAATTTGTGAAGCACACCTAGAAGAGAGGTGTAACTCGTCCGTGTGTGTCTACCCGCTAGTTTAAGAAATAAAACACGTGTAGTTGGAGCCTAGGTATTCTTCCTCGTCCCCTACTTGTTCGTCTCCTCTGCAGAGATAACCGCCAGTGACCTGCAAGTTTTTGTTATTTCCATGCAGATTTTTATAGTTCGTTACATATGTATATTTCCTTAAATGGTATGTATGGGTGTCCCTTCTTTTCCAGATCCCCTTTTCTAAAAGTGTATGGCATGACTGTTTGGGGAGCAGGTACCCATTTTCCATTATTGTAAATGGGAAGTATGCTTTTTCAGTCCATTCTCTCTCCCTGAATAACCCAACCAATTTCCCCAAACATCTCAAAAATATTCTTAAATGCCCGTGTAATAGTCCACCAAGGATCTCTGCATGATATAAAGCATTTAAAACTGCAATTACCATATTATTTGCCATAGAAACTTATTGCTGGACACAGTTGTGCACGGTAACAGTATCATTTTTCCTTCTCCGGCTACAGTGGATGTACACTAACAGTGCAAATGAGCAATGAAATGATTTGTCAGCATCCCAGGCACCTGGCAGACACAAGCACCGAGCCCCTGGCTGGGTCCTCAGGGCGAAGGAGTCGGGAGGCTGGTGAGAAGAGTTGGGGGTGCACAGCCCATGAGGCAGCAGCCGGGCCGCAGGCCCTCTCCTCACTTGAACCCATGGTCCTCCTGCCCTTCCTTGGTCCCTGCACCAAGACCGAGTTGTCTTACTGTAACTTATCGTTCCCTAGTACCTGGTAGGTCAGACCCCCGTCGAGTTCTTCAAAATTTCCTTGGGTGTTCTTAGGCTTTAGCTCTGCTATAGATATAGAATCCGTCTACCAGCCCCCTTGAGAAGCCCATAAAGGTGTTAACTGGCATCAGAGCTCACTCTGGATTGGAGTTGTAGGTTAATACGGGCAGTATTGTCAGAGTTTCGCTACTGAGTCTGTGAAAATGATACCTCCCTACACATGTTAGTTGTCTTTAATATCCCTGAAAAGGTTTTATTATTTTCTTCATGAAGGTCTTTAACTTCTTACTAGACCTCTTCGTTAAGTACCTTAAATTTCTGTTGCTGAGGTTAAGTGGTAATTTTTAAAATGACTTTTTTTAAGTATTGATGGCGTATAGGGATATGATTGATATTTAGATATAAATCTGATAGTCATCCCCTTTGCTGAATAAATTATTAGAGCTAATTGTCAACCCTTTTGGGTTTCCAGTGTAAATGGTCATATTGCCTATGAATCGTGACAGTTTTATTTCTTTTCTTTCTAGCCCTTGTACGTTTGTTTTCTTACACTTACTCTGATGGCTGGGTCCTCTTACACAAAGTTGAGTAGAAACAGTGTTGGCAGGTACCCTGGTCTTGGGCATGACTTTAGGTGGAATGCTTTCAAAATTTCAACATCAAGCATGATGTTTGGAGTATTTCCTTTCACTGAGACTATCAAATATGCCTTCTAAATTCCTCGTTTGCTTAAGTTGTTTTTTTTTTTTTAAATTAATTTATTGTGAGTGAGCGAGGGGCACAGAGAGAGGGAGAGAGAATCCCACTCAAGCTCCCCGCCACGATGAGCGCGGAGCCTGAAGCGGGGCTCAAGCTCATGAACCAGGAGATAGAATCTGAGCCAAAGTTGGATTCTTAACCAATTGAGGCACCCCAGTGCCCCTGCTTAAGTTTTATTAGTAAGTAGGCATTCAATTTTTTTTTTCCAAAATCTGTTTTCTGTGTCTACTGATAAAATCATACATCTTTCTCCATATGTGCTGAAATAGATTTTTTAACATTCACTTATCCTTTCATTCTTGGGGTACATCTGTCTTAATCATATGGATTTTTAAAAATACATTGCTGTATTTGATTTGCTCCTATTTTATTTAGGATTTCTGTCTATAAATTTGTGTGGTTCTCCTAGACTCATAAAAAGAGTTGAAGAGACTGTCTTGTTTTTGGAACAGTCTGGCTGTCTTGCTACAGGAAATGTATTAATATGACTCTAGGAAGATATCTGACTGGGCTTTTTGAGGCAGCCCAAGAGAAAATCTCCTCCATGGTTTGCAGTGGGCATAAGATCAAAGTGGAGCAGTTGCTCAAGAGGGAAAAAAAACGCAACTGTCCCTAAAACAAAGACCCACCTCAGTCCCTCAGGAGTCCTCCGGGAATGTTCTTGGTAATGGTGGTGAGGACTTGCTTTGTGTGACCTCCTCCCACCGCTCCACTCAGTTCAGGCCCCCGCCCTGTGCGATAGCACGGTTCCCGGGAGGGGTGGCGTCGGCGAGTGTGGGGGCTCAGCTCTCTGCTCTGGAGCCGGGATCCCAGGCCTAGCCCTGGGTGACCCCCGGGGCATGTCTGCAGAGCTGGGGGCAGGACACTTGGCAGGCCAGGGCTCTGTGACTCTCTTCACAGCCCCAGGGGCCCAGGGCCCACAGACGGTAAGCGTGCTAACCTGCAGAATCCTAAAGTGCCTCGGGCCTTTGCACCTAACTTCTGATAGAGCGTTTTGTAGACTAGGTCAATAAATTCTCTTTTGTTCTGTTTTAAACTTGGTCTGGTCTGCCTTAATCTCCCCGCAAAACTGTATTTGACGGCATACATCAGTGCTGTTTCCTAAACATCTGTGTCCTGAAGTCTTAACACGGCAGGGAATGTCTAAAGGGTCCAGTTTTGAACTTTAGGCGAGGCCTTGATATCGTAAGTAGAAATACTGCTATGTTAATATTCAGCCTCTAATTTGAGCTCCTTACCGGGGGCGGGGGGAGGGGATGTTAGACCTCCCCCGGTTCAGCTCTGATTTGGATCTGGCTGACTGCTTGTGCTGTCTGGATAGGGCCACCCTGGACATCTTTGACTACATCTACATAGACGCTTTTGGGAAAGGGAAGCAGCTGACGGTGAAGGAGTGTGAATACCTGATCGGCCAGCACGTGACGGCGGCGCTGTATGGCGTGGTCAACGTGAAGAAGGTGTTGCAGCGAATGGTGGGGAACCTTTTGAGCCTGGGAAAGCGGTAAGGCCTTCGTCGTTTTCCAGCCCTCCCGCAGAGTGCGTGTCTTGGAGGCCCGGAAGGCCTCGCAGAGGATTTTGCTCGGGTACTTGTCACTTGGCAAAGCACTAGATGCCGTGAGGCCTCCACCCGCCACGGAGAGAAACTCATCCCTGTGACGAGATGCAGCCCTGGCTTAGGATGTGCTGAGTGCTGAGTGACTTCGATGCTTTTGCAGTGGACTCGTGCAAGTTTTCTGTGATACTGAAGGCATTCTTGAGCAACCAGAATATTTGAGACCGGTAAAGGTTATTTTTGAGGGCAGGATGTTCTCCCGTCCGAGTGCTTTGTCGTCCTTTGGTTCATACGTTTCTATCACTTAGAAAAGAAAACAAACAAACGTATGAAACTGTTTCGCTTCTGAGTCCGAGGAAGCTTGTCTTCCGGGGAAGATAGAAGATTGTATGTTGTAGTCCTAGTTCTCTGCCTAATGGTGGAATTGTTTGTTTCTTAAAATAGACTGTTTTTAAGGTTCATAACACAATGGAGTGGAAAGTACAGAGAGTTCTCATGTCTCCCCCTCACCCCCGCACCTCCGAACGCTCCCCATCAAGGTGGGACACTACTTACGGCCGACGAACCCCCACAGACACATCATCCTCAGAGTCCATAGTTAACGTCGCCTTCGCTCTTGGTGGCGCACGTTCTGAGGGTTTGGGTGAAGGCGCAGTGGCGTCGCAACCGATGTGGCATATTGTGCAGAGCAGCGGCACTGCCCTCAGCGCCCTCTCTGCTCCACTTAGTCAGGATTTATTTTTAATTATGTGCAGTGTTACTGAGGTGACTGTATAATAAAGCACTTATGATTTTCATGCTTATCACCAAAGTGGGGTACAAAAGTTAACATTTCTTCTGGGGCTTATTATTATTAAGATCATTGTAAGTATTTGCCGAACAGAGATGGAGCATCAGAATCCAAAAAGTTGTGTGGCCTCTGTGTCCATTACTTATAAAACCTGGGTCTTGAAAACGAGGGTCTGAGCTGAGAAGCAAGCAGAGAGTGAGGCCATGATTGCTCTCCCCCACCAGGGAAGGCATCGACCAGTCTTACCAACTCCTGCGAGACTCGTTGGACCTCTACCTGGCCATGTACCCGGACCAGGTGCAGCTTCTCCTCCTGCAGGCCAGGCTCTACTTCCACCTGGGCATCTGGCCAGAGAAGGTAATTATTTTACATTGATGATTTGCACTTGCCTTAGAGAGGGAACTCTAGCTGGAAAGGCGGCTCTTGGAAGTTTATCCTCCCGTCAGCCTGGGGGATAAACCTGAATTTATTCACCCTCCCGATCTCAACCCATCAGTTAAATGTGTTTTGTCTCCTTTAATCTAAAAACTCGGTTACACTGCCAGGAGTTGCCTGTTCTCTTTGTGGCCCGTGCCTTAACCACCTGGACACACAAGCCTCAGCTCCGAGACTCACCTGCTGGCGCCCAGACGTGTTTCCCCCAGGCCACCCTGACTCAGTAAGGGGGAGGAGAACTTTAATGTTCACCCTCCGGCAGAGCTGGGAGCGCTCACACTGACCACACGTGATCACCCCTGTTTAACAAGGAAAAGTAGATCTCGGGTGTGTTCCGGTCCAGCTGCTGGACTTGACGGACTGGGTCTGTCTTTGAAAACTGTCGAACTCTAATACAGTCCCGCTTGGGCTCCGCCGTTCTCCACCGGCCCCTGTGGCCAGCGGCAAGCACTATCAGAGGACGCGGTGCCTGCGGTCAGAAACGCTCCTCGGCGCGCTCTGGGTGCAGTGAGTGCCTGAGTCCGATGGTGTTACAGCGTGGGAGAGCGGCTGCGCGTTTCCATCGCGCCCCGGCTTTTCCACGGGAAGGTGTTAATAATCCATCTTGTTTGTTTCGAGCGGCCTGGTGAGAGAATTTTGTTCCGAGGTCTCACAGGGACAGCATCGTAAAATCATCCGCCCGTGTTACTAGAGAAGGGTAAATAGTGTGGCCCCACATGCTTAGATTTAAATTGTCTCATTTGTTCCCCACTTCAGAGATCTGGAATCGTTCTGAGGAAGGGCACGTCAGTAGGAACATCCCTAGGCTCCTATCATAGAGGTCACCTGTAGCCCAAGGGGCAGATGTCCTCCCGGGACATCCTGCGGTCGGCTAGAACTAGACCCTCCACCCAAGTTACCCCCTACTTCCCAGAACCCTCTTGTACACAGCTCAGCCGTTTATTTTTCTTTTTCACTTTATTTTTGTGATGCTGGGATATACATAACTGATTCTTGTCACTTTTTTCTTCGGTTAAGGAATGTGATAATTTGTAGAACGCTGAGACCCCTTTTAGAAGTACATTCTGTATTAAATTACACAGCAGCCTAGAAGGGATAGGTTCACATCTGCCCTGGGCGAAGGTCTGCAGGAGCGCTGGCCTCCTTTCCTTTGATGATGGACTCCATTGAGTGCCCACGCCATGCACTGGGGAAGTACCTTAGTGTCCTCCTTGGGTGACCAAGAGTGCCGTCCTGCCAAGCAGATGTCACTAGAACAAGTTCCCACTTGCTTACGCGCAGAACGTTTTTCCTCATGACGACCATTCATTTGCTTCTGGGGTCGAGCACCTTAGCCGTCCCCTCATTCGGGGATCAGGAATGCAAAGTGGCCCCCTCCGGGAGTGTGCGCTTGAGCTAGGCGAGCGCCCCCGGAGAGAGCGGGAAGACTGGGGCTTCGATGAGGAAGATTCCAGGGGCCACTGAAGCCATGGGGAAAGGCTCCTCTCCAGAGAGAGTGTTCAAGTGGACCTTGAAGGGTGGGAAACCATTTCACAGGGCAGAGAAGTAGGCTGTTCCGTGGGCGGGAGCGGCCTGTGCCTGGCACGGCGGTGGACAGGCCGGGCACTGCGGGCCCGCCCAGCAAGGGTTTAGGTGCACGTACTCGTAGGTGTGCACGCAAACGTGGGCAGCTGTGTGCATAAAACATTTTTCGGATCAGTTTCTGGAGAGCTTGGAATTAGTTGGCCTTTTTAGGTAAAAGGGAAACATTCCCAAACTGGGAAGACTGGAAAGTCACCTTGTTTTCAGTTGAAGTAAATCAGGAAGAGCAAAGAAACACAAGTCCACTTGGTCGCTGTCGTCATAGTCCAGGGTCCTTGTGGCTGTGACGGAAAGAGAGAGTGGAGGGTGGTCACATTTTGAAACGTCACCGGCACCAAACACCTCCTTCCAACCCTGTGGGGTGGGTGCTGGGTTTTTGTCACTCTGTAAATAGTGAAACTGAGGCAGCGGGAAGTCAGGTAACCTGCTGAGGCCACCCATGCAGGTGGCAAAGGCATCAGGAGTTGTGCACGAGCAGTTTGGTGCCCCTGTGGGCCAGCAGGCTACGTGGGGGCGGGGGGCGGCTGTGAAGCCGGCACCCAGGCCCGTTCTGCTTCCTGCTGCCAGACCTCCCTCCTCAGTTTGACCCAAGGCCATCCCTTCCCCCTTCCTCCTCTGCATCTCACTGGAAAAGATATCCTTCTGGTTTTCCAAGGCAGCCCTCTATGCTCCAGATCCCACTCTGTTTTCCTTTATTTCTCCTATGCCTACAACTCCCTGTTTCTGCTGTCTGCCGTCAGCTTTCTGCTGACTCCAGTCTTTCTCATCTTTGGGGAAAAACCGCAAAGCGCTCCCAAGACACTCCTGCTGGCATTCCCCTGCGGCCACCTCCTTATCTCTCTCTCCCCTGCAGGGCTCCAGCCCCAGATGGCTGCGTGCCGTGCCTCCCGCCTGTGCCCCAGAACATGGGGATCATTTCCCCCCACACACGCACGCTGCTCTTGCCAAGAGAGCCAATGACCCCTTTTTACTGAAACCATTCTTTTTGTTGCCAAATCCGTAGATACTTCTCTTTCCTTATCTTTGTTGATCACTGAGGGGCATTCACTGCTCAAAACACTCTGTTCCTTTGACCCTGGTCCGTGGTTCTCAGGCTCTTGCTACTTCCTTGTCCCTGTGTTTCTTCCCTGCAGGGTAGTTTCTAGACTTCTGTTTATACCTTTCCCCGAGGTGTGTCACCTGGCCTCCTTGCTTTAGTTACTGGGCTCCAGACCAACAGGCCCAGATGTCCGCCGCACATCTGCACACGGCCCCATCTCCTAGGCCGCAGGCCTCCTGCCTGCCCTGCTCCTGTCCCCTACACGGCAGCCACAGCAATCTTCATAGAATGTTGGCCCCGCCCCTGCAGTGCTCAGAGCCCTCCGAGTGGCCACCCCAGTGTCTTGAATATCAGGCTCCTTCCCTCCATTTATGGCTTACTAGATTCTCGGTGGTCTGGCCCTCCAGGCTGAGCGGCCTCGGCTCTCACGGTTGCCCCATTTGTACTCTGCTGCCTGGCCACGTCTTCCATCCGACCCTGTTCTCTTGCCTTGGTGCTTGATGTGCTCTGTGGCGCTGCCTGAAACCCCTCTCCTGAGGCCTCAGTCCCCTTTGCTGCTGAAGCCCCTCCCTGAGCCCGGCTGCGGCGGTCCGGGTGCCCTGCTCCGCCAGCCACGTGCCTGCCCTGCCGCACAGCTTTCTTTGTGGACACTGGCTGCTCGTGTACTGTGCCTTCGCCGGGGGCCGGGCTCCTGGAGGGCAAGGGCCGCGTCTGTGTGGTTCTTTGAGGTAGCGGCTCCCCTGGCTCTCCCCCTAAGGCCCGAGACCACAGGACATACTCGAGAAAATGGTTTGAATGAGTGATTAGGAACCTCCTTAGAAGATGAGGGAGAGGATATCCAGATTTTCCAACAAGGGAGACTGTTTGGGCACATTAAAAGTGGGTATTTGATGGGGCGCCTGGTGGTTCAGTCAGTTAAGCATCCGATCTTAGTGTTGATCCTCAGGGTCATGAGTTCGAGCCCCACACTGGGCTCCGTGCTAGACGCCTACTTTAAAAAAATGGGTATTGGGACACCTGGGTGGCTCATTTGGTTGGGCAGCCAACTCTTTTGACTCAGGTCATGATCTCACAGTGATTCATGAGTTTGAGCCCAGCATCGGGCTCTGTGCTGATGGTGCTGAACCTGCCTGGGATTCTCTCTCTGCCCCTCGCCCCCACCCCTCAAAAAACTGGGTGTTTGGGGAACAGACTTGTTTCAGGGACAGGAGAAAGTGTTCAGTTTGGGGGTTGTTAGATTTGATACGACTGGGGGCCATGGGGTGCAGCTGTCTGAGGACATCCGGCGGGGGCTCCCTGCATCAGCGTCTGGGGGCTGAGACCCCAAAAGCAGAAGAGCCCACAGGCAAGTGGAGGTGTGGGCGGAACCAGGCACTTGGCAGAGAGCCACAGGGGACCCTGCAGCCGGGACAGAACAGGGCCAGCGCGCTCTGCTGCCTGGCGTTGTGGCGAAGACACATCTCCAATGAGGCCCGTTTGCTTACTTTTCTGTCACTGGCTGCTTTCCAGCCACAGGGGGAGAGAAGAGTAGTTGCGTCAGAGACCATATGGGCCACAAAGCCTGAATTACTCTCTGGCTCTTTACAGTAAAGGTTGCCAATCATGAGTGATAGACCCCTGTGTTCCAGGATCCATACCCCGAAAATTGTGGGCTCTTGGGATTGTCAGCCTAGACATTTGGTTGGAGACATCATGACGCCCCCACTGTCATCAGCACTGACCTTCAGGAGCGCACCAGCCCCTGTCCTGGTATCTTTTCTGTTTCTGCCCTCTCCCTCCACCCTGTCATCCTCACATCCCCCACAGGGGAAGGGGGCGGTAATTATCCCTGAACCTTGTCTCCTCCTGGTGCGACAAGTGAGTTCAAGCCTTCCGCTGTGCTTAGAAGACTCCCAAGTTAGGTCTGTTCCACTTGTCTGCAGGGGAGGGGCTGCCAGTTAGGGAGGGACACCTTGTCTGTAGAATGTAGCAGAACTGTGGTCAAAAGTAACTATAGTCAACCCTTGCACAGCTGGGGGAGTTAGGGGCGCTGACCCCCAACACAGTCAAAAATCCATGTATAACTTTTGACTCTCCCAAAACTTACCTGATAGCTTGCTGTTGAGTAGAAGCCTTACAGATAACAAATAGCTGATTAACATATCGTGTGTGTTATAGGTGTCACATACTGCATTCTCATAATACAGTAAGCTAGAGGAAAGCAGATGTGACTGAGAAAATCACAAGGAAGAGAAAATATATGTACAGTCCTGTACTAGAAAAAATCCTTGTGTAGGTGGACCCACGTGTTCAACCCCGTGTTCAAGGGTCGGCTGTGGATGGGAACACAAGGAAACTACGTGCAGGCACCGGAAATAGAAGCTCACCATTGAAATCCAATGCGTTTAGCTGCAAAGGATAAATATTATTAGTGTCCCCCAAATTACAGCACAGTACAAATTAAAGCAAAGGTGGGATGGTGGATGGAAGTTGGCTCTCCGTTGATACTGGTTGAAGCTGAGTTTGAGGGGCTTAGGGTAATACCATTCTGTCCATTTTCATGAGTGTGTGGTGTTTTTTTTTTTTAAAGTTTACTTATTTATTTTGAGAGAGAAAGGGCATTCGCGTGGGAGGGGGAGAAAGGGAGAGGGAGAGAGAATCCCAAGCCCACTCCACACTCACTGTCAGCGCGGAGCCCAACATGGAGTTTGAACTCATGAACCGTGAGATGATGGCCTGAGCTGAAATCAGGAGTCAGACGTTTAACTGAGCCACCTAGGCGCCCCATTTTTTATGTGTTTGGAAATTTTCCTAACAATGAATTAAAATGCTCCTGCTCTTGCTCTGGTGAGATGGTGGTTGAGACCTTAGGTTTGGAGTCAGCCCCAGGTCCACATTCTCCCTCCACACCTTCACACCCCTGGGACCTCCAGCAAGCTCCTTAACTTCACAACGCCTGATTCCTCTTTGGAAATCGGCATTGACTGTACTTCACGTTGGGAGGATTAAATGAAATAGGAAATGTGATGGGCTTGGCACGGATCAGTGATCAGTGGAGAAGCAGCGTTCACTAAATACTGCGATCCTGTGAATCTCAATCTGGAGGACAGGAGTGGGTTTCAGAGTAACTTCTTACACTGCAAAAAACTAGCTTTTGGTGTTATTTTAAATGTTTATTTGGGGGAGAGTGCACGCGTTTGCATGGGAGGAGCAGGGGGATGGGGAGAGAGAATCCCAAGCAGGCCGCACACTGAGTGTGGAGCCAGACTCGGGGACTCAGGGCTCAATCCCACGAACTGTGAGATCCTGACCTGAGCCGAAGTCAAGAGTCGGATGCTTAACCGACTGAGCCACCCAGGTGCCCCGCAAAAAAACAGTTTGCACAACACTTTTGGTAGGTCAAAATACATCAGGAAATAGGACAGTTATTAGTCGTCATTTGATGTGTGAATAAACTAATTTAAAGGCAAAAACAGTTTGCTGGATCTGGGACTAGAATCCAGGTCAGTCTGTCTGCTTAAATCCTCTGTCTTAGGGCTCAGTAAATAGGAAAAGATCCTGTTTCCAAAGGAAGAACATGTCAGAGACCCTCTGCCGAATGCCGTCATAGAATAGGTGCTAAGTGATTTGTGTGTGTGTGTGTGTGTGTGTGTGTGTGTAAAACTTTATTCGAATTTGTAGGTTTCCTTAGCAGCACCGTGTACAGTAGGAAAACATAACCTTGGAGTCCGTTCTACCGAAAGTGGCTTAGTCATTTAAATTCCACATAGACGTGGTTTCTTCCTGCCCAGTTGAGTACGGAATTCCACTGTGAGTTCAGATAGCTGAAGTGATCAGTATGCGTTCAGAACCTTGAGACCCATGCCTTCATCAGCTAACGGGCATCGCTGCATGGCTTCTCTGTAGCCCCTTCCACCTTGTCTAGTTGAGGCAGCTCTGTCACACGTCCCCTTTATCTGGATTGAAGTAGCTGAGCAGTTTTTCCTCCCAGTTCATCAGTGACGGGTTAAAATCCTCTCCTTTCTGTGTATGAAAAATGGAATCCCCACACTGACCACCAAGAGTGTTACAACCTTCTCTTGGAGTTTCTTAACCCAGACATGCCTGTGGGTCGCAGGCTCTTGCCTCATCACCCCTCACTTGTTCCGGCCCACCATGTTTCTAAATAATTCCCATGTGCCCACTGGTTGAATCTGGTGTGGGGCCACTGCCCAGTGTTCGAGGTGGGACCCCCAGCTCACAGACATGTGGGCCATCAGCACAGCCCCACCTTGCCGTCCTTTGCCAGGTTAGGTAGCTCTAAATCCCGTGCCGCAAACAAGAAAAGACCTAGATGGAAATATTATCTCCTAGTCTTTCTGTCTTGTCTTGAAGGTGCTTGACATCCTCCAGCACATTCAAACCCTAGACCCCGGGCAGCACGGGGCGGTGGGGTATCTGGTGCAGCACACGTTAGAGCACATCGAGCGCAAGAAGGAGGAGGTGGGTGTGGAGGTGAAGCTGCGCTCCCACGAGAAGCACAGAGACGTCTGCTACTCCATTGGGCTCATTATGAAGCATAAGAGGTGAGTGCCTGTGGCGGCCATCCCCACGCGGCTGCAGAGGACACGCGTGTCCGCGAGCATGCTTCTCGGGAGCCGCAGCGACGGACTGGCCACCACAGGAGCCCGAGGCTGAGCCGCATCTGTCCTTTCTGTTTTGTGAGAAGAGACCTGCTGTCCTCGCTCAGGGTCTTCTAATGTAAGATATGTAAGCTGGGGGGTTTTCCTCTCATTTCCTCCTTGTCCCTATGCCTCCTTTAAACTCCATCCCCATGAATCCCGGTTGCGGATACGGCTTGCCTGGCTGTAGGGCAAATGCAGGGGCGATTTACTAGGCAAAACTAAACTGCACCCACAGCGACTGTGCCAATTACGATTTGCGTGCCACCAGCAGGCTGGGAGTGGAGGGTCCTGCTCACCCCGACGTGTTCCTGCCCGCCCTTTAAAAATGCACTAACGTAGTAAATGGGAACCGGGTGTTTCATTGTGGTTTTCATTCACATTTCCCCGGTGACGACACGGATTGGCTAGTAAACCTATAAAAAGAAGCTCATTCAAGTTTCCTTTTATTAACCATGCCTTCACGTGTTCCTGTTTTTCATCTGAGTTGTTCGTCTTATGGGTTTTTAGTCCTTTACCCTGTTACTAGTGTCTGTGTGCGTATACGTTGCAAATATCTTGTCCCAGTTTGGGGCTAGTATATTTTATCCTTTTAGTGCATTCTTTTTTTCTTCAACTTTAATATGGGAGTTTCAAGCACATACGAGTAGAGACCAGTATAGTGAACCAGATGATGCTCCCATACCCAGGCTCACCAGTTGTCGTGAGGGTCCGCCTTCGCTGTTTCTTCCCCGGAGCCCCGCCCCTCCCCAGAGGCCGGTACCAGCTGTCATTCCATCTGTGGCTCACCTGTAGCTATTTCAGTACGTGTACCTAAAAGGTGGGGCCTTGCGCGCTCCTTTAAAAGTACATTTACCATCCTCTTGTCGTATCTAAGAAAAAACAACTCCTTCACCTCATCACTTAGATCTAGTCAGAGTTCCTGTTTCCCCTGTTGTCCTGTAGTTCTTTAATAGTCTGCTTGAATCTGGGTCCTTTAGTACTATGGAATTGAGTCTCTTTTCCCCTCTGGGCTGTATGTTTTGTACCTGGTTTAAGAACTCCTTTTCTGTCCTGTGTCGTGAAGCCAGCCTGTGAATTCTGCGTTTTCTATCTAGGCCCTTGTCCCACTAAGATACTGTGCACTGCTCTCAGGCCTGGGTCCTGATCCCTTTTCCCAGTTGGACGACCAGTAGTCCCATGACTCTCGGTTGAAGTCTGTTTTTTTTCCCCCCACCTGAAGTGCTCTCTTGATAATAAGAGGGATTTGTAAAGGGGGCCAGAAGTGTCCTGAAAAATGCTTAACAGGGATAAAAGCAGGTAAATTGGTAAGAACATGAACTTAAGAGAAGCCTAGTCATCATTTATATATTTCATGGTTGCCGTGACAAGGTCCGGGGAATTGATTTGCCATTGCTCTTATGTTAATTAGGTATGGCTATAACTGTGTGATCTATGGCTGGGACCCCACCTGCATGATGGGACACGAATGGATCCGAAACATGAATGTCCACAGCCTGCCTCATGGCCATCATCAGCCTTTCTATAATGTTCTGGTGGAGGATGGTTCTTGTAGATATGCAGCCCAAGGTAAGTACCTCGTCCTGTCTGTACCTGCAGTGACACCCAGGTACATCGTAAGCACACATTTGAGCGCTCCAATATTGTGGGCACAGTCACCTCTTTAGAGACAGCTAACCTCATCAGGGCCAGTTGGGTGGGTATGGCCTGGTGCAGGCCCTGGGTTAAATAGTCCCTGCCCCTCGATTCTCCCTCCCATCACCACCACACCCAGGACCCTGTCCAGTGCTGTTGCCGACCTCTGCCATTGCCTTTGCCAGTCAAATTCTTGAAAGTCTTGCTGCCCAGGCCCTGCCGTTGACTCCCTCCAGGAAAGAGGGCCAGCCGGTGCCCTGCCCATATGGCCTGCCTGAACTGGAGGGCACTGAGTGGGCAGTGTTGGGAGGACTCCCCAGCAGCCTCGGGCATCCTGAGTCAGGCAGCCGGCGCTGCTTCCCCGGAGATGCCCTCTCGTGGCCACTGTGGGAACCGCAGCCCACGGCGCTGGCCCTGAGAGCCCCTAGCAGTCAACAGGGGCTTGGTGTCTGGGGCCACTGCCAGCCAGCCCTGAGAGGTGCTGGTCCAGGGCCCTCGTGGGGGGTTGGGGGTGGGGGCAGATGCCTCCAGTGCAGGTCTCCTCTTTCTCTGCTCCTCCGTTCACTGGGATGGATGTATTGCATGGCTGCCTGTCAGGGCATTCACAGCTTTCATCTTATTAGTAAAAACAAACACAAACGCGGGGCGCCTGGCTGGCTCAGTCTGAGAGCCTGCAACTCTTGATCGTGAGTTGTGAGTTCAAGCCCCAGGTTGGGTGCAGAGATTACTAAAAAAAAAAAAAACAACAACAAAAAAAACCTAAATACCCACACAGACTCAAGTAGTACTGGTGTGTGACAGGCAGTGTTCTAATGTGTATTAACTCCTTTGAGAACTAGAGACACTGTCCTCAACGTACTCGTGTTGTACGTGAGGAAACTGAAGCACGTGGGCTCATTTAAAGTTTAACGTAACAGAGTGTGAATTTGAACCTGACCTCGTGGCGGAGAGCCATGTCCTTAACTGTCATTGCCACACCTGCTTGTGTCTCACCTAAAACATCAGGTGTGACCTAACTCAGTATTGTGTTGCTAAATGCAGTAATAGAAATATCAGATGTATAAAAATCTCAGAACTGTCAAAAAGACTAGAAAGTTTACTGTTAATGGTAACTCGTCAGAAGCTGAGAGAGGGTTGTATACAGAACCCAGAGAGATTCTGTTCTTGGAGGCTGTGCAGGTCACTTAACCTACGTCCATGTGCTGGGCCAGTTGTAGGAGAGGGTCTGTGCACCCTGCAGATGAAGGGGCCGACGGGGACGTCCTCTCACTTTGGACGCTGTGCCATTTGAAAAAAAAAATGGTACTAACAGTGTCTAAAACCCAACAAAAGATTTAGAGATTGTCGGATGAGTTGGTGGGCGCTTGCACACACACTGATCACCTGGTAAGCATTACACTTCATCTATCCCAGGAACAAGAGGATCGTCCCCTCCCCAGCACCGCAGGCCAGTGTCCACCGTGTGTGTGCCTTTGTCGCCTTTTATGTACGGTTGATGTTATCTAGTATTTAATATTTGAGTTTCTAGAAACATGTATATTAATAACTTTAAAATAGGCTTTTCAGAGTAGGTGAAACTGGGTATGCAGTTTCAGGTGTTCTGAATTTGGTGTCCGTGTTGAAGATTCGGGAATTCATCTCTCACAGATCTAAGTAAACGTGCAATGTAAGGTTTATTAGAGTTGTATGGTAATGAATTTGTTAAAAATATATATATATATCTGGTCGCGATTTTGCATTCAGTGATCATGAGCAATGTTAGCAAAGTTGCCTTTTTTAGTTTGAAATTCTGAGACTTTTAGATCTTAGAAGCGAACAGCCAGTATTCCCGAACGAGAGCTGTCCGTCTGCCCGGGGCCCTGTCGGTCCCCGGTCACTGTTTCCCGGGTGCCGAGCTGCGGGGCCAGAGAGCACCCTGGCCTTGGGCGTGGAGATGCTCAGGGGCTCTGGGGGCACCCTCTCTTCTCTGTCCTTGCCCTCATCATCCGTCCAGTTAGTCCGCGGATGATGCCAGCTGCGTCTCCTACTTCCATCCACCAGCCTCCATTCCTGCCGCCCGCCCTCCGTGCCCCAGATCCTCCCTGCCTGTATCATGCCGTCTCTCACGGTGTCCACCAACTCCCCTGCGAGCCGGTGACCTGGACCCTCGAAGCCCCCTTTCCAGCCAGACCTTGGTCCTTGAGACCGTCCTTCGCAGAAGTCTTCACACAGGTGGTTGTCCCTCACGAGCAGGCTCTTTTCTCTAATGCTCCGGGTTAATGTCCCTTCCTTCCAGCAGCTTTTCTCCCCCTGCAATTCCCCCATGGGGCTCAGATTGGGTCAGCTGCCCCTGCTCGAGCTCCCTGACGCCCTGCCCCTTCCGGGTCCTCACACCTCACAGGAATTGCAGGATTTCCCATTGGCTCTTTCTCTCTCTCCGTCGGAAGCTCTGTGAGTGTAGAGCCGGACCCCAGTCTGCCTTTCTGGTGAGGAATCCGTGCCCTGGGGTGCTCCGGACCCTAGTGGATGCTCACATCTGCCTAACAGAGAAGCTTATAAACACAAATGCAGTGGGGCCACCTGGCTGGCTCAGTCGGTTGAGCGTCCGACTCTTGATTGTGGCTCAGGTCATGATCTCGCGGTTCATGGGTTCGAGCCCCGCCTTGGCCTCTGCACTGACAACACAGAGCCTGCTTGGGACTCTTTCTCTCCCTCTCTCTCTCTGCCCCTCCCTGACTCACGCCTGCCCTCTCTCAAAATAAATAAGTGCAAAATAATGAGGTGAGTGTCATTAATAAGATGCTAACCTTCTTTTTTACAACCTTGGATTATAAGAGCATTTTCAAATATGCAAAACGGTCAAAAGTATACATCGACTACCCCATACACCCTCCATTAGGTTCAACAGCTAGCATTTACCATATTTGTTTTCTCAGTAGGTAGAGGTGTTAGGCTTCTGCTGGACTTTTTGAGAGACTATTGCAGACCTAACCACCTAAATGCTTAGGCCTCTTCTCAGAATAGGCCATTTCTCTGCATCGCCGCAGTTACGTTGCCACGTGTAACAAGTAAATGCTGTCTGATGCTCGTCCGTGGTCCGTCTCCCACTTGCCCTTGGCACAGCTTTGATAGCTGTTTGCTGTTCCGTGCGATCCACCCGGGATCCACGCTGCATCCGGTTGCTGAGTCTCTAATGACAGAGCCTTTCGTGTCCAGGAGACTGGTTCGTTCCGCGTTCCTCACCTTGTTTTCTTCTGTCTCCTGTGCCTGACTGAAGAGTCCTGGCTGGCTGGCTTGCAAATTGCCCAGCATTCCGGATTTGTCTCACTGTGTCCGTGTCTGTATGTCTGTGAAGTGGAGGCAGAGTCAGAGATTGGATTCGATCAGGTTGATATTTTTGGCTCGAATGCTCACTGTCGGATGCTGTGTGTGTCTCCTACGCCTCCAGAGCCTGTGGTGACCGGTGTCCCACCGTTGGCAGCGGGGTGTGGTCACGAGGCTGAGATCCATGTAAGACACAGTTTTCCCTTTTGCAGCCACACTGTGACGTCCTGTGCATATCCTATTCCCAGTAACCTCAGTCCCTCATTTTTGTTTCAGCGCCTGTTGAATCTCCTTGCCTAAATTATAGGAGCGTTGCAAATGCTGTTCTCTCCTGTTTCTGTGAACGACAGCTTCCCTGGCCACTCCCCCTCCCTCCCCCATTTTCCTTCCTTGCTTATTTCTCTGTCACTTCTTCCCCTCTCCTCCCATAAATTCCTGAATTATTTCAGTTTTGTTTAGAGAGAGACAGTGCAAGTGGAGGAGGGGGCAGAGAGAGAGAGAGAGAAAGAGAAAGAGAACACACTGGGGCACCTGGCTGGCTTCATTGGTAGAGCATGCTTTTTTTTTTAATATTAAGGGTTTTTTTTTTTTCATTTTTATTTATTTTTATTTTTTTCATAGTTTTTATTTTTGAGACAGAGACAGAGCGTGAGTGGGGGAGGGGCAGAGAGAGAGAGGGAGACACAGAATCTGACGCAGGCTCCAGGCTCTGAGCTGTCAGCACAGAGCCCGATGCGGGGCTCGAACCCATAAACCGTGAGATTGTGACCTGAGCCAAAGTCGGATGCTTAACCGACTGAGCCACCCAAGTGCCCCAAGATTTTTTTGTTTTAATTTTTTTTTAATGTTTATTTGTTTACTTTGAGAAGGAGAACGCAGGCAGGGGAGGGGTGGAGCGAGGGAGAGAGAGAACTCCAAACAGCCTCTGTGCTGTCAGTGCAGAGCCTGACATGGGGCCCGATCTCACAAACCATGAGATGGTGACCTGAGCCTATATCAGGAGTTGGATGCTGAAGTGACTGAGCCACCGGGTGCCCCAAGCATGCAACCTTTGATCTCAGGGTTGTGAGTTGAAGCCCCATGTTGGGTGGAGAGATTACTGAAAAGTAAAATCTTAACACCTAAGTATTTTTTGAACATTTCCAATTTAATTTTTTTGCATCAGATTGTTTTTAAACATCTTCATGGTCTAAGTTTGCACCCTCTTTCTCCGGTAACCCTGTTGGGGAGAGCCCGCTGATGAGTCCTTCCCTAATTGTAAGCTCTCCACGGAGACTTGAAGAGTGAATTATAAGCCACATACATGCATGACCTCCTCAAATAGCTTCAGTCTGCATAATTAAGAGAATTTTTCTCTCCATATGTGAGATTTCAGCTACACCCAAGTAGGGTGCCACACGGCATCCTGCACACATATACCTTTTGCTCCCACTAGGGGGCACACTTTAGCTCTTCCCAGACATGGGGGTGGGGCAGCACCTGCTGCTCAGCTTCCTGCCCCCGTGCTTAGACCCTGCAGACAGTGAACATCACAGGTGGCCTGAACCCGAGTCCGATGCCCACATTGGAAGGCCAGGGACTCACCACAGGGTGAAAATGCAGTCCTGACGTGTGTTCTGTATGGAGGGACAAAGCTCCTCAGGGAACGCTTGGGACACGGTGCGCCTCGCAGAGCGTCAGCTCCCATCTCCATAATTTGTCTTACATTTCCGAGCGGCAGTGTCCACCCTACAGTCCCTGGCAGGCTGCACGTACTGGCAGGTGCGTGAGGAGTCCCCGTGGGGAGTGAGTATACATTCTCAGCCATCTTGGAGGGTGACATGCTCATTCTCCTGTGTCCTGGAGGTTCCACCCCATCTTTCCGTTGGGGACACGCTCATTCTCGTGTCTATTCTTGTCAGGAAAGGACAGCAGTGTCCTTCAAAGGCTTGCCAGGTTAATTGGGGATCTGTCCAAACTGCAGAATGCTAAGCCGCAATTAAATGAGTTGCGGATAAATGCTTACAGTATGTTTCATATAATAAACACACAAAAACAATACCAAGTTTCCTTTGTATATAGTTATGTTTAGCTACTTCAAGAGAGGACGACTCTGAATTGTGGCCCCGTAGGTTTACAGAACTGTATTGACATATCTGGGAAGCTGAAATTTTTCTTAGGTAGGCTTCATGCCCAGCATGGGGCTTGAACTCATGACCCTGAGATGAAGAGTCGCATGCTCTACCAACTGAGCCAGCCTGGTGTCCCCTGGGTAGCTGAACATAAGATACGCAGACACGGGGCACCACCCCACTTCAGCTTGGATCATGATCTCGTGGTTCGTGAGTTTAAGCCCCACATTGGGCTCTGTGCTGACGGTGCACAGGGGAGCCCACCTCGGGTCCTCTGGCTCCTTCTCTCAGTGCCCCTTTCCCGCCCTCGTGCCCGTGCTCGCTTGCTTGCTCTCTCAAAAATACGCAGACGCATTTCTGTGAAAATGTCAAGGAAATTGGAAAAGACTTTTTAAGATTTCTCTGGGACTTTTGGGGCACTGGGTGGCTCAGTCGGTTGAGCGTCCAGCATCGGCTCAGGTCATGATCTCACAGTGCATGGTTCTATGCTGACAGCTCAGAGCCTGGAGCCTGCTTCGGAGTCTGTGTCTCCCTCTCTCTCTTTTCCTCCCCTACTCGTGCTGTGTCTCTCTCTCTCAAAACTAAATAAACGTTTAAAAAAAAAAAAAAAAGGATATCTCTGGGACTCTTAGGTAGGCTCTGTTTGATATTTTGCTCACTTAAGTTTAGTATCGCTTTGAGTTTTCATTACTCTTCAGGTGAATTTTTTTTTTTACTTAGTGGATTCGTATTTGTCCCTCATAATACATACTACCGTCTTATCTTTTCTCCTCAAAAATGTTTCTGTATTAGTACCTTCTTTCCTATTGTGCTAGGAGCCTGGGCAGGTAGTGCCCAGAACCTAGGCCTTGCCCCTCCTTACCAGCCAGGCATGGGGCTGTGCGGGTCCCCGCCACAGGCCCCCCATGTGGCTTCCCAGCCGGTCTGTGGTGTCCCTGCCTCATTTTGGGCCCACACACAGGATTCTGTGCAGCCCCTGTGGGGTCACTTCTTCTTCCCAGATCCGGACCATAACCTGACCTTGACCTTCCTGTCCTCTTCGCAACACTCAGGAGCTGCTACTTAATACACAGAAAAAGAGTGGGGGGTGGGGGCGATGCTAAAACCTAAGTCTGAATCTGTCAGAGCAGTTGCTGTTGGCATTTTTGGTCTAGTCTGTCCTTTGTGGTGGGAACTGTCGTGTGCATTTGTTGAGCAGCGGCCCCGGCCTCCTGATGCCAGCGGCAGCCCCCCGGCTGTGACAGTCACACCCACCTTCACATACTGCTGAATGTCCTGCCAGGGGCCGAACAGCGCCCGGCTGAGAACCACTGCTCTCAACAGACTCGGAATAGAGCAGTTGTCGTGAATGACCCACTTGAATTCTTTTTATTTTAAATATTTCCGTCATGCCTGTCAATGACAGGGGACTGTGGTCCCTGCAGAGCAAAGGGCTCTTTTGCCTCTTGGTGGTAACCCCAGAGTCTTGGCCCTCCCCCTAATACTTCTGCATTCCTCGGCAAGAAAACACGAGGCCCTGGGTAAAGCCCCTTTGGCTGTGGCTGCACCCCACAGGCCTGGCCGGGGATGCTGGCGACCGGGGCAGATGCAGCAAGGGGCATTTTTCAGCCAGTGGCATTGGTAAACATCTGAGGGTTTTTTACATTTGTTGTTTTTCTGGTCGCAGCTCAGGAAACCTGTAAAACTGGGGTGCCTGGGTGGCTCAATCACTTAAGCGCCTGACCCTTGGTCTCAGCTCAGATCTTGATCTCAGGGTTGTAAATCCAAGCCCCGCTTTGGGCTGTGCGCTGGGCATGGAGCCTAGTTATAAAAATACATACATACATACATACATACATGTTAACAAAAAAGGAAAAACCGGTAAAATCTAAAGAAGGAAATGAAGTTCTCTGTAGAGATCTAGTGTAACAGGGGCTGCCCGTGTTCACAGACAACTCCGTCCTCCTCCTGAAACCCATCGGGCTCCTGCGTCCACAGAGCACGTCAACCAGAGCCTGCGCTGCCCTCCTGGGGCTGCCTGGGGCCCTCCTCACTCCTCCATCCCTGAGCCCTTCTGTCGTGTGTCTCCTCTGACACCCTCGGCTCTGGAACTGGACTGTCTGGGTTTGAGTCCCCACACATCCTGGGCCAGGTCTTTCTGTCTGTGTCACAGTTTCCTCAGCTGCAGATGGGAATTGTGACAGGTCCCCTGTGCAACGACGTGTGCACACTGTCAGCTGGAGGCTGGCCGGCTGCCACAGTGCCTGGCACGCTCACTGTGAGCGTCCATCTGTAAGAGGCCGGGGAAACTGTGTGCCGTGGACGGAGTGGCCCTGCTGCGTGGCCTCCAGCTCTCTCTGCCGTGTGTTTTCCTCCCCCTTCCCTCGCAGCATGTGGAAAACAGGTCCCTTGTTGGCCTGGCTGCCTGCCTTGTACAGAATTACGGGCCGTCCTGGCCACGGCGAGCTACAGTGGACCGTTAGACCACCCCTGCGCCCTCGCTCAGTAAGGCTGGGCTCCTTTGCGGGCTCATCCTTGCCTACGGTGTGTGCGTTTCCCTCACAGCGCTCGTTCTCAGACTGGTGCCCCTGAGTACGTCGTACTAACGCAGCCTGAAGAAACACAACCGCTGGTAGCACAAAATTTCTTTAAATCCCTTCCTGTTTTGTTGAAAAAAAAGTTCCAGACTGAATCACGCAGTTCCTTCCCCCTCCCAGGATCAGTTAAAGTCTGTGCTTCCGGAAGATGCTCCTTTTGATGCTGGAGACGCTGGGGATGCAGGGCCTCTGGGGGGAGGGCGCTGAATGTCCTGGATTTGCACCTCAGGATGTTTGACCAAGCTGTTCTGGGGACAGTTGGCTGCCCTGTTTGTGTCAGACCCTGGGCTAGGCTTGCACAGAGAGTCATTTGAATTCATTCGAGTGATAGGCAGTGCAGAGTGTGGCTCTCTGCCGATCAGAACTGAGCCTGCCCTGGGCCCCGGTCAGAGTGGGAGGGTCTGCCTGGCCCGGCTCCTCTTGGTGCCCGGCCCTGGGGGGCATGGCTCCCCTTCTCCTGGGTGGGGGGCTCATGACACTGTCCTTTCATTGGGCCCTTGGGGGAGCCATGTTCCAAAGTTTTTCAGGGAGAAGCGATATGAAGGGAGTTCAGCCTTTTGTCTTACTTTTAATGTATTTATTTGAGAGAGAATCCCAAGCAGGCCCCGCGCTGTCAGGGCAGAGCCCAGTGCGGGGCTTGTACTCACAAACCATGAGATCATGACCTGAGCTAAAATCAAGAGTCAGGCGCCTAACTGACCGAGCCACCCAGGCGCCAAGGTGTCAGCCTTTTAAATACCTTGTATGTGTTGTGTTCTGGTAGTTTTAATCATTCTGTTTTAAAGGAGTCTTTTTGTTTGTCTAGTGGCAGAACGGCGAGCAGGGAGAGGAGGTAGCGTGGTTTCCTAGGAGACCATACAAGTAGTGATAACCCACATCCGTACAGGTTGGAGGTGCAAGCCGCTCATCGGCTCCTCCCTCGGGTTCCTGACAGCCCGGAGCTGGGACTGAAAGGCACCGGGCAGGGGCGAGGTGAAGTGAGGTCTGTGTGGGAGCCCCGGTTCGGAGAGGGGACCGATGGCAGGTGCCAGACTTGCAGCCACGTGGTGTGGGGGCTTCACAAGGTGAACCTCTGGCAGACAGCGGGCAGGCTTGGGTACCCTGGGCCCGGACGCTTGGCTGTTTGCGCGACCGAGTGAGAGGCTGGAGATTTGCCGGGGCAGACCTCTTGCTCAGAGAATAGGAAACACTCTCTGTTCGGCGTGGAGCTGGTGGGGCCCATTCCTCTAGCCCCCGGCCGCCCCCACTGCCTTTGTCCTGTTCCCGCCTCCAGATCCCATAAACATGCCTTTCCTTCTCCACCTCGAACATGCCGCACGAAAGGGGGCGCGCAGTAGGACGCGCCCTGAATAAGCGATGCTGCAGAAATGCCCATTTTAATAGGAATGTCCATGTGCCTCTTTACCAACAGAAAACTTGGAATATAACGTGGAGCCTCAAGAAATCTCGCACCCCGATGTGGGACGCTATTTCTCAGAGTTTACCGGCACTCACTACATCCCGAACGCAGAGCTAGAAATCCGGTATCCAGAGGATCTGGAGTCTGTGTATGAAACGGTGCAGAATATTTACAGTGCAAAGAAGGAGGACGTCGAGTAGCGTCCAGTAGAGGACACCGAGCCTTTGCTGCTGCCGCTGTGTCCAGGAGAACAGGATTCCGGAAGAAGACGTCTCCATGGATCTCTCTGGATTCACCCCACCAGGAAAGCCACTTAGCCAGTAGTGCTGGCTGCCTCCTGCCAAGTTTAAATGACGTGTGCTCTCCTCCAGCTGCAAAGACAATGTCGCTCTCCGCCTACACTAGTGAATTCATTTGACGGCACTGTGTTCAGTGGCATGGCTTGTGTGCTTGTCCTGTGGTGACAGTTTGTGACACTCTGTCTTCATGAGGCCTCACAGTCGACACTCGTAGAGTCATCCTCCCTGCCCACTTCCCGTTACGTCTGTCTACGCTCGTCTCCGACCGTTTCATTTGCCGGACCGACCGGGTTCCCGCATTTGCACCGGCTCCTTTCTGGGTTCGCCGCGGAGCGCGCGCGCGGCCCGGAGTCCGGACCGCGGGTCCCTTCGCCCTTTCCACCGGTCTTCAGCTGTGAGTGGCGGCGGCGGCGTCTGAGCAGCGGGGACATCAGCACACGGATGGTGATCAGAACCTTCCGGCTTTATTCCGATATGTGAAACAGATTCCAGCCGTTTTAACCCTTCCTTTATTTGAAGCGGGAGCGCGGCCGAGCCTTGCCCTCCAGGTTCCTCCCAGGTCCGTGCTCCTCTCTCTGCGAATCCTTAGTTTTCTCGTCTCCTTACGTGAGATCTTGTGAGAAAGTGCACCATAACGGCCTTTATGGATGGATTTTCCCACATTCGTCTACCCTTCCTCCCTTTGAAACAACTACTTTTTTCTCCTTTAATTTTAAAAATTATTCCAGTATCATAAATAGATCTTAAGTCAGTGATGGGTTCTCTTTATAGTAGGGAGTACAATCTGGTGTTAAAATTGTTCGCTTTTAGAAACCACACTCCGTGGTCTCCAAAGACCTAGAGGAGGTTTCACTTTTGTAGTCAGAAACAAAGAAATAATGAACCTTCCACGTTTTTTTGAGAAGGCAAGAGGAGGTCTGATGTCCCCTGTCATCCCCCGGAATCACCCTTAGACCCTGCCGGGTGTGGCAGGGCAGACGCAAGTAAAACGTCTTTCATTTGAGGAGTGCTCGGTCCCTGGGGGAGGAGGCGGGAGTGTCCTGCTTCCTCGAGTCCCCGCTGCCCCGAAGGTCCCCCTGGCCCCTCTGCTCCCCACCCGTGACCCCTGAGCGCGAGGGCACGGGGCCTTCGCCACCCCGCGCCCTCCGCTCTCCACCTGCCAGTCCTCACGCGAGCTAGCTAATTCGTAGTTAACCAGTAGAAGCTAACTTCTGGAGTTAGGACCTAGTTACATTACTCTCGGAGTTGAAAAGAATCCACTTGCTCTAGTGAGCGAGGAGGCTTCACAGGGCTGTGATCGACCCCGCCTCGCCCCCCTTCTGTGCATTTATTTGCATGTGGTTCCCCACACCCTGTTTGATGGCAGCCTCATTTCCCCTTCGGAAGCCCTGGGGCGACCGAGGTTTGGGGAGTCCACCGGAGACCACTTAGTAGTCACTGACGGTGGGTGAGCAGCTATTAGAAAGAGACGAGGGTCTGGCCGGCCCCTGCCAGCCTGAGTTCGCTCTCGCCAGTCAGATCCAGAGCTTGATGGTCCCGGTCTGCAGGCCTGGGAAATGTGACCACTCCCAGCACCCAGCCCGCCAAGGCCGGGGGTCTTAACACTACTCTCATTTAAAGGTGAGAACTAGTTAATCCAGAGGTAATACTAACAGAAGCATTACTAAGAAACTGTGGAGCATGCTCAGTTATCATTGTTGGTTTTCTGGTTTGATTTCCTTTTTTCTTAGAGTAACATCAAAGCCAAGAAGGATGGTTTTACCTTTACTGACCGATTGTAAATATGTATCTAGACCGTTTTTAAATGTGTTTCTTCACGAATGCTTCATTTGGCTCCAGGAAGCCTGTGTCACCTGTGTAAGTTGGTATTTGGGCACTTTATATTTTTCTAAAAACGTGTTTTGGATCTCCTGTACTCTAATAAATCATAAGTTTCTTTTTAAAATTTTTTCCAAAAGTTTTCTCCATTTTAAGAAGTCCTGTTCTAACAAAGTAGGACTTTCACAATGTTAAAATACTAAATATTTGGATATAGTAACTTCTTTTCTCTTCAAATGAATGCCAAGATTTTTTTGTACAATGATTAATAAATGGAACTTACCCAGAGAAACCACACAAGTGGCCTGCCCGGTCTCGTTTTGCAACAGAAAGCCCGGCCCTGACGGCGACAGAACGGCTCTGGCTTCTCTTCTGATCCAAACGTGCAAAACTTTGCTCTACTGAATTTTTCTTAACGTTGGTGATTGAACAGGGTACCTTTATTCTGTGGGCTCCTTGCCAAACAGCAGTTTTAGAAGCTGGCCGGGAGTATGGAGGGCACCTGGTTGCAATGCGAACATGGCACCTCTTTGCTGGTGTTTGAGAACTTGGTACAAAGGGAGAAGGGCAGGTGCCCGATGCGCTGTTAACGAGACGATAGATGCATGAGGTGCCGAGTGTCCACAGCGCCCCGAGGAGCACGCATTGTCCCTGACGTCCCCGCGCGCCATGCGGAGAGCAGCGGTCCTGGGCCACACAGTCCCTGTTTCCTGCACTGCGGTAGGTCTCAGACCTTTAACGTCCTGTCGTGCATTGTGACTTTATGAGAGGAGAGTGTACCGTGCACGTGTCTTCCCTGCTTCTTAGACCCTAGAACTTTCCTCCACAACACACACACACACACACACACACACACAGCATCCCCGAGGTCCAGTGTTTGCAGACGTGCTTTGGGAAACACTGTGCCCAAAACTAGTCCACCTTATCCTCGGGCTAGTTTGGCCAAGCGTCTCTCATTTGAAAACTTGCATCTAATCCGATTTTGAAAGGCTGGCTTCACACTGTCTCCACCCGGACCTCATGGTAGATCTCCATCGCAAGCGCATTCACACAGTGAAGTTGTTTTACCGCGGGAGCCAGCATTCGTCCTGTTGCTAAGTTAGTTTTACATTTTATAATTCCTACTTCGAGGCTTGTTCTCATTTTAAAATGTCTTTCTTCACACATTATATTGAGTCAAACGTTCACGTTACAGGCTTGCTTCTACCCCTAGAAGGGGCAATACTTGTTTTCCTTTCTCCATACTCCCAAGTACATAAAATCGGATTACCAGCACCTTTTTCATTTGAAAAGTATCCTGTGGCCATAATAATCCAGATGTAGCTCTTCATGTTGTTCTGTTTGGTTTTTGGAGGAAAGGAGCGAATGTTCACCTAGACGAAATGCAGACTCGGGCCCTGTGATCGTGTATTTCTGGAGACGTTGACAGTTGTGTTGCATGTGTGATTTTGTATTGCAAGCTTACCTTGAGCCAGCTACTGGCCTAAACTGTATCCTCCACGGCCGCCCTCTAAGGCAGGGCCAGGTAGTAAGTTATTTTTGCAGGCCCCATAAGGTCACATGTTCTTTGTTTTTAAAACCGGTAGAAGACCTTCTCGGCTCGAGGGCTGTAAACAAAACAGGCCCTGGGCTGGTCTGGCCCGTGGGCCATGGTCTGCGGAGCTCCGCCGAGGCGCGGGCCCGCCAGCATCCCACCGCACAGACGGGGGGCCCGAGCACGCTGCTTGCTGTGGGACAGCGGGCGGGAATCGGGGTGTCTGACCTCCGAGCTCCAGCCCTGGACAACCACACTACCGCCGACTTTAGCAACTACCTCGCACTGGTTTTATCCTCTGCAGCCACTTTAACTTCTAAACGTTTCAGTTCTGAAAACTTAGCAATCGTGAGAGGAAAGGACATTCCTTCGGTGATTAAAATTCTGTGCAATTATAGAATAAATGTATTATGGCCATTTAGCGATGATTGTATTAGGGTAATGCTAGTTCTGTAATAAATAGACCCAAAAATATACTGTGGCTCGAACACAATAGAACTTTCTTGCTCACCTAACACCGGGCCGGGGCACGGGGTGGGCAGGGGCTCTGCTGTCCCATCTGCCGTGTGCAGCTCCCGAGAGCACCGTGGGGCCATCGTCCGCCCGCCCCGGAGGGACGTGTCTGGGAGGGCTCCGCTCACGGAGGCTGAGGGTGGCCCTTGGCGGCACGGCCACTCCCGTTCCGCAAGGCGGTTGGGAACGAAGACCTGGAAACCGATGCAGCCAGTCCACTCTGGGTGTGCTCTCCCTATGGTGGCGGACATTGCCGCAGTCCCTGCAGCAGATGACCACGGTGGGGTGGCGGGGGAGGCCTCAGGGCAAGTCACATGTGTCACTTCTGCCTCAGGAACCGGACGAGTCACGCACCCACCCACAGCATAGCTCTAGGGGGGGCCTCAGGAACGCCTCCCGTGCCCCCAGGAGGAAAAGGAAAGGTTTGGGGGCTCTGCCTCATCTGTGCCTCCTACCCCAACCCTCTCCTTCCCACTGCCTGCGTCCAGCCCAGAGTCCGTCCGGCGTGGCTTCTTGGGGTCCAGCCCCATGAACTACAAGTTTGGACACTCCCCTCCCCCCACTACCCCTGAATGTGGGGGTGCAGGGGCCAGACAGCTGCGGTACATAGTGCCACCTGCAGAAAGAAAGAACGAGACCCACAGAAGCTGCCGTGCTGCCAGTGACAAGATACTGTTGGGCAGGCACCGTGAAGCCACCCCCCCACCGCCCACAGTGGGGACAGTGGCTGCTGCGCCCTCCTGCCCTGCGCCCAGTCCTCCCAGGTCGCACCACGAGCGGGGGGTGGGGGTGCATCCTCCCGGGGAGCTGGGCAACTTGACCGTGTACTTCTGCCTGGTGCAGATTTGGGGCAGCCCTGGGTACCTTTATTTTTACCAGCTTGTGATTCCTCGGGCAGTGGTCCCCTCAAACCCTTAGCCGGCTGCTCATCCCTCTTTGCCTGTGATCATCGTTCTTTTCCAGACCTTTCCAGTCTACTCTATTTCCTTGCCCGTCTCTCCGCGCCACCCCCCCCCTCCCCCGGCCCTCCGACTTCAGTCTATTAGCCACAGCTGAGTCCAGCTGTTTAACAAGCCTGCATGACTCAAAGCGATTCTCATGCTCCTCTCTGGCCGGGGGCGGGGGGGGGGGGTTCACGGAAGCAGTTCCCTTTTTGAATCTAGGAAGTCCAGGATTTCTGACCTCTGGTTCTCGAATTTTTCCCTGAGCGGCTTCCTCGTGACAGCAGCCGGCAGCCAACACACACCGTATTCCCTCTTCAGCTGCTTGCCCTGGAGCCGCTGCAGCACTGGTGTCTCTACTTGCAAACGGTGAGCAGAGCCCCAGACACGGCCCTCGTCTCCCAGCCTCTGCCCCCTGACTGCCAAGCCACCACCGGACCATTTAGGTTTTTGTTACAGCGGATCCCCTTCCAAGGCTTTGAGTTTTGGGGGCGACCGAGGTGCAGGGGAGGGTGGGTTTTTGTTAAGTTTAAAGTTAGGTTGGGGCCCCTGGGTTTTTGTTAAGTTTAAAGTTAGGTTGGGGCCCCTGGGTGGCTCAGTCGGCTAAGTGTCCGACTTCAGCTCAGGTCATGATCTCACAGTCCGTGAGTTCAAGCCCCGCGTCGGGTTCTGTGCTGGCACCTCAGAGCCTGGAGCCTGCTTCAGATTCTGTGTCTCCTTCCCTCTCTCTCTCTCTCACTCTCCCCCCACCCCCCGCTCGTGCTTTGTCTCTCTCTCTCTCAAAAATAAATAAACCAAAAAAAATTTTTTAATAAAAAAAATAAAGTTAGGCTAATGTTTCCATAGGAAATGCTCCTTCCCTGTTTGGCTGTGCAAAAAAACAGTAAACAAAGAACACAACTGAAGACAATGACGGCAAGTTTTCTGGGGATTAGAAAGAGCTAAAAGCAAATAGTTCAGTGAACTTAGGAAAAGAAATTGACAGAACAAAGGCAAGAAATCTGGGAGAGAACCAGCCGGGCAGTTCTAGAAAGAATCCTCACAGGGCCAGAATTCCCACTGCTTCCCTTAGAAGGACACAGATCTTAACGGGAACTTCCACATTCAAGCCCCAGAGGTCGGAGCATTCTGAATGAAAGCTCGTTTTTTCCCGTGTCCAAAACCTTGTCCCCCCCCCCCCCAGGTTTTGGAATTCTCTAGTAACCCCCCACTTACTATATGGTGATGTCCTCCCTCAGTCATGGCCGCAGGATAGGAGAACATTGATTTCCCTCCTCCCTGCTCCCTCCTTTGGCTGGTCTGATCATTAAATTGACACAAGACAGATGAACAGGAGAAAAAATAGTAATAACTGTAATTTCTTACGGGAGCCCATAGAAATAAGACGCTCAGAGGAGTGCTCAGAGGAGTGCCCAGAGCGGGCAGCTTTGGTACCTTCTAGACAAACGACACATTTGTGAAGAATGGAGAGCAAGGGGTTTGGGCTTGGGGGTCGCAAATTAGTGGTGACACAACCTGGGTGGTTTCCACGGCCTTCTCGGCCCCGAACTCCCTCTCTCCGGTGATAAGGACGCCTCTTTCCCCTGGCAGAGGGAGGGTACCGTGCCCAAGGGAGATGGATTTCCCGCTCTCAGGGGGACAAAGGAGGGTCAGGGTGTCCCTGCCCTGGCTGCACCTTCATTTAAAATAATAAGCTACAGTGGGGTCCTTGGGGGCGGCCCACGCTGAGCCCCACCTGCTGTTCCCGTGCAGAGGACTTTGCCCACAGGCTCTCCTGCATCCCTCCCCGGACCCCTTGCCCCGGCTCTGCTCAGCCTTTTTTCCAGTATTGCACCCCCACCCATCCCAGGAACTTCAGACAAGTTTACCTCCCCCATGAAATTGTTTTGCTCTTTTTTTTTTTTCAAGTTAGGTGAAATTCACATGACCTAAAATGAACCATTTTATTTTATGTTTTTAATGTTTATTTTTGAGAAAGAGAGAGACCGAGTCCGAGTAGGGGAGGGGCAAAGAGCGAGGGAGACACAGAAGCCAAAGCAGGCTCCAGGCTCCGAGCTGTTCGCACAGAGCCCAACGCGGGGCTCGAACTCACGAACCCACCGAGCCCCCCCCGCCCCCGCCCCGGGCATCTCTAAAATGAACCGTGTGAAAATGTACAGCCCAGTGGCATTTAGTACATTCACAAAGTTGTGCAACCACCACCTCTGTGTAAACACTTTCGCCACCTCGAAGTAAAACCCTGTACCCCGTTAAGCGACCACTCCCCCATCCCTCCCTCTCGCAGGCGCCCAACCTACTTCCTGCTCTATGGACTCAGCTATTCCAAACAGTTCATGTAAAGGGGGGTGAGGCAGTATGTGGTCCTTGGCGACTGGCTTCTCTCGGTGAGCGTTTTCAGGGTCCATCCACTCAGTAGCGTAAGTGAGTGCTCCCTTCCTCTTAAGGCCGAATACTGTTCCATTGTTTGGACATGCCACGTTTTGTTTATCCATTCAGCTGTTGATGGACATTGGGGTTGTTTGCACTTTGGGGCTGTTGGGAAGAGAGCTGCCATGAGCGCTGCTTGAAGTTTTCCATCTGCTTGTGCACCGTATGGACACCCGTGCTGTGTACATCCCGAGAGTAACGACTTTTCATTCTGCCCAGCTACCACTTTCCCTTCAAGGGCAGGGTCGCCCCATCGAGAATGTGGGCCCTCTCTGGGAGGCGGCACTGGGAAGAGCGGCCGTCTCTGGCTTCTAACTGATTGCCCACTGGTGTCTTGAATGTCTTTTAATGTGCCCACCTTGGTGCCAGGAGCTCTGCCCGGAGAAGTACCTTTCTGTCACCTGCAAGTGCTAAACTGTATATCCTAAAGCCCTTTGGGGATCCCTATTGCCCAGTCTTTGCCCTGATTTGCCTCTTCTAAAAATGGGATAAGGGGCGCCGGGGTGGCTCAGTCGGTTAAGTGTCTGACTTCAGCGCAGGTCATGATCTCATGGTTCATGAGTTCGAGCCCTGCATTTGGCTTTGTGCTGACAGCTCAGAGCCCGGAGCCTGCTTTGGATTCTGTGTCTCCCTCTCTCTCTGCCCCTCTCCCACTCATGCTCTGTTTCTCCCTGTCTCAATAAATAAAACATTAAAAAAATTAAAAATAAATAAATAAAAATAAAAATGGGATAAAAACGGGGCACCTGGCGGGCTCAGTCGGTAGTGCATCGGACTCTGGATCCCAGGGTTGTGAGTTCAAGCCCGACCTTGGGCGTGGTGCCTGCTTTAAAGAAAAAAAAAAAATGGTGTGAAAGAAAGTGCAGTCGTAAGGCTTTCTGGGTCATGGCTACCTTTGTCTGAAACTGTTCCCGGGAGATTAGAGAATTTGAAAGCTAGAGGGCTGCTAGACCATTGTTGCCAACATCTTACAAAGAGAAATAACGAGGCCCATGGAGGGCATAAGTGCCTTCCCCGGCAGGTGGCTCAGAACAGGTACTCGAGCCTGAGCCTTTGGACTTGACTGCAGAAGTGTTTCTCTTGCCCCCAGATTGCTTCTTCTGAGGGGTTCCTTGCCCTACATCATCCCTCACTATCTGGCATTCAAATCCCTGTTAAATTTCCCCCTCGCTAACTGTGCCGTGGCAGCCTCCCCACCAGCTTCAAGCAGTCTCTCATTTCACTCACATTTACTGTGACAGAGAATGAGAAAGCGTTACTTATCCCTCATTGTCTCGGCAATTTGTCCTCTTGAAGTTTGGGGAAATCTTATTCAAAACCTGCAAAGGCTTTTTTTTTTTTTTTAATGTTTATTTATATTTGAGAGAGAGAGAGCGCAAACAGTAGCGGGGGATGGGGCAGAGAGAGAGAGGGAGATACAGAATCTCTGACACGGGGCTCAAACCCGTGAACCTCGAGATCATGACCTGAGCCAAAGTCGGATGCTTAACCGACTGAGCCACCCAGGCGCCCCAAAACCTGCAAAGGCTTTTTAAAGGCAGTCGCTTTCTTCCCCTCCGGCTTTATGGAAGTGTAATGGATCTCTGGCACTTAAATTGCCTTGTGTAACTGTAACTTTAAATACGATTTCTCCTCAGGCAGGGGTCAGCCGACTTCTGGAAAGGGCCAAAAAGCAAGTATTTTTGGCTAAAATTTCAGGTCACACGATTACTCAGGCCTCTGCCCTTGTTAGCAGGAAAGCAGCCATCGGCAACATGTCAATGAGTGAGTGTGGCTTTGTGCCAATAAAACTTTATTTACAAAAACAGGCGTGGGCTGGTTAGGCCCACAGTCTGTAGGTTCCTGACCCTACTGTACAATCCACTTGACTATTTTCATTAAAGTCTCAGCAGAAGCCACACCAGAAAGTTGAAAGAGGGTCAGGGAACCTGGCTGGCTTAGTCGGAAGCATGCAACTCTTGATCCTGCGGTGGTGAGTTCAAGCCCCGTGTTGGGTGTAGAGATTACTAAAGAAATACATAACCTTTTTTAAAAAGTTGAAAATGGTAGTAGAAACCCACATTTCTGCTGCACCAAGAAATGCACCTGCATTTCTTGCAGGTGCACCAAGATTCAACATTTACTATATTCTCTTTATTTCCCTTCTCTCTGTACGCTCACCCCCTGCCCCCCCGCCGACCCATTTGAAAATGTCTCAGACAACCTGAGACTTCTCCCTAAATTCTTCGGTGCATCTCTCCTAAGAATGAGGACGCTTTTCTCCCCAGCCGCCGTGCCACGCGCACCTGAAAAAGGTAAGAGCAAGAAATGCATCCTCAGTATCATGAGCTTGGGTGTTGGGGGCCAACCAGCGTTCCCACAGAACCTTCTACCCCTTCCGATTTCTAGGAGCACCCTGGGAGCACCCAGCGCAGTGGGTAGAAGCTGTTAAAGAGAAGCTGTTGAAAATCACTCACCAGGAAGTCTGTTTGCCCGAACTGAACTTGTAGCCTCTTGACAACAAAAGACCTGGGGTGTCAGGTAAGCTTAGGCTCTGAGATGGTCCTTGACTAGGGGCATAAAATTCAGCAGAAACGGTTTTTTTTTTAAAAAGTGTTTGCTTATTTAGCAGAGATGTGCGCCCCCCCCCCAAAGGGATGGGTTGCTTACATTTTCCAGTTAAGGCTTAGCGGGAGCCCCCAGAATTAGCTCTGTGTCTCTGTCTCCTTAGAGCCAGTGCGCTGGGTCCTTTAACCTCTGCCCGGAAGTTCTGGGGAACTCGAGGTAGTGGAACTCTCTTAGAAAGGCCCACACGGCACCTTATGGCTTTCTTCTTTAATTAGTTACAAGAACCCTAATTCCATTGACTGCATTGGCTCTAAGAACAATGATTTGGGCCCAGGTGTAAGAAAATAACCCACATAGGGGCCCCGGGGTGGCTCAGGTCATGATCTCACAGTTGACAAGTTCGAGCCCCGCATTGGGCTCTGTGCTGACAGCTCGGAGCCTGGAGCCTGCTTCAGATTCTGTGTCTCCCTCTCTCTGCCCCTCCCTCGCTCACGCTCTCTCTCTCTCTCTCTCTCTCTCTCTCACTCTCAAAAATAAATAAACGTTAAAGAAAATTTTTTAGAGAAAATAACCCATCTAAGCTCCGTCTAAGAGGACCCTAATTCTGTTGACTGCACTGTCTCTAAGGACACTGATCTGGGCTGAGGTATAAGAAAATAATCCATCTAAGGTCGGGCTGGGGGCTGTGCTTTCTTTCCGGGTCTGGTTCTCAGCAATGCCGTTTGCAGATGCACAGAACCTAATGAGTTCTCTTCTTCTGACTTCCCCTCGTGTGAATGAGCCAGTGGATTCACTGAAATGCTCACGTTCTGGCCTGTCACCCCTCCTGGGCCTTAAGCGTCTACCCTTCTTGGCCCACTCAGGATGCGGGGCCGTCAGTAGGGCTCCGCCAACAGCCATTTCTTACTTACATCTGCCACGACCCCTTGTCTTCAAATGCGTCCTTAACACAGTGCCCTCCACTTCTCCCCTTCCAGGCTCGGGGCCGGGGGTGGGGGGTTGTTTGTTTTTCGGAGCCCCGGAAACAGAGCTGTTCTTACACAAACGTAGACTCGCAAGCATTCGTCTGCAGAGGTCCCGCCCAGAGTCTTGTAAGGCCTGGAGATCCCGCAAGCTGGGGCTCGGCCAAGGCCCTCGGTCTAAGCCGATACTGTTCCTGAAACCTCCAGTTTGGCTCACGCACGCTTCAGTCCAGCCGGGCTGCTTCTCCGTTGGCGCTTGGCGTGGGTTTCTGGGCACAGGGCCGCCGTTCTCCATTTCCGCGAGTCTGTCCATCTGCCGTTAGGGCCTGGACCTCATGATGCGGAAGATGCAGTCAGCAGAGATTTCGAACCAACTGGGACTCTGTTCTCAAACCTGGAATAACCCGGTTCAGTGTCGGGGGTGATTTAGACTCACAGTGGCCCCAGTTGTGTGCTGTCCTGGCTGTTGAGACCACATGTGCCTCCGAGGAGCAGGGGCTCATTCACCCCAGTCCGGCTGGCATGTTTCAGGCCGTTGTGCAGTGACGCCGACGTCCCTTCTGCTGGGGTGGTGGGGGCACTACACCCCACTCAGTGGGGTGTAGACCGTGAGCTCCCGATGTCAGCATTCCCACTTACTCCCGTCTGTACCCACAGAGGCTGACACTGTGGCAGGCAGATGCTTCTAGAACCTTAACTGAAGTCCCCTTAGCTTCCCATGATGGACACTCTACCCCAAAAGCACGAACATCCCATACTGTCCAAGCTCACGCTCCTCGGAGCCTTGATTCTGTGCCGGCCCTGGATGTGCTTGGAATGACCCCGGCTTTACCCGCTGGGAAGCTAAGGCTCAGAGAAGTTGAGTAACTGGCCCAAGATGGCACAGCTACTGAATACCAGGGCCCAGATCCCCACCTTGCCCTGCCGACTCCAGAACCCGAGTTGCTCTTTACAACCGCGGCAGATGGAATGTTCCGGAATGTTCCCAGTCCCTCCCGTCAAGTTTGTATGTTGTAACCCGAACCCCAGTGTGATGGTAATTGCAGGCAATGGTAATTGCATGACTAGGTCATGAAGGTGGAGTCCCCGACCCCAGAGACTTCCTTCACGCCTTCCACCATGTGCGGACGTAGCAAGAAGACCTCATCCGTGAACCAAGGAGCAGCTCTCACCAGACAGACTCTGCCGCCGCCTTGATCTTGGATCTGCAGCCTCCAGAACTGTGAGAAATCAGTGTTCACCACATAAGCCCCCCCCCCCAGCACCAGCACCCCCCTCCCAGTCTGGGGTGTTCCTGCTCCAGCAGCCTGAACAGATGAACATAACTCCCCTGGGCGAGTGTACCTCTTTATCCGCGAGGATAAACAAATAGAACAAGGCAACCTAAAAGCACGACTTACTCATGTGCGCGTCATCCTTTCGCCTTTCCAGGCAGGGACCAGAAGTTGCCATCCAAAGGCGTTCAGAGGACCACCTGTTGATTTCTTGGTTTCTCAGGATGGTACCTCCGTGCTCTCTATATATGGGTATGTTCTTTATCATCGGCTAAGGTTCCCTCTATGTGTTATCCTCTGGAATTGTACCATCCAGCCTGGTTTCAGCCTCCTCTGGGGGCTGGGGCTAGGGGGCGGGGTACATAGCCCTCAGGGCCGGTTCCAGGTCTCAGGTTTGTGACATTGGAGCCACCGTCCCCAGGTAAGCCACGGAGCGGGGAGGCAGAAGTCTCCTAGCAGCGTTGTGCATGTGGCAATAGAGACAAACGGATGGTTCCGTGGCGAGGGCAGGCCAGGAGATCTGGGGCAACAGCTTTGTAGTTTCCTCTGGCTGTGATGGACTCGGCTAAGTGTCACTGTTCAGGCAAGGTGCGTGTGGCATGAGTCACCCCCGTCAGGCAGCGGCCCAAAGCCGTCAGCAGCACTAACCTTAACGTCTCACTGGGCTCCTGGCACTCTGCGACCTGGCGAGGGAGCTCTGCTGAGCAGGGAGCACCCAGAGAGCCAGAAAGGAGTGAGCCGCCACACAAGATGGCCCCGGTGTCCTGCCAGCTGGTCTCACACCCCAGGCTATGCTATCCCCACCTGGGAACCCGTGTTCCCGTTTGGGAAGGAGACTGGAATTTTCCATTTTCCTTCCCTGGGTGACTCAGAAGAAAGCCAGATCTGTTCCCAGCTCGTTTTAACTGCTCGTGTCATTTCTCTGGTGGAGCCTCACAGATCGGAGGCTGGGAGGGCTTCGTCAGCCCCCACTCCGCCTCCTGATTGTAACTTCTCCCCGCGATCTGCTTCCCTCTCCCTCTCCCACCGCCTAATGCCTCCATCTGCAGGGGGCCCTCCCGCTGGCCTGGGTGTGCCATCTCTCTGTCCTCATTTCATTAAAAAAATTTTTTTTAATATTCTTATTTATTTTTGAAAGAGAGAGAGAGGGCAGGGGAGGGGCAGAGACAGAGAGAGGGAGACACAGAATCGGAAGCAGGCTCCAGGCCTGAGCTGTCAGCACAGAGCTCGACATGGGGCTTGAACCCATGAACTGTGAGATCATGACCTGAGTTGCAGTCGGATGTTTAATCCCCTGAGCCACCCAGGCGCCCCTGAAAAACTCATTTGAGAAGGAAAAAGGAGGAAGCCATCCATTCCATGAGTTGCCCCCAAACCTTTCCAGACACATAGACCCTAGTGATGGGTCGTGTCTATTGGTTTCTCTTTTTGTGTGTGTCATCTTCCCAGCCCGAGTACTGCTGCCCAGAGAGGCGCTTCTCTGAGGCTTAAATAAGGAGGTGTATCACAGTGTAAGGCACGGATTGACAAATGTTTCCTGTAAAGGAAGGGCCAGATAGTAACTAATTTAGGCTTTGCAGGTCCGATAGTCTCTGTTGCTCTCCTCAGCTCTGCTGTGGAAAAGCCATAGACCTAAACAAACGGGCATGGCTGTGTACCAATAAAACTTTATTTACAAAAACGGGTCAGCCATGCTTTGTCAACACCTACTATAATGACATGCATGGCCAATGGGACGGCCTCTAGCCCCTCCCGTTCCCAGATTCTCTCCATGTGCTTATTAGCACAATGCCAAGGGGGTATGAGGCACTCGTACGGGATAGTTGGTAGTTAGTTAAAAGTACATCACGTGAAACCAAGGATCTAGCAGGGCCCTGGGGACACCTTACGTCTTGGTTGCCTTTTCAATAGCTATTTCTCCTTCATTCGTACAAACAGAACCCAAACTTTGTTCTGGCAGCAAGGCGCCTAGCTCCCTTAGTTAGATGTGAACTAGCTACACGTGGTTGAAGCCAAGTATGGTTGACCCAGTTTGCCAGTGGTTGGTCTGGG
Source organism: Cryptoprocta ferox (assembly GCA_028646485.1). NCBI lineage: Eukaryota > Metazoa > Chordata > Mammalia > Carnivora > Eupleridae > Cryptoprocta > Cryptoprocta ferox. The sequence continues at coordinate 12,751,123 of CM053566.1, read as the reverse complement.
AGAGGGTGTGGGACTCAGCCTGAGTCTGCACAGAGGTATTGGTAAGATATTGCTCCCTGATAAGAGGAGAAGCCTTTCTTTCTGCCTCTCCTCCCATCCTGATCTGAATACCTATTTGAGAGGCTGTGATGTCTGGAGCTGCTGCAGCCACATTACAGCCATGAGGGGAGAGCCCAAAGAATTGCAGAAATGCCAGCCCAGGGCCCCAACTTTGCTAAGCTTCTGTACCAACCCTGGAAATGCTCATCTCCAACTTCTTAGTAAGAGGGATGACATCTGTGATGTTTACATGAAGCAAGCGTTCTGCACTCGTAGCCTCAACAGGTCCTAAATAACCGAAATAATGCACCGTTCTTACTATATAAATAAACACCCATTGGTACAAAGAGAAAGCAGCTTAATATGTTTCCTCCTACGGTCTCTACACAATCTTGAATCTCTCCCTGTTCACTTTCCAACCAAACGTGCAGAATCCCTGGGGAGAAGTTCCCTGTAGATACCAGGGAAACAGGGGCCTAGGAGCCCCAGCTGGGGAGAGCCATCTGTCTCCTCATGTCCGTCTTGGAGAAGCCCAACTCACGTAATCCCTCTGTGTTTAGATCCAAGAACTAGCTGAACAAAGTATGGCCTGAGCCATGGGGGAGGTGACAGAACATTCTCCCACAAGAACAGCGAGGGAGGAAAACTCCAGCGCTCTCTTCTGAGGGAACTGGCACAGCCGTGGGAATGTCCCCCCCTCATTGCGGTGATGGCCACACCCCAAGAACAGGAGTCCCTAATCTGACAGCCCACATTCGAAAAGTCACCAGGTGACCTTCAAAGGTACTCTGCTCAATGAGCTGGTGGTGATTTCGCACAGTGTTCTCTGCGGCAGGCACTCGGACATGTGGCCACGCACACCCCATCTCCCCGGGTCCTCAGACAACCTGTGTGCGGTGGGTCTGATTACCCCCATCCCCTTCCTCCCCTGGGCCTTGCAACCGGGCCAACCTCTCGGCTCCGCCTTTCCGTTCACTCAGCGTTCCACATAATCCCAGTCCCTGCAAGCGGCGGCTGGGGGGACAGGCACACAAGGCAGCCTCACTGTCTTCTGTCACTAGGCACCTTCATTTCCCTCACCCTCATGGGGAAAGCAGACCCTGAGACCAGGGGTTTGGGCGCGGCCGCTTGTGGGCACTACGTAAGTATTGCTCTCATAGCCAGCCCTTGTTGGTTCATAGTCGATGGGGGGACGCCTCGCTGGCTCAGTCCGTAGAGCATGCGACTTGATCTCACGATCATGAGTTCAAGCCCCACGTTGGGCTTCAAGCTTACTTTAAAAAAAAAAAAACAAAACCAAAACAAAACCAAAAAACACCACCTGGCCTCTCTGGGTGTTTTGTGGACCCAGTGCACTAGGTCTCAAAGTCTGGTCCCTGGACCGGCCACATCAGCATCCCCTGGGAACTTGTGAGAAATACAGGCTCTGGGGTGCCTGGCTGGCTCAGTCAGAAGAGTGTGCAACTCTTGATCTCAGGGTGGTGAGTTTGAGCCCCACACTGGGTGTAGAGATTGCTTAAAAATAAAATCTTAGGGCACCTGGGGGGCTCAGTCAGTTAAGTGTCCGACTTCGGCTCAGGTCATGATCTCACGGTGTGTGAGTTTGAGTCCCACATTGGGCTCTGTGCTGACAGCCCGGAGCCTGGAGCCTGCTTCCGATGCTGTGTCTCCTCTCTCTCTCTGCCCCTCCCCTACTCACGCTGTGTCTCTGTCTCTCTTAAAAAAATAAATAAAATAAATACACAAATAAAATCTTAAAAAAAGAAAGAAAGAAAGAAAGAAAGACAGGCTTGTGGGCACCAGACCCACTGGATCAGGAACCCTGGGGCTGAGCCCAAGATCTGTATTTGAACC